>CM042821.1:14343951-14965690 GCA_009982885.2 Hyles vespertilio | reverse complement strand
ATACGTTTGATTTAAAAGCGTTAGCGAGTGTAGATTATTTATTTTCAATGGGTCTCTACGTCATATCACTTCTTGATATAATTTATTATTATGTAGAGAAATTAAATAAATAAATATACCTAACAGTCACATAAACAGTCCTGACCCCACACTAAGATCAAGTCATGTGTTGTGGGTATCAGAAACTACGAGAGACTTTTCGGTCTCACAAACACCCAGACCTGAAACAAATATCTGTGGTTCACACAAATATTTTCCTCGGTACGGGGAATTAACTCGCGGTCTCTCGGTTCACAGCCTTTGATCAGGACGTTAGCCTTTTGCAAGAGATTCCAAAACTTGGGATTTTTACTATGAAATGTCTGGAGTAAGAGAATCTTCTCTACTACACTGTAACCAGTAGCACAACATTAAGTTAGGATGAACGTATGAGGATAGAAAAGTAATAATTGATTACTATAAATTTTATACCGTTTCTTCTTAGTCTATCAATCCAAGTTCCATAGCAATTAATACAACACAATACTTTTTCGACTGGTGATGGACTATATGGCCTAACCACTCTCAATCGTACTGTCGATTGGAGAGGAGGCCCGCGCCCTGCAGTGGGACCTATATGGGCTGATACAGAATACTTTTTAACCGATACGTTTACAGAGTTCATCATGTTGCCAAAAGACTAGTGTGGTCAAATCATTATTTCGTTAACGTAGACCGGAACTAATAAAAATAAAAATTAACATACGCAAAAAAATAGTGCAATATTTTATGCCACACCAAAGGAATTCTAAGTAGCTTTGAGTAAACACTGCTATCGCGGAAACACAATAAACTTGCCACGATCCTTTAGCCTACATATAAATGCATTGTTCTTCTAATCGCTTTTTTATACAGAAAAAACATCGTATTTGTAAAACCTCGAGGTTTGTGCTTCGGTATTTTACGAAACAGTTCGTCCTAGAAACGCTACTCCAATTGTTGTTTCATGCTAAATGTATATTCTGAATTTATGATATAGGTTACTGCATCAGCCTATATACGTCCGACTGCAGGGCCCGGGCCTCCTCTATAATCGAGAGTACGATTGTGAGTGATTAGGCCATATAGATGTAGATTAGCAGATGCTTATTTAATTATCTATGAAATCAGTTCATTTGACTTAATTTTGTAATACAAATGAAGATTGGGAGTGAGAGAATTAAGTGAAATATTTTTCGTTATAATTATGTCCTAAGTTTTGATACAATTTTATTACGAATTAATTAAAATGCTATGCATTTAATGCAATCGTTAATATTATGTTAACTGTTAAAGCAGATAAAGCGATTTCACCAAAGAACGGAAAGGAAATCGCCAGCCGTTCAAAATTACATAAAATTAATTTTATATCCGAATCGGCACTTTGTTTATAAACATTACAGCCTGGCATTTAACCATTGCTATGTTAACAGCCTCATTAAATAAATGCCTTGTTTTCGACAAAATTTCATCAAATGTCAGGGTAATAAAACATGGAAAGTAATCACAAATATCAGATATACAGGTGTTCGATGTCAGACACGTTGTATGTTTATTGGGAGCACGCTGTACGAATTTTAATTGGGCAATTTCTTGCAAATAACTGGATCGATAGTCACTTTCCTTGCATTTTTGAATTCACCTACTTTTCCGTTTTGGTCATGTGAAGGGTGAGTTGCTTGATTTTTGAACGTGAAATAAAGTTGTAATAATCGTGGGAGCATCAGTTCATGTCGTGATTTTCTGTTGGAATAAGTGTGAAGTGGCGTTTCGTTCTTACTGAAAAGAGACTTTTTCGATTGATACATACCTACATATAAAAATATAAACTATTTGTTATATTTGTGAGACCGAAAAGTCTCTCGTAGCTCCTGATACCCACGACACAAGACTCGATCTTAGTGTGGGGTCAGGACTATGTATGTGACTGTTGGGTGTTATTTATTTATTTATTATTATATCCACGGAGCTATAATAACTTCGCTTTATTTTGCATTCGTTTTTTTACATCCAATAGTAGTATTTTTTTAAAGCTGCTAAAATGTGTCGTATATGCATGTTTTATTTTCACAGATTTTCCACCATGTGTACCATAAAAAGGTACATCTATTAAAATCATTATTTATATCATCAATATAACTCATTTTACATTCTCTATGTAACAAAAGAAGCTACAACACTCGCTAACCGCAGAGATCTCACCTACAGTTGTCGAAATCCGACACGCACTATTAATATCACGGGCCATTCATATCAGTTTACGGTCGAGTTAATGGAGCTAAATAATAAAGATAGAACAATTAGCCCCCACCTCACGTATTACGACTTCATTATGGTATCTACGAGGTGGTCCTTAGGTACTAGCGCCATTTTGTTGGGCCTCTTGCGCAGTTACGTAATACTGTGACGGTGGTAATATGGGATGGGCTGTTCAAAATGTGATTTAGTACCGGCACGTCCCGGCTCTGCCGGGTGTAGATATACTTTTCAGAAAATATTCTTTTGCCTACAAGGGCGGATCCAGCTTTTACGCCAGGGGGGGGGGGGGGTCAAATTATAGTTCCTGTCAGAACACTGGGTCCGATTTCAATACTCCAATTCGTAATAATAATAAACAATCAAATCTTTCCTCTTTATAATATTAGTATAGATATCAGCCTAATATTTAGGTATTAGCTTGATGTTATAGAAGGTCCTTCAAATGAAAACGTTCCAATTATAGAGAAATAGGAAAAGTAGCCTGGTAATGTGGACATTGGTATCAATTAGTTTAAGACCAGGAACATATACAAAGCAGTGTAAGTAGATTAAATTTATAAAGAAATTAATGGAATCTTATTTATCACTTCGATAATGTTACCGTGATCACATTAAGAGGCGGATTCCGTCTTATAGAACTTTAAACATCGTGGAATTAAAGGAATGTAACATATTATCAACAAAATGATTATTTTTACTCGTCCACATTGAAGATATTACTTAATTACATGGTGGTAAAAGAACTTACAAACCTTTACAAAATATCCTTTATTACCTTATTGTATCGATTGTGATCAGGCTTCTACCATAAGAGATTGTAGTCCTGCCTATTCACAACCAACAATTGCTTCATAAATATAATTAAAAACAAATTAAACTGCATTCTACGGCACAAATAGATCTGCGTGTGATAACCAAAGTAATTGACGTCACAACGATCAGAATAATTATACAGTCATTATACAGTTAACGACAATTGGAAGCGGGCGGTACTGTCGCCAGTAGTTACTACATCCATCCTAGTACATTTACAACCACAAATATTACTCATAATCTGTTATTAAGGACCTTGTTGACGTCATTAGTTTGTGTTTAGTAAATCGGAGTTTTTTTTATAAATTAGATTGAATATTATTGTGTGTTTTTGAGTAGTAATTTAAGGGTTAATATAGAGAATGGACGGACAACCTGGTGAAGGTTGCAGAAAGAATCTGGATGCAGGCCGTTTCCAACAGGTCTGTGTGGATAGTGGAGATCCTTGGGGGAGGCCTATGTTCAGCAGTGGACTTCCTGTGACTGAAGAGAGAAAGAGAAATAGACGATAGATATTAAATCACATTTAACATTACAAGAGGAGTAATAACTTCGCATCTATTCTCCAATTTTCATCGTCCATTACCCAAGATAATGCACCTAAAGGTCCTCAGATGTTACAGGTGTTCATGAGGACGATAGTCATTATCAACCCGGCCTCACACATCCAACGTAGGTATTTGAAATCATATTATTAATTCAGAAGGCCGGAATACCATACAAATATATATCAAACACGAAATGGGTTCGAATCCCAGGGCACACCTCTGACTTTTCGGAGTCATGTGTGTATCAGGGGCGTGCGCTCCTTGTAGGCAGAAATGCAGTGCTTTACTTGCCATTCGCAGATATTTTATTATAACGTTCGTACGTTTTAGATGACTTTAATTTATAGTAAATAAATGTATAAACAAAATATAATACCTTAAAAACGCCTAATATTTTATAATTAGCACCTATTTGCAATCACGCAAACATTATGATTGCCGCGCGAAAAGCAAGCGGCGTTGCAAAGCAAAATAATGTACCTAATCAACCAAGTCATGCCGCCGCGTCCCGTATGACATTTGTTTGCATGTGTGTAGTAATGTTGGTGTCCGTGCACAGCCGCAAACGCACACACCCATAAGTATAGAAAGCCGCGACTCCTGCGGCAGGCCTCGGAAGTTCGGCAGTTGTCGGGAGTAATCGTGAATGTTCGTTGCCTATAATCCTAGAAAAATTAATAGGCGGAAATCTAATAAATCACCTATGCACATTATGCATTTTTGGCTAGTAAGGTTTTATTAAGTAGTAGTAGTAGTAGTATAGTAAGTGCGTGGTGGCCTGTTGGTAAACGGACTAGACGCGACTGTCAACATATTCACGGTGGTCGCGGGTTCGAATCCTAGGGCACACCTCTGACTTTTCGGAGTCATGTGTGTATTGATAGTCAATCACCACGCACTAAAAAACGGTGAAGGAAAACATCGTGAGGAAACCTGCATACCATAGCGATTTCTAAAATTTCTATGGTATGTAAGTCTGCCAACCCGCACTAGGCCAGCGTGGTGGACTATATGGCCTAACCACTCTCAATCGTACTCTCGATTGTAGAGGAGGCCCGTGCCCTGCAGTGGGACGTATATGGGCTGATACAGAAGGTTTTATTTGTTTAAATAGCAGAAATGTTTTGTGTTTCGCGGGGGCCATTTTGCTTTTTTCATGTGTTTTTGCATTGTTTACTATTTTATAGTAGTATGTTTGTAAAAAAAATAGATTTCTTAAACGATTTTTCATTTTAACATTTGAAAGTGTGTACATTTAACAGTTTATTACTAAGTTTCGATATTAATTGTAGTCATTTGCTTTTACTAGTGTGTTTATTTATTTTTCCAAATATTATTTGATTGTGAGGTTTGTGTTAAAAATGTATGTTTATCAAATGAATGAATGAGGTGGCCGAAATCTTGCGTTTATTTACATCGGGATATAGTAATCTCAAGTAACCGGAACCTTGAATATGTGAAAATTGAAGCTGACTAGGTGAGTTTTTTTTATTTTACTTATAAAATTTCTTCCGCCGCGACGATTGAGCTGTTTTTTCTGCGTTGCCGTAGAAGATGGACATGAATAGTAGTACCTACATCTAAGACTTGTTATGTTGGCATGGTTTCCGACTTAGAGATCCGTCGCGTGGCTGTGGCTATGTTAAAAAACTATAAAAGAAAAAGTTTTTGTGACCGAGTTCTCCGCCGCATACCCAATGTCATAATCCTGTGCACGCCGCTGGTGTGTATTGATAGTCAATCACCACGCACTAAAACGGTGAAGGAAAACATCGTGAGGAAACCTGCATACCATAGCGATTTATAAGAATTTCTATGGTATGTAAGTCCGCCAACCCGCACTAGGCCAGCGTGGTGGACTATATGGCCTAACCACTCTCAATCGCACTGTCGATTGTGGAGGAAGCCCACGCCCTGCAGTGGGACGTATATGGGCTGATACAGATATATCAAACACACCACACAGATTCTGAATTTTTCAGATTGGTCTGTAGAAATGATACTAACGAGCGTCCTTAATTCTGGATCGAAATGAATTCAGATAGCTATTCCGGATGTGTAAGGCTAGGCTTAGTATTACTTATCACACCTTCTCAAAATCAATTGCCTATCCAAGGAATTTAAAATAAATGTTTAAATTCCTAAAAATTATTTAAATTAAATTTTTAGAATTTTAAAAATTATATTTAATTTTTAAAATTATTTTATATTTAAATATTTAAATTTTTAAAATTTTTATTATAGCTTAAGTGCATTCCTGTACCTGACAAAAAACTAACTACGAATTTATTTAACACAAAAACACCCACAATTATTAAAACATGTTGTAATTTTGTCCCACTATTCCACTGCACTTTATCTATTCCATTTAGTTGGCTTTATGGCATTCTCAGCATATCGGAATGTCGAGGAACATTAATATTTGACAGACGGGTTGCATAAAATTAGGAATGTTAGTCATTTTGAGATAAAACTATAAACCATAAATGGTTTTTGAGTAAAACGAAATAGTTTTGATAATGCGATATTTTTTTATAATATAGGGGGCAGACGAGCAACAACAACTTTTTGATTTAAAAGGAAATTATTTTGGACTGTTTTTTTATTGTAAGGCGAGACGAGCGTGCCATTCGCGTTATGGTAAGCGATACGACCGCTCATGTACAGCAGCAAAACCAAACAACACCATGAATTCCAAAGCACTCCTTCGCATTCCAATTCAAATCCTGAGATAATATGTCCAGTCCTCTAGCTACAATCCTTCAAACCGTGAACACAACAGTGCATTTACACTGCTGTTTGAGTTGTTACCTAGGCAACCTCCCATTTATGAAAGACCTACCAGTAAAAGGTATTTTGGATTAGAACATTTTTTATGGGAAATTCCGTTTTAATAGAACGCCTTGCAGTTGGGGTTTACCGCATTTATCTCTGTTAGGTATTTTACGTTAGTGCAATTTAGCTCGCGAGGTCGTGTGTTTGATGCCCAGTTTCGAATTTTGTTTATTACAGCAATCGAGTGCAAACGAACTGTTTGTTTTTCTAACCAGCTTATTTTTTTATGGAAGTAATATTATTCTATCTAAAATAATGATTCAGACTTAATGACGTAATACCTATTAACAAAAGCCTGATTTGTGGTTGTAATAAGTTATTATAACCAGAAAGAGAATAATATTTGTCAATTTTACAATGATCTCATTTACATGAATGTTTATTGTCGTGATAAAATTATAAACGAGTCATCAAGCAAGAATGGGGCTTTTAAAACAAAACAAATTACGATGATAAATTATTTAACATTTACGACTGCCTTGGTGGCGTAGGTGGGTTGATTTTTAGAGAATTTGCAGTCCACTATATGATTCAAAATATATATTTTTGGATAACACAACTATTTATATCGGGGATCGAACCTTCGGCTTCGCATTTCACAAGCTGTTGTGCTTCAGATACTGTCAAATATTGAGCTAACTTAAGGTCGATTTATAATGTAATTTCATGTCACAAGAAAGCATACTAACAACTTAATCGCATTTGCCATTAATAAACAATAATCACAGGCTTCTATAAACATTCTATAGAAGAGCTGTTGTTAAAATATTCCCATTAATTATCTCAGGAAGTCAAACAGCTTGTTACCAATCGCGACAAGAAATGAATGGTCAGAAAAAGATCAATCGGAACGTCTATAAAACGTACGATGTTAAAAAGTAGATAATATCTAGTCAATGACTATTTATGGCCAATAAATAAGCCGGCTTTTTGTAAGCAAGGAGAGTTGTCAAAGGGTTCTGAGAACTATCATTATCATCCTACGTTCGGCCACATTCCGTCCGGCATGATATTAATCAATTCACTACATTATCGGACAATTTGTTATTGCCGATGTGGCTGTGACGAAATTGTTTCTTGGGAAAGTTATTCGTAAAAGTACTTACATATCGATTTTATGGTATATATCCATTGGAAAATATCGAAGGTATAGACCTTCAATTTGTTTTAATATGAACCTTGTAGATTTATTGTCCATCAAATTCTGTTACTCGTACTGTCATTTTAGCTCAATTTGTCGCGTGGCGATATTCGGCATTACAAATAAAAGTTAAAGAATCCAATTTAATGCATTGCATGGAAAGGATAAATTTGATTAATTACAACAACAAAAAAATGTTCTGAAATTCGCTTGTATTTGCACAACATAAACGGTTCTATTCTTTATAATTTTATTTTTTATTTTTACATAAAAAATTTATGTGGTAAAATATTCGGGATTTTATTTTACTACAAAAAAAGTTTATGTGGTAAAATATTTGGGATTTTTTTCTTTTTTACCATTTAAAATACTAATAGGTTTTGGTAGGTATTCCCCAAGAGTATGATTGACATATCGGTCGTCTTGTGGTAGAAAAACCAATAGCTTTACTTAAAGTCTGCGGTTGTAAATTATTCTGACGTAATATTTTATGACGCTGTGTGGTCTCCTGTATAACAAACGTACTATGGTTACATAATGACATCGACAGTTCGTCGTTTTATCCAAAAATAAAGAGATTGAGATTTATAAATAGTATTTAAAATCTACTTTGCTTTACCTCTTCATCACCTAAAGCTAGATTGTTAGAAAAGGTTTTATGCATTAAGACCTCATGTATATTGTATACTGTTTGATATATGAAGCGATTAAATAAACATTTACTGCTGGTACGTCTCTGATATGTAAGAGGCCATTTGGGTAAGTACCACCGCAAAGTCTGTTTGTCCCGCCAAACAGCAGTGTAAATGTACTGTTGTGTTCCGATTTGGAGGACATTGTAGCCCGAGTAACTACTGGACATATTGAGACTCAACATCTTATGTCTCAGGGTAGCGAGCGCAGTGCGATGTCATTGCTTTGAAATTCATGGTGTTGTTTGGTTTTGCCACTGTTCTATAGCGGTCATATCAATCATGGCATGGTCTATGTGCCCTTACAACCCTAGTTCAGTGCAAACATTGTTACAATAAAAACAATCTGCGAAGCACCGTGTATCGACATGTATGAGGTACAAAAACACCTGACCGCGTACACCAACGACATCTCATAAATCTTGCGAAACGCTGCGTCCATCGAATACAGATTACCTTGGCTTGTCAAGAATTTATTAGGTTATTACACTGTAGGTAAAAACAAGGAGATTTGTTTTACAATGTGTTATACGATGTTTGTATTCGTAGGATAATGGTCATCGTTCACAATGCTTAATGATAAGTGAATGCATTGTGTTTCGGATTCATGTTCTGTATGCTTTTGGAAAGGTCGGCTTTATATTTTGGGTGACGAGATACAACTGTTTGTTGAAGATGCGTACTTTTTCAGAACTACAATAAACTCACTATTAAGTTGACTGCAGCCTCTTTCTAGAGACAGTATAAATTAATAATATGGAGAATCGACCTGACAAAACAATGTTATATACTCTTACACAATTTTTCAGTTATTCATCGACCTTACCATTGGCGCTAAACCGTGGTTAGAGAATATCAGCTTTATTCCTGATAATTTTAAAACCTATTTTAGTTACCGTTTTGTCTTCTTCGCACAAAATGAATTTAAAAGTCGTTTGAAAGAGACAAAACATTGACTTAAATAGGTTTAAAAACTATCTGAATAAGGCTGCATATTTTTAGAGTAGATATTTTTATTTTGCGGTTATACATATGTATATCGAGAGTAAATAGACAATTCGTATTCCATCAATGGTATAAGCTATTATTTTATATTCATTATGTAATATAGTTGTATAATGTTTTACAAAATGCTAATAGGAGTATTACGAAACTATTATTCTACCGTCCGTCGGTAAGAGATGCGTAGTATGTAAACACAATAGTAAAGCAGACATAGCTACACATTACATGTTACTTACAACGTAAACTGACCATTTTTCTTTCAAAAAGTTGGAAAACGTCGGACTTTGGTAGAACTAATGCATTTCAAATATTATAACAAATAAAAGAATTAATCGTTGGAGTTCAGATGTATTGTGGTTTACTTATAATATTATTTAACCAATTATCGTATCAAATACTTTGGCGTTATGTATGTATTAGTACGAATGAAAAAAAAAACTTCATTCAAACTTTCTCGTAATTTAAAAATTCACTGAGCCGCAAATGTCATGAGCTGATATTCTGGATATATTCACAAATACATTCCCACTTTTACAATTGCAAATTCGCCTGTGTAATCTGAAATATGGCATGTCATTACCATACATCACACAATTTATCGCTAACGTCGGAATCTTCACACGAGCTGTGACAACACATGATTGTAGTAAACCAGGCCACTGGTGACGTCAATCCACATTAAAAGAATCGAAGTAAATGTGAAACGTCTTTAAAATGGCGACAACAATTGGTATACTTTAACCGAAATAAAGCGAAGTTGTTATGGAACGCTGTTTTTGTGAATTTGCTAGTTTCGGTGACATATTGTTATTTCTAGGCTTTTATATATTGTATGTTTCTGTTTTGTTTTTAAAATAACGTCAGAATATTATCTTAAAACGCTTATAATAGTTGGTATTTTTTATCTTTAGTCTGCCTTTTCAAATATAATTCCAATTATTGATTTTCTATTACAAAACTACATATTCTATTTAATCGTTATGTCAGACATATGGTCAGATTACGATTCATTTTTTTTTTCTATTTTGTCATTATAAGGTACATGAATTATAATAAAAATTAAATTCTAGTGTTAGTAGGTGTAACAGTTTTACTTATTTCGATCCAAACTTCATCCAACCTGACATTATCTACAAAGTTAAATTGGATTAACTTAAGCAAGATTAAAAATACCTTTGTTTTCATTCCGTTTATATTATTGATACACGTTTATACAAAACTGTGCTATTATGCAACTATTATGTAAAGTTAAACAATTTTATCCTTGGCCCGCATAATTATGTGCAAACATTTTAACAAGCGCAGGTTAAATATTTTCAAGTATCGCAATCTAGTAGAAAAACAATGTTTATACCATTGTTCTACATCCAATACTGTAACATATGGAAATTAAAGGTACCTAATTCTATTAAAATATTTGTACTTGTTTGTGCCTTACTGTACACTTTCTTGTCCACATAAATATTATGAAGGAAGTATTGAAGTATTATTATGTTATTTTTATAAAGTTGACTATAATGGTGTGGAGATCTTTGGAGGAGGCCTATGTTCAGCAGTAGACTTCCTGTGGCTGAAGAAACGTACACAACACACATACAGAGATAGAGAGAGAGAGAGAGCGAAAGAGACACACAGAGAGAATGTTATTAAACTAAGATTATTGACGTCATAGGTTGTACAATCTTTATGCAAAACAATGAAAAACAAGTTCTATTTTAGAATTCATTTACTATTAATTGAATACAAATGGGCAAAATATTGAACAATTACAGTATAATATATTGTTGATGAATATTTATGTTATCCCTTGTTTTTGCATTTCGTGGTTACACCGGAATGTCGTATGACTTTATTGCGCAATTTATTTGTGATGAAACTTATTTACTGGGAAAGTGATAATGTCGCCCACGTTCTGCTTAAGGTCCAACCTGCAAAGCGAGATTGCCGGGTGCTATATAGAATAGCCCATAAATAAAATACCCAACAATTACATACATATGTATACAATGTCTATTTCTCCCGTGAAACAACACTGCTTAAATGCACTGTTGTGTTTCGGATTGAAGGACATTGTAGCCAGAGCAACTACTGGACATATTGAGACTTAACATCTTATGTCTCAGGATGGCGAGCGCAGTGGAATGTTGCTACTGTTCATGAGCGGTCGTATCGCTTACCATTAGGCGAACGGCGTGCTCGTCTCGCCATTCAAAGCAATAAAAAAAAAAAACATAGTCCTGACTCCACACTAAGATCGAGTCTTGTCTCGTGGGTATCAGGAACTAAAGTAAAGGACCAGTAAGAATAACGGTCTCTCTCTGGTAGTCTCTATAAATTTTTCCAAAAGAGTTCCTTTGTACTGCGCCTACTTTTAAGCAAGATGTAGAAACTTTCTCATATAATATCCGGGACCATTCCATCGCTCCAACACGCTTAGCTAAATCTCCCTCAATCTTGATAGTTGAAGCCATCAAGTTGTCAGCGCATCGAATACCATCAGTTTGAATGAAATTGATTTGCCTGACATATCTATGGATACATTGTAACAGATAGCGATCATTAACAGGCGTTGTCGGTTCGATGCGCACGAACGGTTTTCAATGGAGAATTTTTTACGCGCTAATTTCCGTTGGCGTTTGCGTCAGTGACAAAGAAATTGTTTGTTTTTAGGGTACTGTACGTTAGAAGAAAAAACGGAATGCTATGAACCCATAGGTACTTCCTATTGAATTGAAATCGTGAAAAGCAAGAAGTAGGGTCTCATTATCTGAAGTAATATTATAAATAGGAAAGATTTGATTGTTTGTTGTAGGGATGTTGCGGATGTCGATTTTTTCACATCCGCGCATGCGGATGCGGATGCGGATTTTCAAAGGCTCACATCCGCGGATGCGGATGTTTAAGATCTTATATAAATATAGTATATGAATGAATACTAAAATTAAACTATTATTTACGGATTTTATCGCTTACTAATTTATCGATTTATCTATGTTAATTTTTTATATTTTTTAACTTCCCGATATTTCAATTACTTTAAAGGATTAATTTACAATTATTAAATTAACCCCTTACTGCATGAATTATGAAGGATGCGGATATTTTTTTATTTTTTTAGCAAAAACGGGTTTATTTGTGTGTATTGAACATAAATCAACTCAAAAAAAATTATCATTAATTATTTATGAAGTTACCCATAAGAGCCATATATGGATTTGTATGCATTCTAGTGAAAAACAAGTATAGCCATATCTGGCTTTGTATGCATTGCAATTAAATTTTGTGAATTATTATATATTAGATTCCGTTTGTATATTATATCATTATAGCTTGTAAACACCTCGCATTTTTATATTTTGTGTAACTACCTAACTTAGAGGAATTTTGATACATTTGATTCTTTTGACAAATTTGCAATCAAAATCTTCAAACTATGGAACAAAACTGTGAAAATTGGACTGGTGAATCTATAACTACACATCACTGTACTACATACCAAAGCTACCGACCCGCCGACACAACACAGCGGCTTATAAAAAAAGAATGATGTTGGCAACAAGTACCCGCACGTGTTGCCCGCTGACACATTGGCGGTATGTCGTCTACACAATTGCTTAGCAACATGCAATAAGTTCACTAAAACGATCTTCATTTCGAGCTCCCGACATGCTGCCAACAAAATTTTCCGTCGTGCAATACCCCGCCGACAAAAAGTTACTGGCATAAGTCGGATGGTCGGCGGCTTTTATGTGTAGTGCGCTTTACTGTTTTATTTTTTACCGCAAATCTTCGTTGCCTGTAAACTTGAATTTTTCTTTGACATAAGGCTCCATTATTCCTGTCTTCCATACAATCGAGTAATTTTTACATTTTTAACCCTGGGTTTTGCAGCATGCAAGTAATGTAAAGGGTTTATCATTGTCCGAATTCCGAACTCTTCGAGACAAACTCGGGTATGATAACATGCCTTTTTTGGTGAACGGGAAGAGAAACATTCGTATTGTAAGTCCAGAATCCAAAGCAAGCTCATCTTTACTCAAAGAATCATCAAACTTAGTTATACTGTAAAAAAATTACAAACTGTAGGAGCCATTAATGGCTTCGTATGCGGTAAGGAGTTAAAGAGTTAATTTAAAACGTTAATCTGTTTTTGCATTTCAGTCTACGCAGAAGAAGCTCACTGTGTCTTGATGTCGGGCAGTTGGTCTTTTGGGTTCCGATATAATTAAGTGTAGAATTCGATCCCATGCTTGTGCAAGGTTCTAGCCATCTTCTCTATTGATAATAAAATGCATTACCTTCAATTTGAGTAGCCCCAAGAGCTCGCAAAATAACACCGTTTCATTTATTTATTTATTAAGTATAACGCCACGCCGCGCCGCCTTCTCTGATAACAAGGCGTTTAGGAAGAGGTTCGTAAATTGAACCCACGCTGCAAATAATTGTTCGCTAGGATTACTGCTTAGTGGAGTGGATAAAAATCTTTGTGCTATCGGCAATAATATCTTTAATTCCTCTCGATAAACACCACTTAAGAGGATTTTCATCCACATCGACTCTTTTTTTATTGGGGTAAGAAAGAAATTATTTTTGGAGTACAGCTTCAGTACTACTACTACCATTTTCTGGTATTTCTCGACTCTCATTTTCACTAGAAGAATCTATCATCATAGCAACAACAAAGGCATCGGATCATGTCACTATTTATTTCGCTCCCATAGGTCAATATCACGTTCGAACGGCACGCGTCATTCGCCGGCACCGCCAAATTTCTGTCTTGTCTCATTTTGTATTACATCCGCATCCGCATAAATATCCGCATCGATTATTGCGGATGCGGATGCAGATGTCCAAATTTATGCGGAAGCTCCGCGTTTGCAGATGCGGATGCGAATATTCGCAACATCCCTGGTTTGTTGGTACTGAATACGCTTTGAAAGTACTGGATCGATTTGAATAAAACTTTCACCAATAAGTTCCTCAGGGATAATGTAGGTTCATTATCCCTTATGAACATAATGTTTTCAAAAAATATGTCTACCGCTATACGATCATAAATTAATTTTTGTTGTAATCAGAATGTGTTTCTATCTGCATTTATGCACATACATTAAGTGAAAATTTACCTTTCGATCGTAGTTGAAAACAATCTAATAGCGCAGCTTATTATACGATATGGAACCCAATGCCTGCGAAGCCTTCTAGAACTTGCCAATTTTTTCTGTATGGCATTTACTTCATATTTATTTAGTTTGCTCGGTCAAGGTCCGTTTGATTCGGTGCATTTTTTACTGCGCGTGATTTGATTGTGACATTTATGACGAATCAGATGTTTTGCATTGTAACGATGATGCTTTACTTGTATCCATTGGATTTTTTTTGCTATGAGGGACTCAGAAATTCTTTCTTAATTTTTCCAATGAATTTACGCAATTGAAAAATTAAAGAAGGAAAATTACCACTAAACTGAAACACTTACTGGTGGTAGGTCTCTCATATGTGAGAGGCTGCCTGGTTGGGTACCACCGTAATGTCTATTTCTCCCGAAAAACAGCAGTTTAAATGCACTGTTGTGTTTCGGATTCAAGGACATTGTAGCCAGAGTAACTACTGGACATATTGAGACTTAACATCTTATGTCTCAGGATGGCGAGCGCAGTGGAACCAAGCATTGCTTTGTAATTCAAGGTGTTTGGTTTTGCTACTGTTCATGAGCGGTCGCACCGCTTACCATCAGGCGAACGGCATGCTCGTCTCGCCATTCACTGCAATAAAAAAGAAAAAAACAACTTTTAAAATGCAGGATATTGTAAATCTATTTAAACAAATAAAAAATATGTTATTTTTTATATAATGGACTTTGAATTAATATAAATATATTAAACGTCGAAATATAAACGGGTTAATAATTTATTCATGTACGATTTTATGCTCGTTTTATTAATATTTTTTGTTTTGTTTTCAGGTAATAAAATGCTGCAATCTTAATAGCATCAATGTTATGTGAGTGACATTTTTATTTTTATCATGTATGTTTCACATGTTACATAATTATAATATTATTATTTATATTTATGGTAGAAATCAACATAATATGTATATGCCATTAAAATCAAGGCTCTCCTTGTTTTATTAAACCTAAAATGCAATATTAAATTTAGATTAGTATTTGGCGTAAGATTACTAGGTAATGGTTAACTAGAAACAGAAAGTAATATAGTATTAGTAATAGTAAGTAATATTCAAAAGATATTTTGATATTACTTTTTAGTTTTTCTTCCTTTTCGGCTCTTATTTCAACATCTCGTCCAATCTCGTCCAATATTTACCGACACGTAACAAAAAAATAATTCCACCTTTTTATTTTTGGAATTAGGTACTAAAAAATCCAACCATGTAATGCATAAAGTCCTTATTCAACTCAATTTATCATAATTTCTGTGTTAAATCGATATTAATCACAATAAATCGAACGTTAACCCACATAAGAGCATATCGATGGCAAAAAATCTCATAATGACCACTCCGGAGGCAGAATTATTTAAACAAGGCAGGTAACTGACGCATTACCATATTCTATGAACGATCGAAAGTCGTTTTACCTGATCGATCAATCAAGTACAGACTACAACTTTTTTGCTCCCAGCGCTGATATAGTTCGGCGGCATTTCACTACATGTACTCGTTAATTGCTATAATTATTTTCTTTGATGTACCTTTTCTATCACGCTTTTATTAGCTTCGTCTGTAGGTATGTAATTTAATCTTTGAAGTTGATTTTCAAGGTTTTTTTTATTGCTATGAATGCGTTCGCCATCCTGATACATAAAATATTAAGTCTCAATATGTCGAGTAGTTATTCTAGCTACAATTTCTTTCAAACCAGGACAAAGGAGTGTATTAACACTGCTGTTTGGCGGGAAAAATAGACATGGCGGTGGTACCTACCCAGGCGGTCTCTTACATATGAAAGACTGATAGTAGCATAAAGCATTGATTTGAAATTTTGCACATTCATCGTGGACCGAAGACAATATAAAGATTTTAAAAGTTTATAACATTATTTTTAATAGGACCTTCAGGATTTGCTCTTTTCACAAAAACCAAAAATAGTAAATTAAATAGGTAATTATTGTTGGTTATTGAATTTAGCTTAACTAGGCAGGATTGCATAATTTAAGTAGAACGCGATAAGTCTAATAATATTAGATGTTCAAATAGTCTTTCAAACGATATTGTTTGATCAGTTGTGGAAAATTCTACAATAATTGAATAGAAAACTTTAATACATCATTTATGTAATATCGAAAACATAATTATGAATAGTAATTCAAATGACGTTTTAGAGTGAATTACAATAGTAATGGCAATATTAATCACAAAACAAACAAAAGCCTTCGAATCTATGCATTTTTTGTGCTATGTGCGTCACACGGAGCTATAAAATGCTATATGGATAACAACGGAAGTTTTTCATTATGACCTTTTAAAATTAAAATGTGTCTGATAAAATATAATTTCGAATATTTCATAGGAGACATTTAGTTTATAAAATAATGTTTCTCTGTCAATTTGATAAAAAAACAATAACTATAATTAATAATAGTCTTATTCATAGACATTTTAAAACGTATTTTAGTTCGCGAATGCTCGTCTTTAGTACGACTTTTGAATTTAGGTTGAGTGAAAATGACCAATCATTGTGTCATATGACACCCTCCGTGGCGAAGTTGGTTAGACGCTGACTGTGAAACGATAGGCCGCGGGTTCGATCCCCGCATCGAAACAAATATTTGTGTGAACTACAGGTATTTGTTTTGGGCACAGAGTTTTGGGTCTGGGTGTTAGACCAAAAAGAGACTGAAAAGTCTCTCGTAGTTCTTGATACCCACAACACAAGAATCGATCTTAATGTGATATCATTTAATTTATTTATTTATTCGATGGCTGAAATAGCTTTAAAATTGTCTATGAATAAAACCGTTAATGTATAATATATATATATATATATATATATATATATGTAGGGATGACAGAGGGGACTTCAGTATCAGTAGGTTCCATCAGACAGGCAGGCGTGGGTATTCGGGTGAGGAGAATGAAACGCTACACGTGATTTAGAGTTAATAGGATAGCTATTGAACTAAGCACACAAAATCACATAACACTCCACCAAGCACGTAGCGCGTTAGTCCGATATGATCTGATCGCCGTTCTTGCTGGTAATCATTGGTTCTTGCCGCACTAGCACCGGGTGTCGCGTCAGAGAGTAAAACGACGGTGACAGCTCCCGACGTTTACCCCTCTTGTCAAATGCGCCGTCACGGCCAGCCTGACATTCGCACGTCCTCGTGCGCATCTCACTACTTCAGTGTTTGATGGCCTGCAATAAAAGAAAGGAAACCACTGGGAACACAATTTCTACTTCACTCGTCCATCCTGACATTTTTTTAAAGTATGATTCAGTACACACACGTAGGTCACACACACACACATTTGGCATCATGCAAATGAGATACTAAGATCGAGGTGTCCTTTCGACCAAGCTCGCCATCTCGTATGACGACATGGACCGGACGGCCTCGCATCTTGCGCACAACCTCATGGTAATATTTGACCTCATGCAAATAATACCACTCGTGGTAATATTTGGCCTCATGCAAATAATACCACCGCATCTCCACCCAATGTCATCTCGTATGACGTGGAGCCAACTAACGGAGACTGAAGGTATGATGGTGTTGAGAATGATACACAATTAGGTCACTATTCACATCTCAAAGGACTTCTTCACACTTCTACGCCGAGAGGGTTGCCGAACTGGCAGTCATAATGAGCGAACTATCTCTCAAAATCGTATCATCGTGTGTTTCATTCATTTGACTGTAACTCGCCGTCGCGGCCTCCTCCTCATCGTTGTTAATCAGTGAGGTGTGAGGTAGCTACCTCTACTAAGCCATCATGACCCCCAGGCACTAAACGCAGATTTTCCGGGTTTTAAGATTACGGATGAATGGATTGGTGTAATCATGTTAGCTGGACTACAAAAAAGGTATGCTCCGATGCTCATGGTAATCACACATTCTGGAATCGAAATTACGGCTGACATTCTCGAAACTAAATTGATGGTTATCGGTTCAGACATGAGTTCCGTTTCATTTCCGAAAATGCATAGATAGCAAAAAGATCGCATGGAGAAATGAAACATTATGGAATGAAACAAATGTCTAGTACGAAAGCTGTCAAAGTTGTGAAGTATTATAATTGTAAACAAATAGGTCACTACAAAAGTCATCTGTTGTATCTGGATTGAATGATAAAACACCTTGTGAGGTATGGACAGGTCTGAAGCCTGACTTAAGTCACTTGCGAGTTTTTGGAAGTACTGTTATGGCACACGTTCCAAAAGAGAGGCGCACCAAGGGCGACAAAAAGGCGAAGCAACTTATTCTTGTGGGTTATGCTGAGAATATAAAAGGACACAGGATATATGATCCTGGTACTAATTCTGTAACCACAAGCAGAGATATAGTTGTTATGGAGCATTTAGAAAGAATGCGAAAGCCAGTATAGCCAGGAGTTTGCGCAAAACTAAACATTATTACTGTATGAAATAGCTAAGCATTTTATCTCTTTCGTAATATGTAGGTTTAAGTTTCTCTTTATTTATTTTGTTATGAGGAGATGTTAAAATTGGTTACAAAACAAGTAATAGCGCCATCTGTTGATAGAAAGTGTTAAACTGTATTGTTTATTGGTAACTAAGCTACTGTATATAAAATGTGTAAAATGTTCCAGAATAAATTAGTCTGATTGCAACCGCCGTGCAGTTTTATTACAATCAAAATTTTATGATTACCGAAGTCATGTCTAAAGCGGAGAAATAACACGCACCACGCAGTCTATCAATCTGTTCATTGATTATAGGCAAGGTGTA
Source organism: Hyles vespertilio (assembly GCA_009982885.2). Taxonomy (NCBI): domain Eukaryota; kingdom Metazoa; phylum Arthropoda; class Insecta; order Lepidoptera; family Sphingidae; genus Hyles; species Hyles vespertilio. The sequence continues at coordinate 14,946,442 of CM042821.1, read as the reverse complement.
GTGTTCAGGACGAGTATTGGCATTCAGCTCGCGGTAGTCAACACACATTCTATAAGAGTTGTCCTTCTTTTCACGAGGAGTACCGGGCCAGCAAATGCAGATGTACTTTCACAGATAACACCAGCTTCGAGAAGACGTTTCACTTTATCTCTAACAACCTCTTTCTCTGCGGGAGAAAATCGATAAGGACATCGCTGTACCATTTTATTAGGGTATATAGGTTCAATTCGCATGTACCCGATAGTGACACGACGAATAGGTATACCAACTATGAAGAAGTCGCTATACTTACTCAAGAGTTTGATTAGAGCTATCCTATGTTCCCCCTGCAGATCAGTATAGATGCTATCAAAATCTTGTTGACTGGATTTTTTACGCGATACAAACCGAGTTTGATCGCTGTTTACCTCGACAGTGATGCCTTTGTCTAGAATATCTTTACCTACGATTACTTGTTCACTTATAGTTATGTCCGGATCGCGTGAAATAACACTCTAAAGAAATACCTTGCACTTTACCACATTGTTTTCGCCTATCCCAGTAAGATATACCAAATCATCACGCATAGTGCCCGGGAGCATATCAGCTCTGCTACGATTTACTAACGAGCAAGCAAAACCACTGTCAAAAAGAAAGGAAACGAGCTCACCGGAAGATGTAGTCAAGGTGCCGCTCGCCGGTCTTCGCTCGCACAGGTGGACCTCTTTGACCACCGGCTGCTCGTTAAATCCCTTGCGGTCTGAACACGCTGACGCCACGTGGCCTTTTTGGCCACACACGAAGCAGACGAAAGGTCGCGAGAAGCTTCGTGATATTGGGGACCGCTCGAGAGCCTTCAACGCCGCAGGTTTAACAATAGGTTCCTCTCGACGTCTGCGGCAGTCTACCGCTCGATGACCCGGTAGACCACATCGATGACAAGTGCCCGAGAAATGTGATTGATTAGGACGACTCTTCTTCGCGTCGACATCGTTAGTGTCTAGGTCCTCAAGTCTCCGTTTCAAGGAGATACCTTTCAGTACCCGGCAAAGCTGGGCTCTGGTGGAAACGTTGCAAGACTGCAGCTCACGACGTATGATGACATCCTTTTGGCACAAAACTGAAGATGCAAAGCCAGTCATGATATCCTCCGGCATTTCAGTGCGTGGAATCTGTTCTATCATGCCCCAGAGACGCATCGCGGCTTCACTGGCCGTTTCTTTAACGCCAATTTGAAATCTCAGTATTTCATCAAAATAATCCTGAGGCAACATCGATTTTCCAAATTTCGCTACGAGTAATTCCTTTATTTGCGGCCATGCCAGTTGCGAAGATTGCAGTTTCGTTAAGCACGTAGCTGCGCGGCCGCGCAAAGCGTGAGTGAGGGCTAGTAAAAGTTCTGCACCCTCGAGTTTTCTGCTATTTACGACAATTTCGGTTATTCTACACCAACCTTCTATATCTGCATCGGTTCCATCCGGGTCGAAATGAATTAACTGAGTCGTTGTCTTATTCAAGGCTTGTGAAGGCTGTGGAGTCTCTAGGAGTCGTGATAACAAAGCTTCCATGTTGTGTAGCAAGCCATGCGATGATTGTTCCGGATTTACATTTCTTTCTCCTGGTGGTTGCCCTCCGCATCCCACTTCTGATGTAGGGATGACAGAGGGGACTTCAGTATCAGTAGGTTCCATCAGACAGGCAGGCGTGGGTATTCAGGTGAGGAGAATGAAACGCTACACGTGATTTAGAGTTAATAGGATAGCTATTGAACTAAGCACACAAAATCACATAACACTCCACCAAGCACGTAGCGCGTTAGTCCGATATGATCTGATCGCCGTTCTTACTGGTAATCATTGGTTCTTGCCGCACTAGCACCGGGTGTCGCGTCAGAGAGTAAAACGACGGTGACAGCTCCCGACGTTTACCCCTCTTGTCAAATGCGCCGTCATATATATATACCGAGTATCTCAAGACTGCTACCGAAAACGAAACCGGGTGGTAGTTTTAGTGACTACAAACACAATGCAACTAAAAATTTCGCAAAGAAACGCGACAATGATTTTTTATGATTTTTCAAATATAGTCATTTTTAGGTGGTAAATCCATAGTCTTTGCTAAAATAATAATTTAAACACTTTTATACCTTAGATTATTTATAAATAAAAGGGTATCTTCACTCTTATTTTAGGAAAAAATGTATTTACCACCCAAATATGGTCATTGGAAAAGAATAACAAAAAAAAAATTATCGCTTTTTTTGCAACTTTTTCTGTTGCATTGTGTCTGAAGTCGCTTTAACTACCACTCGGCTTCATTTTCGGTAGCAGTCTTGATATACCCTGTATATATACATATCTTTTTTAAATCAATTATTTTTATGGGCTTTAAATGTTAATCTTTTGAGCCTATATTCTACTCCTATTATAATTAAAGATTATAATAGGAGTAGAATAAAAATTGTGTCTGGAAAAAAACAAAATTTGTAATGCCACTTACTATATGACGCAATATAAAACTAGTTTAAAAAATATTATCACAAGTCACCGACTATAATTTGTCAGATTTCCCGCCAAAATCTACTTTCAAAATGACGTACATGAATGTTGATACCCTTTATTTTGATTGGTCGGTTAATGCAGTTACTATTTTCATTTTTTTCGTTACTTCTGCCTGATAATACATACATACGAACTTGTCTGTATGTTGTTTGTATGTTACATCAACATTTACATGTTAATGGCGTTTGGCGCCAACGCCTCATGTACAAATAATATTCAAATTCAGTCAGGCTCGACTAATTCTTATATTTTCGACATTTTGTTTCGCCTATAGGTATTTAAAATTCCATAATGATATTTTAGGTGTAAAGTCACATTGTTAAAAATTGAAATATATTTCTTAGTAGGTATACACTCTTCATGCCCATCATGATATTTGATTATGCAAAGACCAGAAAAAAGAAGAAAGATCCCTCAAACATTTTATAACCTATTTGAGAGCGCTTATGCTTTTTGCGCCTTATTAAACGAACCACGTGAAGTCATAAAGATAAGTTATTCAAAAGGACCAACGTCATTCAGAAGTCAGAATTTATTATTTAGCGTTGTAAAGGCTCTATGTTCATCACTTCAAGGCATTATGTGTCTCTTAAAGTCTAGAAATGACTGCTTAAGGACCTTTTATTAAACTGTACTAAAGTATTTATTTTGAAAGGTATCAATATATCAAAAGCTTGTAACTTAAGAATTAATTTAATCTACTGTTTTTTTTATCAACACTTGAGAACCCAAGTGAACTTTACTGTTGACCTTTACATTGTACAATGCAATGTAATTGTCAAAGGATAATATCTAACTTATTAACATATCTTTATTACATCTAAAGAGGTAGGCATTTGATGCGGTCCGGGTTTATGGGTGTGCTACACGGTTCGTGTTTTATTGGTTGCAAATTGTGTAGTAGCTGGCTAAGTTATGTTTGTTTTATAATGAGAAAAACTTGACTTTAAAATTGATTAAGGCTAACTATAATATAGACTGCATGGTGTCGCCAAAAATAGTTTTAAAATGTGTGTATGTAATGGTTGAATAATGTATAATAAACACCTTATATATCTATCATTGGTACATAGCATATTCATAGATTTAAACAATGTTTCATATTAGGCTGTAATTCCGATTACGCCACGCTATTTTAAGTGGCCTAAGTTATAAGATTAATTTGAGTCAAGAAGTTTAAAAAAAGGAAAAAAGTAAACATATACGATTGTACGCAGCTTGGTGCTCATTTTGGCCACACACTTATAAAAAACGTATTCTCATAATATCAGCGCTACAGAAATTAAATTTGGATCTTGTTTTTATCTGTTACAGTTTTTTACCAAGTGCCATAAAAACTAGTCAGGCTTTGCATCCATTAGCATTTATTTTAGACTAAAAATAACTATTTTTAGTCTAAAACACGCAAGAGTAAGGCGTGTTAGTACGTTGTAGATGACTAACCGCAAATCGGCAAATGGTTTTTTGCTGTTTTTTAACCCTGGCTCCACAAAATAACGACAGTTCACAGTCTAGTCCAGAGTATCTACTGAAGAGAGTCAAAACAACCATGTCGGCTTTGTCGGAACCCGATATAGGTTGCTAAACTGTGGTATGGTTCATATGACAGGTGGTCCACCATCGGAAACGGTAGATACCTGAGTTGATTCAAATATTCAACCACCCAGAATGCTTTGGAAATAAAGTGCAGCATTTAACACATTTTGTTGACTTGAAGGTTCTTAAGATTTTTGTCATTTTCCGATCGTGTATGTATCGACCGCCTGCGTTTCGCAACTGGCTATGGCATTCGATGCGCGCTTTGCATTTGTCCCCGGGCCGGGTTTTGCAAAGGCTGTTCATGGAATTTTAAGGTGTCTTAGGTAATGTTACTTTGCAAATGTTGGCAGGCATGTCTTACAGGGAAGTGAGTACTTTTTTGCTAGTAACACGAATTGGTAAAGTAGAAGATGGGAAAACTTTATTTTTCATTTGAACAGACTAGACGTAGAAGCCTTTTTCGACACGAGATATTCCATACGTACATACATAAATTCACAACTTTTCCCAAGAAAGGAAATCAGAGGAGCTTTGGGTGTCCTGATACCCACATTTCGCCTTGTACGTTCCGTCCCGCGATGTAATAGGGGGCGAGTCGATACATACCTATTGTGCACAAATTCCTGACTCCAGGCTGATAAATTGAAAAATCCACTTTAGTCCACGACCCGGGATTCGAAACCGACACCTCAGCTTTGTAAGCATACTGTAGTATAAGTGCGCCACTTAGGCTTGCACAAGAAACTTCGAACAAAGCTAAGTAGAGTTTATAGGCTCCCCTAAATATATACACTAATTTGAGATTAATACAGTAAAATACACCTATATAGGGGGGCGGCCCAAACCCAACATACGGACGTCAGTTGATATTACATTACAATTAACTTTCCTCATAGAGGTTTCCATATCCACTTCTAACTAAACAATTATAATTTGAAAAAATGTACATTTTTATCGCATCAAAACTGACTGACGTAAATGAAAGAGTTTCTACATTGAAATAATTTATTCGAAGAACCGAATTGTTATGATCAACCGTCTGAATCAGCGAATACCGCGTGTATAGGAAAAATATAACGCAAATAGGAAACTATAGGGATAATGGATCCCTCGAACTGTGGACATGATGTAAGTTGTGACGGACACTGCGTAGTATGTGGTATGCGTAATGATTACAACCGAGCGTGTTTTTGCTTGTATAAATGTATGTACGTACAAGAAAAAATTCTCATAGACGCAGCAAAGGATGTTATTAAAGTAAGAAGTGATAGAGAGTAGCATTTTTTTTATTTCATAGAATGGTGAGATGAGCATTTCATTCGCCTAATGGTAAGCGATAGGATTGATCTTAAACAGCAGCAAACCAAAGAATACCTTCAATTACAAAGCAATGCATGGCATTCCACTGCGCTTGCCATCCTGAGACATAAGATTTTAAGTCTCAATATGTCCAGTAGTTATTTTGGCTAAAATGTCCTTCAATAAGAAACACAACAGTGCATTTATACTGCAGTTTGGTGGGAGAAATAGACATTGCGGTGGGACCTACCCAGGCGGCTTCTCACATATGAGAGACCTACCACCAGTAAAATTTGCGCTTCATAAAAAGCTAGATCATTTTAAATTTATAATTAATATGTTTAGTTATATTTATAAATTTGAATGCCCAAGGTCAGTTATTAAAAGATAATATCCGCTGAAAATATAAATCTTCCTTTTGTGACATGAATATATTTGGAATTTGTTGTTGAAAAACTTTATTAATATTCTTGTACGTCATATATGCTTTATATGATTTATTTATATTTGGTGTTTTGATGTTTGTTTATTTAATACTGTTAAAATATAAAAAAAAGTTAAAATCTTAAAAAAGAACATGTCTTAGCCTCTCCGACTTCTTATCTTTTTCCTAGCTTTTCCCTCCTCCTCCAATTTTATGGGCTGGCAACACATCCATGATAAAAGAGTTATGTTTGTTCATGGCCGGCAGTGATCACTTGCCATCAGGTGACCTATTTACTATTTTGCCGGAGCTATGCAATAAAAAAAATTGTACGAATCCTTGTTCCTTTCTGTGAGATAGCCCTCGAGTCCTGTAAAACTGGATCTTTCATCTATACGAGATTATGGCTGAGCAACGGGTTATATTACCATGCACCCGCTACATAAATAATAGATAAATATAAATACAGGCAACAGTCACATACGAGTACATAGGAACTATGAGACACTTTTCGCTCTCACATTTCTATTCAAATCTTATAATTACACTATAAAATAACATATGAGTTGAAGTTAAATGATGTATGACAAATAATTATAATTATAAAAAAGTATTATTAATGCGTTGCCAGAGATATGGATCTCTCAAACATATTAAAAGGCTCGCTATTGATTTAATTTTACGCCTCGTGTACATCTTCATCCTCATTTTTGACAATATCATAAATGGTCGTTGAAGGTCCATGATGACAGGACTTTCTTGAAAGATTTCCTTTATAACCTGCTGGAAACAGTCTGCAGTCAACTGCATCATGGAACCTTTGCTAAAACTTAAGCTTACTTTGTTAAGGATCGACAAGGATTTATCACAGCAGTTTGCTAATGTTTGACAATGTGCAACTATTTTGATGGCCCCCACAACGAGCTCAAGGCTTTGGCATTTAAAATAATTGGTCAATTTGTCTATAATTACATGTTTCAAATCCATTGTTTGCGCGCTGTGACAGGAAGTCACGATGGAAATCGAAAGCATTTTCATTTAATAACATGTGCTTATTGAATTTATTACATATCATTTGGATGTGCGGATATTTTTAATACATTTTTGCATATATTTTTATGGAGGCTATGTTTTATTTCAGGGATAGTTATTAATTAACTTGGTTCTTAACAATTAACGGTGTTATTATAAAAAATTAAACGTGCGATGAACTAGAACTTCTTCAATAGAAATTCATGTCTAAGTATTGGTTAGAGTTAGAAATGGTTTAAGCTTTGTCTATATTTAAATACGAGCTGATGGTGCTTTGACGCATGTTTAATCTTGTTGTTATGTTAAACCATATAAAATACAAATAAACTGAGATGAAACCTTTGCTTTTGTCTGGTACTATGTTTTGTAACTTCGGTTCTGTCAAGTAATTGGAAAACGTTGTAGTTTTTTTACTGTTTTAACGGGTGTTTAGATAAAAATGTTTAAACACTGTTTTGTAATACAGAGTTAGACAAGACTTTAGACGGAGTGTTTAAATTCAGACACTGTTTAGCTAAACACGTGTATATTTTTTTTTTTTTGTAATAACACCGTAAACGTTGCTGATATACATGAGAACTTAGATACGAACAAACTAAAATAATGAGTATTGTAACGTTTTAACGGTCAAAAATTTAGTTCGAAAATAATTAACTTTAATAATAACCTAGGATGACCTAACTTATTTAAGGATAGCGATAAATAGATGATACAATTGGCAAACTCGCATTTAGTCAGTCGATCTAGTCACTAAATGGAGAAGTTTGTGAATGAAGGAGTGATAAAGAAAATGAGTGAATAATTGTCAAGTATGGTATCTCATGTGTCACATTTTTTATACACTTGCGCAGACATATTGCCGTTGTAGATCACTCATTGATACTTCGACGTGATGTACTCGTATAATGCAACCAGGCGCAGATATGTACACTGTCTGACGTTTCGTCTGCGCATGCGCTCGACACTTATAAATATGAAAAAATTCACCAATTACGTAACAGCACAAGTCATTGGCACAAGAACGCGCACTGTAAATCATAATAGAAAAACAACAATTCAAAATGACGTGGCGTTTTTATTGGAGACCTATAAAAAGTAAATAGAAGTACGATCTAAGGTCCCTCTTATAAACAGTTGTGTTTCGTCAAAGTCATTCTGTGCGTCACAGGTGTTCTTGACATAATATCACCTGTTGTCCCAGCTATATGCATGATGGTTTTCATCTTTTGTCTCGCTTGCACACGCGGAAACCTTTGTAGAGTAACAGAGATTGTGTATCTTCGAAAATGGATATGCTGTGTTGGGTATCGATTAAACACAGAGTTATTTGAAAATGGAAATCATAGGTCAGTGAAGGACAGAATAAAATGAATAGATTACATTTTTGCTAATTTATGCAATTCTAAAGGTTTCCCCGTTTCCACCAATCTTGTCTGTCAACACAGGTAATTTTTAGGAAAGTCATTTTTGGTGCAATGGAAATTAACTTTTTCTACGTAAAGATATCTAATATAATTTCATGGGTGAGGCATGAAATACAGAAAATACCTTGAATAACGGAAAGCTTACGCTTCATTGTTATTTAAATAAATATTCAGTATAAAATTTATGAAGGTCTCAATGTGCGTTTGTTGTAAGTGATATTATACATATTTTGTATGTGATATACGTGTGTCAGTGTTATTTACCATTACCTTCATGAATTTATTTCGGCTTGACGTGGATGTTCCCAAAATCATTCGTAAACCATTATCCTCTATGAGTAGGCTTTTGACGATCAATTTAATTAAAAGTCGGAAATATCCTTATTAGGTTAGCTGTAAATTGTAATTTATTAGGTTTCAAATTCCTGTACTAACGATTTCATCGAAATGAATGTTGGTAAAGTACAAATATGCGTACGTTTTTCTGATGCACATTTGCGGTCAATGTTTTCAAGGTTAATTAATAATTACACAAGGATATCTAATATAAAATAATATAAACCATAAAGCAACATTTTTCTGTGAAACTAATCAGTTGAGAGTGATTTTAATTGGCAATTCCGATGTGGTATAGCTTCGATGTGCGAGAATTATGTATAGGTAATTAATAACAGCATCGGTTGTAATTGGTCTGATAAGCGGAATAAAGTATTTCCCCGAGTATCTCGTCGGATTTTGTAAACTCCAATAGATTAAGATTCTAATATACGTCACGGGGAATATGTATCTATTTGACGTGCTTATTAAAAAAAGTATTTTTCGATCTAAAATATCTCATCTGACTTTGTTAATTTATTATCTAGAAAAGACAAAAATAAGATTCCAATGGATTAAGAACCTCCTTCTTTTTTTGAAGTCGGTTAATAAATGTCGGTAAAAAATATGCGGCATTTCTCGACCTTTCCAGGGCTTTTGACCTGGTTTCATACGACATATTGTGGGACAAGTTAGAAAATGTTAAATTGCCTGTTGAACTAATCAATATCCTCAAGTTCTGGTATGCAAGCCAGGTCAACAACGCTAGATGGGCTGGTGTCTTGTCCGATCCGTACAGATTAGAATGTGAAGTGAGACAGGGAGGTTTAACGTCCCCCGTGCTTTTTAATTTGTATGTAAACGGGCTGATTGAGGCACTCAGTAGCCTCAGGGAAGGTTGTTATATAGACGGAGTCTGTGTTAACAACATCAGTTACGCAGACGACATGGTGCTACTGAGTGCCTCACCTTGCGGACTGAGAAAGTTGATGGTAGTTTGTGAGAATTATGCTGCCTCTCATGGTTTGTTATATAATACGCGTAAAAGCGAAATCATGGTCTTTGGATCAGGTAGTAGGGATATCGGTAATGTGCCAAGCATTAAACTTAATGGCGTACCATTACAACTGGTCAAGGAATTTAAATATTTGGGGCACATCCTTGCTGCTGATCTCAGAGACAATGATGATATTGACAGAGAGCGAAGGGCGTTGTCAATGAGGGCTAATATGTTGGCCTGTTAATGTTGGTTTGTTATACTAACACTACTGAGTCTCTGTAACTTGAATTTTTCAATAAATAATAATAATAATAAAGAACATCTCCACTAACTAAGATTATTTCATCCTTGTGGATGAATATTAATATATGCAAGTAATATAGCTTTGTTTTACAACATTATATGTATGTATATTTTCTTATCGATTCAATCCTAAATGTCGTCAGAAATTAATGATTATCTTCTGTTTTACTTGTGCTTTTACTCTTTTTTAACTTATTTGTTTTATTTTCTTTTATTGTTTCGTAAATTATTATCCCATATGGCCTTAAAACCCCCTCTACCCCTCTCAATCATATTCTTTGTATTTAGAAAATACTGGTAGAGAAACCCCGTGCCCTATATTGGGACGTATATGGGCTGATACAGAATTCCAAAAACAATATAAATATTTTTAGGAGACTGTCCCGCCCTCACACCCACCACTGTAACTCCTGTGAGCCAGGATCAACAGTGGCACGCAAAGTAATGACACCGAGCATTAAAGCTCGGCGAGTCTCCGGGAATGTCTAACTTGTTTTTAACCCGCAACGAAATTAATCAGAAAGTTAAATTAATAGGAGGAGTTGGAAATAAACTATTGTCCACTTCCCTCCGTGCAAAGCGGGTGATAAAACATTGAACTGAAGAGGTAAATAACCTCGCAAAAAGACTTTTACAGCTGGAGAACCCAGCTGTAAAGCACCACGGATCAAATCATTATTACATTATACAATACAAATATTATAAAAATATTATATATACAATATAAATATTATAAAAAATAGAGACAACTAACTCATACTTATATACTTTTTTGGATGACGTCACACCTAATAACAAGAGCATTATTCAATAGCCTAGCCTTTATAAATGCGGTGCAAAATACATAAATATGTTCAATTAATACTAATATAAAAATACGTGTTTACAATTTACAAGGCACGTCATAGAGGTATCATATGCATGTGCGTAGGTGAAATAATAATTGCAACGTCTTCGACGGATTATCGCCGAGAAATTTGAATAAACTTACTACCTATGAATATGAATACATACGTTTCCAAAATGTTTTCACAGTAATATTTCTGGTAGGTATTATAAAATGTTATTAAGCAGGTGGTAAATATTTCATTTCATTTAATAATCTGTTTCTGCAGTGTCCTTCCCACACATCTAATTTCAAATATTCTTCCTTCTTTGTTCAGTCTATTATTCTGTGGAAGGCACTCGTCTCAACTCGTTTAGTACTTGTTTGACATTTAAATCGAAAGTCCGACAACATTTGCTTAATAAATTGGCAGAATAATTTCCGATTGGTCTCAAAATTGATCGAAACAAATCGATATCTGAGGGAATCTTTGCTCCGATATTCTAAATTGATAGTCAGAATTGAACATTTTGGTCACCATTTTTATGTGTATCTTCACCAGGGCGGAGTCGGGATGAACCGCTATCATACATATTCTTAGAATTCTAAGTATCCGTAATCTTCTTAAATTCATTTATCTAACCGGAATTAGTTTGACACAATGATATCATGAATCGAGCCCACAGAAGTCAAATCACTCAGCAACAATTAAAGGTCGGTTTGGACATAGAGCAACGGCCCAAGTGTTAAAACAATTAATACCTGAAAGCGACCGCTAACAGCCGTCACAAATCACAAACAGTCTTTAATGGATTAACAAAACCACAAGCGGATGCAGTTGGATACGGTATTATTGACCTCACATTTTTTTTTCTTTTTTTTTGTTAATTTAGGCGCACGTTTGATATGCCTGCAAAAACTTTACTGTAAACGAGCTGTATATACAGTTATAAAACGACTAATTGCCTGTTTGAAAAACAAAAACAAAAGAATTCTGTTTAAAAAACTGATTATTACAGTAATTATTTGATGATTCGTGATCATTGAGATAACATACTAGAGGGGACACTGCAAACAAAATGTTTGTAACAAAATGAAGGGTACATTCTATTTTTGTCTCCGTCACGCCTACGAAGTAACATGTCTTCCCTCTCGCTTCAATGTGTACCCGTGTGCACGCACCATACGCTGAAATTTTGTTCCCGATGTCCGCTCTAGTATAATACCTCAATGTTCGTGATATATTTATTATTAGCGGTCGGGCCCGGCACCGCTCGGATGGAGATATACTTTTCAAAATGGCGGCCAAAATGTTCAATTCAAACTAACAATTTAGAATATCGACCAACCGGACTACGAAAAAAGAATACAATTTACTCGTATTTGCTAGATTTTTCACTACTGCTTCCCTCGTATAGGTCATAGCGTGATGATATATACTCTATACCATTCCTCGATAAATCATCTATCCACCACAACAATATTTTTTCAATTCGAACCAGTAGTTCCTGAGATTTGAGGTAACAAACAAACAAACGAACTCTTCAGCTTGATATTATATTTGATGCCTGATATATTCTATACAAGATTTAAAGAATACGCTTCCTTCCGTGGCTCAGTCAGCATGTTAAACTGTGAAACACGGATGTTTACAATTAACAAATATATAATAATAGCTCATGGTGGAAGCCTTCAAAATATTAACACTGAATTGACCCCTGCTCTAATGGTTTACTTTTCTTTTTAAGCTATTTCGTTGATATTTGGTCATTAACCTTTAAACAGTGAAGCTTAATATCTAATAAATATAACAAATTGTGAAGGACGTCACAATATTTTTTTGGATCCGTAAATTTTATTGTTATTGCAATACCATTAATTTGTATGATCAAATTGCAAAGATGTTTTTTGTGACAGATAACCTAGCAGAGGTGGCTCTGTCGATATTTAGATGACGTTTATGTTCAGGTGTATCGAATGATGATGACTGTCAAGGTATTAGATACCAGTTTACTCCTACCATTATAAGACATTAACTACTTATTACATTAACCACAGATTTAATTAGAAGCAGTTGGTAAACTCGTTATGTAAAGGAAATAAATCTCACGTGTTGTTGACACGTTGTAAAGTTGTGATGATTTATCATCATGGATTGCTGAATCGCGTGACTTTACGGCTGTCATTGGCGGTGCGATATTTATTTTTTATGTTTTAGTATTTTCAGTCATTTTTCTTATTTTATCAGGTCATTAACTTCAATATATATTTTGGTTTAAAGTGCCACGTACTCTAAATTTGTTGTATTTAAGAATTTTATTTACAAATCAGGTTTCAGAAATCTATTGTTTGGATAATATCTGTGATGCAAACAGTAGTACAATCAAAATGTTATTTCTATGCAATCAAATAATATTTACCAATTTTTATTTTTATTTTTTATTTTTTATTTTATTGAAATAGGCACACCAACGACATGTATATTAAACATTTTCTAATAAAAAACCAATCATAAAGCGTAGTACTTTCGAGAAACATTCTCATTTATTTTATATGACAATTTCTCAATTACTACAAGAAATGAGCGACATTATGTAAATACAGCTTTAGATGACGTCTTACATGGTAGCTGATGACAGTATCCAGAACACATGTTTGCGTGCCCATTCAATTGAGATTGTCGTTTGTTTGTGATAATTAATGCCATCACGCGATCGAGATCATCGTGATCATCTATATGTAGTGTCTTTTATTTATATGAAGTGCAAAATTTCAAAGAGATTCATTGTTTTTTCTTTTATCATTTCGACTTACCACTGCAACTCTTGAAAGTCTGGAATGCCGAAGATCGCCGAGTCTCTTTAGGGCAAGTTAGTATAACATGCCCAAATTTCGTTGACTTTTATGTAATCTTCAAGGCATTCCGTCTAGTTACTTTTATGTAATCTTCAAGGCATTCCGTCTTAGTTTTATCGAAATATCTCTGAAATCTAAAGTTGAATGGGAAGAAATAGGAATGATATGAGGAACTTGATGCGTTACGTGTTCTATTGTCACTTTTGCCTACGTGAGAATTAATTAATTGCTTAGTGCAGTGTAAGGCCAACTTATCTTAGCTGGGGGTCATCCGGGCCCCTATAATGGAATGGCTTACAAACGGACATAAATCGAGGTGGTTTTCGTCCTGGGATGTCCGGTGCCGCCCACAATACGTGTGACGGTCATTGAGTGATTTTTAGTCAGTATGCTGGCGTAGGTATTTTCGGATCCAGCTCGGTGGGGGGAACTAATCCGCGGCCTCTTTTTCCATAATCGGCATAGAGAGCTGTGCCACATAGGCTGTCAATGAGAAAGGAAATGAATTATATAAAGTTATATAAAGCTAAAATAAAATATTAGTGGTGGTCTGTTGGTAAACGGACTAGACGCGACTGCCAACATATTCACGGTGGTCGCGGGTTCGAATCCCAGGGCACACCTCTGACTTTTCGGAGTCATGTGTGTATTGATAGTCAATCACCACGCACTAAAACGGTGAAGGAAAACATCGTGAGGAAATCTGCATACCATAGCGATTTATAAAAATTTCTATGGTATGTAAGTCCGCCAACCCGCACTAGGGCAGCGTGGTGGACTATATGGCCTAACCACTCTCAATCGTACTCTCGATTGTAGAGGAGGCCCGTGCCCTGCAGTGGGACGTATATGGGCTGATACAGATACAGATACAAAGCTAAAATAGGAAAATTTCTTTTGTTACCTAATCATATAATATTGCTCTTAACAAACAATTAAAGTGACAGTTTTTTTCCTTGGGAACTTTTGTTTCTTAATTGCTATGTACCATTGTTTATTAGTGTGAGACTTTGAACCTGTAAAGTCACGTTAATAATTTAAAAAAATGCGTGCCAATTAAAGTTATTCCCACCAGAAAAGCATCTGGGTCTTCGTGGCTCTGACTGTATCAGGCCATATGGCCATTTTATGAAATTTTATGACAATTTTATGAACTCAGGAATAGTAAAATATAATTAAGTAACACAATTTTATAAAACACGAACACGAAAATAGTAAAGAAAATAGGAACACGAATATAGTAAAAAACACGAACACGAAAAATGGTAGCGTAACAGGAATGACTGCACGAGACGTCCCCCTGCAGGGCACGGGCCTACTCTACAATCGAGAGTACGGTTGAGAGTGGTTAGGCCATATAGCCCACCACGCTGGCCTAATGCGGGTTGGTATCTTCGAGGCGCACATATTGAGAAGTTGGTGGGGAAATCTGTCATCCTAAACATTTTATTAGGTTGAAATTTTTATTTCAATTTTTAACTCATCATAAGATCCTTTACTTCTTTTTCACGTCTAACTTAAAAGGTCCTCATTTAAGAGACACTTTCATTTATTTGTTGCTAGTTCTGTAACATACGTAGAAAATACTATCATATTTTACATTTCGTATTTGTTAATTCAGTAAAGTCTTTCATTATCGAGAGTAATAAATCTTCGCTACACCTTAGTAACAGTTGTATGATCTCAAATCTATCACCTCTAACCATTCACTAGTCGATAACCACATAATAAAAGATGACATAAGACATTCTAAATTTAACTCCTGATACTAAATGACCAATATTTAATTTAATAGTTTTTTTATCTGCGGTCAAGACTGCCGGACAATTAGCGCTTGTTTATAGATGTCTATTTCTAGCATTAATGCCGTAACCTCGATCTATCCGATAAGCTGTGCTAATTATAGCTTGGATATTTGATAAATATTGACGAGAAAATTGTGACAAGCCTTAACCTGAGAGTGATGGTCGAGACGATACGGAAGCTTAGTTCATAGTTATACTGTATGATGGGTAAAGATTAGGCATTAATTTTTTTTAAAGTTAAATTGTTTGTGATAGATATAAAATTTTCAAACAAGAACAAGTACTTCGTATGAGCAACATCGCCCATGAAACCCTTGGCAAATATATGCGCTTCTAGTCGAGTTATGTCCCAAATATAAGTTACCAAATTAATTATTACCAAATATAATTAATATTGTATTAAATTATTTCCTGACAGTTAAAGCGCTCATAATTGCAAATAAGCTTGGAAAATTTCGGGTGTGACTAGTGGTTACTACTTAATCTATCTAATAGAGGCATGAGAGTTTCTATTTAAAAAATATTTCTCAAACCAAAATAGCTTCACTGTAACTGATAAATCTGCCTACATCCCTATAGAGTATAGACCAGTCTGGGAATTTAATAATTACAAAATTTTCCATAGTTCATTGATATTGTTAATAAGAGGAAAACTATGTACAATGCACGTAATAATTACTAATTGGACAGTGCGTCAGTAATGAAATGGCCGATGGTCACCTACTTTCATCGTATGTTTTGTATACGCATAGATTGTGGTCTCATATATCGTCACTATGAAAGGAAATTGTATTATTAAATTATAGAAATGTTCTAGCTAAAGGACACCAATTTCCACGAAAAAGTATTGAGGCATTGTAATATTCGTTTGATTACTAAACTTTGTATTTTTGATGATATGTGAGCAGTACAAGAGAAAATGCATATATTAGCTTAAACCTCTACCCCTAAAGTGGTCAAGGTGATAATGGTGCAACCCACATGTCAACGACCGTATTTCCATTTTAAGATGTGATAAGTATTACGCATAAATTACTATTCTTCCACGTATACTGGGTATATCAAGACTGCTACCGAAAACGAAGCCGGGTGGTAGTCTTAATGACTACAAACACAATGCAACTAAAAATTTCGCAAAGAAACGCGACAATTATTTTTAATGATTTTTTAAATATCGTCATTTTTGGGTGGTAAATCCATAGTTTTTGCTAAAATAGTAATTTAAACTCTTTTATACCTTAGGGTATCTATAAATAAAAGGGTATACACTATTATTTTACGAAAAAATGTATTTACCACCCAAATATGGCCACAGGAAACAAATTACAAAAAAAATGTAGCTTTTTCTTTGCAACATTTTCTGTTGCATTGTGTCTGAAGGTACTTAAACTACCACCCGGCTTCGTTTTCGGTAGCAGTCTTGATATACCCCGCATAAGGATATTTTTTTTTTTTACATTGGCCTGGCATAGTGGCGGCATTGCACCTGATGGATAGTGCCAATGCCGCCCAGGCAGAGTATCCATTTTAAAGCTCACTTAATGTAGGTCTGTACTAAGAGCTTATTATGGCAGCACAGTTTTACTGTTGTGGTGTAATTACGGTATAATTGCAAATCGGAGGTCCTCGGATTCTAATCCCAGGTCAGACAAAATTATATTTGATTTTTCTATTCATTATAAGGCCGGAGTAAGGAATTATGCCCGATATGGAAATAGGCTATCACATCGTGGGAAGGAAAATCCATGGCGAACTTGGGTGTCCTTAAACTTATAACTTACTTCGTACGTAGAGCGTTGGAACATTCGAACTTCGTTTAGGATCCTAGAGTAACTTCCCTGGTGGCATCTTGGACTACCCCTACCTGAAAAAGCCCTGAGTGTTTGTATATGTGTTAATCCTTTGTTTTTGAGTAATATTTTCAAATTTCCTGGAACTGATCTGCTGTGATTCAGACACAGCTACAGCGCCAAAGATTGTAAAATTCGTGTGTCACAAAATTGCAAGTTCTTCAAAAATAAACGTGAAAGAAGACACGTATTCTACAAAAAAAGTCGTAATTTATTCCTTTTCATACTACGCAGCTCAGTGTATTAATCCGCTATTGTGGACGTCACAAATCATACGTTGTAGCAAAATATGTTTATAACATGAAGTGTTTGAACAAAAACTTATTTTACATCTCATCTTAATACTAGCGAATTGACCTGTCTTTTCCATCAGCATTTAATACAAAAAGGTATATATGTGTATTGAGTGATTAATGGCACCAAAATATTTTAAAACTTGAGCGGATTCCGTGCCTACTTGTTAAACAAGCAATAATGTAAATCAGCCAAGTGATTTTTAAGTTAAAAACGTGTTTCTGCGTTTAAAATAACAATTACAGAAAAATGTGTTTTAATGTTAAAGGAATAATAAATTAAAATGCAAATTAATAATATTATAATATTTACTCAATGCATTAATTGTGAAAATAGTTGCATCATTCTTTACTATGTAGTTATCTTTTATGTGACCTATATTGTTTACTAAGTGCGTGGTGGCCTGGTGGAAAACGGACTAGACGCGACTGCCAACATGTTTACGGTGGTCGTGGGTTCGAATCCCAGGGCACACCTCTGACTTTTCGGAGTCATGTGTGTATTGATAGTCAATCACCACGCACTAAAACGGTGAAGGAAAACATCGTGACGAAACCTGCATACCATAGTGATTTATAAAACTTCTATGTTATGTAAGTCCGCTAACCCGCACTAGGCCAGCGTGGTGGAATATATGGCCTAACCACTCTCAATCGTACTGTCGGTTGTAGAGGAGGCCCGTGCCCTGCAGTGGAACGTATATGGGCTGATACAGACAGATATTGTTTACTCAAATCCAAGGCTATATTTCAGAGGTCAGCGAAACATGACTAAAATATTTAAAAACGAGTATTTAATAAAAATAGGTAATTTTAACTTCGATTTAACATTTAGAGTCAAAGATGATCGTCCCAATCCAGTATATAAACTATTTGAACTGCATTTCACTTAACATTAGGCTCTAAAATGAAAAGTAAGATATTCATTTCATCTTTTAACTTAATTAGAATATCACAATATCGTCAATATCTACCTAAATGTATATATTTATTCCTACCTCAATAACCTATTTAAATCTCTACCTATACTTTATTTTCTTACCATAATAATATCGAGTGCAATATGTTACTTGAGGATCTAAAGAACATGACACCTCATAGTAGCTAGGGGTTGGATTTCACACAGCGTCATGCGAATACGCCCCCTTCGACGCAGAATTATTGCACATCGACATATCGTACGTAGTATTGACGTCATCGCGTGGCTTTTGCGGTCGGGACTAAGCCGTTGAGTCAGAGCGCGGTTTATATTTGCAATAGTTTCCTTCGAACAAATCAGTGTTACTTTGCACGTCGCTTGGTGTGTTTAGTTCGTTGCTATTTTTTGTGCTTTCACGATGATATCTACGAGTGTGTGTTTTGATATGAAGGAGTTTATGGATGTAGTGGTTTGTGTGTACATCAACAATATTAAGCAGGTTCGTTTTTTGAATTTGTAGCGCCATCTGTTAGTGTTTTTCTTTACTAATTGATGAGGTTGCGTTTTGTTGATTTTTTTTGCAGTTGGTATTTTTAATTAACGAATAATTAAATGAGTCTTTTTGTATATTAATATGTGAAGAGGAAGATTTTTGAAATAGCAAATATATTTTAATAGTGCGAATAAAAAACTTGATAATTATGTTTTCGTTTTTAAATATATAGCTTTGTTAATTGTCAGGATCCTATTTATTACATTACTTCACTACTTATTATTTTGCTAACAAAAAAAAATATCAATAATTAAAGTCGAAACAACATTCCCGAATCTTAAAATAAATAAAAACAGGATCCAATTAATCGTTTCTACTCATAATATTACTTTTAAAACACGTCATATATACACAGTTTAATTTGTAATAGATCTGTGTCGTTTATATCGTGCCAAAGTAATTACATATAATCGATTGAATCGTCATGATATCTTTACCGTCACTTTGATACTTGAATAGTTGAAAAAATCTTTGAAATGCAATTAATTTGATCTTCATAATTCATCAATTTACATAGCTGGCGTCATTGTATTGTTTTAATCGATAATTTTATAATCGATATTTCATTGTGAATATATTTACGCCTATATCATTCGTATGGGCAGACACCATAGTGCCTAAGAGGACATTACTTTTGAATACCAAAAATCCCTTGTTTGTTTCACAAACTACAATAGAATCCAAACGAAGAATGAACAACAAAATATTAGCCCGAGATAACTTATTTATTAATTTAAGCTTTATTGTACACCAGAAAAAAAGTAAATTGTTAATATAAGAAAAAAGTACAATTTGCGGTCTTATCGCACACGGCAATTTCTGACAGACAACCATTTGATGGATGTAAGAGAAAAGGACGAAAGTTGGGGTATAGTAGTGTAGGCAGAGGTGCAACTAGGACACCCATGTTTCGCATTGCATTTTCTGTCTCACTGTGATAGGGGCGCGAACCTATTGCCATATCGGCCACAAATTCCTAATTCTGGGCTGAATAGATAAATCCAATATCACTTTGCCCGATCTGGCATTCGAACCCGAGACCTCAGCTTTGAAATAATACCGTAGTATAACTGTGCCACCGAAATAGTCGCAGTATCAAATTAATTGACTTAATTACATTTAGTTACTTCGTTTGAGTTGTCATAGGTAATATTCTCTATATTTATTTAGGTATCCTATACTTACATATAACTCAGTCTCTATATTTATTTAGGTATCCTATACTTACATATAACTCAGTAAACTATATAACCCAAAACATCCCTTCTATCAAACTAAATTACACATATACATAATCGTCACGCCTGTAACCCATAGAAGTAGACAGAGAGTATAGATCGCCAATTTGCTCGATCCTGACATACCAAATTAAATCACTCTCCATAGATCTCACGAGAGCAGCCTCCTCTACAATCGATTGTAGCAGAGGCCCGTGCATAGCAGTGGGACGTATATGGGCTGATATAAATAGACAGATATCACAATTTATAAATTTCCTTTCTTCTCGATTCCAGCAATCGGAAAGATGGCGCAAGCTAAGGAACATAGTACAATGGACGCCGTTCTTCCAAACCTACAAGAAGCAGAGGTATCCCTGGATCCAGCTGGCTGGACACCAGGGCAACTTCAAGGCTGGACCGGACCAGGGGACTATCTTGAAGAAGTTGAGTCAGCAGGAGGAGAAATGTTTTCAGGTAATTATCTATCTTAATATATATATATATATATATTTTATTTAGGAACTTTTACCCTGGCTTGGCTTACCGACTGCCTCGGTGGCGTAGTTGTACTGAGGTACGGTTACAAAGCTGAGGTTTCGGGTTCGATACCCGGTTGGGGCAAAGTGATATTGAATTTTTCTATTCATTATCATCCCAAAGTCAGGAATTTGTGCCCGATATGGCGATAGGCTCGCCACCTATCACATCGTGGGACGGAACATACATGGCGAAATGTGGGTGTCTTAGCACCTCTGCCTACCCCTTCTGGGAAAAAAGTGTGAGATTATCTATATATGATGTATGGATTTTACCTCTCCACTATACAATCCTATCGTACCCTAAAAGTATAACAATTAGTCACATAATATTAACATTTAACAATACTGGCAAAGACATTCTCATCCTAACACGTATTACGTATTGCGATTACGTCGTGAGATGGAAATAAATATTCCGCTAATTTTCGAAATTGATGTTACCGGTCGTGAGGTTATAAAACAATATAATATATGTATTCCGTAATTTTTATGACAAAAATCTATAATGTCAAAAGTCCTGTGTAAATGTAAAAGGTCAAATATAATAAGATAAGATACAGGAGAGAAATAATATTTTTTTTTTTCATTTATATAATAGATAGGGTTAAACACATATTTCAATATTTTTTTCAAGCCAATTATATATTTATTTTAAATAAGAAAAATCTTATTGCAACCAAGAAAGACGATAAAAATAATTTTAAAACGGACTGTGAATAAAAGAAAAATATTTAAGGAGCATTAACATGTAACTGTTTCTAGTAAATTGGTATTTAAATAAAAATCTGGAATACAATAGGTAATACCGCGTGTTTTACATTGACGTCAAACACAATGAAATATAAATTATTTATTATTAATACCGATTTTCTGTTAAATACTTTTAAATACGTTGTCATTTACATATTGCATCACTAATGCATTAAAAATATAATCATAAATTTTATTTTAATGTGCAACATTCGCGAAAATCTTTAAAACAATGATATTTATAAATTGTTAATTCAATTATCTAAAAGTCAGTATTTCCTCTGGGATATAGTCCATAATATGCGTACTGTCGCTTCTGACTTTCAGCAGTTATAATGGCGACTATGAAGGCGGTGTAGTCTTAACAGAATAGTCTTGAATCATTTGGGATAGTTTAAAAAAAACTACGTTATATATTTCGGTCTTTTTAACGTAATTAAATATTTACTCATGCGTATTTACTATGTACCTATATACGCACAGCGTAGAAACCCTCATTTCAATGGTTTTACACGGCTAACTGTTAATTTCGATACGGGTTTTTGAAACTAATTTTCCTTGTTAATGGTACGTAATATTTCAATGTTACATGTATTTGTAAATTTTGCGAAACGGATTCATGGTGCGCAAAAAGTCGAATTTTAGAGGTAATTCCAAGAATATGATGTTTCATTTCAAATAGTACGCTCGCGAAACGGATGCGTCAATTCGGAACTAGGATATAGTTAGGTATTTTATGCCATACAATCATCCACGTTTATGAAATGCCGCCACTATGCCAGACCAAAATAAAAAAAAAAAAACAAATGAAATCACGTAGCTTAACAATGATTAATTTATTGTGAAGAATCATTTGATGAACGTTTGTAGCATCAGTTCTGTTATATCTGGGCTGAATTCGTCATTATGCTGACGTATACATAGTTTGGCAAAAAAAGATGATTGATGAATTAAGGCTGAATTTTCGAAACACGTTCGTTTCTGAGACGAAATGAGCAAACAAATGTCATTGATGTCTAATTTGTCATTAGTAAATCAAACACTTTCTTCTGTGTTTGGTTTTCCGTGTTTTCCATTTCTAGTGGGAGTGTGCGAACAAATATGTACTTTGTACTTCTGAGCGTTAAGTAATACAGGCACTTAATCTTTGAACTCAAATAACATTTCATAAGTTGATAAATTGATGTTTACGTTTGCACCTTCTACTGGTATAATTTTATTTATATTTTTACGCATCTAAGTATTGCGAATTTCATGATCCAATTGAAAATTGTGTAAGAAATTTGATGTGAAATTTTTAAATTCAGAATTAAATTTAGAAAAACAAAACTTCAATATCAAAATTACAGAATATTGTCCTCAATTCTACACAAAACTAAAAATAGACAACACATATTTGAAGGTTGGTTAGAAGATTTATTCAAATACTAGGAAACCTTCAGCGCATTTTTGTATTTATTAATATTTAAAGGTCGTTAACATTTAGTAAGCGCGTTTAGTAAACTTGCCGTTAACTTATTTTTATGTCCATTGACGTCATCTCATGATAATTACGCTTCGATGTTAATGAGCCCTAATGCGTCACTGTAATTCGATTAGATATATACAATTGGGAACCATTACACGATACTACAATGGGTTTGTTACATTCAATTGTCTGTGACGTCACGTTACACGTTGAGTTTAAATACTTTGTAATACTTTATTTAAGAAAGAAAACAGATTTTATTTTCGCATAACAATTGTTTATGAAACACGAATGTCATGGGAATTACCAAGACGTTGAATTTTTTCTATTGTGAGTGACATGAATTTTCCAAAATAGTTTACAATAGATCACTCATGTCTTTGTAACAAAACAACCGAATTATTTATAATAGTCTGAAGAAATGATACTGTCGTTTGGTGTACAACTCAATTTTATGGATATTTGGCTTAAAATATTATTCTACATTATAATAAACTTCACATATTTAATAAACATTTAAGCATTTACGTCATATTAAACGAAAGCGCATATTTAAACTACGAAGGTCGAAAGACACTGGCCATGAATATTTTACCATTTGCTTAAATATTATTTAAATATATGTTTTAAACCAACATGGAATCCAACATTAAGTGTATAATAATAAAAATTTTATTAGACAAGGAAAACTAACAGCTACAAAAATACATCATATAAATAGTTAAACGGTAAAACGCCAATAACAAGTTTTCACTTATAAACTAAATCAACAATTTAACCAACAAGGTAGACACAATAAAAGCACAAATAAGATACTAAAATGAGTGAAAGAAAATAAAAACAGCAGTAAATCTAAATCTAATCACATTCGAAATATTTAATTAAATCTTAAATACACCATAGTAAATATATCATAGTCCTAAATGTTTTATCACTTTGATTTATTTCATATTATTTATTTATTTTCTGTTTCAGTTGCTGATGAAAGATGTTCTGCGGCCGTTTGTACCTGAGTACAAAGGACAAGTCACGTGCGAAGATGGAGAACGTATCCTTTTTAAAACATAAAATATCATCAAAGCTATTATAAATACAACCCAATTATTATTTTGTCAAATCAATCAATTTATTAAATAACTCAATCATTCCGCAATATTTTGTAATAGTATTAACAGGTTTATTACATAATATCTAATCTGTACCTATAGGTTTTCTCTGTTCTCCAACATTGACAACTTCATTCAAATTGATTTTATTCTCATCATATAAGTGTACAGTTCCTTTATATAGTAATGGGACAGACTGTTTCTCATTATCATTAATTAGTTACATAAGTATATTGAATTGTACACATTTATCAAAGTCTACGTGCATCGCATCAAGCGTATTGTAAACAAGCAATTTGTTATGTACAGTAATTACAACTACAAACTAATAATTATCTAACAATATATACCTATACTGATATATTTTATTCTACATTAAAAAGCGTTTCTTTGAACTAACAAAGAAACTCTTTTTTTTCATTTTCAATCAATTTCTCTTTAATGTGGTACGTAAGATAGTTCTTATATATAGTGCTTTAAAAATAGAATTGACAATTCCAAAAAAAGGTTTGATTAATAGCCAAGTTAGTCTCCTTAAGTCTTAATTATTAGGCAACAGAAACAATGAATTGAAAGTCACGATTTCCTTAACCTAGCATTTCACAGTGTACCTACAATTACAAGACCTACTGAGTGACTTCGACAGTCCATGTGTGATGGACTGCAAGATTGGAGTCAGGACGTATTTGGAGGAAGAGCTTGCTAAGGCGAAGGAGAAGACTAAATTGAGAAAAGTAAGTTTTAATTATTATTATTTTTTTATTGCTTTGAATGACGAGACGAGCTTGCCGTTCGCCTGATGGTAAGCAATGCGACCGCTCATGAACAGTAGCAAAACCAAACAACACCTTGAATTACAAATCAATGCTTGGCATTGCACTGCGCTCGCCATCCTGAGACATAAGATGTTTAGTCTCAATATGTCCAGTAGTTACTCTGGCTACAATGTCCTTGAATCCGAAACACAACAGTGCATTTAAACTGCTGTTTGACGGGAGAAATAGACATTGCGGTGGTACCCACCCAGGCAGCCTCTCACATATGAGAGACCTACCACCAGTAAAGTAAAGTAAATTGTAATTCAAAGTAAGCTTAGTCATCAAGGGTGTAGGTAATAACAATAAGAACTTTATTAAGTTAATGCAGTATAGTGAACCAATCAATAAAGCTCTAAAATAGGAGGGAGTAAATTTAAATGTTACTAAATTAATACTATGAATTTGATTACTGCATGTTGTAGCGATGGGCTACAAAGTATTATAAAAGCGAAAGTTTGTGTATTTATTACCTCTTCACGCTCAAACCGCTAGGTCCATTTAGACGAAATTTAGTGTGAAGATTAACACATAGGCTACTTTTTATCCCGAAAAGTAATACATTCAATTTATCATCAAACTGAAAGGATTGGGATGGGAAGTTTCAAAAACGGCAATAACGTTGAGTTTAAATATTTAAATTAGTTATCACGCGTCATAGTGCCTGGTTCCTAAGCAGACTGGACTCACAAAGTATTTGTACGCAGGCGAAGCCGGGCTAGACCGCTAGTTAGATCAAACGACGCTACTGTTTACTTATCACTGTAGGTTATTTTAAATATTATAAGGGTGTTAGAGATAATTTTGATATCAAACGGTTCTTTGAAGTCTCGCTAAGCTACAAACCAAAGCAAAATTTTCACACCACCCCTTCATTGACCTCTGATATTTCAAGCGAAGTCGCCTGTCTATCAAGCAATGTCAAAAGAGATACATAAACAAGTAGATAAATTTGTTTTAATTAAAACATTTTACGTCAACGATAAGACGCGGACGATGGTGCTGCAAAATGAAATTATAGTACAAAAATATCCATTAAATTATTGAGTAGGAAATAATTGGTACATTGGCAGTAATTATAAATAAACTTATTGCTCCGTTAGATAAGTTAGATATTATTAATTTAAGCCAAGTCATGGAACGATTAACTCTTCGTTTTACAGCGAATATTGTTTATAAATGTCTTTTGCTTGCTGGAATATAGACAGAAGGAAGTCGGCAGATACTCGGTGCACATAGATTTAACCAGCTTAATTACATCCTAAGATGTATACGACAGGACAAACATGTGTGTGCATCCTATAATATAGATTTAATAATTAACTGTTTCAAAATCAATGTAATTTTTCTCATAATAAATAAAATGTAATATATTACTAATTTCCCTTTCACTTGTTTCAGGACATGTACGAGAAAATGATCCAGATTGACCCCAAGGCCCCGTCAGAAGAAGAACATCGGAGTAAGGGAGTGACAAAGCCAAGATACATGATCTGGAGAGAGACCATCAGTTCCACGGCAACCCTGGGCTTCAGGATAGACGGAGTCAAGAAGGCCGATGGAACCAGTTCCAAAGATTTCAAAACCACTAAAACTAGGGAACAAATTGTCGAAGCTTTCAAAGATTTCACTAGCAACTTCCCTAATGCTGCGGTAAGTTATACGAATACCTATAACATTGGTCTCTGACGTAAATGTATTACTGACGTCATTAATTATTTGTTGGCAATTCTGGATAATTGTATGTGGAATGCACCACTCATTCCTGTTCTACGTACTCTTGGTATATAATAACATTCTTGCATAATGCTGTTGCTAATAAGTTTACCGAACAGATAAGAATATTAGCTGAATTTGAATGGATAGAACATATTTTGATATTAACTGAATTTGAATGGATAGTTCGAGAAAGCATTCTTAATATTATTCATCAGACCTGCTAAACACTGGTTAATGAAACTAGACTTGATTATATATGGCTCCAATAGTATACATTATTTTGATTTAAATCTGGCTCCCTAGATGTGAGCCAGATTCTTATTGACGTGGATTTCAAATGCATTTATTAATATTTATTCTCGTTAATTACAGCCCAGATACTTAGAAAGGCTGAGGAGTATCAGAGCGACGCTCAACGAATCGCATTTCTTCCGAACGCACGAATTGATCGGCAGTTCTCTATTGTTCGTCCACGACAAACGACGAGCCTCCATCTGGATGATCGACTTTGCCAAAACAGTCCCTGTGCCCGACAACGTCAATATCGACCACAATTCCGCATGGAAGGTCGGCAACCATGAAGACGGCTATCTCATCGGCTTAGATAATTTGATTTCTATCTTTGAAACTCTCGTCAAGGACGATAATAGTAATATAGAAGTAAACAGAATAGAAAATGTACGACACGATAATTTTGACACCTGAAATTACTTGATCTGAGAGACATCTCTCATGAGACCTGACTCGGTACATATTGAAGTGTCGGACGCATAGAACTGCGGACTGAGACGAGTAACCTAAGTTTATAAGACGACGTACCTACCTATAATGTTATTGTAAATAATCATAGTATTATAAAAATACTTCGTATTATTTTTAAGGTTAAAAATACTCATAATTAGTGTAGGTTTAAACCACCAATATTGTTAATTTTGTTTCTGCAATTTTTGTTCTCGGTTAATAATACAATTAATGTATAAGAACAAAGGCTTGTAATCTTATTGACAAATGTTACGTAAAATGTAATATCTTTAGGTTTTGGAAAAATATTATGTTATTGACTGTTTTTTAAAACTGACATACCTTTTTGTAAATGGGTGAAATTATTGAACATGTATTTATTCAGTTGTAAATGCACTATATTAGTGTAAATAAGAGACGAATGCAGACAATACGAGTATATAAGGCTATATATACGTATCTGGAGGTACTAAATAAAAGTAATTATCACATACCGTATTTGTGTCATTTGCATCGACAATCCAACTTTAAAAAAATTGCTCTGGAATATAGTATTACGTCCTTGGTTGTTATTTTTTTAATCTAGTTTATGTTGAGACGAGCATGTAAATCGTCTAAAGGTAAGCGATATGACCGATCATTGATAGTAGCAAAACCAAACAACAAACCAAGAATTACAAAAAAATGCTTGGCATACCACTGCAATTTGCTTTTCAAATAATAAAATATTTAGTTTATTTTATATTGCTTTCATGACCAATGTTCGCCAACCCGCACTAGGGCAGTCTGGTGGATTCTATGGCCTAACCACTGAACCGTACTCTCGAGTGTAAAGAAAGTGCGTGCCCTGTGGCCTGTAGTGTGACGTATATGGGCTGATACAAACATATGGGTATATAGTAATTGCGCCAGGCGTATTTCTATTAAGGCGAATATTGATATCAAAACCGCAGGAATAGTGACTTGCGCGTTGCGAATAAATTTTAATTCTATGATCGTACTGTGTGGCATTTTTAAGGTAATGAAAGAAAATAAGTGTTTTTTGCCATTACTCCTACCACGATGGAAGTCTTATCAATTAATCTATTAAAGGTTGGTCGATTTATGGGTGAAATAAATGATACTCAGTATTGTACTATGGACGGTTTATAATGCATTTAGCCTTTTAAATGATTTAAATTAACAACAAATAATTAAATATCTACTTAATATCTAAATTCTGCTAATAAGGCACTGAGTTAAGTTTTGTCTTTGAAATTATCTATGACTATGTCCGTTAAACTACTGCGTCTAGAATCACCTCCATCTTCTGCATTGGAGGTTGAAGCGCTCTCTTTACGTATTCGCGAAAAAAGCCTGGGCACTGGGCCAGTGGACTTGCTGGGGTCATTAGGAGCTGGAGAATATTTCCTCACTCGAGGTTTCTGCGCCTCCTCTTCACTCGCCGTTTCTGTGTACGGCGGAGGTGGTTGTGATAACAATGTCATACGATTTTCCCTCGCAGCAGTGGCTGTTAATTGCAATTCAGTTCCAGCCACAACCGTCGCTAACGTGGGAGTAAATTGTGGTGCTGCTGCCCGAGCTGACACTCTACGCCGTCTTGGGCCTGAAGAATCATCTATTCCATCTTGAATTGGAGGCGTAGGTATAGAATAATCAGTCCTATTTGTTCCTCGTGATATGGAAGCATTGGGGTCAGTTATCCAGTCGAGTAAGCCTGGTGCTTCTCCAGAATTTGATCCGTAAGGTTGAGCTGCCGTTTCCAAAACTGCCAGAGCGCGAAGCAAGTCTGCAACGCTAGTATTTTCTAATACTGCTACTTGTTCGGATTCAGGAAGATTTGCAATGTTCACATCCGGGTCGAATAAACTGGGGCGGCCACGTCTAGTTCTGTTTCTGTAGTTTTCTAAATCATTAGAAAATATACTTCCTCGTCTGCTGTCTCCTGAATTTCTGGATTCGGGATCGCTGAAATCAATCATGCTGTTTCTTCCATTTCTGTTTTGTCTTTGATATTGCCTTATACTGGATTCGAGATCCCCAGACCCCTGAGTTAGTGAACTATCTTTACGTTCTTTACCAAAGGAAGAAAACAGACTACTACGGCCGCGTTTTGTTTTATTTTTATAATCCACAAGCTCATCTGAACTTTCCGGCATTACATCATCGTCATTTTTCTTTGTTTTACCAAATGAAGGGAACAAACTAAGCCTTCCTTTCTTAGTTCGGTGCTGATATCTTTTTACTTCATCTTCGTCCATAGTATCATCTTCATCATTACTGGTTAATCCGCTAAAATTAAAAGTAGGAAATATACTGCGTCTACCACGCCTTGTATGTTCTTTGTATCGCTCTGTTTGATCATTATCGGGATCACTAAAATCAAAGGACGGAAATATACTGTGTCTTCCTGATCTTGTTCTGTCTTTATAAGCATTAGCTGCTGCTGCATCTTCGTTATCACTAAAGTCAAATGAGGGGAATATACTATGCCGCTTGGGCTTTTGTTGATGTGCCCTCATAGCTGCCGCATCTTCGTCTTCAGAAAAATCAAAACTGGGGAAGATACTATGGCGTCCACTTTTAGTTTTTTCTAAATAAGCATTTGCCATACTATCTTCGTCTCGGTTAAAATCGAACGTTGGGAAAATACTATGCCTGCCTTTTTTAGTTTTGTCTTTGTACGCTTCTGCTTCATCTTTATCATCCGATCCAAATCCGATCGATTGAAATATACTTCCACGTCTCGGTTTTGCATTATCTCTGATATTTTCATTGCTACCTTGAGCAGTACTAACCCTACCCTTCATCGTGTTCTTTATGTATTCTGCTGGATTATCAATGACACTGGGCTTTCTAAAGAACATTTTAGAGAAAAATTTTTGCGATAGGGAATTATCTTCTGTTACTCCCGGAGGAACTTTTGAAGGCAATGACAATTTTCCGCTTCTTAAATTGGCTTCTTTCCTTAACTTCTCTCCAGTGTCGCCATCCGTCCAAGTATAGTCGTGACTTATTTTCGGGGCCATGGATTCTTTTCTATAGTTCGGTACGGCCACACTTAGAGCCCTTGACCGTCTTGGCGAGTACCCAGGTCCTATAGAAAATAATGGGGGTTTTTCGTTTGCCAATATATGTGCATCATCAAATAAGTGAATACCTCCACTGTTCTTTGGTTGTTCTAGCCCTCCTAATACGTTAACTACTCTTGCTAGTAACTCGGCGGGTTTGACTATAGCAGACGCTGTGAATGTTTTTTCCTTGTCGATTCCAAGTAAATCAGTGTCTGATTGAATTCGAAGCATGTCTTTTGCGGACAGTGTAATGTTTTCGGAATTGGCTCGTTTTCGTTTAACGACTGGATCTCTAGGTTCCACGTCGAATGTGAGGATTGGGCAACTGGCGCTTCTGGGGATTTGTGGGGCAGCATCCACGTAGATGGGCTGAAAAATTATGAAATTTTATTTACTAATTGAAAAACAACGAAATGATCTAAGTAAAGAAAAACATGTTTATTCAAAATGTAGACGTGATTAATTAAAAATAACATCATGTTGGAAAACTTACTTTTATTTTAATAAGGTTAGCTTCATTTATAATCTTCCTCAGTGCAGATATATCTCTCGTGAAGCCTTGTAATATTTTGTTCTGCGTATTTTTGAACTGGTATGCGAATTTCTGTTCCAATCTGTGGATGCGTTCGGATCTCATACCACTGGTGATGAAGCCAAGCAACATCACTATGTACCCGAGTCCGAATGTGATCCAGACGATTAGGAAAATTTGGTAGGAGAAGAAGTAGCCCGCCTTGAAGCCGTTGTTGATTGTGCCTGGAAATGTAATGATGGGATTCGATTTTTAACTGTAGATTACGGTCTTAGAATTAATCTGCCTAACGTGGTTTTGTGATTGAAATTGCGATCTCATTTATTGGAATGTCAACAACATAATATAAAGTTAGAAAAAAGTAGAACATATAAAAGTATGTCTGTTGTATTTTGGGGGGTTACTCTATGATCCGAAATGAAGTTCGAATGTTGGAACGTTCGACGATATAAGTTTCACACTTCTAAAAATCAATACTATTCTCTATGACGTTCAATCCAAACTTAGCCCATGGTAAAGATGTACGATAGAGAACTCAAAAATTTTGCGGAGTAACTAGGTTTCGAAATATTTTCTTTTGAAAAGCAATTATTTGTATATCATCCCCACAAAACGAAATCTACTATCAATAACGTAATATACCATAATATAATAATTTTAGGTAACTTTAGGTCTAAACTTTACTCTTTTAAGCTTGTTGAATCGCCTGCGTGTCCATGTTCAACACCTAATTGCGAGTATGAGCAGTCCGCGCATCATATACTTTGGGAGTGTAGTCTTTGGCAGAATGAACGTAAAACTATGCTGGAAAGTATGCAGATATCATCTCGAGTCGTATACTACATGGACCTTGTAGAGACTAGGAAGAACTTCCGTGCTTTCCGGCGTTTTTGCCATACTTTTTATTGGAATCAAGTCTAAAAGCTCACATAATAGGTCCCATTTAAATGTAATAATGATATTATCCGTGATGCTTTACAGCTGGCTTCTGCGGCTGTAAAAGTCTTTTTACGAGGTTATTTACCTGTTTAGTTCATTGTTTTGTCGCCCGCTTTGCACGGAGGGAAGTGGACAATAATTTATTTCCAACTCCTCCTATTAATTTCACTTTCTGATTAATTTCGTTGCGGGTTAAAGACAAGTTAGACATTCCCGGAGACTCGCCGAGCTTCAATGCTCGGTGTCATTACATTGCGTGCCACTGTTGATCCTGGCTCACAGGAGTTACAGTGGTGGGTGTGAGGGTGGGACAGTCTCCTTTAATATAATAATTTTAAAACATTTACTGGTAGGTTTCTCATACATATGTGAGAGGCTGCCTGGGTAGGTACCACCGCAATGTCTATTTCTCCCGCCAAACAGCAGTTTAAATGCACTTTTGTGTTTCGGATTGAAGGACATTGGAGCCAGAGTAACTACAAGATATATTGAGACTTTACATCTTATGTCTCAGGATGGCGAGCGCAGTGGAATTTCAAGAATTACTTTGTAATTCAAGGTGTTGTTCGATTTTGCTATCATTCATGAGTATGTCGTATCGTTTGCCGTCAGACGAATGACGTGTTCGTTTTGCCATTCATTGCAATAAAAAAAAAACAAGAATCCGTAAAATGAAATTCAATAAATAAATAAAACAAAAACACACATACCTGCCACCAAATCTCCGAACCCAATAGTGGTGAGGGTTACAAAGGCATAGTATACAGCAGCTACGTAGTCCCACCCTTCAAACACCACGAAGATGCAAGACGGTAGGAAGATGAAGAACAGAAAGCCGGGTACCAGGTACAATATGATCTGGCCCAACATGCCTAGGTTGTTGAAGTAGTAGTCCAGGTTATTGGCGCGTTTTTCATTCTTTTTTTTGTATTTGCGATACACTGAAATGAGCTGGAAGATGCAACAAATTTAAATTAGATAAATAGATAATAAGAATATATTTTTATTTAGGTTGTATGTTTCAACATGTATAAGCGTTTTGTAATTGAAAATGAATACATAGGTATTTAGTTTTATTTCAAGATATAATTTTATAAAGTCAGCTGATGCACTATCTAGACAATAAAGTACTTGGGTCTTATCAGCGTACTATGACATTGTCGTGAAGAAATAAAAACAACAACAATAAAAGTAACATTTTCCAATGATGATGGACTATACGTATTTTACTTCCTAATGCATGCTGTGATTATCCTTGTTTTGTCTGCATCATAATGCGAGACAAGAGCAATATACGATGTGTCAAAGATTTACCTGAAGGCCAAAATATTCGCCAAGGTTGGCTAGCAGGATACCATTGATCGGTATACCGAACAGGCCATAAAATATCATCAAAATTCGTGACAGGTGAGTCGTTGGCGCCAAGTTGCCGTATCCTGTAAATAAAGTTGTTTTTTTGTTTGATTTTAAACAATCGAATTCCATACAATACGAGTAAATGTGATGATTTTAAATGCATTTTGGAGACAATGTTTAGAATTAAAGGTTGTGAATTGTGTTTCCGAGGTCTTTATTGCCACGCTAAAATAATTTTTTTATTAAATTTTAAAATTATTAATAACAAAGCTTTTCGCGTTCAGGGAAATTCGTAACCAATTTAATACTAAGGGTATTTCCTTAATGATATTTCTTTGACATAAATGCAGGTACCTTAAATATTTATGTTTAAAAAAATAGTGGTTAGCGAAGCAATCATTTATACGACTTTTACCATTGTAAATTAATGTTATAAGTGGAGTAGGAATGTACTCTACAATATTAAAAGTTTTGTTTAAATGCTGTTTGAAGTGCGCGATTACTTCTACCAACATTACCACATCACCTACGCAGAAGAACACCACTTGCAAGGTAAGTCTACTAAAATATAATTCAAAATAACCTAATTATCATTAAATTCTACTCACCAATAGTACTAACAACGGTGTAGGAGAAGAAGAAGGAATGGTAGAAGTCCCATTTGAAGGGGGGTTCCGCGTCCTCCGTGGTATAATTGAACATGGATTTGCCGCAGTAGTCTGATAGTTTTCGTAATATCGTGTCTTGTTTCTCTGGGTCGTCTGGAAGGTAGTTCTGGTACAGGAGATCTGAAAATGATACATTTTGTAGTTAGAACTATTCTTAAGGGAGTATTCATGATTACTTTGGGTGATTGGGTTCATAATGAACTGAGATGTGAAGACACAAGTAAGATCAGAGCGTAGGATCTACGAAGCTAATATTTCAAACGTTTAATTATCTTTCGAAATAATTGTGAAAGATTGTGAGTAAACTAGAATATTCGAAAGATTTAAAAGGTATATAAGCATTTAAAAGGAGTGTTAATTATATTAACCCGCCCGGGCCCAGGTTGACTAAGGCCGTAGTCCTCATCATTATTGTAATTAAAAATATTTTTTTTAGTTTTGAATAAAGTTTTTCTCCACACTAAAGAAAATTAAAAGATAAACGGTATTAAAACAGAACATTTACAAAACTAAGAAAATTCCGTTGTGATCTAGTACAAACAATTTGTTACAATTAACGGCTTTCATAAGACATGCTTAACACAATGTTTAAAACAAACTCACGTACATAGCTAAACTGAATATTGTAAGAACAAAGTGGTAGATCGTTTAGCGGTACTTCTCTAACTGTTCAAACACGACAAAAAAAATATATAGAGCATTAATTAAGGAGCTAACTGGGTTTTTATGAGGGACAATTTTACGGGCGATTCAACACAGATTTTATGTTTTTGTCGCGAGTTTGTTTATATGCTCTAAGTCATTTGTACATTAAATTGTATTCTTCAGTTGCTTTTATTTGTCGTGGACCGTGATTTATTTTTGGACTAACAAGAATTTTATTTTTTAATCTAAATAAACAATTAAGTATAGAAAATAAATGGAAAAAAAAATGTTTTGTTTAAATTGTTTATTAATATAATTTTCCAATTTTACATTCATATCTATTCGTAGTTGCTTAAATTTATGAAGAAAGTGAAGTGTTTTTAAAAATAATATACCTATTTATACTTCGAATCACAAAATACGTTTTAAGGTAAAATTTACGGTTTAAAGAAGTATTATTACAAAAACAAAAAAAAAATTAGTATTGTTCACATTTTTTTTCTTCTTTTCAAAATCAGCATTGTCCAGTAGCCCTAAAATATGATCTAGCTTATATTCTACACTGTAGAGTCATGTGCACTGAGTCATTGTATTCCAGTCGTATTGTAATTCACTACACGTTCTTCTAATGACTGATTACCATTCAGGTGTAAATAAAGAGGTATATTTGAATTATTTTCGCTATCATTAGCATGTGACAAATGAGTTTGGTGATAGAAGCTATTTACTTTCCATAAAGGATGGATAATTGATCCATTGAAGAAACGTTATAAACTCTGTATGAAGTAATTCATGTTTTAAAAATAAATAATTACATAATTCTTCCTCATGTGCTTTCACTATAATCATTGTATGAAAAATTAATTTGACAAATTAATTGAAGTAATAAGGATAAATGAAACATTAAAAAATGCAAGAATAGTTCTACGGTGATATGTATCAGACGTATTTCAATATTTTTCTACGCTTATACCCCTATTTCACAATTATATCGATTATTTAATCCACGCCTATAATCACATGTAACAATTAAGTTTCTTATTCCAAATATTGTTTGTTATTCCAACTACCATTAACACGTAATTGATGTTTCTAGACATTATTTTATATTATTTTAACTCTAAATGCCTACACTGGTAGGTCTCTCATATCTGAGAGGCTGCCTGGGTGGGTACCACCGCAATGTCTATTTCTCCCGTCAAACAGCAATTTAAATGCACTGTAGTGTTTCGGATTGAAGGAAATTGTAGCCAGAGTAACTACTGGACATATTGAGACTTAACATCTTACATCTTACGTCTCAGGATGGCGAGCGCAGTGGAATGCCAAGCATTGCTTTGTAATTGAAGGTGTTGTTTGGTTTTGCTACTGTTCATGAGCGGTCGCATCGCTTACCATGAGGCGAACGGCATGCTCGTCTCGCCATTCACTGCAATAAAAAAAAAGTAAACTTTGGAAGACGAAAATTAACTTTTTTTTAAAGCCGCCGGATAGCTTTACAACTTTTACCTGGCATAGAGTATACAGTACTGTTGAAGTAGTCTTTAATGTCTATAATGATTTAGTCATCAAACTTTATTCAGCGTCTAAAACTTGTGGTCACGGAAATCATTAGTGGTATTTTAATATCATCAGGCCGGTCATTCAGGGATCCATAAAATAGATTTGTAAAGGAGGTGCGGCGCGTCAGTCATTGTGATTCGATTGCCATCAAACGGACATAAAGCCGATTTACGATATGTCCTCTGAATGGGACTAATGGTAGGTCCAAGGTTGGAGTCACTGTCAAGAGCAGGGAGACGGATAAATGGTGTTTATTATGGTCTGGTCAAAATTGGGAATTTATTTTTATAGAATTCATGTGTGTTTTAATAACTGAGGAAATTATTGATTTTATGTCAGTTTCTTTTAAGTAGTTAAAGATTTTGATACATAATATGAGAACACAGTGAAGGTAAACTTTTGTATTGCTTTACATACATACATGCCTAAATAATCGCAAAATATAGATAGATATAGGCATAGATTGACATTACTATTACTTTATATGTTATGAAAATATACTTTCGTGCACTATAGATTACGAACACATTTATTTTCCCTTCGTAGATTTTCATTATGCTCTAACCATATTCGATTTTTTAAATCACAAATGATTCTTACCAAATGAACTGGAGATAGATAATATTATTTAAGCTATAGCCAACATTACCTCCAGTAAAAGCCCTTCTTTATATATTTATTATTTAGATATCTTTAAATGACCCTTATATCACGGCGTATGTGCAAGGATAGCGATTGAAGCAATAAACAGATTGATAAAATGATAAGATGTTGTAGTAAGTGGCGTGTGACATAGAACCTAACCTGTTTGCACATGGCGATCGTGTGCCAACCAGTGTCATATTAGGGAAAATTATATCTACATTATTTATTTTATTTATTTGAAATATATACATATTATTTATGTAAAAATATTTATAAGAAATAATGCGTTGAGTCAAGTATGGTGTGAAAACACCTGTTTGATGATGTTTTAATATTACAAAATGTAGGATGCAATTGTTGAGCATTATGAAAGAAGGTACCGAGCAATAATAATATAATTGTAATTAATGAGATTTTTTTAAATAATTCCTACATTGTTGTGTATTGTCTTATTAGTCTGGTATCAGATATTTCAATTTATCAAGTTTTTCTTGTAAGTATGATTATTATTACCACTTAGAAATTGGGTTTCTGAATTACAAAAGGGACATTTAAAAAAAATGTTCAGTTAAATACAGAGTTAATATACAAATATTTTAATTTAAAACTCGTGTAAAATGTTCCGTAACAAACCGTTGTGATTTTAATTACTCCTTCCATACTTCACTTATTAGCGCCAACATTATGTAAACTATCGAATTAGTTAGATGATCGAGTCATGACTGTCATTATGCTTAAGCAAACCTGAAAAATACCTCATAACTTGTTTATTTTTCTTCAACAGTTCAGGTATTTAGCGTGGAGACGCCGAGGCAATCTGTAGGCCTTATTGTACTGTCGGAAAGTGTTAATTTAGTTGTTAATCGGTGGGGGACATTTGACTTTTCACGAGGTTTGAGAATGTTTACTCGTAATAAGCGATTGTCAATACTTGAGGCAATGATTTTTTTTTTTTATAATGGCCTGGCATAGTGGCGGCATTGCACCTGATGGTAAGTGCCAATGCCGCCCAGGCAGAGTATCCATTGGCCGGCCTGCTAAGGTGCCTCTTCACACCACGGCGGAAGGACCCAGGATTGTAGGAAGGAGGGAACACGTGAGACGGCAAACAATTCCACAGCCTGACGGTGCGGCACAAAAACGAATTCGAGAACCGTTTAGTTCGCGCCGGGATGGTGTGGACCGTCAAGCTATGGCTTCGCAAGCCAGCACGCGTGGTTCTATGATCGGGTTGTTAGGCTAAGAGAGGACAGTTTTTAAAATGATACTTTTAATTTTACTTTTGTTCAGGCTGTGACGATGCTAAGATACTTTTTATTTTACTCTTTATGTCTCTGCCCTTATCTTACTTTTATGTTAGTATTTAATGAAAGCCTCAATGGCGCAGTTGTTTAGATGCAGGCAGTGAAATGAGAGGGCGCGAGTTCAATCCCCGCACCAAGTCAAATGTTTGTGACGCCCACAAGAATTTGTCTCGCGTGTTTGTGAGATCGAAAAACCTCTCATAGTTCCTGACTTTATTTATTTTGTGGGTCAGGACTATGAATGTAACTGTTGGGTGTATGTATTTATTATACGAGTATGTATAACATGTCCGTTAAACATGTTTTTTACGATAATGCTTTATGAGGCCATTGTAAAACTTTTATAATTGTCTCGAAAGTACACACAATTGTTTTATTATTGTGTATGCTTATGCTCGTAGAATCTACGGTTTTCTTTGTCTACATATGCTAAAGCGTGAGGTGTTAATATTATGGTGTCAGAAACAAATCATTATAGGAATGCGACGGCATACGGGCTTGAAATGTTTTCCGTTCATTGTTATTATGTATAAGTATTCATATTTTTCATAAGGTACATTGTTATAAGTCACTGCTGCAGTATTTACATAATTTTCAAGTTCGTAGGTGTTGCTAAATAAGCAAGAGGTTATTTTTGTAACTTCTCCTAACCGTTGGGCCAGGCTGGATACAAACTAGATTCCCGCTTATAGTCGAAGAAAACGCTTCCACGTTTTCGTTCCGAAGATGCAATGGTAAAACGAGTTTGATGCATTCGAACCAAAGTGGCCAGAGCTCGCTAAGGACAGGGACAAATGAAGCGATAAAGGGGAGGTCTATCAAGCAATGGGACACAATATAGGCTAAAAATAGGCTTGAGATATGCAAGTACCTTGCTTTTTAGTAAGTTCTATTTTGGTATGGCTTTGACGGCTTTCGTACGTTGTTTGGTGTTTCGTGGTTTCGTTTGTGGAACCATTCGCTCTTATGTCTGTACCAACGACTTGATTTATATATTTATTTGCATATTTTTAGTAGTAGTGTTACGATTATTGCAAGACACCCCAAACAACAATATGTAAATATTTGTGTGATCATTACCTGATTACCGCGACATCTAGCGGGGTAAAATAAAACTTCACGTTTCAAATAAAAATAATTTCAACTGCAATTTTGCGCTGCAAAATATCATATAAAAACTATATTTTCCTACCTGAAATATGACGTTTTCACGAGTAAACATGCGACAGGCGACATATCTAATTAAAGGCTAATTTTCCGATCACGAATCGAAGTGGAGGTCGACGGATGTTTGCATATGCCGTATGAATTTACAGGAATCAACGACTATATGATCACCTTGGTGTTGGTCATATGATGGATTGGCCAAACGTTGGTTAAACAATTGGAAAGAAATTAGTACGCAAAACATAATCGCGATGTGGTCTTCAATGAGAATTATGTCAAGTTAATACTGCATAAAATCCAGCAGAGAGATCAAGTTGTCATCTCTATATCTCTGGGAGTGATTAAGACTGAAAACTATAATAATCCGAATCGTCAATTTATTAAGTTGATATGCAATGTACAGATCTAAATCAAAGAAACATAAGATCGCCTAATTTCAATCGGTAAAAATTAAAGACTAATATTGAACCTCAAGCTATGGATGTTAAATTACACGAAAATACATTCGAGGCAAACAAAAAAACTTACGTTTTCAACAAACTAAATAAGAATCTTGTCTATGAAAAACCCCATAAGAACTCATGTATTAAATTATGAATTTTGTGTACGGACTGTTAACGTGGTCAAGATTTGAACCTTTGGCGAAATCGTCCAATTAGATAATACACTTCTTTCCTAACAGTAATGGGGAATAAACCTCACTATATATAGTTATGAATATTGTTTAACCTGATATATTTACAGAAAACACGTGCTTTCATTGAAATGTCTTTTTAATTTTCCCTCCATTGAAAGTGTGGGAACTAAATCATCACCTTCGTCATTGAATATCGGATCATAGATGATTCTATAGTATACTCACTTATCACTATTGCGGTTCTTAGACATTGTCGATCTTTCTATTTTCTATTATTAGTATATATAACATCATCATTATCGTCGTCATCATCAGCCCATCCGCGTGCACTGCTGGACAGCCAAAGTAACTACTGGACATATTGAGACTTAACATCTTGTCACTTATGTCTCAGTATGGCGAGCTTAGTGGAATGCCAAGTATTGCTTTGTAATTCAAGGTTGTTTGGTTTTACTACGGTTCATGAGCGGTCGTATCGTTTACCATCAGGCGAACAGCTTGCTCGTCACGCCATTCACAGCAATAAAAATAATACATGGCAAGTTTTTCTTTCTCTCCTGTACAATGCCGTCTTTGAACAATGCATTGCTAATGCTAAATAAAACAAAAGGTTTTGTATATATTTAGGCCAGATATCCCTATATTGAAATTTTAAAAATCATCTTATGAAAGGAGATGACTTATTAAGGAAATGACTTGTTTGAAAATAAAATATTTTCGGATATTTTATTGACTCACGCCGCTTTATAACACCATAGATCATACATGCGTGATACATATAAGGAAATGGTGAGCATCCATCAAACATTCAGTTGGTCTGGCTAGTAAGGACGGAGTACTGGCGTCCTCATTTTCCTTGTGCCTTCCTGACACGGTGTCCGAATGTTAATGTCTTCTAGAAATGTCATATGTCCGGTTCATTCACATATTTAAATGTGCTGAATATTTAAATGCGTGTAAATTAAAGAGTATTTTTATGCCTTGATTTGTGAGCTACAATGCAAAATTAAAAATAGTTATCGGGGTTCGTTTGATAACGGGTGGCTTGGCGACATATATACATAGTATAATTTCTTGTAATGATCCCTATAGAAAGCCTTTATATTAAAATAAGTTAAGAGCATTTGCGATAGATTAATAAAACTCCACCAAAAGATCTCAATTCGTAATATTTAATACATAAACTCACGCCTTTTTCCGAGAAGGAATGATCAGACCAGACCATCCCACGCTTCGCCATGTGTTTCATCCCACGATGTTATAGAGGGCGAGGGCATCCCCATATGGGGTTCATATTCCTGACTCCGGGCTGATAATTAAAACAAATTTCTAATACTTTGCCCGACTCAAGACCTCAACTTTGCAATCATACTGTATTCCTATAATACTAATGAGGCAGTCCGTAATGTTTCGGTCACCACATTTTATTTTCTAGATTTTAGATTAATTTGTAAAAAGCTTGGATATGTTTTATTATACACACTTGCTTAAAAGTTCTATTTGGTTTAATCATTACCTATTTTATACAGAATGGGACCATTAACTTATTAATATTTATGAATAGATAACTGCTTTACGAAACCGTACGAAGGAAGTTAAACGTGAGCAAGAAATAGTTGTATGTGGCATAAGACATGGAAACCTACATACGTTGATGTGTCCTTTTAGAGGCAAATATATGCAGCTTACAAAATGTAACTTGGCAAACTGAACTATAATAAATAAGTCAATATAAACTGTCTCGGTCGCGTAGTTGTTCTACGGTAAGTTTTAGGTAAAGATTACATAGGTTTCGTGCAAAGTGATATTGGATTTTCGATTCCTGATTAGTCGGAGTCAGAAATTTGTGCCCGATATGGCGATAAGCTCGCCCCCCCCCCCCCTCTCCTATCACATCGTGGGACAGAAAGTGCAAGGCGAAGTGTGGGTGTCCTTTTAGCACTCTGCTGATTCCTTCTGAGAAAAAGACATGAGTTTATGTATTTAGTCAATATATTGGCGTATCAATAATTAGTAGTTAATATATTGTTGTATATATAGTGGGAATATTATTATTTAGCAATCCAATATAAAGCCACATTGCCAATTACTTCACAAACTTTTTCGATTGAAAATCATATCAGCCTTTTCGTCAAAGGTTTTACAGTGTATTAGGCAATCGGGGGTTTTTGAGCATGAATATTTTATTGGGAGTGTCGGAGCCAGGCTGTTTTCAACCAATACTCAGCATGAATAGGCAGGCTCATCCGGGGAGGTACCACTGTCTCACAGGAAATTCACGCGTCGGTTCGAGTGAATTTTTGTGCTTTGCTGCCCCGTTTCGTTAGGTAAGTGAGATTGTCGGATGCCCCATACCACTTCTTTTTCCATCCTTTTTTCCTCCCGATTGGATTGGCTGAATACATCCAAGATCCGAGCGTTGTGAATGTTCATAGGCGGCATTGATAATTTATCTGTTCCCTAATTTTCCGCACCGATGCTTTAAAAATGATTACTTTTACTAATTCCCCATTATTCTGTTATTTTTAATTCGGAATCGCTTAGGGTTATCTATTGATATTCTAATCACTTACATTATACGCATTCAACGAATTTAATTTCAACAAATCCATAGACGCTTAAGATGCAGCAACATAATGGCTAAATGACGTCATATAAGAATGACGTAAAGCTTCTAAGTCACATCTCGGGTCTATGCGGTTTATAAAATACGTGTTCGCAATGATAAGCACAAACAGCACCTTTATTTAAATCAGGAATTTTGTAGAAGCGGAATAAAACACTGTATCGGGTCGCAAAAAAAAGAAATTTGGTCGACATCAAAATCTAAGTTTGATACAAAAGATTTTTTTTAATTATATTAATAACTATCTATGTATTATCATTGTTATAAACGATATATTTACAAAAGATACAAACTAAATAAATATAAGTAAGTTAGCGACTTCGTCAAAGAAAGCTCACATCTGATTAAATAAATAAATACATCCAACAGTCACATACCTAGTCTTGTCCCCACAATAAGATCTAGAATGGTGTCGTAGGAATCAGGAAAGGCTCACAAACATTTTTTTCGTGCCTGGGTGTTTGTGAGACCGAAAAGTCTCTTGTAGTTCCTGATACCCACGACACAAGACTCGATCTTAGTGTGGGGTCAGGACTATGTATGTGACTGTTGGGTGTTATTTATTATTAATTGAAAATTAATAAGAATTTGGTAACCATGAAAGTACGGGTAGAGAAGCCATTTCATCAATGACGTCATCAACAATGTCGCGAACAGATCCTACGTCAGTCACGTCTTAACGATTCATTACAATAAACATCTCTTGAATATATATTTCGCAATTAGTAATCGAGTTACAATCGATTAGTTGTTTACTTATTCTCTCAACTTTAAGAGCTTTAAAGTCTCATTTGTAATACAGACACGTATTTTCTATGCATTTGGTATGCGGATTACATTACCAACTTCTGGATTTTGGCAATGTTATAATTAACATACCTACTTAAGTCTAAAATCGATACAAACACGGGCATGAAATACCTAAAAATTTTTTTCTAGATATCAATAACTGCGCTTTTGGTTTCAACAACAAATGCTTGTTATACCAAAATGTATGGTATAACAAGAGATGTTTTACTGGTGGTAGGTCTCTCATATGTGAGAGGCTGCCTGGGTGGGTACCACCGCAATGTCTATTTCTCCCGTCAAACAGCAGTTTAAATGCACTGTTGTGTTTCGGATTGAAGGACATTGTAGCCAGAGTAACTACTGGACATATTGAGACTTAACATCTTGTGTCTCAGGATGGCGAGCGCAGTGGAATGCCAAATCAAGGTGTTGTTTGGTTTTGCTACTGTTCATGAGCGGTCGCATCGCTTACCATCAGGTGAACGGCAAGCTCGTCTCGCCATTCAATGCAATAAAAAAAAATGTATATGGACAACAATGTTTAATATTTGTCGATCTAAAATGTGATTGAAGGAGACACGATTTTTAAATGTGGATTCATAAAGTTTACCAATTGATTATGAAATTTTATAATAATTCAAAGCCGCCCACGTTAACTAATTGTGCCGATGGTAAAATAATTTGATATCCCAAATACCACACAAATATCTGGTCATATGTTTCATACAATTCAATTTTACACTTTAACACTTCATCAGTTATAGATATTGCAGACAAAAATAATAGAAATTTCAACATTGTTAGTAAGAAATAGAATTTATTTAAGAATTGGTTTGGAACAGATGTTTATCAAACGTAAGCACACAAACAGTGATACATTCTCATAAAATATAATAATTTTGGTGCTTGTTATGTGTAGGTATAGACCGCGATACCTTTGTATATGTAAATAGGCGCTTGAACTTTTCACATGACTTGAACATTCTCTTATTTATTTAATCACCAATAATATGGTTTTAATTACTTAAAACTGTCTTAAAAGATACTAGTCGTCCTTAAGAACTTTGTTACAGGCACTTACACCAATAATACGAGTATGTTGCTCATCGAAAGAAGATGAGAAGTGAACTATCGCCTAACTTCTCTCACTTGAACTCTCGGTTCGAAAGATCCATTATACTTAGCTTTGGGCGATAGGCTGATACAATCTTGGAGATAAATACTGCATAAGGCCACAGTATTAGAATTATTAAAAGGCGAACTACATACTAAAGCCGGCAACAAAACCCACCGACAAAAAAATAATGTCGGCAACAAGTGCTCATGCTTATATCGGCGATATATCGCTCACTCAACAACGCCATAATGTGTTCCTCATATCATGTCGACTCGTTGACATATCGCCGACAAAGTTACCGACTTGTAATGAATGACAACGAAAAGTTGCCGACATAGGCCGGCGGCTTGGGTATGTAGTGCGTTTTAAATCTATTCAAAACGTTTCAATAGTTCTATATTTACATACGTTATGAAAAATTAGAAAAAATACGTCATCGTATACTTTTCAATAATATTTTGCCAGTGGTATTCCGAAGTGTGTCATGGGCAATGTAAACACTTTTCA
Source organism: Hyles vespertilio (assembly GCA_009982885.2). Taxonomy (NCBI): domain Eukaryota; kingdom Metazoa; phylum Arthropoda; class Insecta; order Lepidoptera; family Sphingidae; genus Hyles; species Hyles vespertilio. Next base: position 14,901,537 of record CM042821.1, on the reverse strand, counting down.
TTCATTTCTATCAGGCAAGTCGTGCCGAGTTTTGGTAGTATGCAATCGACCCAGGGAATATATAAATATTTAGCCTCATAGTGTAACATCATTCAATATGCTAATGTAAGTTGGAGTGGTTATATTAGTTCTCTGGAACTCAAAGTACCCAGCATGAGAATAAATTGACATATCCTGTATCAGCCCATATTCGTCCCACTGCAGGGCACGGGCCTCCTCTACAATCGAGAGTACGATTGAGAGTGGTTAGGCCATATAGTCCACCACGCTGGCCTAGTGCGGGTTGGCGGACTTACATACCATAGAAATTTTTGTGAATAGCTATGGTATGCAGGTTTCCTCACGATGTTTTCCTTCACCGCTTTAGTGCGTGGTGATTGACTATCAATACACACATGACTCCGAAAAATCAGAGGTGTGCCCTGGGATTCGAACACGCGACCACCGTGAACATGTTGGCAGTCGCGTCTACTCCGTTTACCAACAGGCCACCACGCACGCACATATTGAAATTGACATATGCGTACATATAAACCCCATGGGTAATACAATCAAACTGTGTTTATTGCGAGTTGAATCGGTGAGTCAGCCAGAGAACTTAGAAATGTTTATGATTAAACGAAACAAGCTAGATTGCCTTAAAATTACAACTCGGTCATGAGCAACGCATGACACCGGTAAACAGGTTCAGGCTTCGCTTATTATGTATTATGTTTGTAATAGTGTGTACTGGTTTTTATCGCACATGTTATAGTCTATGGAGAAGACTATTATATCTAAGAATTATTCTGGACTTGTAAGTAGATAGGTTACAAAAACAGATATCATTATTCGGCGGTGTTCATGAAGTGGTTATATTGTGTTAGATTTCCATTAAATGCACTGTATTTTAGGTTGTACCACTGTTAAAAAGCATGAATGGTCAGTCCGCCCCGTGACCGCGAAAGCTGTAACGTAATCGAAACGTCAGGAATTCAAAAAATATAAAAATTAAGCATGAATGGTTTTCAAATAAATTTTATGCGTAATTAAACAACAAAAAATCCAAAACTTTACTTTAAAGTTATTCATTTTCAAATGTTGTCCTTCGCTCCACAACTCTGAAATAGTTGTTTATTTATCAATGCTAAATAACACAGCCAACAGTCACAGAGTAAAATCAAATCATGAGTTAGTTTAATTTTGTGGGTATTAGAAACTTTAAGAAGTTTTTTGGTATGTTATATTCTCATGAAACTCTAAGGACACAATGACTTTAAACTTTTCAATATGAGACGATTAGACAAATACGCACCAAGCATGCATCAAAATTTGGCATAATGTGTTAGACAGAAGCCTTTGAACTAACTGGGGCGCCAATAAACTCGAAATCACAAGAGACAAGACCATGTGTCATAAAGATATGCGCATTATGAAACACTTCAAGGAATCAACAATTGAAGTGTTGTCCTCTGAAGATACGATATCGATATTTAATTCGTATAGAAATGTATTAAATTGTAAAAGTTATTAAATTTTTTATTATTTTATGATTTGAAAGAATGCATAATTAATTAGAATATAATGAAAAATACCGGAACATTATATGAATATTATAAAGTATTATATATGCAAGAAATTCGAATGCTATAAGCTGATAGAATTTGTTTTTATCTCAAAACAATTTACTATGATTACAGCCATTAATAAAATATGTAATTTTTAGTTTCTATTCAATTTTTTTTTTTTAGGAACTTGCTATTCTTCTTTTTTCGGTGCTGCATAAGGTACTTATCCAAACAAAACACTTTCTCCCTTATTCGTATGTAGTTAACGCAACTTAAAGTTTTCAAATGCCTCAAAAAATTTATTGTCAAAAGTTACTAATCAGCTATTTAACAGTTCACTATTAAATGACCAAGTATAAGTAAATTTTAAGCAGAAAATGGCGTATGTCTATCAACTGGACGTTTGATATTACTGTCAAGTGAATGAAATCACTTTCTTTCTATGAAGTGGCAATATTACTATTTGTAGAAAGAAATCGTTATTAATAGCAAAACATAATGAACGTTTTATCTCGTAGTAACATCATTCTACTAATTTAGGTTGGAATGGTTGATTTGCGATATTTTTATTAATATGGGGATAAAATAATAGGCCAATCATCAACATTTTAAAATATATCAATCTTGTTTTGTCCATGTTTTTAATTGTACCTTTGCATAATGATGATTTTTAATATTGTTATTAATCTTTTAGAACCCTAAAGATCGATAGACATTTAAATGAAAATTTATTAACATAAGCCGAGAATTTATTTACTTATTTATATTGCATTGTTTCTTCATTTTTATTAACTGAAACAATGGTCGGTATATTAGCACAGAATATAAAGAATCTCCGTATTAAGTAACTCTTGCAAATCTTTGTGACATTATTGCTGTTATAAAAAAGTATATTGAGAGAACTGATCATCTGATATCTAAGTAGTTTTACCACAATTCATCAGCTTTTTTACTATTTTTATTAATAGCGAGATGAGCACACCGTTCGCTTGATAGTAAGCGATACGACAGCTCATGAATAGTAACAAAACCAAACAACATTTTTAATTAAAAAGAAATAAGAAGAATAAGAATAAGAATAATTTATTTGTGTAACATAGGTAGGTACATTGATGATCTTAAATAAATATTATGAGCTCTATGTTTTGCCATAAAGGCGTACAAATATTAATATTAAAAATTTTACAGCTACGAATTACATTGATAATAGTTAATTATTATTAATTTAAGATAATTTACATTGACATTAATTTAAAATACAATTACACAAAATAAAGAAAAATAAAAACACTTATTCTAACATATCATTTAGGAACTGTTCAATACTGTAATAACACTTATCAATTAACATTTTAAACAGCGTGTTTTTAAATTTAGTTAAAGTCATATTCTTCAGATCGTCAGGTATTTTATTATAAATTTTTGGAGCCATACCAAAGAAACTCTTACTCATCAAAGCTGTTTTGCATTTTACGTGACATAGTTGATTTTTTTGTTTAGTGCGTATTGGATTTTTTTTAACTTCAGAGACTTTAACAAATAGGTTAGGATTGCTCTTCACAAATAATGCTGTTTCTAATATGTATAAACTTGGTAAAGGTAGTACCTTAAGAGACTTGAAGTATGGGATACAGCTATCTGTTGTTTTTAGATTGCACATTGATCTTATACATCGCTTTTGTAATTTAAATATAAGCTCCCTATGAGTTGATAGTCCCCAGAAAATAATACCGTACCTTAGCACTGAGGCAACTAGCCCATGATATGCCGTTAAAAGTGTATCAATATTAACTTTCCTTGACAACTGAAACAGTAAATAGGCGGCTTTGCTCAATCGTTTACATAACTCTTCAATATGGGTCTTCCAAGTGAGTTTATTGTCCAGCATAATACCTAAAAACTTAGTACTACTGACTTCCTCTATATCATAGTTTTGAAATTTAACACTGACTGATGTGTTTGGAAGGCGTTAGGAGAAGTGCATAACTTTAGTTTTATTTAGATTTATGACTAGGTTATTATTTTTAAGCCACAGTATAGTATCAGACAGAGCGGAATTAATATCTGACTGATAATTTGTATGGTCTGTACATTTCACAATAATTGTGCTATCATCAGCGAAGAGGACCATTTTATGTCTTATATATGCAGGAAGATCATTAATATATATAAGAAACATTAGTGGACCCAATATGCTACCCTGAGGGACACCAAATTTAATGTTTCTAGGTTCAGATGTGTATATTATTTCTAGTTTACTTTTAGGACATATTCTAGAGATTTCTGTACACTGGCATCTGTTGCTTAAATACGATTCTAGTAGTTTATGGATGTTTCCTCTTATTCCATACTTGTAGAGTTTTTGTAGCAATATTTTATGATCGACATAGTCAAATGCCTTTGTCATGTCTGTGTAAATAGCACACACTAGATTTTTGTTATCAACAGATGTCATTATGTTTGATAATAAGTCGTATAGTGCCATGTCAGTAGACTTATTTTTTCTAAATCCCTTTTGCTCAATACAGAACAATTTGTGTTTTTCTAAATATGAATACAAGGATTGATAAATTACTTTTTCTATGATTTTTGAAAATATAGGAATTTTGGCATTGGTCTATAATTTTTTATATCTGTTTTGTCATTATGCTTAAATAATGGTTTAACAAGTACCTTCTTTAGTCTCTCTGGGAATATTCCATCTAAATACTTAGAATTCCACTACGCTCGCCATCCTGAGACATAAGATGTTAAGTCTCAATTTGTCCAGTCGTTACTCTGGCTACAATGTCCTTCAACCCGAAATACAACTGTGCATTTAAACTGCTACTAGCTAAAAGTTTGTATTGTATTGTTTGCATATTTTTGGCCCATTATAGCTCAAAATTTACGATAGAATTTCAAATTTATCACCACAGATTAATATTAAATTAAACATTAAAATATGTAATTTTATTTTAACAAACTAAAGCCTATATTTTAATGAGATTTAAAAAATAGACGTCAAAGACAAAGCTATTGTTTTAACTTATAACTAAAGTATAATCTATTGTTCCCGAATAATATCTCAAGTGCGATCTCGTCAATTACGAATATTCTTTATTATATTACTTGAGGGTAATGGTTTTACCATATACCTATTGAATTAAATTTACCTACATAGCTACAATCATTATAAAATGTTGTGAAATTAAAAATTAAAAATTTGAGCTTCGTATTTTTTTTAAATTCATTCATGGATTGACTTTTCATTTCATTTTTCAAATCTTTTAACAGTGATTAGGAAATCAAAAAAATGTGTTTTTTCTTTTATAGTTGAAATTTAACAATTCAAGATCACGTCCACAGACATTCGTTTTAATTGTTCATATATTACTAGTAATTAGTCATTATTGCCAGCCTTTTGTGCGTCGCCCGTAAATCGGAGGAAAATATTTCCTACATTATTTCATAGTTTTACTCGATGACAATAGATCCATATAGGTTTTAATTGGTTTAGTTTACAGTCATGATTACTTTGCTATGTCTAGTCATTTGTTTTATGACTGAAATATGTAAATTAAAGCACTAGGCATATTTTCTATCTCTGTCTCCGTATCTTAAAGGCTGGCACCGAACCTAACAATTCGAAAATGTGGAAGTTTATCAGTTATAGTTATTCTTTTCTTCAATTTATTCAATCACCACGCATTGTAAAGGCGAAGGAAAAAAATCGTGATGAAACCTGCAGACCATAGCGATTTGAATGGATTTCTATGGTTTGTAATACCGCCAACCCGCACTAGGCCAGCGTGGTGGACTATATTGTGGTTTAACCACTCTCAATTATATTCTAGATTGTAGATTAGGGCCTTGCCCTACACTGGCACGTATATGGGCCCCTTAGAGTAGAGTAGAGTAATTTCTTTCCATCTGTGCAGTTGCATCCATCAGCAATTATGCTAATCTTGCATGAATCATCGTCACACGGCAATTTCTCGGGATTTCGTAAAATAAAAAGTAATCGATAAAAAGTAATTCTGCGATTGCCCAATGAGGATATAACGTTTTGCAAAACTGAGTCTAATGACCTCATGGTAAGACACCTCAGATTTGAGGAAATTGCAACCAAACATTCCAAGGTGCTTCTGGACTAGTAAAAACACTTTACTTTGACCCAGGATTTTACAGCTCATTCATAACAAAGATTTTTTACACCGGCGGTGTCTCAAATATATTGCAATACTAGGTGGCAACAGCTGTGAAATTCATAGTGTATCCACTGGCATAAAATGGCTTCCCTCTACGGTTTATACAATTACACTGGTTCTATTGAAACCGGATTTAAACTGTATCTGAAATGCGATAACCATGTGTCATTATCACGGGTTTTTCTCAATCGTGTATATTAATATCCGGATGTATATTATCAATATTCTACCGGCAGTTTTAATATTTGGCAATCAGATGGCAGGGAACCTCCGTCTGATCCCATTCGATACTGTCTGGACGGTATTTCGCTTACCATCAAGTACAGTGCAGTTACTATGATGTGCTAAAAAATCTCACTCAACAAAACGCTATTTACTTTCATGCTTGCTAATGGATTAAGGAAAAATGTTGTGTACGTGTTGGCCAATGAATTAAATGCAATAATCTGTATCACGTCAGGCAATGAGGTAAACAATAGGAGTTACTACGTGTACGTATTAATAATTACCTTCTGCCGTCGATACAAGAAGTAACTATTGTTGCGGTTTGTAATATTAGACTCGGCTGTAAATAGGATGGGAAGGATTTGAAGCCCTTTGGGTTAAGGGTTAAGGTTTGTGGAAGGCATTAGAATTGCTGTTGAAAGTTTATGGAAACAATTATCAATAAAAATATATAAAAAGAAAATGTCAGGAAAAAAATGATTTTGGCATAGGATAATAGTTCGATTAAAATTGGTCTATTTTTCACAGGAGGGCATGATGATGATATGCAAGTAATATTTTTTGCGAAAACTTTAAGCACGAGATATTCGTGTGAATGTAAGTGAAATAATAGAATTAAATAATTCTAAACTGCATGGAGTCTTCATAAATGTTAGTTGAATGTTCGAAATATGACTCTATTTATCTACTAATATTACGTGTTATTGTCAATATGTTATTTAATAGTAATTAATGGAATTACGATATCCGATTGCCATTTGTTTGATTGCAAAATTCGCTTAAGTTTCATATTCTAGTTAGCGATTTCCTTTAATGTAAATTATTATCCTTATTTCGTAAATAAAATCTTATATTTGCGTGCCATAGACAAAAAATACATAGGAAATGAATTCAGAAAGTATTTTTCCGCCACGCTCAATTGTTTTTCACTGAAGATATTCACTAACAAACTTTAGTAATTTAATTAAATAAATATTTAGTAATTTGATTAAATATAGACAATAAATTCGGAATTAGGTTTAATACAATTAAGCGTTTACCTAAAATATATTATGAGATTACAAGCAAGATAACATTTTAATGCACTTACGTCTAAATGAGTTTCAAAATTATTTAAAAATACATAAAGCCATATTTGTAAAGAAGCTTTAAAAATAAAACAAACATCGTAAGAGGCGTACTATGAAGTTTTATTGGCCACGTTGTATTTTACTGTTTCTAACTATGTTTTTAATTTCGTCAAGTACAAACCCAGGTTTTTCCTCAAATGTAGTGAAAATAGAAATTTTATTTTCAACACATATTTTGTATTGAATGCTAAGTATACCGGTGAAGTTTCGTAAGCCTTCCGCTTTTGTTAAGTTATAATAGCCTACGCCCAAAGCCATCGTATAGGACTATTTATTTTTCCTGATTCTGTGACCGATAACGTGTTTTTTGTGACAAACATTTGGGTCATCTCTTTGAATTACACTGTAAGTACTAAGTTTTTTAGCGAAATTTTTGTGCAGCGTTTTCTATCCAAATTTCTTTAATGTATTTTTCTAGAATGTCTTCAACATATTTCTCGCTTGCACATATCTTCTCTCACAGTACATTCTGCCATAACTGCCATTTTACAAATTACAAAACTCTCTGTATATTTATTTAACAAAATGCACGTTGGAATTAAGAAAACACTGGAAAAATAAATGATACAAATTTTCCGATTGACATCATCGCATCGTCATATGAATTATGAAATTGTTGTTTAATAAAATAGGTTCGATGAATGATAGTACACTTTAACACCATCACATTACTCCGTAAAAACCCACAACACTTAAACATCGTAGGCGTATTAGCGGCATTTGGTAATATACCGGATATTAGGGAAACAATTCCGAAAACTAAGACTGACGATAATAACTTATGATTCCGGTGAAAAAAAAAAAAACTTTTTACGACGTTTCGTTGGAATTATTCACGCTTTATCAATTGTAATTTTGTATTTCAATTCCGGGTTTTCTTTTTTTAAACATAGTGATGTATTTTTTAAGTTTTCCGTTTTATTTACCTGAATTAATAAATACTCTTCCACTAATACCCGGATCATTAAAGGAAGAGCCAAATAACTATACTGTACTGTACTGTATCAGCCCATATACGTCCCACTGCAGGGCACGGGCCTACTCTACAATCGAAAGTACGATTGAGAGTGTGTCTTTACGTATTTTCTCTGTTTCCTATTATGGTTCCAGCTGATTCTTTACGATAATTTTCTACAATGAAGACGTATTGATAATTGCTAATCTGCATGGGAATCTCCTATTGTGTATATACTTATTACCACATAACAAATTACAATTTATTACAACCGTTTTGACATAATTAATTTCAATGACGGTTAGATTTAAATATTATACATATTGGAATATTTTCTTAGATATATACAATTCTTCTTCGTGTAATCTGTTTTGTTTGCAATATTATCAGCACACAATTCATCATCATCATCAGCCTATATTGCTGTTCAATGTTGGACATAGGTCTCCTCCAAATTGCGCCATTTCACCCTGTTTTCGGCTTGCCGTAACCGGCATCCGCCAGCTACCTTTCGCAAAGCGTGGCTCTACCTAGACAGTACACAATTATTATGCTTTTATTTTTTAAATTGTTTCTTTTTTAATCAGCAGTTTCCTTAACAACATTATTTATTAAATCACTAGAACATAACAATTTGCTAATTCGTGTGCATTACATAATTTTTCAAAAGCCTAACTCAACATAGACGACTGACTTGTGAAGATAAAATAAAAATACACAAATCTGTATATGATTAACAGAATATTTTCTTTTTAATCACATAAACAATATTTACTAAAGATTTCGTTACCTCTCGGTGGGAGATAGAATATCTTGGTTACAAGAATTAAAATAACAGAATTAATACAACAGATTATATCTAATATAATATATAAATTATTATACGAGTGTTTGCTAAAACGTAATCTGGAGATAATAAAGCATATCAACACGTCCATAAAACATTATATAAAGCATTGAATGCTTGTTTAATACTGGGAAATTTTATATTTTTAGATCAGCAGGAAAGCCTTCTATTGTCCGATGACTAGAAAACATGAGAAGCGTCATTAGTTTGTTTACTATTTATGATTGAGAATTTTTAACATAAAAAAATATTTAAATAGTGTTATTAAGCTTGATTTTTTTACACTGTCCTCTCCTTTTAAATCCATCCCATTGCTGTAGAGCTATAAAACGGCCATTTGTTTATTTTCCTTATAGTGTTTTTGTTTAAAGGTGTGTAAAATTCATATTTAAAAAATTAAAATGTATAAATAATATACGCGTCATTTTATAAGAATTTATAGTACCTATATGCTGGTGTTTAATATACGTATATGCATACTCCATAAAAAGGAAAATAAAATTGAAATCATTATTCTATTTATTATAAGGTAAAGTTTAAATTTCGTGGCTTTTGATGAAAATAAAGATTTAAAAATAAAAATACATAAAAAACAATCAATATGTAATCACCAATGTCGAATATCACCATAAGTGATATCACCCCCGGTTAATACGACCCATTTCTACTATAACTCCCACTTCTGATGATAAAAGACATCATGTCCATCATTATATTTTGAGCCCTTATAATTTAGGTCACTGTTAAGATGGAAAAAAGGCCGTAGTACTCAAACATTATTTTCCAAAGACGTCATACGCGAATCTTCACGGATACTTCTATTGAAGTGTACATAAATACTTCAGTTGCCTAGTATTGTTGTTCATCAATTGTGGAAAACAACTGTATCAGTGAGATGATTGTCCTAAAAAACGGAGATTGAGAATATTTGTATTATTTACTTATCAAGGTTTTTTATAAAAAATCGGTCAAATTGAATGAAACACATTGAGATATCACACTAGAGGGGACACTGCAAACAAAATGTTTATAACAAAAATGAACGGTACCGCACCACTCCTTCTGTTTCTGTTCCTGTCACGCCTATGTAGAAATATTATCTTCGCTCTCGCTTCACTTTCGGTTCCCGTGTGCGTGCACAAATCCTGTACCAGCACAATGTGCAAAAATTTTGTTATCGATGTCCGCTCTGATATAATACCTCAATGTTGAAATAGAATTAAGTGTGATATATCTATGCATTTTAAACTTATATTCCTGATAAAATATCGTTACTATTTTCTAATAAATAAATGGATAATCATGTTAATTGAACCCGTGCTTATGATTTATTAAATCAATGCCCGTTTTAATAACAATAATATAATAATTTAATGTTCTTTGCGTTGTAAATGCGTAATAAATATGCACATGCATGCATAATAATTATAATTTAATTAATACACTAAATCGTCGACACGTTTAATAGCTTTTATTTGCAATTATTCTGCACATGTAGGATCAGTGTTTTTTTTTATATGACGTATATACTACTAGTAGAAAAACAATCAGTCGGCATGTATATAATTAAACGTATATATGAAATATTTTCATTTAATGTATTTCTTTTTGGTCCCTTAAATTACACCACTGTACTTTCTCTATTATTTTTCTATAAACCAGTATATGTATGTGAAAAGTTTCCTACTACTACAAGACCGGGATTTGTACTTTATTTCATTACTTATAAGGTTTTGGATTGTTATGTTGCTTTCAGTATAATAAACTAGGAAAGCCAATTCAAAACAGCACTAAGAATCAGTCGCTAGGCTACAGATGCGTTAAGTGTTAACCAATGTAAGTAGATAAATACATATGCATAGTAAATGCGGATACTGTAAATATTGTACTGAATGCTGAAAACTGCATATGCATGTAAAAGATCAGACTCTTCCAGTCAATTCAAAGGCTGCAAATAGTTTTGTATATAGGTATTAGAACCTCATTGCTAATATTTAAATTTCGAATTTTATAAACAATGAATTCCAATTTTAAAACTGATTAAATTTTTTTTTTTTTTTGCATTGAATGGCGAGACGAGCAAGCCGTTCGCCTGATGGTAAGCGATACGACCGCTCATGAACAGTAGCAATATTCCACTGCGCTCGCCATCCTGAGACATAAGATGTTAAGTCTCAATATGTCCAGTAGTTGCTCTGGCTACAATGTCCTTCAATCCGAAACACAACAGTGCATTTAAGCAGTGTTGTTTCACGGGAGAAATAGACATTGCGGTGGTACCTACCCAGATGGCCTCTCACATATGAGAGACCTACCACCAGTAAATTAATAATTAGTTTTTTTTTAAATAGATAATGTTGATTGAGTAGTTCAATTCGGCTTTGTAGGATGCGTTTTAAAAATAGCTCCATTGATGAATTAAATTTTATTTTTAAAACACCGGTATTAGTCTTTATTGTTTACGTTTAAAAACCAAACAAATCACTCGATAAGTGTTTTCGATACTAGAAATTTTGTGATACGCCTTTAAATTCCAATGCTCTTGATTGTTTTGCGTCTATTTTCGTTACTGATACTTCTAATGACTGAACAATCAAAAATGAATTAAATTGGAGCACTGATAGCACGAGTTATATTCGAAATTAGGTATTATGAAGTGTTTTGTACCATTGTACTAATTTCAAATTTAGAGCGTACATCAGTGAAATGGGTTTTATGCGTCAACGGCTATTGAGAATAGATAAACTTCCCGCCTAAAACCGTAAGGTACATGGGCTATAGATATAGTTTGTTCACAGTATTGACTCATTGTCATGATGAAGAAAATCATCGCGAGGAAACCGACTCAGCTGAGAGTTCTATACATCCATCACGCCCCCCCCCCCCGCCCCCCCGGCCAGTGTGGTGGACTGAAATTCAACGTACATACATATTATCAACAGTCAAGAAGGTCCTTGCCTAGCCGTACGACCTACAAGTATTGATGTAATAAAAATATTCTAAATTGAAAATATAAATAATGCACGCCGTTTTTGATAGATTTATTTATAAGCTGCTAACTTCACTTCTTGTTTTAATTCCAATTTGAAACTTATCACTTACTTTGAATTTCGAGTCGTTCGAGTTTGTCCTCTGCTCGTTGTTTCACCTCCAAAGGGCTCTCGATGTGGTAGAATATGCTGGCTCCCACCAGCAAGTACATGATGTGCAGTGCCAACATGCACGTCAGCTGCTTTTTGGACATCATCTTGACTAGTTACAATTAAAAACTTTTTCAAAAGTAAAAATCTCAACTTCTATCACAGCTGTCCGTCATAAAACTCGCAAAGTGTCACTTGCAATCACAAACATTACAAAATCCGTGTCGTCCATAACGCAGGCACCACTAATTGGAGCATCAGGATTCTCATTGTTTTCAACGTTTCCGTGAACCGATGTAGACGCGAACTGATCAGATTTTGGCGGGGGTTCTTCTTTTTGTAGCTCATGGTACGGCGGCTACATGACCACTGGCCGCGCGGTTACACCGAGACAACTCATCGTATTACAAGAAAATGTGATTTCAGATGACACTTCCCGATTGAGCGACGTTCGACTCGAGCGCTCGATGCGATCGAATGATTTTCCCGGCGCGCGCGCCTACTAACGTACAGCGGCCGCATGCGCGTCCTTTTTTTATACGGCAAGTTCTAAATATTTGACTGACAACGGCACGCATTAGCTCGTCGTAAAGGATAATAAGTAAGGTTATTACCGACATAGTTATAGCCAGAGTCGGCGACACTCTGACGCAGTTGTAGTGCTAACACATTGAGGCGAAAGATTTCGTTTACAACCCGGGATTAAGTGGATTCAGTGTTTGATAATGTGCGCTGCGAGAGCGTTACATCATTTGCTCTGATAGCGAACTCACAAGAATACCATCCGCCTTCCTCTCACGTACTAGGGACGATTAGTTTTTGTCTTTATATTTACTTTTAGATCACTGCAAAAATGATGCACGATAGTACAAGAAAAATTCTATAAATTAATGTAAAAAGTAAAAAACTCTTGATACATACCTGGCTTAGGTTTTCAGATTTTTTTTCTTTTTCGGCAAACAAACAAAGTTTATTTAATTGTAGAAGAAAAAATAAAACGATTATCATAATAATATAATTATTTAATGAAATCATTTAATTTTGTTTATAACTTAATTAATTTAATAAATATATATTTCTTTAAATAAGATAAATAGCGATATACGTTAATAATAAAAAACAACCCGATTGAAAGGGCATAATTTCCAACATACACCCAAACAGTATCTGTAAGAAAATAATTGTGTAGAACATAGAAAAATATATTACTTAAAATATATGAATTATTACAATAAATGATAATATGTATCTGTGCAGATTCAATTTTTTATATGAAACCTAGGATTAATTAATTTATATTAGTTTTCTTAAAATGCCAAAACAACAAGCCATACACGTAAATATTAGTCCTTGTAAAAACTAAATCAAAGTACTAATGTAAAAAGCTAAACTTGTGGGATTCAACATCTATCATTTGATTCAGGTTCGATTCCGTAACAAGACAACTTTCGTGTAGCCTAAAAACATACTGGTTGGTTCTACAAGTCTCTCGTGGTTCCTGATACCCGCGATACAAAATTGGTTACCTTACGATGTGCTATGTTTGTAACTGTTGTGTTTTATTTTATCAGAATCGAGATGGTTTTAATTAATAAAAACAGCTTTTTACTATCAACACAACATGACTCCGAAAAGTCAGAGGTTTGCCCTGGGATTTGAGCCCGCGACCACCGTAATAAAAAAGAACGTGAGGAAAACATCGTAAGGAAACCTGCATACCATAGTGATTTGCAATAAATAAATAAATAATAAATAACACCCAACAGTCACATACATAGTCCTGACCCCACATTAAGATCGAGTCTTGTGTCGTGGATATCGGGAACTACGAGAGACTTTTCGGTCTCACTCTCTCAATAATTTCTATGATATGTAAATTCCATTAACCCGCACTAGCCCAGCGTCATGGTTATATGGCCTAACCACTCTCAAGCGAACTCTCGATTGTAGAGGAGACCTATGCAGTGAGACGTATATGGGCATACAGATACAGCATTTTACTATATCCTAATCTGCTAAATGTAACGTAATGCTAAGTCACCATTTAGTCTTGACTAAGCTAATAAAAATCCGTCACAGATCTGAAACGGAGAATACGTGAAAAATATCATTTTACAGCCCAATCGAGATAACAATCACATTTTAACCACGATGCTTAGCTAAGGTATGTCACAAACATACATTCTTAATCTTCACGCCTGTATCCCATAGGAGTAGATAAAGACTACGGATCTCTACTTTTGTCGATCCTGGCAAACCACTTTCGCTTTGTCTATTTTCATCAATCTCTTCATGCATTTTCGTCGGTTCAGGGTACTTTTAATCTGATCCTTGCCTAGGGTGCCATTAATCTGGTTGAGGTAGTTCAGATGAGGTTGACTCCTATCGCCTATTACCTTCGCCTCAAGTATCTAATCACCTCAAGTAGTTAATCGCCTTATCAATCCTCTCTACTTGTCCAAACCATCTTAACACAGGTATGTCAGAATATTTTAAGTACCTAAACTGTTGGTATTTTGTCGTCCGAATGCGTAGTTATCAAAATATTAGGAATGATTATTCTCTCTTCACATTTTATTAAATTGGAAATTTTAATACTAATAGATTACTTATATATTGGTTGTTGTTTATATTAGGAAAACATATCTTAAATTAAGCGTTTAATAGACCATTTTTTAATTTTATTTGTAGTTCAAAATTCCGCCACACTGCAATAGAAAATAGATGAATTATAAGTCATGCTGACGCCATTTATTCGTGTGCAGGTAAACAAAATATTTATGGCTGTATTTCGGTTTTTCTCTTGAATCATCCTTGTGTCGTGTTAAGGTAAATAGAAGGCGTGGCTGGGAAGTAACGGATATTGAAGGAAAATGTATTATTATTGTACTTTAAGGTGTTTAAACTTGTTTAAAATAAAACGAGTCTATTTAATTCACTAGTGGTAGGTCTCTCATATGCGACAGGCTGCCTGGGTAGGTACCACCGCTATATCTATTTCTCCTGTCAAATAGTAGTTAAAATGCACGGATGTGTTCCGGTTTCAAGGACGTTATAGCCAGAGTTGAACTAGGTACTCGGCATATTGAGACTTATCTAAATCTTATGTCTGAGGATGGCAAGTGCAGTGGTATGCCAAGCATTGCTTTGTAATTCATACATACATATTCATAGGCATACTCTTTTCGCCATACATTGAGAAATTAATTCGACTGAAAAGCTTCCAGCTTCGTAACTTGTAAGACTAAAATCGAGATATTTTCTTGACAGAGAGATTAAATAGGATCGTTTTTTATTAACCATTTGTTATCTCTTGAGTGCATGGTGGCCTATTGGTAACAGACCAGACGCGGCTGCCAACATAGTCATAGTGGTCGCAAGTTCAAATCCTCTGACTATTCGAATTCATGTGTTTATTGATAGTCAATCACAACTTATTATAACGGTGAAGAAGAAACCTTGCATGCCTTAACAATTTCTTAGAATTTTCATGCTGTATAAAGTCTGCTAACCCGCACTAGGCAAGCGTGGTGGAGTATATGGTCTAACTTTGTAATCGTACATTCGATTGTAGAAGAGGCCCGTGCCCTGCAGTGGGACGTACATATTTATAGGCTGATACAGATCCAAATTATCTATCTCTTATTTTTTTTCCAATTAAATCCAATTCTAAGTGTAGGCCTCTTGTAATCCACACCAGGTTGTGCCAGTTGTTGCAGGTAAATTAACAAACACTGCACTTGATTGAAATTTGCCCAATAGTCCTTCCCTTTTCTCATTATACATACATATATCCTTTCCACTTTCCTCCCGAATTGACGGGTTAACAATATATCCGTGATCCAAGTGTTATTGATGTTTATGGGCGGGAGGGATCACTTACCAATAGCTGACCTGTTTGCTCGTTTGCCGGAACTACCTAACTGCGGTAGCTCGTAATTGGCTATCTTTTGTATATCATTTGTATAATATATAAAGTATTGCAAACTTTGAGCCAGCCAAATAAAATTAAAAAAAAAAAACAATGTTATTAAACATTTGGACCTTATGTACATATATCCTTTAGCTATCCCACTCTACAATTGATACCACAGCAAATGAATACAATGAAAATAATTTATTGAATCCATTAAAATGTTCAACATCATTTAGATTCAGTCATTTTTTTTATCTACCACCCGGTTCGAAAAGCGGTTTTCACTAGAGAAGAACGGGCAAGAAACTCTAGTGCTGCTCTTTTCAAAGCCCTCGCTTCACGTCAATTTCCTATGACAGTGGCTTCATCCCAGTCGAACCTATTTCTAGTATTACAAGGTAACTAATATAGCTTAATCACATACATATTTTTGTGCCCGTTTTAGCAAATGTATGTACAGTCAGCGACAAAAGTCGTTGAGCATATTTAAAACACCAAAATTGATGCACACATGAAGCAACAAAAGTGGGTGACCAGTATCGGCCACAAAAATTTATGAACACCACAAGGCGACAAAAGTTTCTGAACAACAAAAGCAACAAAATTCTTGAACACGTCTATGGTACATAAGTCTGAACAATTATAAAAAGCAAAATTGCCGTAGATGTGTTCACCTACTTTTGTTGCTTTGTTATAGATTCATTGTTACATTTTATTTCAAAGTTTATATTTTTGCTTTGACTTATTGATTTCTGTTTTTGTGAATTAATAAATTTATTTCTGAGAAGTTCATATGTCTAGTTCATCTGTTATTGCCACGTGTATACAAGTAAGGTAGTGGAATAACCATCGTGCTCTGATCTTGTAGTCGGACCGACATGGTGGCGTTGTTGTACATATATACACCTCAAAACTTCGATGTACCGATAGACTATGTGGCGCCGCTGAAGAGACTGTAGCACAGCCCAGGTCTCGATCGAATCAAAGGCTTTCTCATAGTCCACAAACACTAAACAAAGCGGCAAGTTAGATTCGGTTTTTTGGTATAACTTTTTTTTATTTTTTTTATTGCCTTGTAGGCAGACGAGCTAGCGGCCCGCCTGATGGTAAGCGGCTACCGCTGCTCATGGACCTCCGTAGTACCAGGGGACCAGCACAACAAAGTCGCTGTCTACCTCGAGGAGAGTACTCTCCTTAAACCTCGTTTGAAGAAGAGATGGCTAAGGAGCGAGATGGGCTTGTAGTTCTTCAGCAAAGTGTTATCACCTTTTTTGAAGAACAGTACCACCACGTTCCTGCTTTATACCTCTGGCGTTGAGCCCTCGAGGAGAACGGAATTGAAGAGCCTCTGAAAGCCTTTCAGTATCGGCGTTCCGCCCGCTTTCAGAAGCTCTGAAGTGATTCCATCCTCACCGGTCTTGTTGTTTTTAAGTTGTTTGAGGGCATCTCTATCTCACACAGGCTGATTTCCGGGATATCACCGCTATAGTATCGGATCAACTCGGCTCTTAGGTCTTCGGCCGAGCTAACAGTAAGTTCGGCAACCGAGGTGTAAAGCTGTCCGTAGAACCTCTCGATCTCCCTTAATGCCTCTGCCCTTGTCGATACCACGCGGCTGTCGTCCGTCTTCAGCCTAGACAACTGGCTTTTCCCAATAGACAAGTCTCTTACAAACACTTTGGAGCCTCCGTTCCGCTCAATTGTCTGTTATAGTATAAAACTTTATATTTTATAATAAATTGAATTTTAGATATTATGTTATTAAGGCAACTATAAACAAATATTTCCTTGGTATTCTAATACGTTTGATCATTCTTTCATCTTGCCAGAAACACTGAAGATCATAACTTCCGAAGCAACCACGATCGGAACTTAATAATAGCTGATCATGTGATGCCTATGGTAGAGGCATGCGGAGAAAAACTTTCAGCTTTTATAAAATAACAAAACTCTGCCGGCCACGAGCTCTTCGTCTATTTGGTTGTCAATGTGCGCGCTCATCATAAACATTTTGTAGTTTTTTTTCAAACGCACCAAAATACGTACTAATTCTATAAAAAGTTCAAAACGGCAGCCATAATTTTCCATCGGTCTTTCTAATTCGAGTATCGGAGCAAAAAACACATCAGATATTGATTTTGAAACCAATCGGATCAATAAGTAAAAAGCTAAATATGGCAGCAAAAATGTTCAATCCTGATTATCCATGTATAATGTCGGGTCTCTCAGATATGGATTTTGAGACCAATTGACCAATATCCAAAAAAGCTGCGGCCACTATTTTCATTCTGAATAAAAAATATTATTATTTAATAATATAAATTGATATAAAACACGCTAAGAATTTATCATAAATAAATAATAATTTAGTATTATTTAAATTTGTATTCAATAAACACATTTAAATAAACACAATATACAGAAACAAATGAAAAAAAAAACAAAAAGTACAAATGGCGGTCTTATCGCTTAAAGCAATGTCTGAATTTACAAAAACTGAAATAAAAAAGTCAAAGCAGATAATATATTAACTGTGAAATAAAATTTTACTTTTAATGCATAACAAAGCAACAAAAGTAGGTAAACACATCAACGGCAATTTTCCCTTTTATAAGTGTTCAGAGACTTATGTACCATTGACGTGTTCAGTAATTTTGTTGCTTTTGTTGTTCAAAAATTTTTGTCACCTTGTGGTGTTCATTAATATTTGTGGCCGATACTGGTCATCCACTTTTGTTGCTTCATGTGTGCCTGAATTTTGGCGTTTTGAATATGCTCAACGACTTTTGTCGCTGACTGTACGTCCCACTACAGGACACAGTCATCTACAATCGAGAATACGATTTTTTATTTATTTACATACAACTTATCATTTATATATTTTATGGGACTATTGTGTCTATTGTGCCTCGGTGGCGTAGTTGTACTACGGTACGGTTACAAAGCTGAGGTCTCGGGTTCGAATCCCGGGATGGGCAAAGTGATATTCGACTTTTCTCTTCAGTATCAGCCCAGAGTCAGGAATTTGTGCCCGATATGGCGATAGGCTCGCCACCTATCACATTGTGGGACGGAACATACAAGGCGAAACAAGGCGTGAGTTTATGTATGTATGGATTGTACCTACTAGGTAATTAAATTTACCTGTATTTCGGACAGCATTGCTTCTATTTTTACATGCTATGTTTATGATGAGTAATAATAGCTTTTTTATAATAATTTTATTTGGTCCCACAAAAAAATACAAAATGTTTATACAGCACTAGCATCCACACTAGGAATCTCTGTGAATAGGGTAAGTCCATATAGTCGACATCTCTGGCTTAGCGCGTTTAGGCAGACTCAACATATATAGAAATTCTTGCATAAACTCACGCCTTTTTCCTAGAAGGGGTAGGCATAGGTGTCTGGACACCCACATGTCGCCTTGTATATTCCGTCCCACGATGTGATAGGGGCGAGCCTACCGCCATATCGGGCGCAAAGTCCTGACTCTGGGATAATGAATACAAAAATCCAATATCACTTTTCCCGACTCGGGATTTGAACCCGAGACCCTAGCAAGCGTACCGTAGCACAACTACACAACCAAGGCAGTCGTGTTCGAAATTACTAAATTATTACATACCGTAAAATATGAAAGAAATATCTGTATGCGTAAACAAACAGTGATGAGTCAAACATCTGTGAATTTATATTTTGTACAGATTGTTCAGTGATAACGGTACATTTTACACAAACTTATACGCAGTATCACCACCTTCAGAGTAATCATTGTTATGTTGACGTCTAATGAAATTTTAAATTTAAATGAATTAATTTATTATTGCAGTTTAGTTTGTTAAGAATATTTATTGTTTAAAATATTTATTATTTATTTAAATAACTTTCGGAGGGGTACGAGAACTAACGTGTTTGACTTTGAACTAGTAAAAAAATAATTTTTAATATTTTATTATAACAAAAATCATCTAAAGGTACCGATGTAATAAAAAAAATATATTTAATATTTTGAACATAAACAATCTAGATTTATGAGCTAAAGCACATTCGTTATTTATTATCTTAGATTAGTTAACAATACAAGGAAACCTCTGATTTTAGTGTTACTGTTACAATTTTTATCTCACACTATTACGTATTTAGATATTAAATAATGATTACATTATACTTCAATTTAATCATTTAGTCTGGAATATTTTAGTCAGAGCCAGTCGTTGTGGCGCAGTCGAGAATCTACTTTCACAGCAAAATGATGCAGGTTGGATGCCTGCAATAATACATGTCTTGAAATCAATATCTATTTATTAAACAATTTAAAATAGATGATTATTTTTTGTTTACTGTATCAGCCCATATGCGCCCCACTGCAGGGCACAAGCTTTCTCAACAATCGAGAGTACGATTGAGAGTGGTTAGGCTATTTAGTCCACGACGCTGGCCTAATACGTGTTGGTAGACTTTACTTACCATACAAATTATTATAAATTCGCTATGCAGGTTTATTCGCGATGAATTCCTTCATAATTACAGTGCGTGGTGATTGACTATCAATAGACACATGACTCTGAAAAATCAGAGGTGTACCTTGGGATTCGAACCTGCGACCACCGTGAACATGTTCGCAGCCGTCTTTACAACGCCACCACGCACTTCTTCTCTACCATCAATTTAAAAATAAATCACAATATTATGGAATTTAGTCCGCGGGGTAAATAACCGCTTTTATTACAAACCAACTTCTAAGCTTGCATCATGCTTTTGTTTAAAGTTTGGGTTTCGTTGGATAGTTTCTCATACGTTTTAGTGTTCATGATGACGTCAGATGTGGTAGTAAATGAACCTCTGAATTATGAGTACCTTGTACCGATCGTAGCTAATCCAACATTTCCCTACTACCTGTCATCTTACCACATTGCGTTGGGGTAGCGCTACATGTTTATAAGCACGTTGCAGAATGTTGTCTTAATTAAATAAATATAAAACTCAGTGTTACACATACTCTTGACTTTACTAATTTCTCTTCAGTCGTGGACATTAGTACCTACGGAGGCTTTTCATTCTTCCAACACGTAGCAACAAAATAAATATTGGTGTCGGAACGGGCATCCAACCAGCGGCATCTGATGTATATCCATAATTATCCAACTGCGGCATGGACACTATAAAGTATGTAAAAGTTCGTTAAGTTTCTCGAATTGATGCCTTATGCAAAGTTATTACCTCCTCCGTGACAATAGACGCCGACAGTGAATCGAGAGGCCGCAGGTTCAGTATTAGTAGTACATACATACATAAACTCACGCCTTTTTCCCAGAAGGGGTAGGCAGAGGTGCCAGGACACCCATATTTCGCCTTGTATGTTCCGTCCCACAATGTGATAGGTGGCGAGCCTATCGCCATATCAGGCACAAATTCCTAAATCTGGGCTGATAATGAATAGAAAAATCCAATATCACTTTGCCCAACCCGGGATTCGAACCCGAGACCTCAGCTTGGTAACCGTACCTTAGTACAACTACGCCACCGAGGCAGTATTAGTAGTATACTGGTATTATTCGGATTTTTTGTATACAAGACTGAAAAGTCTCTCGTAGTTCCTGATACCTACGAAACAGCACTCGATCTTAGTGTGCCGGCAGGATTATATATGTTGGGTGTATTTATTTAGGTGTTCCTGATTTATGAATCGAACCTAGGGCCTCGCATGCTTTACAGTGCGTTAATTACTTAATTCAGCATGATGGAAATAAAAAAAAACATTTTAAGTACAGGAAAGGACGTTTAAAACAAAACAGTTGATTAATTTCCGTACGTAGTATTTTCCTTTTCTCTGAACCATATAGGAACGGGAAAAATTACTTACTGAAACATGCCTCATAGTTTATCAATTTGTTATAACATTTGTAATAGAATTAATAATTCCCGTCCATTGACGCAAATGTATTGTTATAAATATTTGTTACAGGTCTACGTGTTTAATGTTTTTTAATGAATGGATCCGGGGAGCAAGAGAATCGCTTTCCTGTGTTAAATTATTACAGCCGCCCATTTACATCTACAGCCTACCTATGCGTTATGGGCTTTTCAAAATGGCAACGAAAATGGTAAGTAAAAAGGAAATGAGGAGTAGATGGATATCCTATCCTTGTTCTCTCAGATCCACCCCTCTTTCTTTAAAGGCTTCCATCTTTCTCTCTCTGTCTCAGACGTTCACCTTTTTCTCTTCTCCAAAGTATAATTGTTCTATGTTTGTCGGTAAAAAATGATTAGAGCGATAATCCCGCCCGTTTATTTAATTTTTTAAAAAGGACTTACTTAATCTTTAAAAACTGAATATTTTTACTCATTACTATCTCATGCTCAAGCCGATTTTTCGGTTAAATAAATAAATAATACATATTATGCGATAAGACCGCAGTTGGTATTTCTTTTAAATAGTATTTTCTTTATAGCGTCTTAGTTTACCTATATTTTTGAAAAATAAATATTATAAAAATGAATAAATATGGTTTAAAGCTCTCTGAGCTGTCATCCACAGAAAGTCTAAATTCTAATAGTATTAATCATACCTTTACAACATTACTGATATAATTGTAACAAATTCTAACAATACAATGGAAAGACACACGTCAGTGGTAATTTACACGCATTTGATAGATATTAGTAATAGGAATCTGCGGTGGAAATCACTCATGGATTCACCCATATCATGAAAACATGTATCTTCGTTCTTTCCAATGATACATTAAACAGCGTTCAAGTTTTATCAAAATCGTATGTCATAAAATAACCACTCATAGAAAACGTACCTAAAATGCTTTAACTAGGCTTCAAGGTGACTAATTTTGAAGTAAGGCGATCATTAAACTATAGACGTAAATGAAATATTATTTATTGAACTTAAATATCGTTATTTAAAAGGCAATAACATAATACTAAAATAACATAATACTTCTAAAAAGCCATAAGCTTTTATTTATTAATTATTTTATTAACTTTATATACCAAACAGTATACAGACGGACTTAATGCCAGGGGCATTCTCTAACAGTTTTCCCAGTCTATAAGCTCGTGGCGGTGTCTACGAAGGATCAAGGATAGAAGTGACAAAATCGGTAATCACAATTCACGGATTTAAGACATAACAAGGTCTTATAATCAAGATGATTTTTTGGGAAATTAATGTAGACAACTTACTCGAAGTAAATTGAACTTGTTTTTAAAAAACTATTTTTTTCCTAGTAAAAAGATATTAGTTATTGAAAAAATTAACGTTGTAGGTACGGTCTCACCGCAAGTACCAGAATAGGTGTCTACTGTTTTGTGGTTACATTTACCGCGTGCAATGCGTGCAGTTATATAAAATAGAACGATCAAAACAAATATCGACCCTGCCAGGATTCGAACCTGGAATCTTCTGATCCGTAGTCAGACGCGTTATCCATTGCGCCACAGGGCCAGTTGCTGAGAATCTCAAAGAGGACTAAACACCAAAAATCATAGACCAGTAAAGAAATTCGATTCAGAAATAACGCAGAAATTGGTAAACACACCAAATAAAAATTATATACAGACTAACATAGAGTATCCCCTTTTTGAAGTTGGCTAAAAAATTAAAGCATTAATTTTATTCTTAGTATATTGAAAGGTTGGATAAAAGGCATATTTAAAAAAAAACATTATTCTTAACAAGCTTTCAAGTGTAAGATATTTGATAACATCGTTTTGATTCTTTTGTTTATCCACGCACACCAAATTGTCTATGTACTTTAGCATTACATCATCCGGTGTCAGAGTCCACTTTCATGTTTAATCCTCGTATTTTCGCCCGCTCTTTTGCATCCAGTTGTAAGAAATCTGGCTCTTAGGTCTTCATTCATGACATAAAGCCAGCGTTTTTTGGAGAACGCAGGGCCTTAGTCTAACAATATTGTTACCCATGTATAATATATTACCAACATACTCCTGTAGTTTCAGATACTAGTTATTCATGTACATCTGGCTAGGTAGTCTTTAGGAATTAACGTCATTGACCTTCGTCGGTCACTGCGCAAGCTGTCATTCGTCAGACGTCACAAATATTTGCTGTCTCGACTAATCCTTCGTTTAATCCATATGCCGGTATTAAGGAATTACCGTGAAAGCCAGGTTTACACCAGGCGTCACCCTTGTTGCTTGCCGAAGGCTAAATATTAAGGTTTATTGGCAACAATTACAAGATATCGTGGATTTGAAAAATTAGATCAAGGAATTGTGAATATAGTAAACGCGGAAGGTATTTTTGTAACTATTACAAGCAGAATTCTCTGAATCTTCATTCGGCATTTCGTTGAAAACGGATTTCGTTGAGGTTTTCGATAGACACAGAGTTGGTTCTGAAACAAGCCACAGGATTGGTCTTCATATAAAAAAATGTTTGACCAAATTGCAATTGTATCGGTTTTGGGTAATATACAACAGAGAGTATCCTGTAAGTTTTAGATACACATGTAGTAATGCCACTCACTATCAGAAGCATTGTAGTCATTTTCACGCTCCTATGTAGGTATAACAGATCAGGAATATTTTTAATATCTTGACTTTGGTTAGCAGTAAATATCTCTATAATCTAAGAGACATTGATCTTGAAAGCCTTGGTGAACCGTTTAAAACGAAGGAAAAGTACTAAAGGAAATGCACGATAAAAAGATTATCATCGAAACTAAACTAAGAAGAGGTTGACCTTAGATCGTATGTGCTATAATTTTGTACAAGGAAATATAATCGGCCACTATCCAAGGCGTCTGTAAGGATGGATCAAGCCATTAGCTTGTACCAACAGACAATAAAACATCACAGGGCAAGTGACATCTTATCAGATAATTTATAAAGTCCGACGTTCAGCTATATTGCGGATAATCGTTTGTTTGTAAACATCTATTTATGTTTTGAAGAACTTTGTTCCGTATAAATCATGACTTATTTTTGTTTAGATACTAGATCCAGTAATAATTGTCCTTTATATTGGTCCCTGTCATAAATGAGCTTTTATCGATTATAGATGCTTGCAAATTTTCTCACCTAGTTTTCTACGATGATTTATAAACCTGCTTCCGTCTCTCTGCACTACCTTAAGGTTGGCTGGTAGAGAATGCCCTTGGGCATTAAGTCCGCCTGTACTACATCTGTGTACAAAGTGTTTAAAATAAATAAATAAATAAATCTGAAATAGCTTTTGTTCCATTAGCGTCTCAGGCCCAAAAAATCGTATTTCCCAATATAGAGTTCAAAAATAGTGATTAATCTACTATTCCTCAGATAACGATGACATCTATCATAATAATTTTGTTCTTGCTTGTTTGTCGCTACTTCTATTCAGCATTGTATTATCAATTAAAATGTCGTATTACATATTATTTAAAAACAATCGTAGGAACTTAGTAGGTATACTTTCCATAGACATGCAACTAAATGGATCACGCGCATTACTTTCAATGTATGAAAACTAAGCGTGTCCTTTTTTTGCTATCTACTGAGATGACAACGGTAAATTAAAATGAATTTCTCTGTTTGCGCGAAACTGATTTAAAGTTTAATTTTATTTTAAAGAATCCATTAATCGCGTCGTAATCGAATAAAAAGTACGAAAGAATAATAAGTAGCGCAACTAAATAAAAGATCGTTGAAGGAAATAAACCAAACTTCCTTTGGACACATACTTAGGCAACCTATTTAGATGCTTGTGACACTATCCAATATTTATGCTATACTAACAATACTTGGCTCAAACCTATACTCCTTGACATCTACATTGAAATCGCTGTGCCGGCATCAAAGTCGACTTCCGATCATCTTCCGAGTGAAATTTGTATGCGTATCACTCCTTAATCACTCGTTGTGCTACGGATTTATTAGTATACAGTTTAGCGAGTGTCATCCTTTGTGATGAATACTAAACAGCTCGCAGGGACATTTTGTTTGGAGAAGTTTTGATATTAGACGGCTAATTACGATGATTAGAAATATACAGCCACAGAAGCGGTTTCATAAAGATTGGGCCTGTAGTTTTTCGAGTATTATCAAGTTATATTTGTATTATATTAGTATTTTCAAAAGATAAATCAAAATCTGAAGGCAGGTTTGTATTAGGTTGGAGAATTTTTTAAATGGCCAAAATTAACCCTTAAATCGGAAAAAGACCTGTCTGTGCCAAGTCTTTTCTGCTTTGTTCAAGCTTTTTATTCTTAATTATATACTGACACAACACTAAGCTCGAGGCCGAAATTATTTACACCTAACATGTTACCTACGATAAATCTTCCTTCTGTGATAGTGGTAGGTACAATTATATCTGTGGATTGTATTTACGTACAAAAATATTGCGTGCATTCTTTCTTTCTATTTATGATACTGATTCTGATATGATACTATAAATATATTTTGTTTTTTTTTTACAATTTGTATTTTTTTTTTTTGGTTCATGGTGTGATATTTTATTTTATTGCGTCGCTTACATATAAGCTTTTTTACCATATTGTACAACTGGCCCTGTGGCGCAATGGATAACGCGTCTGACTACGGATCAGAAGATTCCAGGTTCGAATCCTGGCAGGGTCGACAAACTCTTTTTGTTTATTCCATGAATTTCTCAAACTTTCTTAGGATTATGGAATTGCTCAGGCACTATCAAATGTTGAATTTGATAGTGCCTGTTCCTTCAATACTAAGATTTTTACTATTGGTCTAAAGAAATATAAGTTTAAAGAAACGGATTGCAGGCCAATGTATGTAAGGTGGGTATGAAGATATTTAAATTAATCAAGTCTTTTGTTTTGTTAGATAAAGCTGACATCTTGTTGACATGAATTGGTAGTCTTCATTTTCGGAAAGGTATAAAAAAATATCTGCATTAGTAAATCCTACTCACAATCTTATTTATTTCCGAAATAGCTCACTATTCTAAATATTTTTAATTCAAAACTACAAATAATTCAATTACTTTTTCGTGATGTAACGGTAGAATGGATAGATGACATTACGTGTTTTTCTAGAGCATTCTCACCGTGCCATCTGAAGTTCATGGTTCAGTAATTCTTGTCTTATGTATAAACCAATCTCGAGGCTGTGCGATGTCTTCGGGTGCTGTTTTCCTGATGACAAACGTTACGTGACTGTAAAAGTTGCTAGAGAGTCAACAATCTATTTTATGAATGTTAGATTACATAAACGGAAAGTAATTAGGGTTTTTTTCTCTTTTATTCTCCAGTCCGGTCATAATCGACATCATTAATATGTTCAATTATTGGAAGCGATAGTTAAATGACAACACAGAAACTAAAAAACTTTTTTGGCATGAAAGTAGTACCTGCTCTCATATTATTAGGAATAATCCCTGAGTTTTTTAAATAACTTCCTCGCCAACCTACTAAACATTGCCTGATTATTTGCTCCGGCTACTGTAAAATCTTCGGCTCTTATATTTGCTCTTGACTTTAGCCTTAATCTTATTCGTTCCAGCCGACCTCGAAGCTATGATCTAACCATGTTGAGGACCAGACCAATAGCAACTTTCTCCTGTAATTTTCATGAGGCAAAACCACCTTAAGCATAAATTATGTATGTGACTGTTGGGTGTATTTATTTAGATTATACATATCGAGATTTAATTCAAGCTTTAATTTTGGAACTGTTGAAAGCCGCCACGTAGGATTCTACAGGAGATTTTCAGTAAGTTGCACAACCAGTTGCAACTACTATAAAATACAATGTCACGGCATATGGCAGATGTCACCAAACAAAACAGCCGTAGAAGCGGTTGAAACCAGAAACTGCCAAATATATTAGCGTTGTTAAATTAACAAATTGACTATCACAACATTAACACGTAAACATACGCAGAGCGTGTGCTACTCTTCAACCATTTAGCACTTTGACGACATTGCTTCGAGTAGTTAATTAGG
The DNA here is from genome assembly GCA_009982885.2 of Hyles vespertilio. Taxonomy (NCBI): domain Eukaryota; kingdom Metazoa; phylum Arthropoda; class Insecta; order Lepidoptera; family Sphingidae; genus Hyles; species Hyles vespertilio. Next base: position 14,873,645 of record CM042821.1, on the reverse strand, counting down.
TTTCGATTGGTCTAGGAGCTAGAGGAAATGCCCACCACATTATTATTGCTGTAAATATGAGTTTCTGTTGGACTAGAGCCTATTTTATGCTTAAGAACTAGGCTGTATTTCGGAAAATAAAAAACTACCTAGGTTTGAAATTGCACTGTATCGCAGTCGGATACAGGCTAGCTCCACCACTGAAAGCTATTAACTTTTCTCTAACATTGTCGAAAAATTATCTAACGTTCCGTAGTATTTTTTCTTGCCAGAAAAGCCAATAATTCTCAACTATAAATGTACACGCAACATCGAAAAAGCATAATTATTTGCGACGTACTCAAAGCTACGATAACTGACGCTTTGAGACTATTAAAACATTACATTTCTATAAATAAAGCAGTAAGTAGTTTATTCGACATTTACAATCAGCACACCGATCAATAAGATCATTACACGATCACATACGTTCATCAAAGGGCATCTAGTTATGAAATATTTTAAAACTCTGAAGGCTCCTGTACTTACGCAAGCGTTCATGTCAAAAGCAACCCTGGTGGCATCACGATTTCTCATTGTCAAAGCAACGGAGCACGCAAATTACACATTTTTACAATTTACATGCTACGTCACAATGATTTCATGAGGATTTTATGAAGATGTTCACGCAGCAAGTGCGTGGTAGGCACGCGTGCTTTGTTATTACAGTCACTTGGTTATTCATAAAATAAAAAATAAAATAAAAATATATGAATTAAAAACAGAATCAGAAACATTTTTGACAGGGGCCCCCAAACTAAGCTATGCGCGTATCTTGGGGTGCAATACAAACCTTAAACAGACCTGATCATAAAGATTCGTTGATACATTTCCGGTCGTTCCTCAATGTGTTAGATAGAAGATAATAAAGATCTAATCCGGCAGTCTATCTCATTAAAGCAAACGCAATTCAGTACGGATGGCAAAACTTTAATAGTAAACCCAAAAACCCAAAGCTTCATAAAAAGCAACAATCTGGTTTCTCACTCTAGCCTCCTAGCGCCCAGAAATTTTTGGAGCTCGTAGTCATTATGACCCAAAGGTCATTTTAGAAGAACATAAATGTAAAACCCGTTACAGCCCAAGTTTTTTTTTTCACGTTAGTGTTATCCATTTGATGTACATACGAGTAAGATTTTCAGTACTACGTTGTGATAGCCCATAGATGCTTTTACAATTAAAATTATTTTATTGTAATCCGCAATGAAAATAGTACTTTGGTTTGTCCAAATATCAAATACTAATACTTTTTGAATATATCCTTTCAAAAGTTCCTTGGGCTGCAATCATAGTCGGGTCCCGAAAACGTTTGGGCGTTTATAATGAACTCGATTATGGGTGTTTCAAAGGCGCTTGGGCGCTAGGAGGCTAGAGTGCCTGGTGACCTGTTGGCATCGGACCAGACGCGGCATCCAACATGTTCAGGGTGTTCGCAGGTTTAAATTCCAGAGCACAACTCTTATTTTTCGGAGTGATATGTGTATTCAGAGTCAATCACCCCGCACCCCATAAGGGCGAAGGAAAACATAATTTGAAAACTTGCATTCCCATAGACCTACATTCCCATAGCGATTTATAAGATTTTATATGGTGTTAAGTCCGCCAACCCGCACTTGACATCGACTAAGCCAATCGTATTCTCGATTGTAGAGGAGGCCCGTGCCCTGCGTTGAGACGTAAATAAAATGTATATGAGCTGAAACAGACTAAGATTGCTTCTCACTGGATTTTGACCTCGAAGGTTAAAATACAAGCTCATACACAAAGTCAGACCCAGGATTAATGAAAATATTCAACTCGAATAAATTCAAAGTTTTTGAATGGTTGAGCCGAGATTTAGAGCGATATTAGATAAATGCCTCACCTGGGTATGAAATACAAGATTTCACAGTTCATAATATGTTCAGCCGATAAGACTAAGATATAATTTGTAACAGTTCAATTATAGTTAGCTAAAAAAAACTCTACATAATTTGGACAGCCTTCATGGCACCGTAAGACGCCTACTGTGCAACGAGACGCCGCGCCGCGCCGCGAGTTCGATCTCCACACCGAGACAAATGATTGTAAGGCTTACTTAGAAGTATTTGTTTCGGGTCTGGGTGTTTGTGAGACCGAAAAGTTTTTCGTAGTTTCTGATACCCACGACACAATACTTAATTGATCTTGAGGTGGTTTCAGGACTAGTTAGAATTGTTGGGTGTGCTTTAAAAAAATCCTTTTCACATCCCAGTGGGCTGGGTAAAAGCATTTTTCGAACAATTTTGAACTTTACCCGTCTTGGCCACCTTAGACACATTTTATGTTTTTTTTTTTAAATTTTTTTGCATTATAAATGTAATTCTATATTTATTAGTACTTTCATAATTCTCAATAAGAAATTACTAAAGGAAAATGTAATCGAAGAGCGTACTTATAAAAATTATGAAGAGGAGAATAAGCGAATAAGATAAGGTGATAAGTATATTCTTAACACTTGGCCTAGTCCTAATCGGGCGTCCTCTATAGGCAATATTAATATCAGCTGTCTGTCCCTCAGAACTATTACTATTATAACGGGACATCGGCGTCAGTAAATTATACCGTAAGTAGGTACCTACCCATGTAAAATAAAATATAGGTAAATAGGTAAGTATTAATAATGGTTGGATTGATCATTCGTGAACGGGTTTATCACACAGATCGACATATTGCACAACTATGAGAATGCTGCTAATTGCTGATACTTTTATATGTATACTGATACCTTGAATAATAGGAACATTGATTGAAAATAACTTTGTAATAACCATCCTTATACGTTAAAAGCTTTTGTAATCATGCAAAGATTAATGTGGCGCATGTGGATATAAATTATTAAACTTAGGTATCTAAGTACCTATACGTTCTTGAATAAATACATTTTAATATTTAGAAATATTGTTAGCTAATTTAATTTTTTTCTTCTAGACAAGAATAGGAAGAATGAAGAATTCGTAGAATGGGTAAATTGTATAATAACATCGGTCTAGCCCGGCACCGCCCGGGTGCAGATACATTTTTTTTATTGGCGACCAAAATGTTCAATTCCGACTATCAATGTAGAATGTCGGAGCAAAGGATCCCTCAGATAACGATTTTGAGATAAATCGGACCTCGAAAAACGAATAATTTTTCATTGCTGCTTTCCTCCTATGGGTCATGCATCATAGCGTGATGATATATCACCTATAGTATTCCTCGATAAATGACCTATCCAAAGACCTATCCATTATCCAACATAAAAAGAACACTTCAATTCGAACCAGTAGTTCCTGAGATTAGAGGTAACCAACAAACAAACTTTTCCGCTTTATAAATTAGTATAGAAGTATAGATTTCGGAATTGAAAAATTATTAAACTTATAAAATTAAGGAAAGGTTACACTCTATATAATTTACACAAAAATGCCCAATAAAAAAATATCACATTAATTTTAGTTTCCAAAAAAAAATCGTTCAATAAGTAAAAGCATTTTGAGGTTATCTGGGTTTGCGGTAACAAAACGCAAAATTGACAACAGCTGTTAGTTGTCATTTGATTTTGACGTTTGGAGTTCATGCCCCACGTCTATCCTGTTAAATTTTGTACAAAATCTAAGTTTTAAAAGTTTATTAGCAGTCATGGATTACGAAAGTCGGCAAATGGCTGAGGATTTGTTCCTACGCACGCCTGTGGACGCTCGTATAAGGTACTTTTAAGGTTTATAAACATCGATGAACACATAACATATTTCATAGATAAATTCTCATGTTAACCATGTTATTTTTCAGGAAACCTAAAGATGAACCTAAAGAGGAGTCCCATCCCACCCTCAAGGTGGAAATGCAGACGATACGCCTGAATCCTGACTCACAAAAACTTGTGTTAGATACTCTTAGATTCATCCATGGCCCTGACTTCAAACTCGGTAGTGCTAGCTTGTATAAGGTAATAAAATGTATTAATAACAGTTTGTGTGATATTATGAATGTTAGTTTTGTATGGGTGATTCAGAAATTCAAATATATGGAAACTTTTAGTTTCTATATTTGCTCTTTGTGTCAGGATTGTTGTGCAATTGTTGTAAACACTTAAACTATCGTATTTTTTTTATTTCAATAAATGGCAAGACGAGTATGCCGTATGTTATACATTTATTATTATGTTTATGTTTGTTATAAAGGAATATAATATCAGAATTGGAATAAGACATTTTTTTAATTAAAAAAATATATGTATCTCCTTTTTAAATACCACACATCAATATTACATGCAAATTGTGGTCAGAAACCGAATTACTCCATATTCAACTAAACAGGCATTGAGTGATAATTTATTCATATGATTTTGTGTACAAACACAAAAACATTTAAAATAAAACATTTGTTCATTCAACTGTAAAAACAGTATGAAAGTAAATTGTAAAATGAGTATTTTAAATAAAAGATTGGGAGTGTTATGGGAACATCTTACCATCTCTTTCACACGCACACACTAATGAATGTTAAGCCTAGTGATGTCACTAGTTTTGTTTTGCATCCATTTTCTTTTTCCCCCTGCAAGATTTAAAACTTGTTTATTTCAAATGCATTTACATGAAATGAATTGATTCTTTTTTGTAAGATTTTAGATAAACTTTTTGATAAAAACAATTAAAAGAAGGAGTTAAATACCCTATTAAGGTACTACCATATTTCTTTTTACATTTCAGGATAAAGGCTCCAGTCTTGGTAACCGTTACTGGATGGAGCGAGGTAATTTAATAGTTCAAGGAGGCTGTGATTACTCTCTTACTACTAAACCAGATATTGAGAGCTCTCAAGCAAGGCTTAGGGCTTTCGCTTTAGCTAAATTAGAGAAGTGAGTATTATTGTTCAATTTTATTTTAAATTAAATTCCTGATTGTAAATACAGGCAAATACAATGTTAAGTGGCAATCAATGATAATTTCAAGAGTTATAATTTGGGTATGATGCTGTCTTTACAATCTTGTATTTTTCTTCTGGTCTGAGTTTTTTGCAAAATCCATTGTCGGTTCTAATACTAATACCATAAAGCACATATTTTATTGTAAAAGCAGGGCTTAAATACAAAACAAAATGTTGTCATGCTAATATTGTTTCCATTACATTTTCAGATATAATTTCCACAAAGCGCATTGTGCAGAGGCCTTAGAAATGGCAGCCGAAAGTGTAGAGAAGTCTTTAGAAATACTCTTTTACAAGTATTTTAAAATAGACCCAGAAGACAAACCAGAAAATGTTCCTTCCCAAGTAGAGCTAAAGGAAATGCGTAATGACGAAAAGGCTGTTCTACAATCAATATATGACACTAGCTTTAGAATAAAAGATAATGATGTATGGTGTGTTAAATTAAACTTGGACTATTTACTGAAACTTTATGAAAACAAAACCGTTGATGTGCCCAAGAAAAAAACAAACATTAATTACAACAGCAACTTCAAAACGAAACCTAAAGAAGTGTGTAAACTTTTTCTAAAAGGACCTTGTCGGTTTGGGGCTAAATGTAAATTTTTACATGAAAATAATAGTGAAAAGACCACTGATCCGAAACCAGATGAAAGTGAGAACTCAAAAAAGATTACTTTTGAGTTAGAAGTACGATTTCCAGACGAAACTCTATATCCATATCAACCACCTTTGCTGTTCTTCAAACCAGAAAATCGTACAGATGTTATACCAGAGCTGACTTATTTAAAAGTAACCGCTCGGTTGGTAGACGAAGCGAAAACACTAGCCCAAGACGGCATACCTAGCATATACTCTATAGTCGAATTATTAAATAATGAAGAAGATATAGTAAATTTTATACAATTTGATACAACAAAGTTTCCTGAACCTAGCGATGCATTATTTCCCCAGTTATTAGAAAGTGGAAATGTGACCGAAGATAAACCTTCTCATTACAAAAAAGGTGCAAATAAAGATAGCAGAAGTGATGTAGATATGAAACAAATATTTGAAGAAAATAAACACATAGCTAAAATGTGGTTAGATAAACGCGACAATAATAGGTATCATAAGTTTATGTCTGGAAGAAGAAAGTTGCCTGCTTGGCAGAAAAAACAGGAAATATTAAAAGCTATGCAAAAATCACAGGTGAGTGAGCCTAGGTAGCTAAACATAGATAGATAGAAACTAGATGTAGATACACATTATAATGTAATAAAATCATCACCTGGACCTAAATTATCTACTAACCTATAGTATGCCAACTAGGCGGGTCATAATTAAACGAGTAAATATATTACAACATATTATTGTAACCAACATTCCCAAACAAAAAAAAAAATGATTTGATTTGAAATATTCAAACTTTATCTATCAAACTCTTATAATCACCGTTTTGTTGCAACCGTTTATTATGACCTTCCGCCGTTATTCGAGGCCTTTAAACAATATTTGAGATGGCGTTCTTCCGTTTCCTGCCGAATTCCATAGTAATGGGCGGTAATTCCGTTAGATGGCGCTACGTTTGCAGTGTTTACCAGGTTTTGCGCTCGCCCATATTCTTCATTGGCGTCTTAAGTTTCGTACCGAAATCATCTAACGCTGTTAGCGTTCGAAAGTATTTAATTTTTGTAATTAAATATAAATTTAAAAAGTATTAATTAAAAAATACCTACTTGTCGAATATATTAAAAGTAATTCTCGATTAGAAAATGAGTGACGATAGTAGTTCGGAATATTCTGGTTCATCTTCATCGACATCGAGCTGCGAGGATGTGCCTGCCGACCCTGCGGCATGCGAGGGAACCACCAAGAAACGAAAACATACACGTGCTTCAAACAAGGCTGTGCATCGCAAGCGGTCACGTAAGGACAAAAAAGGTTTGAAATACCTTTTCGAACAGGTCAGTGAAATCCAAAACTTTTTGGCTAACGTGTACCCACCACCAGGGTGGTATCCGCCTGAAGAAAGTGCTCCTAGTCTAACTCCTGACAATTATCATTGCGATGACGGTTTTAATAAGGAGGTGCCCGCCGCGACGGCTTCGTCCTTTGATTTCAATTTGGCTACCCACGTCAAGGAGCCTACGTTTTCAAATGCTTCGCCAGAACATTTGAAACTATTAAATACCCTACAATATTTTAATTCCGAAAACTGGACAAACGTTCGATATGCTGAAATTCAAAAATTGTACAACGCTCGACCAGGTTTTATCGATTTGGAGATTAACGACGAAATAAAACATTTGGAAAAACACAGTAGTTTAGTGGCAAACGATAAATCGCTAGGTGCAATAACACGTGCTATTATAATGCAAAGTGATGCTATGAAAAAAGGCGTAAACGATTTGTTACAATTTTGTCAAGATAGTGAAACCATTAACAAGGATGTATTGTTAACAAAAATCAAAGATATTTTTTCGGGAGATTTTCAGAAAATCTCTCTTGATTGTTTGCAATTGATCTGTGGTCGTAGGGCGGATGTAATTGAACAAAGGAGAGATTACTTTTTAAATCTAGTAAAAGATAAGTTTATGAAAAATAGTTTAAAGAAAGTACCTCCATCTTGTGAATTATTATTTGAAAAAGAAAAATTTTCTGAATTTCTGAAAACTAACGGGGGAGTAAATAAAATATTTTCTTTTAGTAAGACCTCCTTCTCTGCGCAAGAGAAGAGAGTACCTGGGTCTCGGGCTGCGCAACCTGGACTCAGAAGTAGTAGTGGTTATAACCATTATGTTCAAACCGGTCGCTCCATGGCACCGTTTGATACCAATGATTTTAGACACACAGGTCCAAGTTATGACTATATGGCCCACAAAAATAGGGAACAGTTTTTTCGATCTCAATTTAAACCACGATTGCCCACAAATAAAGGCGCACCTGGCCCTTTGTCACAACAAGCCTCAACGTTTTCCAGTAGAAAATTCTATAGATCAGGGCAATTTAATCAGCCTTCCACATCTCGTGGCAGTGGCAGAGGAGAAAGGAAATTTTGACTCGGAGCCATTTCGAGGGGGGAGGTTAACGAAGTACGTAAACGTTTGGTCAAGCAAAGGTGCACCAAGTGTTTTATTGCAAATATTGAAAGGTTACAAAATCCCCTTCCAAAAGAAACCGCCCTTAGTTCTGCCTCGTCTAGTCAAAGGTCACTACGTAACTTTTCCTTCTATCCAAATGGACCAAATTATAAACACAATGTTATTGGAGAACACTTTAGAATATGCCCCCGAAACACCGAGTTTTCTTTCAACTCTTTTCTTAACACCCAAAAGCGATGGTTCCATGCGCCCAGTATTCAATTTAAAAAGATTGAATCAATTCGTAAAAATAACGAAGTTTCGACTAATTCCGGTCCATCGCATTCCGGAATTCTTACAACCAAACGATTGGATGGTAAAAATCGACCTGACACAGGCGTACTACCACATTCCTATCACATCAACTCATCGGTGTTTCCTCAGGTTGATTTACAGAAATCAACTATTACAAATGACCTGTTTGCCATTTGGGCTTGCCACAGCACCCAAAGTTTTTGCGTCCCTTTCCAATTGGACCGCGGAAATACTACGCGAGCAGGGTATCCGTATAGTAGCATTCCTGGACGATTATTTGATTGCTTGCCAAGACAGGTCAAAATTGCTATCCCAAGTACAAATTGTACTCCAAACGCTGCGCGAGTTGGGATGGAAATTAAATCTGGAGAAATCCATTCTGGTTCCCCAAACATCACTGCAATATCTCGGTTTAGTTTGGGACACATGGCAAAACCGAAAATACCTACCAGTAAAGAAAGTGCAGGGCATTCAAGTAATGATAGCAAATCTATTAAAGTGTCAATCGGCGGCCCTTCAAGAAATTCAGAGCCTTGTTGGAACTTTGAATTTCGCTCGGCTAGTTGTTCCTCAAGGCCGCATCAACTTTCGTTGCCTGTTAATATTTTGCAAGAGTCTGCTTCGCACACCCTTCCAAAAGTTTCCAATACCATTACAGGTAATAGAGGAACTCAGATGGTGGATGGTGAACTGCACCAAACACTCTCGGCTTCACCACCCATTAACAACACACTTCCTTACAACAGATGCAGCCGATACGGGCTGGGGAGCGGAGTTGAATGGGGTCCAACTGAGAGGCCATTGGTTAAAAGAGGAAGAGCATCTTCACTCGAACCACAAAGAGATGCTCACAGTTCTGAAATGCCTATACGAATTCGGTCCGTCTCTGAAACGATCATCGATTCTTCTGCAATGCGACAACAAATCCGTGGTAGCATACTTAAGAAACGAAGGAGGATGTCGATCTCCAGATCTAATGAATCTTACTTACGAGATTTTTCAGATTCTGGACAAATTCGACATTCACCTAGTAGCTCATCACATTCCGGGCAGATACAACATTGTAGCCGATCGATTATCACGGAAGTCGAAGCTTCCAGAATGGCACTTATTGCCAGATTTGACCCACAGAATATTTATAAAATGGGGTGTCCCGGAAGTAGATCTGTTCGCATCGGCCAGAGCCCATGTAGTGAACAAGTATGTGAGCTTGGATCAAAAAGACCAAGCAGCATGGAGACACAACGCGTTCGCTTGGGATTGGGACTTCGATCTAGCTTGGGTCTTTCCTCCCCCAACGCTGATGCCACGAGTGCTGATGCACCTCAATCGGGCCAAAGGTACTTTTCTGATCGTAGCACCCAAATGGCCGCAAGCCTTTTGGAGGGCGGATCTAAAGAGTCGGGCGATAGCACCACCGTTCACGATTTACAATCTGGAATCCAGATTGATGGACCTATCAACTCTGCTTCCACCGCCGAAAGTCAAAGACTTAACTCTGGAAATTTGGAAATGTGGGGGTGGTCGGAAGCAGTAGAATCATGGTCAGAACAACAAAAAACCCTGTTGCGGTCAGGGTGGAGAAAATCTACCTTGAACACTTATAAACCCGCTTGGGGACGATGGATTAAGTGGTGTGAAAAGTTCAACGTTCAAGTTACGAATCCCTCGGGTTCAGAATTGGCAAAATTTTTGGCTGACCTTCATCTAGTCGAAAAACTATCTTATAGAACCATCCTAGTACATAAATCTGTTGTTTCGACTCTTTGCAGCGCAGGTGAAGTAAAACTGAGTTCACATATTCTAGTTAGGCAAATTCTAAAATCGATAGCTAATTTTAAACCACAAATATATCCGAAACCCATTTGGGATACTAAAATATTGATTGATTATTTAATAAAGACCAAAATTAATGAGCACAATTTATGGGATGTATCACGTCGTTGTGCTGTACTGTTGTTGCTATGTTCAGGTAGACGAGTTCATGATTTAACCCTTTTATCTGTTTCAGAGGATTCCTTTATTAACAACCAAAAAGATAATTGTTTGATTTTTTGGCCCAAATATGGCTCCAAAACCGACTCTGAATCTTATGTCCAGTCAGGATGGAAATTGTTTCCAAATTTAGAATGTCAAAATATTGATCCCGTGTTCTGGGTCAGAAAATTAGTAGAAGTTAGTAATGTTAGAAGATCTCAGACAAAGTTAGATAATTTATTTATCACAGCGCGAGGTACAGCTATGGCTGCATCTAGAACCGTAATTGCGGGGTGGGTAAAATCACTATTAAAAGAAGCCGACGTAGAAGCAACACCTGGAAGCATCAGATCTGCTGTTGCCTCCAGAGAGTGGTTAGATAGGGAACCTATAGATAAAATATTAGCTAGAGCTAATTGGAGGTCTGAAAATACATTTAAAAAATTCTATAGAAAAGAAATTATATCAAATTCAAATAAGTCACAAAATTTTTCTTTGACGAAGCATTTTGAACCGTTACGATAGATATATAATTTTTTATACTCATATTATTTACTGTAAAAGCTGTGTAATCGATATGTTTATTTTTGTATAATATGTATATTAATTGCTTAATTATAATTTCATCATATTATTATTATTTTTTTTTACACCTTTGTTGTAAAATATAATAAAAAATTTAATTTGTGTTACAATTTATTATATAGTTATATTTACTCCTTATCACATTGGCGTCTTGTTTACCAGGCGAAAACAAACAATGTCTCAAATATTGTTTAAAGGCCTCGAATAACGGCGGAAGGACATAATAGAGGAGTTTTACCTACCATTAAAACTCATATTATGTCCAGAGCCTTATTCGAGGCCTTACAGTAAGTTCTGCCTGGTATTACTGTACTATATATTACATATGCGTATTCATGTATATTTTATGATCAATATATTAATTTGAGACACAATGAAGAATATGGGCGAGCGCAAAACCTGGTAAACACTGCAAACGTAGCGCCATCTAACGGAATTACCGCCCATTACTATGGAATTCGGCAGGAAACGGAAGAACGCCATCTCAAATATTGTTTAAAGGCCTCGAATAAGGCTCTGGACATAATATGAGTTTTAATGGTAGGTAAAACTCCTCTATTAAATTAACTGGAATTTAACTTGCAAACCAAAATATTATTTTTTTGCAGCATATAATTTATGAAATCAGGTAGCAAAATAATAAATTTAATATTTTTAATTCAGCGGTTCATCCACAGATCATTGTAATAAGCGGTGAGACAGGTTGCGGTAAGAGTACACAGGTGCCTCAGTACATCCTCGACGATTGGTTGGATGGGTTCAACAAGGGTGGCCCGGAACATGTTGAGATAGTGTGCACCCAGCCTAGGAGGATATCAGCTATTGGTGTAGCAGAGAGAGTGGCCGATGAAAGAGTGGAGAAGATTGGACAGGTTGTTGGTTATCAGGTGAGATTGAAACTTAATTTAGTATCTGTAATTACAGTATTTGATATTAGGAAATTAATTTGACATCAACTTTGATGACTTGAAATAGCAAACAATACGTTTTTTTTATTTTAATGTGGTTTAAAGTTCACAAAATATATGACGACAAGTTAGAATTTTTATTTCATTCTGCGGTATGCGTATTTAATATACGTTTTACAACTGTCTATGAATAAGGTCATTTGTTTTTATCAACAGTTTGGGCAATGAATCCATTTTTCTACAAAGAGTTCTCGCCATTGGCACATAAAACAGTGCTTCATAGTATCTTATTATTTGATAACACTTAGTGTTGGAATAAATAGCAATAGCAATCACAAATAAATACATTTCACAAGTTACATAAATAAGCCAAGTTTTGCGATTTGCGATTGTGATTCACAAAGCTGATCGGCTAATATTGTTATATGATCTCGTGTCAATGAAGAGGTGACTTTTATTTTTACGAAACTATTCTAAAAAATAACTTAGCAGTCAATTTTGTGTGTGTAATTTTAGATGTGGAAAGTGGTTATAATATAGTCAGATTTTTGTTTAAAAATTCTATGGCAATTACTATACTATATTTAATGCTAAGGCTTCAAAAATAGCAAGGTTAACGTTAATTTGAAATAGCAATAATTCCCATTACTGTCTCTAACAATGTTTTAAATGTATAATTCCAGATCAGATTAGAAAGCAAAGTGTCATCAAAAACTCGATTAACGTTTTGCACCACTGGTATACTACTGAGAAGACTCGAATATGACCCTCAGTTAAAGTCAGTAACTCATGTGGTAGTTGATGAAGTGCACGAGAGATCTGAAGAGAGTGACTTCCTTTTACTAATCCTACGGGATCTTGTGAAAGTTAGAAAGGATCTAAATGTTATATTGATGAGTGCAACGCTGAATGCTGATTTGTTCTCAGATTACTTTGGGAATATACCGATTTTGGAGATACCAGGTATGTTTTTTTTTGTTTAAGCTATATTATATATTTGATCTGTATGATCGATATTTGGCTGTCATAACCAGTTTAAAATAGAATTGGATTATTTTGTAAATTGTCTTCTTTTACTGGCATCTTCTCTGCGCAGTTAGACGCCACATGTAAAACGTGAGACCGTGGGTTCGATCGCTGCACCGAAACATATATTTGTGTGACCCACAGGTATACGTTTCGAGTCTGGGTGTTTATGGGACTGATAAGTCTCGTAGTTCCTTATACCCACGTCACAAGACTCGATCTTAGTGTGGGGTCCCAAGTATGTATGTGCCTGTTGACTATATTTGTTTATTTACTTATTTCCAGGTAGAACTTTCCCAGTAGAACAGTTTTTCTTAGAAGAAATAATGGACATGACGGATTACGTTTTAGAAGAGAACGGTCCATATGCTCGTAAAGTCAAAAAAGGTAAGCATTATTAAATAGTAAAAAAAATATGCATAAACTTTTGTGTTATTATTGCAAGTTGGGATATCATATTACGAATATGCTTTATGTTTTAAAATGTAGTTTTAGATGAATTAATTTTTCTATACACAATAGGCTATTTGACTAGTTTCTGGAAACCATACCACATTATGAAGCGGGGTCTATAGACCTTACAAATAAAGATTATTTTTAATTACTATATCTATATCATTTAAAAATAAATTTACAAAATACACTGAATAATTACACTGTCAAAACGCTCTGTCTGACAATGTGGCGTTCAGTTCGTAAACATCCGTTCCACAGATTCGTTCGCATATATCACTCATTCTTAAATCATCCATAGATCAATCAATCAGTCAATCGTCCGAATGAGTTTTTGCATTGAGGTATTACAACTGGAGCGGACGCGTCGAAGAAAGTGCTCGCATAACTATTATAGATCAAGTCGGCATTGCTGCAGATACGACACGTCATATATTTGTTACATTTGTTACCTAATGTTTCAGAATAAAGTAAAACGAAATATAATAGCCCAATATAATCATACATTTTTAATAACTTATAAAGCTACATTATTATACCGGGTATCTCAAGACTGCTACCGAAAACGAAGCCGGGTGGTAGTTTTAGTGGCTACAAACACAATGCAATAAAAAATTTCGCCAGAAACGCGACAATTTTTTTTTATGATTTTTTAAATATAGTTATTTTTGGGTGGTAAATCCATAGTTTTTGCTTAAATAATAATTTAAACTCTTTTATACCTTAGAGTATTTATAAATAAAAGGGTATATACTATTATTTTAGGAAAAAAATAATTTACCACCCAAATATGGCCATAGGAAAAAAATAACAAAAAAATTGTCGCTTTTTTTTGCAACTTTTTCTGTTGCATTGTGTCTGAAGTCGCTTAAACTACCACCCGGCTTCGTTTTCGGTAGCAGTCTTGATATACCCTGTATAGATTTTAAAAACAACAAAACCTATAATAGGCTATTTGATTGTATAAAAATATTGACTTATTTGTTTCCATCCGTGTAGATAATTTAATTTTAAAACATATTTCATTATCATACATTAAAAATATTGTATATTTTGGCTAAAAACCACAATTATAATTTAATTTATTTTGAGTTCGCGCCACGTGATCGTAAACGATTTTGATTGGCTATGACGTCATGCATTAGTATGAACTACTCACGTACAGGAAATGAATGGGATTGATAACGGCATAGATGAAAATTAAATATTAAAAATACCTTTAAAATGCGTTATTTGTCATTGATACCCGTGAATTAATAATATCATCATGTCCAATGTAATAAAATGTGAAGAAAGAAAAATAATTCTATTTTTATTGACAAAAACTTGCGAACGAATCTGTGTCAGATGTTTACGAACTGAACGCCACATTGTCAGACAGAGCGTTTTGACAGTGTAATTAATGAGTGTATTTTGTAAATTTATTTTTAAATGATATAGATATAGTAATTAAAAATAACCTTTATTTGTAAGGTCTATAGACCCCACTTCATAATGTGGTATGGTTTCCAGAAACTAGTCAAATAGCCTATTGAGTTATCCTACTAAAATATACTTTTGTATCAAAAATATGGATATTGAAAAAATATATTTACAATATCCAATGTATCTGATAATAAATAAAGTAAATAAAGGAAATTAATCTTATTCTATATTTTTGTTAAAATATGACATTTGTCAAAACGGCTTTGGTACATAATCTAATTTATTAATATATATATCGTTAATTTACGTATGGAATTAAATTCTATAATTTTTTTTCAAGTGAACTGGAATGGTTTTTACATGTCTTCAGTTGGGAGTACGGTATTTTTATAACAATTAGAATAAATAGCATAAATGACAACTGTCAGAGCCGACTGTCAGCGTAAGGGTACATGTACCCTTGCAAATGTTCCAAATTATTTGGTCTAGATGTCGCCTCCAGTTGTATATCTCAATGAGTTTTTGTCAAAAAAAAATAGAATTATTTTTCTTTCTTCACATTTTATTACATTGGACATGATAATATTATTAATTCACGGGTATTAATGTCAAATAACGCGTTTTAAAGGTATTTTGAATATTTAATTTGCATCTATGCCGTTATCAATCCCATTCATTTCCTGTGTGTGAGTAATTCATATTAATGCATGACGTCATAGCCAATCAAAATCGTTTACGATCACGTGGCGCGAACTCAAAATAAATTAAATTGTAATTGTGTTTTTAGCCAAAATATACAATATTTTTAATGTATGATAATGAAATATGTTTTAAAATTAAATTATCTACTCGGATGGAAACAAATAAGTCAATATTTGTTATACAGTCAAGTAGCCTATTATGATTTTCCATAGATTACTACTATACTTTTAAAATTATTCATGGTTGAAAAGTTAACCATATCTGTATCAGCCCATATACGTCCCACTGCAGAGCACGGGCCTCCTCTACAATCGACAGTACGATTGAGAGTGGTTAGGCCATATAGTCCACCACGCTGGCCTAGTGCGTGTTGGTGGACTTACATACCATAGATTTTTTTTATAAATCGCTTTGGTATGCAGGTTTCCTCACGATGTTTTCCTTCACCGTTTTAGTGCGTGGTGATTGACTATCAATACACACATGACTCCGAAAAGTCGGAGGTGTGCCCTGGGATTCGAACCCGCGACCACCGTGAACATGTTGGCAGTCGCGTCTAGTCCGTTTACCAACAGGCCACCACGCATTTCAATCATATCATTATTTAATGTGATAAAAAAATACTTTTTAGGCGATAAAGACAAGCGTGTGGATTTAGAAACTGAATTAGAGACTGCAGACGTTCGTTCAGACGCCGCCGAACCGCCAAAAGTATCGATACGTGATGAGAATCTAACAATAGGACAAGTAATGGCTCGATACTCACAATGCAGTAAAGTAACTTGCAAAAATATGTATCTTATGGATGTTGAGAAGGTACGTAAAATATAATTGAAAACATATAAACTACTTAAGAAACAAGGGTCGATGTGTGTTTGTTTGTTTGCAAATAAATTGAGAACTATTAATTATATTTCAATATGGTTTTCATTTGTAAATAGAGCTACTCCTAGAGAATGTTCTTAGTTATATTATATTTTCCTCTCACTCTTAACTAAAGAAAACAATATACGTATTTCTATGTACTTTTCTACTAAAATATAAAATAAACATTTATTACTTGTATAAATACAGGGTATATCAAGACTGCTACCGAAAACGAAGCAGGGTGGTAGTTTAAGCGACTTCAGACACAATGCAACAGAAAAAGCTGCAAAAATAAGCGACAATTTTTTTTTGTATTTTTTTTTCCTTTTGCCTTATTTTGGTGGTAAATACATTTAATTTATAAATACTCTAACATATAAGAGAGTTTAAATTATTATTTTAGCAAAAACTATGGATTTACCACCCAAAAATGACGATATTTAAAAAATCATAAAAAAATAATTGTCGCGTTTCTATGCGAAATTTTTAATTGCATTGTGTTTGTAGCCACTAAAACTACCACCCGGCTTCGTTTTCGGTAGCAGTCTTGAGATACCCGGTATATAACTAATTATTAATGAACTGCTCTTATAAAAACCAGCTTGTAACTTTAGTAATAATCACTACATTGTAAACTGGTTTTGAAAAAAGCAATACTAGAGTTTCTTGCTCATTCTTATCTTATAAAACATTTTAAAACATTATTCTCATAAAAATCTTGTTTGTTATTCCAGATAAACCTTGAGTTAGTGGAGCATGTGTTAAATTACATAGTAAATGGCGACCATAAGTGGCCACGAGAGGGTGCTATATTGATATTCTTGCCGGGAATACAAGAAATCATGTCATTGTACGATCAACTGCTAGAGAGCCATACTTTCAGTCCTAAGTAAGTTAATACTGATAATGATAGATTGAATTTGTATAACAACAATTGTTTTTACACACACCATGACTCTTTTCACAATATTTAAAGTTTGAAGTCATTAATTGAAACGTTAATTATTGTGGTTACATTTTCATAAATTAATTACATCATGTTAAGAAGAGATAAAACTTTCAATTAGTTTTGCTAAATAGCTGATTTTAGTGATTTTGAACGTTTATGAATAACGTTTCTGAGTCAGCTCATATTAACGACGTTTGAAAACTGCATTAAGAGCGTATACACCTTGCGCGCAAAGTCAACTATAGGTATTTCTTCGTTAATTTCACGCGCACATAAGCGACCAAAGCTGTGTGCGTAGAGCTGCCGCGTCGGCTCGCTATACAATCGGCTCAAACAACTTTGATCCTTGCGCTTCAAATATTCAATTGAAATGTAACTGTAATATAATATCATAAAAATATTTTATTTGCATTATAAGTAGACAAATATTACTGTGCAAGCAAAGAATAATACAAATTTTGGATACTAATCATATTTTCGTTATTATTACATTGTTAAGTTGCATTCAAATCAGTGTTCAATCAGTATACACTACGGACGTTTTATTAATCATTTCGTGTTCGAAAACATAAATAGTGTTAGGGGCCTTACAACCCCTTACAATTACGAAATATATTTAATTTTATATTACAATACATAACATAATTTAGCCTCGGAATTACATCCCATTATATTACCTGAAACATAATTTATACTCACTACAAAATCATTGTAGGTAATAAAAATAATTAAATATTTTACTACCAAAGTACTAAGATGTGGTAATCGCATTCCGCGCGTGGCTATTTTTACTACGCGCGGCATAATCGACTGTAGCCAGGCCGGAGCGACGAGCGATACGTCCTCCCTCTAGAAGGCCTTGCGGCGCACTGTGATTCGCCTAGAACATGCTAGCTGGACAAAAGTCACTTCCAAGAATCAACTAATTAGTGGTCACTTATCGTAAACAACACCCCCAATGTCATAAAAACAAGTAGAAAGGGTGAAAAACATTTCACAGGGACGAGTTATTAAGTAATGAAGGTAAGTAATGTAATATTTGCATTAAGATAATTAGAGTAGTTGCATTTTTGCAGTACTTTAGATAACATCTCATTCAATTTGTGTGATATATAACTGTGATTTTTGTGATGGATACTACTGTCGAGGGTCAGTGCTTTTATATTTTACCACCCATAAGATTCTATTATGAGAAACTTTAGCCCATTACGACTTGGAATATATTATTAAAAAAAACTAAATTTTTTTCAAGTTCCGAATATTTAATCGTATTTATCTTTTTGTATCCAAATGTATCCAGTCTAATTTTTTTACAGTATATAGTAGTGATACTCACCTTTCAAACTAGATATAATTTTCCACCGCATTCCCGCACTAAACGACTTTATTTCATTTTTCAGAATGTGTCTTCTCCATTTCGAAAATTGAAATTTTTGAAGAATGGCGAAAACATGCCAAAGAAGAACGAAATGTTCGTTTATTGGAACATATAAGTCTTAAATTTGGTGTTAGTGATATAACCAGTGATTCGTTAAGGGCTATTAAACAAAAAATATCTAGTATATCGTCAAAATTAACCGAAAAATGGGCAGCATCATATAAGTCATTGGATCGGTTTTTAATTAATAATAAAGATTGGTTAGAAGGAGACAACATAAGTTTTACCATTTCTGTGCGTCGACCTTGCTCATCCAGGTCACCAGAAGAGAGTAGGCTTCAAGGTCGACCCAGAAAAGATTTCGACGACTCGTCTTATAAAACAAAAAAGCGCAGAGTTGAAGAATTGGTGCAAACTCGCAGTGCCGGCGAATTGACCTTAGCTGCGGAAGTTGCAAGCCGTAAGGCGGGTCAGAGAAAAGTTGCTTCTGGGATCAAAAGAAGTAGCCACTCATCTGATAAAACTGATGCAAGTCAAAAAACGTGTGGTGGTAGACAATTGAATAGTGACGAAGCATTAGCCTACTATGTAGATTCGAAATGTACGAGTTATTCTTACAAACAAACGCGAAACTGGTCATTGAAGGCGGGACATCAAGTGTTTCCATCATATCATAGTTTATGTAAGTCAAAACAGTCTTGTTACCCTTCTGGAGAGTATATTTCTGTGACGGAAACTCGCGTCGATATGAAGCTTCAAGCGATTTTAAATAAAACTGCCGAACGCTTAGTAGCGGCGTAAAGTGACGTTATAAAAAATATGCATTCTAATTCATCATTCAAGCTAATTAGCAAATGGGGGTGTGACGGGAGTTCTGGCCACATCACATATAAACAAAAATTTCAGGATGTAGATGCTACTGATGAGTTTCTGTTTGTATTTTCGTTTGTTCCTTTGAAGTTAACGGATGATAACATTATTTGGCAAAATCCAAGGCCTTCATCGACACTTTACTGTCGACCAATTAAATTTATGTTTATGAAGGAGACTAACGAACTTACTGCAACAGAAACCAACAAAGTTTTGGAAGAAATATCTCATCTTATTCCAACTTTATGTAACATTGGAGATTCTCAAATTTTTGTTCAACACAACCTTTTACTAACTATGACTGACGGAAAAGTCTGCAACGCTTTAACTGAAACAAAATCGACACAAAAATGTTACATATGTGGTGCTACTCCCAAAATGATGAACAGTGAATTAGAAGGCTTAGTCAGCAGAGAGGAACATTACAGTTTTGGTTTGTCTACTTTACATGCCTGGATTCGTTGTTTTGAATGTCTGTTGCATATTAGTTACCGTTTAAATATAAAAAAGTGACAGGTTCGAGGTGATATTGATAAAAATGAAGTTAAAGTACGTTCAGATGATATTAGAAAAAGATTTAAAGAGGAAATGGGGCTTATAGTAGATAAACCGAAACCGGGTTATGGGAATACAAATGATGGAAACACAGCGCGCCGATTCTTTTCCAATCCAGATTTGAGTGCAGCTATTACAGGATTAGATATTGATTTAATTAAAAAATTCGATATTTTGTTACGTACTTTATCTTCGGGTTACGAAATAAATATAAATAAACTTGAAAATTTTTGTTCAGAGACTAGGGCCCTCTATCTAAGTTTGTATTCGTGGTACTATATGCCTGTCACTGTGCATAAAATTCTTGTGCATAGTACAGAGGTTGTTAAATCTTGTATTGTGTCTATTGGGCAACTATCCGAAGAAGCTCAAGAGGCTCGAAATAAAGACTGTCGTAGATTTCGGGAACATCATACTAGGAAACAGTCGCGCATTGCCACGAATACAGATTTATTGAATATGCTTTTAATAACATCAGATCCTGTAATTAATTCACTCAGAGAACTACCCAGAAAGAAAAAAGACTGTTTACCATCAGAAGTGCTAAATTTGGTAGTCCCGCCTTCAATACCAATACCTCGGGCATCAAGTAGTCTAACGCCATGTGACGTTGATGATTACTTGGTACCTGACTCGTCTGATTGTGAGAGTGATGATTCATCTGGTTAGGATTTCATTTATTTGTTTTATTATTTTATTTTTAACACTGTATACAATTTGTGTATAGGTGAACTTAATTTATCTATTAGTATATAATTTAAAATGTTATTAAATAATTATATATTTTTTATAACTAAGTCGTATTATGTACATATGCTTTCATTTTGTTTTTTATTAGGGTATATATTAATTTATTTTCTAAGCTGCCATTTTTATATTTAAATTTTTCATCGATTGTATTTGTGTTTTAATTACTATTATCCTAAAAGCCTCCTCTTTATTCCTAACCAGAACCACGCGTGCTGGCTTGCGCTGCCATGGCTTAACGGTCCACATCATCCCTCCTTCCTATAATCCTGGGTCAGTGTGAAGAGGCATCTTAGCAGGTCGGCATAATTGTGTCTATTGACATGGGACTGCCGTCTGATGCCAGTAGACACTCTGCCTGGGCGGTATTTGCGCTCACCATCAGGTGCAATGGGGCAACTACGCCGGGACAGAATAAAAAAAAAAACAAAAAAAAAAAACAAAAAAAAACACATTTCTCCTTTAAAATATTACTGTCCGTAGCCAAAACAACCAACATACGCACTCAAATGTTTTTGTCCACCTAGCTTGTTCTAGACGAATCACTGTGCGGCGGTCTGATTTGATCCACGTCGGACAGCGTGTTTTATAGTGGTTTTTAAAATATTTGTAGAAAACATGAAACTAATTTTGTTGAAATATAAAAATGGTAATTTATTGATAAGATGTTCTTCTATTGTAATATGCAATTGCTATAAAAAATTATGTACGATAAGTTGGTGAAAAAAAATATGTTCTTGACGAGAGTTTCTGAATAATTTCGCATTGTTTAAATTTTTATTTTTCAGGAACTAAACACAAAAAGATTATTTTTCTCAGCAAAATCCCTCCATAAGGGTCTTATTAGTCTGATAATATTTTTATTTTCATCTTATATTTAGTGGTTTCAGATATCTTAAGCTTCTAAATTGGCATTTAAAGCCTAAATAACGAAACTTGTGTTCAGTAATCCTTACAGTACTCACAAATTATCCATCAATCTATAATGTTTTCCACCAAAATCCCTAGATGACAACCTTTTCTAAAATTAGTACTAATTATTTTACCTTGAAATTGTTTATTGGTGGCTATTAACTCATTTGAAAAGTCCTGTTTTTAAGCCAAAAAGCGCGTGCAGGGTATAAACGCTCTTAAGTCCTTATGAATTAGGGAGTTTCAGTATTAATTATTATGTTTGTGAAACTTTGCAGTTTTTTCAGTTTTTATTTATTCAAATAACACTATAATATAATATTATTTTGATGATACGTCCAAGTGATGATCAATAATGTCCTTCTGAGTTTGCCTTGGAATTAAAGGCTTATTAGATCAGTGAGGTAACTTAAATTTCTAAAAACACATATTTTTTTTATTTGCAATGAATGGCGAACCGATGCTATTCGCCTGATGGTAAGCGACAAAACCGTTCATGCACAGTAGACGGAAACCAAACAGAACCACGAATTACATAGCTGTGCTTGGCATTCCACTACACTCGCCGTCCTGAGAAATAAGATTTTAAGTCTCATTATCTCGAGTAGCTACTCTGGCTACAATTTCCTTCAAACCGGAACACAACAGTGCGTTTACACTGTTTGGCGGAAGAAATAGACATTGTGGTGGTACCTACCCACACAGCCTCTCACATATGACAGACCTACAACCAGTAAATAAATTTATTATTAATTTCAGAACCGGCAAGTACATGTTAGTGCCACTCCACTCGACTTTATCAAGCGAGGAACAAGCGATGGTATTCAAAAAGCCCAAACCAGGAGCTCGGAAGATTGTCCTGTCTACTAATATTGCTGAAACTTCTGTCACTATAGACGACTGTGTGTTTGTTGTCGACTGTGGACGGATGAAGGAAAAGAGGTAAGAATTATTCAAAAATACAAAGGGTAATTTATTAAATGAAATACTTGGTTACTACCATTGACGTTTAGTTTCTATACTAGAGTGGACATAGGAAACAAAATCTCTGCGCATTGTTCTGGTAAATTTCAAACACAGTAAAGTGAGAGCAAAGATGATGTTTCTGCGTAGGTGTGACAAAGACAGAAACAGTAGAAGTGGTACAATACCGTTCCTTTTTTGTCATAAACTTTTGTTTGTACTGTCCCCTCTAGTATAATAATATCTCGGTTGTTTCAATTTTTTTTCAAAATTGGTACGTTTTATTTCCTATTCTAACGAATTCTGAAATATCAGTATTATAGTAGTATTTTTTATTTGTTTGTAACAGAAAAAAAGTTTTGTTTTACAATATTTTTTATTAACTCTAATGTTATTTAATTAGCAACGAAGGCATTTAAATAAATAAATAAACCACACCTAACAGTCACATACATACATAGTTCTGTACCCCACACTAATATGAAGTCTTGTCGTGGGTACTAGGAACTACGAGAGACTTTTTTCGGTCTCACAAACACTATGGGTGTTGCTCTCACATTTACATCTCAAATTGTCATGTCTGTTTATTTGTTTCACAAATGGACCAAGTTACGATCAGTAAATTTACCGAAATACCATAACATAAAACATTGATTTAAAGTCTCCAATCATCATACTTCAAACTAATCTATCAATATCCCAGGTTCGATTCCAACCGCAACATGGAATCACTAGACCTAGTATGGGTGTCCCGTGCCAACGCGAAGCAGCGTAAAGGCCGTGCGGGACGTGTGATGCCGGGAGTATGCGTACACCTGTACACTTCGCATAGATACAACCACCATCTCCTGGAACAGCCCGTGCCAGAGATACACAGGATACCGCTGGAACAGCTAGTTTTGAAGATAAAGATACTGCCGCTGTTTCGGGATATGAGCGTGCATGAGGTTTTGGGTAATATGGATTTTTTTTGGGATTAATTGAGAGTGTAGATTTTTTTATTGGGGTTTTTAGATGAGTAGATCAATATTGCATATCTGTAAATTTATGTAATGGGATTTTTCTGGGTTAGATAAGAAGATCATCTCTGTGTTTAACAGTGATATCTACAAACTTATGCTATTGCGATTTTTCTGGACAAGAATAGGATCGCAACTTATGTGTTTTAAAGTGGGGTACATAAACTGGGATATAATGTTGATATAATTCTGCTTTAGTAACTTCTACTATTGGGTAATTCCTCGTCCAGAATAAAAATTAATATTTATTATGGTACAGAAATTTTAAGTTTATCTTTATTGGGTAAAGTAAACTTGTCATTTAATATATTAATTATTAAACTATGTAATACGATAATAGCTTCCAAAACTTAATATCAATTTAATATTATATCCTCCATACTTTAAAACCAACACCTTTAACCATTTTATTTTAATACAGGTAAAACAATAGAACCGCCAACAAAACAGAACATCGACGGCGCCCTCTGTCGGTTGCAAGACGTAGGTGCTCTCGACAAGGCATATTCTCTCACAGCACTTGGCAAACACCTGGCCGCGTTGCCAGTTGACGTGAGAATTGGAAAATTGATGCTGTTTGGTGCTATATTCTGTTGTGTCGACTCTGCGTTGACAATGGCTGCTTGTCTTAGCCATAAGAGTCCGTTTGTAGCGCCTTTTGGGAAGAAAGTGAGTATTTTACTTTAAAAATGTCAATAAAAATGTATAGCTTGACAAAAAAAGTCTGCTGAAAATGTTTAGATTATTTTTATATATTTCTGTTATTATTATTATTGTTATTTTTTATTCTGGCCCGGCATAGTGGCAACATTGCACCTGATGGTATGCGCAAATGCCGCTCAGGCAGAGTATCCATTGGCATCGGACGGCAGTCCCATGCCAATGGAAACAATTATGCCGGCCTGCTAAGGTGCCTCTTCACACTACGGCGGAAGGACCCAGGATTGTAAGAAGGAGGGAACACGTGAGACGGCAAACAATTCCACAGCCTGACGGTGCGGCACAAAAAAGAATTTGAGAACCGTTTGGTTCGCGCCGGGATGGTGTGGACCGTCAAGCCATGGCTTCGCAAGCCAGCACGCGTGGTTCTGGTTAGGAATGGAGAGGAGAGGATCACGTTAAACAATGCTTCAGAGCACTCACCGTATTACAGGCGGTAGAACACGCTTAGAGAGGTGACATCCCTCCGGAGTTGTAGCGACTCTAAGTTGCTCGTAACGTCTGTATCATTCACAATGCGGATGGCCCGCCGCTGCAATCCATCCAAGGCATCGAGCAGGTACTGGGCGGATCCATCCCAGAGGTGCGAGCAGTACTCCATACCCGGCCGGACCTGCGCTTTATATAAGCGGCAAAGCTGACCGGGCGTGTAAAACCGACGCACCCTGTTCAGGACTCCAAGCCTGCGTGATGTGGCAGTTATTGCGCCCTCGATGTGATTCCTTGGATTGAGATCACAGCGGATATCCACACCAATGATACTTAGTTCATTCTGCATTGAGAGGGGAGCACCCTGAAGAATTAATAGTCTCTTTGTTTATTTTAAATAAAAAAAACAAACATAAACCATCCGAAAAAGTTGCATAGCTCAAAACTTAAGCAAGTTGAAGTGGTATTGGGGTGGGCACAGATGTTGGAGAAATTATGGCTGCTGGGGTCAGAAAGTTATGGACTGACGGACAATATAGTTATTAAATTCATTAAAAATGTAAAATATGAGTCCTGTCTTAATATAAATGTATTATTTTCCAGTCAGAAGCTGATGCGAAAAGAAGAGAATTTGCGTGTTCGAACAGTGATCAATTGACAACATTGAGAGCCTACAGGGTATGTTGATACCACCAAATATTTACTCCTTAAGACATACATGGCGAGATGATAATTTGTGTGTATTTTTAAAATAGTGGTTTGTAGTATTCATGTTTTGAGGATATTTGTGGTATTTACTAGTTTCTGGGTATAAAAAACAGTCGATTATGGAAAGCTAAACAGTCGCTATCAAGATTATGTTAAGTACAGTCGCTTCTAGAGACGCCCACGTTCTTAGCGGTTCTTGTTGACTAAATCAATCAAATTGTAAAAACCGTTAACAATATAATCAATCAAGAGATTAGCAGGGTTCTTTAAAGTGTACCAATTTTCATAATATTTTTGTTTAATTCCTAAATTAAACTCGAAAAAATGATTTTTACAATATTTTTTTGTAGTGAACTATATAGCGATTTATTGCACCTTAAACCCCGCCGTACATGCTCACACTGGCAAATGTGGCTTTGACATTGGTGGACACGTGTGTGTGCGCAATTGCTTTCACGAGTCGTACATCAGTGTCTCAACTATTCATAGACGAAAACGCAGCAAGATGGAAGCGATTGATATAAGTTCAAAATCCGACAGTAATAACGAGTTTTAAAAAAGGATTATTGTTAATAAGTAAATCATCCGAAAAAATCCTTTAATTTTAAATATAAGTTTAATAGTTCTTAATAATCTTGGTGGTTTAACGTCGTATAAACATTTTTCTCTTCGAACAGCTTCAATAATTTCCTCCTTTTTGCACATACTCGCGACACTGCCACTTGAAAACAATGTCTCGGTCAACTAGCCGACACGCGCGTAAACGCTCATGTACGTAACGTGTACGGCTGGTTTTAGAGTCACGCTGATCGCGCGCTGACCGTCAGCGCTGACAGTTGAAATGTATGAGCTTCTAAGGGACGTTTTAGAACAACGCGTAGTTGTCAGCGCTGACCCCCGACCGAAAGCTACGCGCTGAGCAGTCAGCGCTGACGGTCAGCGCGCAGTCAGCGTGACTCTAAAACCAGCCTACGTGCCTGCATTGACAAGTGAGAGCAATGCGGAGTTTGGTGCTACGCCATAGGTTTTTAATATTGTCACTCGCACGCGGCTCGTGACGGCCAATGTGAGTGTGAACATGTGCGGCGGGGCTTATTCATGAGATTTGTAAAATTTGGTACACGTTTCATTCACGAGTAAAGGTGAAATATACATTAAAGATTGTTGTAGAGATACATAGACATTGATGATTTCCAGAAATGGCAAGAAGCGATGAAGCGCAGCACTCACGCCGCCCTGGTGTTCGCCAGCGAAAACTATCTGTCACATAAAACGTTACTCATGTTGGCTGACATTAAACATCAGTTGTTGGGACTTCTCGGGTCAATAGGCTTTGTACCTGACATGCCTGCGCTCAGGAAAAAAATGAGAAAGGATTCCGTGTTCATTTTGACTGGCGAAGAGGTAAGTTCAATGAAATAAACAAGCAACAAAATAAGACAAGTGGTGCCATCTATTTCGTATGCAAGTGGTGCCATCTAGTTGTAAGAAATGTGATTGTGATGTTGACGGGTAGTAATTTTTATTTTACAGTTAAACACAAATGGACAAAACGACAAATTGTTAGCGGCTATTTTGTGCGCTGCGTTGTATCCGAACGTTGTTAAGGTAAGGTTATATACTTAAGTTTATTTATTATTTTTTCACGAAAGGATTCATCTGAACGTTGTCAGACATCAATGATTTAGACAAAAATAAAATTTCACAACTATTAATTATTGATTCTGGGTCGGGGTGTTTGTGAAACCTAAATGTTCCTGATACCCACGACACAAGACTCTATTTTAGTGTAGGGTCAAGGGAATGTATGTGACTGCTGGGTGTATGTATGGGTGTGTATGGATGTATTTCATATATCTCATGGTTGTCTGGCAGAATCTGCCTTTTAGGGATAAGACCTATTATTATACGTTTTTGTTTTGTAATATCTCTAAAACTGTCATTCCTACTACTGTATATAATCAAGAATTCAATAAATATTTCCCCAGGTCCTAACGCCCGAGAAATCGTTCCACATGCAAGCGGGCGGCGCCATACCTCGCCAACCAACGCCAGACGAACTGAAGTTCAAGACCAAATCGGACGGCTTCGTTGCCCTTCATCCCTCATCCATCAACTCCACAGTGGGATACTTCGGGAGTCCATACCTGGTGTATCAGGAGAAGGTGAAAACATCGAGGGTATTCATCAGGGAATGTAGTATGGTGCCGCAGCTGCCTTTGGTACTTTTTTCTGGTGAGTGGTTTGTGAATATTTATTTTTTGTTTGGATAAAATGGCGCAATTTGGAGGAGACCTACGTCCAGCCGTGGACAACAGTTTAGGCTGATGATGATGATTTTTTGCTTGTGGTATTGGTGATTGATGGTGAAGAGAAGCGTGGAAAATGTAGATTTCAATAGTATGGTGGGAAGTCCACCGAATATAAGTAATCCCTTTTTTCTTATGGGTAAAATCCGCATTGAATGCCTAGCTATGTTTTTTTTTCATTATTTATCATAATTAGAAAAATTAAGATATAGATTCTATAGGTACATATGTAAAGCACAAAGGCACGGCACGCAAGGCATTTATACTATAAGTTCTTATTGGCTTAATAATCCGAGCGCATAGTGTTATTTAGAATGTCTGGGCATGCCGGACAGTTATTGGCTAAAAACCCATGTATCCATGGTTTTTTTTTATTGCAATGAATGACGAGACGAGCAAGCCGTTCGCCTGATGGTAAGTGATACGACCGCTCATAAACAGTAGCAACATTCCACTGCGCTCGTCATCCTGAGACACAAGATGTCAAGTCTCAATATGTCCAGTAGCTACTCTGGCTACAATGTCCTTCAATCCGAAACACAACAGTGCATTTAAGCAGTGTTGTTTCACGGGAGAAATAGACATTGCGGTGGTACCTACCCAGATGGCCTCTCACATATGAGATATGAGAGGCCATGTTTACTTTAGAGCCACTTTAGGACCCTAAACCCTTATAATTGTAGGGCAAACTCGTGGCTATTCAACGGGACGTATATGGTCGGTTTATTATGTGCCAAATAAGCCCATACCATTTAACGAAATATGAAAAAAAGAAACAAATAAAACACAATTTAATTGATTTTTTACTCAATTGATTATTCATTATTAACATGTTTATAATTGTCAACAGGTTGCAATTTGGGCATTGAGTTGCATAATGGTACATTTATTGTATCGTTAGAAGATGGATGGATAATGTTCCAAGTTGAGAAACACGAGGTAAAATACTTACATTCATTGATTCTAAAATTACAAGTCATTGATTTTATTTCATTGTCAATAGATACAGTTGTAAAAACCAAGATTTAACCATTATTCGACAATTGATAACATTTATTTAACAGGTGGCAGAAATGTTGAAAACAATAAGAGTGGAACTAATTAACCTTTTAGAAGAGAAAATCAGTGACCCGAGTTTGAACCTTCTGCACCACGAAAAAGGGAACAGAATAATAAAGACTATAGTACAAATAGTCTCAAAAGATTGAACAAATTTTTTGTAGTAAATTTTTTAGTGTAAATAAATTCGGCCTTGCAGTTTTATACGGAAATATATTTTTTACACAAGCAATAATTACGTAAGTCCTATTTTATTTATGTTCTTGATTTGTATTATTAAATATTGAACGCAATAAATTAAATAATTGTTTTTATTGTTTCATTCTTGAAGAATACATTTTAACTACCCCCATTTTGGTATCCATTCTCTATCGTATTAAGTACTTTCTTTGCAGTAATTTAATTTGCTATTCGGCTATATGTACATATTTTTTGAATGCACATGTACCAGTTTCGCAAAAATAAGTGTTTTTTTTTAAATTAGGGGCATCAAAATCACGGCAAAACGAAAAGACACTTGGAACTACTGCAAAAATGTCATTTGTAATGGACAAATAGTTTATTTATGAAATCCATCATTTTATGGAATAATATTAATTGCGTATTTTTTTTCAATGATTATGATATTATTCATGTTAATTAAAACTCTGTAAACATATGCCATGTCTTCTGTTAGTAAAATGTTTCTGAAAGTGTATTTCGTGAGATGATTATTGTCCACTGGCAAAGATCTCAGAATTTCAAGTTGAAGGAAATATACGCCGTTATTCTTATCTCTACGCATACACCGCAATCGCGATATTCAAAACCCACTTTTAACTCTTAATGAAGGTCACGGTCCTAATTACCAACACACTAAAACATAAGACCCTTGCTAGGGTTGAAATGGGCAAACATCGTGGAATATCAGTTCTTATCGGGCCTTACGTAATTCCAGTTAAATGTCGTAGATACAACACGGATTAAGCGGACACTGGCATTAGACGCGACGCTTTTAGATTTGTTACTTCTGGAAATTAGCATCTAGGATACATATGTTTGTATGGGTAATGATTTATGCTAGAGTGTTGGTTGCTTTATTATTTTTCAACATTGTTCACTAATGTTCGGTTTAAATGAAATAATAAACAGTATGTTGCTGAAATGTTGGAAGAAATCTCAAGTGTGTGGGAATCCATAATATTTTTTCGTTCACCAAAAAAGCAAGTGACAATTTAAAACTAAGAATAATAACTAATTTGGAAAAGTAGGGAATACGTTCGTTGGATTTGAACCGTTGAACGCTTTACCAGTCCAATCTTCTCAAAACTAACCTATAGCTCGCTTGGCACGTCAGTCAATACAAAACTAATACAAAGGTTTAAAAGCAAACATATCACATAACAAATAGCAACTGTATTCGACATCCAATACAAACATAACGCCTTAAATATTGTAGGCATCAATCATGTGGTTCGGACAAAAAGCGTTTGCGTCTAACGACCCACGGTCACAGGCTCGCGATATTTCACTGAAGGTAAAAAATTGTGGGCTCCATTCGCGGCCGTCGTGGGCGCTTATAGTGCGGGCGAGTCGTAAAACGCACGTGTTTTGCCGCGCTACATGTGTATTTTAAAGGGCAAACTTTTGGGTTAGGACGGTCCGAACGTTTGATAGAAGGATTTGTGTGGATACGCCCCTGTTTTTAGGTTTGGCGGGGAATTACATATTACGGGGATACTTTCCAATAAAATAGAAAGATAGAAAGAAAACACATTTAGAAGTCACTTATGACAATGCACACACTCGTTAAACATAAATTTACATACAGCAAAAAGAAAGTAAAAAATAAAAATAAATGAACCCGAGTTAAACGATGATGCTAAAAAGGCGCTAAATTTTATTTTATTTTACTGGTACTCTCGCATATGTGAGAGGCCGCCTGGGTAGGTACCACCGCAATGTCCATTTCTCCAAACAGCAGTGTAAATGCACTGTAATGTTTCGGTTTGAAGGATATTGTAGCCAGAGTAACTACTGGACCTAAATAAGACTTAAGTCTTATGTCTCAGGATCGTGAGCGCAGTGGAATGCCAAACATTACTTTGCAATTCAAGGTGTTGTTTGGTTTCGCTACCGTTCATGAGCGGTTGTATGACTTACTATCAGGCGAATATCATGCTTGTCTGGCCATTCAATATAATAAAAAAATACTTTACGAAGAAACACTAATAAAAAAATATAATTGGATTTATTGATTTTAACGACATCTAGCGTGTAATAGTATTATTTATCAATATTATGATGCATGATTAACAGATGGCGCTGTAACATCTTATTAGATTTTTAAAATCATTTCCAATATACACCTCTGTTCTGTACAGCAGATGGCGCTAATACTAATTCAAATAAAAAACAACGCCATGTAAAAATTTACTCAGAATCTATTCTTGCTTTTTTTAGAATAATCCAGCTCAGGCACTGACAACACTTCATCATCAGATTCCTTAGTTATCTATACTTTACTATAGGAGTGCATAAACTTACGGCATAAGAGGTCCAGGTTTATTCCGAAGCTAAAATATTGATCTTGTATAGCAACTAAGATATAAGTTTGATTCTCATACTTATTCTCTAAGCTAGGGAAATACCTTTCAGCTCCACATTCGTCCAACGTGGCGCCCCTCATGTAGTTGTGCAGGCGTGTCACGTAGCGGCCGGCGCGTAATTGGCGCCATTTACCGCCATCGGCCCGTCCGCACACTCGTTCAGACTCGCATACCACATCTCGAATCAATATGTTGGTACTGATATTTCATATTACAACTGTTTTTAGGAACATTCGCTTATGGAGTTTTATTTTAATAATAGTCGCGTAAGTCCTGACTGCACAATAAGATTGAGTCTTGTGTCATGGGTGTCAGGAATTACGAGAGACTTTTCGGTCTCACAAGACCCGAAATAAATATTTGTGTTCCGCCCATTGATATACAAAACAATGGTTCCGTCCAAACATTTCTCTCGTTGCGGGGATCGAATCCGCGGCCTTTTGTTTCACAGGCAGCGTCTAACCGACTGCGCCACGGAAGTTGAAATAATATTGAGAGATATCTAAAAGTTTTCTGCTAAATGTGAGACTGCCTCTTTTTAAAGTTTTCGTAGCCCAGTAAATAAAAAGCCTGTATGATCGCAAAGCTATGGTCTCGGGTTTGAATCTCGGTTTGTGGCCAAATGATATTGGATTTTTTTAATCATAATCAACCCAGAGTCAAGAATTTGTGCCCGAAATGGCGATAGGCTCGCCCCCTATCACATCATGAGACGGAAAATAAACGGTAAAATGTGGGTGTCATGCTTTCACCTCTGCCTACCCCTTCTGGGAAAAAGGCGTGAGCCTATGTATGTAGGTGTGATAACAGGAGGTCGCAGTTTTGAACTTCGAAACACTCAAAAGTTGATTTATTATCCTCCAAATATTTCCTTGTGATTTGCGTATTTTTTGAACTGACAATTTTCTATTAATTTACAAAACCATTACCCCTAAATGTTGTTTTGCATTTATTTTAACTAATATTGCCACTTCACAGACAAAAACAGATTTATTTAACTTGACAGAAATATTAAACGTCCAGCGCGACAGACATCCGCTATTTTTCTGCTTAAAATTTACTTATACAAGGGTATCGGCCATTTTAAAGTTAATGAGCTGTTAAATAGCTGATTAGTGATTTTTGACGTCTAGGAATAACGGTTTTTGAGTCAGCTCATATAAGCGAGATTTGAAAACTGCGTTAAGTCCTTATGAATATATATGTTGATATGTTTGAATGTCACGGTCATGTTGCTTATCACGGTCAATCAACTTGTTTCCCCTTGCTCCTTGCTGGAACTGTCGCTGGCA
Source organism: Hyles vespertilio (assembly GCA_009982885.2). Taxonomy (NCBI): domain Eukaryota; kingdom Metazoa; phylum Arthropoda; class Insecta; order Lepidoptera; family Sphingidae; genus Hyles; species Hyles vespertilio. The sequence goes on along the minus strand of CM042821.1, from coordinate 14,840,880 downwards.
GAGTGCAGAGGAAAGGCCCGTGCTCAGCAGTGAGCGATTATAAACTGATACAGGAAGGCTAAAATAAAATTTTAAAAAATGCGTCCACCAGTCACATAGAAAATTCGGATCCCACATTAAGATCAATTAGGTCTTTTGTCGTGGATATCAGAAATTAAGAGATAATTTTCGGTCTTACAAACTCACAGACCAGAGACAAATACTTGTGGGCCTCGCAAACATTTCTCTTAGTGTGGGGATCGAACCCGCGGCCTCTCGTTTTACAGCTGGCGGCATTGGTAAGACCAATTGCGCCACAGAGGTTATCAACATCAGTTTTCAACATAGTACATCTGCGCGACCCAGTCAGTTCGTTAAAAATCTAAACGTTTAATTTTAAAACATCCAAGGTTGTAGAAGGTAGGAAACTTCACGAACGATTCGATAACTAATAGACCAAATTTATTTTACAAACTAACCCAACAAAAACAGTCCAACCGAAACGTTATTATCAGTCGGTCGGTTGATTCCATTCACAGAAGCCGAATAAATCAACGCGAAAGCCGAAAGCCGACAATAAATTTCGTCCCAATCCTGGTCATCGCCGTCCCAAAAGGCGTTTTAGCGTTAACCCTGGGACGGACCTTTCCGCTAAATAAATCCCTTATCTGCATACGGCAAACCTTTCTAGGGTCCAGCTTAATAAATTCAGGTTGGGTTTTGCAAAGTTTGACGTCGGACAGTTATAGAGATGTTAAAATATTTTTGCGTAATTTATTACACATTGTTAGGCAAATAAGCAAAGAATTAATTATTTTCAGCTCCAGTTGGATACCACTTTTAACTATGACGGTACCACAATTACATTTCGCCAATCAGGTGTGTAAAGCACTGTTGTGTTCCGGTTGGAAGGACATTGTAGCCAGAGTAACTACTGGACATATTGAGACTACATCATAAGCATCAAGATGGCGAGCGAAGTGGAATGCCAAGCATTGCTTTGTAATTCAAGGTGTAGTTTGGTTTTGCTACTATTCATAACCGGTCATATTGCTTACCATAGGGCGAACGGCACGCACGTCTCATCATTGCATTGCAATTTTTAAAACAACTATTATATCTTCCCACTACTTCCACCTACTATCCTTTAAATCTCAAATGGCGTCCAAACGTATCTCTCGATCCCAAGAGTTTTAAGTAACATTCGTTTTCAAAGAGAACCGCTTGTTTTAAACGCAGCGTTGAAGTAAAAAAAGTTTTATAATTCCTACATTAACACAGTTTAATTTCGTAATATTTTTTTGTATCAGCTCCGTATAATTCGTCGTGGGTCTGCTCATTTGAAAGGCGGCCGAGCGGGCTCGCTCCCGAATCAATAGTAATTCTGTGGGTAGTCCCTCAACCCACTGAAAAATACATAACTACCCATTATATTTACTTACATTTGTATAATCTTCAACGTATAGAATTGGAGTAAATTGTACCTAAATTATTTTTTTTATCTAATATGTGGTTAACGTGGACTAACTTTTAATTATCACAATTAGCGCGCAGTATAATCGTCAAGGAAAACATCGTGAGGAAACTGAACAGCTGAGAGATTTCCACTGAATTGTCAAGGTATGTAGAGTTTACTGATATTGTCTGGGCATCATGCTTGCATGCTGTACAAATAATAACAAAAAACAGAATACATAGGCAGGCTATTACACAATATTGTAAACTAAAACCTTCGTTAGTTGATAGGTAGAACCAGTATTTCAACACACAGCGCATTTGCTTTTGAATACTCTTAAATAGCCTAAACAATAACACGAATAATAAAGCCTAAGTCCCTTCTAAGACTTATCCTGTGCTCACAAGTAAAAGTTTTGTTTGATTGTATTATCACTGGGTGTTTGTGAGACCGAAGTCTCCAGTAGTTTTTGATACTCAAGTATAGTTTCTATACAAGAATAGTCTCTTAGTGTTGAGTCAGGGCTATTTATGTGATTTTGGGTGTAATTATTTGATAATTAAAGTTTAGCTTTTTTTATGATTCAATCTTTTTATATTTTGTAATACTACGAATTTCTGTAACTAAAATTGTTCTTTTTGTGTTAAATAGCACAGTTTTCATCAATATGCTTCTAAACCCATTGTAAAACTTTTAAAATATATAGTATTTATAAAAGCAGAACAATATAATGTATCTCATTTGATACAAAACACACTCCAATGTAAAGGCGTTTTTGGGTAACTCACCTTAATCACCTGTCCTCTTCTATCTACACATTTATAGATCTGTTATCTCTTTCTACTGGTCACCGCTTGACCATTGGCTGATCGTAAGGGCTCGCACACACATTATAATTCAATGTAGTGTGTGGCCGGGGGCGGGGATATGTTTTTTGTCCGACCGATTTTTGGTGTACGTAGTTGTAAATGTGTATTAGATTGTGATTTGTTATAAATGTTTTTGTAATGTTCTTTATTAAGTATTTTGATTTTGTATACACTTGAGACTAGTATCAAAGTTGATAATATTTTCTTGAAATATACTGTGGTGCTTTGGTCTCCAAAAACGCTACGTAACAAAATTTCCTTGATGTTAAACCCATAACGATAACATATTTAAGTATTTTCGCCTGCGTTCTTGAATAGGTAGGCAGAAGGGTTACGAGTGCGACAATTCATCGAGTGATTAGAACCCCGGTCTGTACAGCTTACTGCATGCTGGTACTTTAATAAGATGTGACAAGTCCAAAGACCCATTTAGAGTTAACAAAATTCAAACAACATTTACTAATTATTAAATTTTTGTTCAAAGTCCACAACTCCACAAAGGGTCCGAATCCCACTAAGCCGTGTTTGAATGATGAATCCCACGCCCTGTATTCGTTAATTTAAGCACAGTTGTGTTTTCTCGTCTACCAGTTTAGTTGTTATAGATAGTAGTTTCGAAGGGTACGCCGGGCCCGACCTAAAACTTTGGTAAGAGGGACCGAGTTTAAAGTGATATAACAGATTTTGTCCCTGTACTAAATATAATATTGGTTTGTTGTCATTTTGCTGTTTTGTACGTGTAATTTTCTTGTAGTTATTGTTATGTGCCGTCATTATGGGGGGGATAAAGTTGTACGAAGTCCGAGAAGGCCGATTCCAACAAGTCGATGTGGAGATCCTTGGGTGAGGCCTATGTTCAACAGTGGAATTCCTGTGGCTGAGATGATGATGATGATGATTGTTATGTCATCAAAGAAGTTGTTTTAAGTGAATATTTTGACTGCATCTCTACTCGAGCTGGCTCATTTTTCTTTTAATGAAGAGATTCACAAGAATTTCTATGGTATATTATGTTTTTCACCAACCCACACAAGGTCAGACTGGTGGACTATTGTGAAAATCCTCTTAAAGATAGAGGTGGCTTGTGCCCTGCAGTGGGACGTGTTCAGGCTGAATAATTTAATTATAAAAATTGGGTTTACCAGTTTTATGCTATTCATATCTCAAGAAAACTGACGTGAAACAAAAACCGTCGTTGTTGTGTTTTGGTTGTTCAAGGTGACTGCTGGAGCTAAGTGACTGTTGATGCAATAACATCTGCCGTTTAGCGGCTATCATATACGATGGTGTAAAATCTATCACAGTAGCTACTTGCGTTTTATGTTAAATCTGTGTTTAGCGGATTTTTATTAGGTCGTAATGAACAATAATAATACATTGAAATAAAACTATTATTTACGGATTTTATCGCGGATTTGATTTAATTTTTTACATTTTTTGAGTTCCCGACGTTTCGATTACTTTACAGCTTTCGTGGTCACGGGGCAGACTGTCCGCCGTCAAATTCGTCAAATCCGTAAATAATAGTTTTATTTCAATGCGTAACATTCGCGTAAATCTAAGAAACCAATAATAATACATCTAACAGTCACGTACAGTCTTAATACAACTCTAAGATCGAGTATTGTGTTGTAGATATCAGGAACTATGAGAGACTTTACGGTCTCACAAACACCCAGACAGGAAACAAATGCTTGTGTTTCACATAAACATTTGTCTCGACGCGGGAATCAAACATGCAACCTCTGGTTTCATAGCCGGCGTCTAACCAACGGCGCCACGGAGGCTATCGACTCCAAAATTTTGTTGATTTTGTCGTATAGCAAGATATGGAATGATATATAATCTTTAGGTGGACTGTACCTACTCCACTTACCATCAGATCCAATTTTAACAACTAATTACTGGTGGTAGGTCTCTCATATGTGAGAGGCCATCTGGGTAGGTACCACCGCAATGTCTATTTCTCCCGTCAAACAACACTGCTTAAATGCACTGTTGTGTTTCGGATTGAAGGACATTGTAGCCAGAGCAACTACTGGACATATTGAGACTTAACATCTTATGTCTCAGGATGGCGAGCGCAGTGGAATGTTGCTACTGTACCTATATGAGCGGTCGTATCGCTTACCATCAGGCGAACGGCTTGATCGTCTCGCCATTCACTGCAATAAAAAAAAAATATATATAATTAGTAATAATCTGTATTTTTTTGCGATACGAAAAAGTAATTAAATCAAATTTCACCAACAATACCAACATACAAGAGTCTTCTTATAATTGTCGTTATGAAACGTGTAAAAACTATATCGATCGTGTACTATATGTTATCGTGAAATAAACAGACAGTGTAGTGAATACAGGGAGTTACCGAGTCATTAAGCATGTGCATTGAGTTAAATAAAGGTTGGTTATTTATCCAGCGTAGCCGCCACTGAACCTTACGTGCTTAGGATCAGCTTGTTAAATGTGCGGACGACAATGTGTATTGGAACAGGGAGTATTGTGGAGTGGGTTTTTGTTATTTATTTATCTATAGGACAGACAGGATAACCATGAAATATGTAAGATGTTTCATACTGTTGAAGAGGGCAAGAAACAACTGAATGTAAACGTCATTTTAAAAAATAATTAATGTTCATGGATGTTTATCCCAGTTTTATATATACAGTTTATATAAGTGAAACTCGTGACCTTGTCTTTGTTTACACTTTTAATAATTATCATGTATTATGATAGTTATAGGTTTCCTGAATAAATAAAATAAAATTTAGTCCGGCTCGAATTAGAGTTTCGCTTACAACATTTTCAACATCGTCATCTTCCAAGGATTACCGCTAAGATTTCCCACCAGGGTTGGATTGCGCAGGTTTTCGCAGGGCGTTGTTTCTCGCACTGATAATAATGGTACTTCTCATCAGCTAATAATTTGGCTACGTCACCCCTGAAGATTATCCCAGCATTGGTCCGTCACCGGAGCTTCTTCTGTTGTATAGGTGTTGTTTGCTCTGCTTTCAAAATAAAATGTGAAATCTCCATAGTTTTCACTTGGCTTTCTATTTCCGCAGAGTCCATGAGCGGCGTCGCTCGCCGCGGGCGGGTGTTTGGTCACTGCCTGAAACATACATATGGCGCGTTTAACTGAAACCGACAGGGCTGCCAACGTTACCTTATATTACTATCTGTCAGATGTTGGGATATATTGAGAATATTATTGGTAGTGAGTTATTTAAGATTAAGTGGGAAAATATTTTTACGAGGTATATTTGTTTTAAATTATCTTATATTATGAGTTTATTTGCTATTTGGAAAGAATATCGATTACTTTCATTTTTTTTTAATTCTCAATCAATTGTCCCTTGTAAGTGACCAAGAGTCTTTATAACTGACCATCAGCATGATGAAAATTATTTAAATATGCATTCTTTGCGTATAAAAATTATAAAAGCACATAATAAAATCTGAATTCAATTATTCACCACCTCTCTTAATCCTTGTCAATAACTTCACCAAGATAACTCAATACAAATTGACCTCAAATAAACATCACAATACGATCAATTTTTTTTTTTTTTTAACGAGAGTAAAGCTCCTTTAGCCTTCCTTCCGACACTTGGGGGAGATCGGAAGGGGCGTGTCGGGGTCTCCGGCCTTCCAGCCTGTTATCAGGCTGGGTCCCTACCGAGATCTAAAAAGATCTTTTGCCGGCATACCGACTAAAACCTCTCGGTGGCCATCACGCGCGTTATGGGTGACAGGCGATGTGGACAGGCGAATGGCGCCCATTTAACTCGCCGTGTCACCCGGCGCACTGCCAAATATGGCTCCTCACATGTTGGGAGGGCGCAGATGCCCCCTCTTTCCCTACTTCGGATGCCCATGGTGAGATGGGCGTCCGCGACAGACACGAGGCCACACGTTCTGCCGCCCATCTCATCTCATCTCGGGGTCACTCCCGACGTGAGCACACAGCCCCCGCTGTGTGCTTAGCGACCCCGATGACCCCTTTTAGTCGCCTCTTACGACAGGCAGGGGATACCGTGGTGGAATTCTGGCGCCCCTTGACCACTGGGCGGACAATACGATCAATACCCCAACCTGACAATGGGATGAATCTGTTAAACCGGACAAGGCCGAAACTGTATCACGGGGATAACCTTTAACCTGTTTTTTTAAACCTGTTTTGTGACGTGGCACGCGAGATCAAAACTGTAACGAGGGATGCTGTGGGTCATGGGTCAAACAGATATTTACATAACATGGGGTAAGTCAAGTTAAGGGTGATATGGTATTTAAATTATAAAGGTGTGAATGGTGTTGCTTTGGGTAGATTTACAAAACTGAATAATATTGTCCTTATACATTAAAATACACTTCAATGACATTTTTATGTTAGCCACATCTAAATAAAATTGAGGGGAAGTGCATTATTGTAATTATCATATTTCATTCGTAAATATACTTGGATAATTAAGATACAATTTAAATATAAGCAGTCTTTTTATGAATGAAATAATAGGCTGAATGATTCCATTTCTTTCGGCTTTACATATTAGAAAAACAAATTACTTGCAAATCCGTGCAATTTTACCAAGAAGCTATTTTACATTAAATATTGACTTTTGAATTTTGAATTGCACACGTTCAGGCTGAATGTTGTTTCCTTTGCCTAAATATAAATTAAGAATTATCACCACTAGTCAGCCCTGAACCCCATCGCACGTAGATAAGTAAGGGGCGTACGTCGACGCTGTCTTGATGTAACACATTTGTAACGCGCAGATGTAAACACTGATACGAGTGCCACCATTCAGCACCGTCTCTACCAATTTCCTTTCGTATATACTCCGTTTTAGAATGTGGCCATATTGTTGCAATTTGTGTTGGTCGTATGCGAGTTTCTGCTTGTGTGTTTTTTGCTAGTGATTTCTTTTTTACGTTGCCAGAGTTTTTCTTTATACTTTGTGTTAACCTCGCGGGTGATAGGGTCAGCTTGCCTACTCTTTTTGAGAGCCTTGATTGTAAGACTATTTGCTATTTTATATCTTTCATAAAAACGACAGCCCTCGAGAATTTCTCTTTAAAAAAGTCAATATTTATAAGGCGATAACAAATTAATAATTTGGCTATACCAGTACGTTTGTAATCATATATATTATAGACTGTGGGCTGTAAGAATTATGACTTCGATCGGTTAAGTTTTTCAAAAAGGTAAAATATTATTATATATTATTTACTGGTGGTAGGTCTCTCATATGTGAGAGGCTATCTGGGTAGGTACCACCGCAATGTCTATTTCTTCCGTGAAACAACACTGCTTAAATGCACTGTTGTGTTTCGGATTGAAGGACATTGTAGCCAGAGCAACTACTGGACATATTGAGACTTAACATCTTATGTCTCAGGATGGCGAGCGCAGTGGAATGTTGCTACTGTTTATATATCGCCATTCACAGCAATAAAAAAAAAATATATAAATTAATCATCGTTATTACACCCACAAAAATTTTATATACATAAAAAACATTAAAATATATTTGTATGTGTTCCATTTCACGTCGGAAATCTATTACAGATCCGACATTTGTGATTGATTGAGTGACTAAGTTTTTAATAAACAAATAAAAAATATTTTACACAAAAACAACATCGAAATTTATGTTCACACAATTTCCACACAAACGGGTCGAATAGACCCTAAATAATTATCAAGAAAATCACGCACGTACAGTGCGTAAGCGATCCACGGCTGTGGGTATACATTAACAGGTAAACGAAGCACCGCACGGGTTAAGTTACAGGACCTCACTAACCCTGCAACCTTTCATGTAAACTATCATTTACATGAAGCGCTGTAATCTGTATTCGCGACAACTCATTAAATAAATTAAGCTATTTCGCTGTATTATGATCATTATCGTATCGTCCGGGGTATTTTGTACCGTGAAGGTTTATGTTTAACCGTAAATGAGAATATTTTCTTGCTCGAAAATTCTTAGAAAATTACATCATGTGTAATCTGTGATCTTGAACTAGATGTTCTTGATATTAAAAGAGCTAAATTCTAAAATAATATATTAAAGAAGCCGGCATTTAAGTCAGACGTTGATAGGTGGGTACATTTGTATCTGTATCTGTATCAGCCCATATACGTCCCACTGCAGGGCACGGGCCTCCTCTACAATCGAGAGTACGATTGAGAGTGGTTAGGCCATATAGTCCACCACGCTGACCTAGTGCGGGTTGGCGGATTATATTATATTATATTATATTATATTATACATTTGTATACAGGTTAAAATTAATTCCGAGAAGAAAGTTATTTAGATCAGGGCCTGAGTAACAGACAACGGCTATCTCTTGCTAATAGATGAGTTATTTTTTGCTGGATCTATGCAATAAAAATACACTAAATAACGATAGTCAGTAATATTTTGTTTAATACGTTCTGCAGTTAAAACGACGAAGTAGGTATAAAATAAAGCGGTCAATATAAGGCATAAAATAGCGATACATCAGGAGATCATGAATGTTAAAGAGTCGTGGTATAAAAACTGCTCGCGCGTGTCCCCTCGACTGAATTATGAAAACATCGATAAATATCTGAAACGATACAGTGGTGACTGCTTGCTATAGAATACTATGGCCTGTGCCAATCAATAGTTGTGGTTTTCGAGAAAAGATTTGCTATGAATGATCGAGCGATCGTTTAGGTAGGGGAGATATAAATTATAATTTATTAGAAAATTTATTAGTTGACTTTTTTGGAGGTAGTGGGAAATCGTTTTCTTTTTTCACATGTTTGAAGAGTAGTAATCTATAAAAGATAGCTTTAGTTTTTTTTATAAAAATAGAATCAAAGGAGTTGAGAAAAGAAAGACTAAATTAATAATCTATAAAATATAGCTTTAGTTTTTTTATAAAAATAGAATCAAAGGAGTTGAGAAAAGAAAGACTAAATTAATAAGTGATATAGAGAAAAACTATAAGTGGTAGAGGCACGCTATTGTCAGTAATGACTAAGCTTCAAAGGGCAGGCACGTCTAGGGTGGTACAACTGTCTCATAGGAGATCGACGTGAAGTAACAGCTTAGCTATTTGCATTTCGTTCGCTGAGTGATATTTTTTAATATCCTATACCCCCTACCTCTTCCCATTCTTTTTCCTTCCGAATCCCCTCCCAATTTGATGAGCCCGCAAAACATCCACAATCCAAGCGTTATGATTATTTATGGGCGGCCGTGATTACTTACCATCAGATGACCTGTATTCTCGTTTGCCGGAACTATCCAATAAAAAAAAGACTATGGCTTCGCCTCTCAATAGAGTTCTAGATTGTAGCAGAGTACTGTTCTTAGCATTGGGTAATTATAATATAGTTTATTGTTACAGTCATGTGTGTGTTGATAGTCAATCACCACGCGCTAAAACGGTGAAGGAAAACATCGTGAGGAAACCTGCATACCATAGCGATTTATAAAAATTTCTATGGTATGTAAGTCCGCCAACCCGCACTAGGCCAGCGTGGTGGACTATATGGCCTAACCACTCTCAATCGTACTATCGATTGTAAAGGAGGCTCGGGCCCTGCAGTGGGACGTATATGGGCTGATACAGAATATAGTTTATAGGCAGTTACAGCACAGCACAGTTTTGCAACAGAATGCCAAGCGTTGCTTTATTCATGGTGTTATTTGTTTATGCAGTTGTCCATGAGCTGTCGTACTGCTTACCATCCTGTTCTATCAGCCGAATGTTATGCTAGTGTCGCCATATATGGCAGTAAAATATAGATATACATAGAGATGGCCTATATAATTTTAGCCGAAGACTACAATACTGGCATGATGGAAATATGGTGAGAAAATTTGAAGATCTTAGAATTTTCTGTAATACTCCGGATAATGATTGTTTTGGGAAAGAATGTGTAATTTATTCACCAATCTGGGCTTTATCCATAGTCATTTGAAGACATACATTGATTTATTTTTTTGGCGTTCTCACTGCGGTAAATGAATATTTTATATGTGAATTCTCGTCTCAAACATATAGACTCATGGCCAATACAGATAATTACAAACATAATAAATCCACACTCAAGATTTATAAAACTATCAAAGAATACTATTCCCCATAAGTCTGTTATAATACATGTTCAAAGGACGTGGCTGATACGGTACACGCTACCCTTTCTAGGCGGGGGTTGGAATCAAGAAATATCATAATAGGGTGGCGCTGAGCGGTGGATTTGCCGGCTACGTACTCACTGCTTCTATTTTTATTTGCAAGGAGCTGGAACCACGAGGTGGGCTGGCGTGGCGTGACAGAGATGTGTAAGGCTTTATTTTCGTTAATTTCATTGACATTGACTTGATATTATGTCAAGACGAATTTTATAGGCGTAGTTTGTAGTAATGCTTTTTAAGCCCTCGGGAAGTTGAAATAAAATTATCTTTTACTTTTTTTCGCTAATTTGGTTTAATTTATAAACTTCCCGATGCGTTTTGATTAGTTTACAGCGTTTGTGGTTAGGGGCGGTCTCGGGATATGATTGTTTTCACTGTTCATATTTTTAAACGATCTTATGAACCAAAACTTTATCAACAAAATTACGCTCAATAGTCACCCGAATAGTTCTGAGTATCTTACTGCATGGTAAAACCCCCTAGTTTTCCTTTCGGTCATTCAACACCCACCAATACCTAAAATTTTTGGAAATTGGTCTATAATTGTCTTGATACGGGAATCAAACTCGGGGCCTCTGTTATCACGACCGATATAACTAGAAACTGAGACCTTATAGCCCAGTTTGAAGGCGCGTTGCCAATCATTGAAGCGGTGGTATTTTCACTGCCCGATCGGTAAGGAACTATAGATTTTACTTTTCGGAAATTATTTGTAAAATCGTGATTTAATCCCTTTCTTTCATCTCTTTTTGTAGTTGTTACAAGTTAGGTATCACAAAGTACAGGCAGTAATTATTTGCGTAATAAAATATATTTGCGAGTTGTGTGAGTTGATCAACTCGCGGCAGTGGAGAGCGAGCGTTATTACCGATAAGTATATGGGGCGGTGTGTGCTCCACTGTGGATTTTGAATAATATATTATTTTCTTATGTAAAATGCCCGATTACTCCCATCTCAGAGATTTTTGCGTCACCACAAAGGAAAGCTCCTTTATGGCACTTTATACGTTTTTATTCTTAAATTTTTGTTATTTCGCGTATGTACATTTGCTGGTCGGTTTGTGAAATGAAAAAAGTTTTGTTTCAAAATAAAAGAATAGTCTTCACACCGTCTTAGGCTATTTAGATTTGAATACATTAAATAAAAATATCACTTTTGCATATATTTTTATTAGTGGAGACATTTTGTTAATATTTTATTCGTTTAGTGAATAAGATTAGGTGTTCATGTCAGCTACGAAGGAAATTTGTTGAACGAAGAAACTTTGTGGACGTTTACAATTGTTGACTGTTTTTAAAGCCATTTTGCTAATACCATAACGAACTTTACTTTTGTACTTGTATCTTTATTATTTTTTCTCCTATTTATTTCCTATCTGCTTTTAATCTTTTTCTTTTGAGATGATTTCATATAAGAGTAATGAAGCTTTAAATTTCAAACAAATTATATATCAACATAATCTTGATTTATTTCTAAACATTTAAAAAATATATGAAGAAAACAATACAGGCGTGAAATCTACTAAGCGACGCGCATTATAATTCAAAAATAGTTAGGATAAGTGTAACGTAACTCAAATCAACCCCCTCCGAAGCACGGGTCACCGGTGCCCCGCTCAAACAAAAACCAAGTGAAGGTGGCGTAAAAAGAGGTATATTATTTTATTATCTGAAGCCAGCCAAGACCGGGAGACGGCAATATCACCGTATATAGATTCGATTTTCTACGTGAATTCGTTTGACGGCCTTCATAATGCGACATATAAAACTGGGGACTTACGGACCCCGAAACCAATTTCGGGTTATGACCCGACGACTCTCTGATAATATTCTCGGGTTATTAGGTACGGATAGGAGTTTTTACTATGGCTATTTTTTCTGCTGACGTTGGATTATTGGGAACCGGTTTACGAGCCACTGTTCTCTATGCTTCTTGCGGGCTTACATTTGTTTTATGACGTCATCCGTTCCAATACTTCACGGGACAGTTTCGGAGGCTTTGTATACTACGTAATTTGGGATTGTAACCGACGTTTATTCGAGAGATTGTATATTAGACACGGATATACTAACTCAAAGCATTATTATATATCCATTCTGTATCAGCCCATATGCGTCCCACTGCAGGGCACGGGCCTCCTCTACAATCGAAAGTACGATTGAGAGTGGTTAGGCCATATAGTCCACCACGCTGACCTAGTGCGGATTGGCATTATATATCCATTACTATCGGAAAAGTATCTACATAAAAGGATTCAAAATTCCTAATTTGCAATATTTATAAAATTGTGGGATTTTGTTTTATTTTAATACGGTATTATAAAAGCAAACGTCTTTTTCAAAATGTCTTCATGATGTACAATATAAACGTGGTTTGAAGTAAAGAATACAATAAAGATAAAAGTTAAATCTATCAATCTATCTCAAAGTTCGGGTAAGTAGTCAAGACCGGAGTAAAGTAGAATTCGATTTCCATTTCAATAAAAAGTATAATGTACGAACTCGAGAAGAAAAAAATGTTTAGAAGGCGATCATCTCCACTGTCGAAGCATTTATAAAAAAAGAAAGAATAATTTAAAATGAAAGCGTAATTTAAAATAATTTATTGTCCACAGGTCTCTCATCAACAACATCGTATCCATCGAAAGTGTGTCGAGCAGGGTAGTGTACCTTATACTCAGAATATCAAAAAGATATTCGTTGAAGGTCATACAGGTATACGCGCCGACCTCGACACACCCAGATGAAGAAGTAGAGGAGATGTATGAGGGCATAAGTCAGGCCATACATACTTCCAAAACCTACTTCAATGTTGTTATGGGGGACAACAGAAGCGATGTAGAGTTGAAAGTGGGGCAATTAGGACATGTGCAACGGAACCTCAGGGGTCAGGGGCTGGCCATCTTTCTGGAAATAGAAGGGCTCTTTGCGATGAACTCTTTTTTCCAGAAGCCGCCTCACAGGAAATGGACCTGGCTGAGTCCTGACAGTTCTACGAGAAATGAGATAGATTTCATCTTGACGACGAATAGACGGATGTTCAGTGATGTCTCTGTGATCAACAGGGTGAAAACTGGCAGTGATCACCGAATGGTTATGGGCACATTGAATATCAACGTCCATTTAGAAAGGCGTCGCTTGATGAAGTCTATGCTCCGATCTACTCGCGCCTATATCCAAAACCCTGAGAGCTTTCAACTCGAGTTGACAAATCGCTTTGATTGTCTAAAAGAAAACCTTGCAGTGGACGAGTTAAACATCGGTTTGGTAGAAGCTGTCCATACGGCTGGATCAAACAAAGTATTTTAGAGCTCGCCGTAGAAATAGACCACAAAAACTCTCGATCCACACTCTTGACTTCATGGCCGAACGTCGAGCTTTGACGCTGCAGTCTTCCGTTGACGCCGAAGCATATCGGCGGCTCAATAGACGGATCTGGAAGTCCTTGCAGCACGATGTCCGTACTCACAATATTGTGAGCATTAAGGAGACAATTGAGCGGAACGGAGGCTCCAAAGTGTTTGCAAGAGACTTGTCTATTGGGCAAAGCCAGTTGTCTAGGCTGAAAACGGACGATGGCCGCATGGTATTGACGAGGGTAGAGGTATTAAGAGTGATCGAGAGGTTCTACGGACAGCTTTACACCTCGGTTGCCGAACCTACTGTTAGCTCGGCCGAAGACCCGAGAGCCGAGTTGATCCGACACTTTAGCGATGACATGCCGGACATCAGCTTGTGTGAGATTGAGATGGCCCTCAAACAACTTAAAAACAACAAGACGCCGGGTGAGGATAGAATCACTTCAGAGCTTCTGAAAGCGGGCGGAACGCCGATACTGAAAGTCCTTCAGAAGCTCTTCAATTCCGTTCTCCTCGAGGGCTCAAAGCTAGAGGCATGGAGCAGGAGCGTGGTGGTACTATTCTTCAAAAAAGGTGATAACACTTTGCTGAAGAACTACAGGCTGATCTCGCTCTTGAGCCATGTCTATAAGTTGTTTTCGGGGGTCATCACAAATCGTCTCAAACGCAGGTTTGATGACTTCCAGCCTCCCGCACAAGCCGGTTTCCGAAAAAGCTTTAGTACCATAGACCATATTCATACGCTGCGGCAGGTTATACAAAAAACCGAGCAATATAACTTGCCGCTTTGTTTAGCGTTTGTGGACAATGAGAAAGCCTTTGATTCGATCGAGACCTGGGCTGTGCTACAGTCTCTTCAGCGTTGCTACGTAGACTATCGGTACATCGAAGTGTGTTGTATATACACCACAACTACGCCACTATGTCGGTCCGAGTACAAGATCAGAGCACGAAGGCTGTTCCACTACAGAGAGGCGTGAGACAGGGAGATGTCATATCTCCGAAACTGTTCACTGCCGCGCTACAAAACGCCTTCAAGCTCTTGCAGTGGAAAGGATTCCACATCAACATCAACGGCAAGTTTTGATTTGCCGACGATATTGTAGTCTTGGCAGAATCGCTGGAAGACCTTAGCACTATGCTCGAAGACCTTAATCGAGTCTCCCAACAGGTGGGTCTTAAAATGAACATGGATAAAACGAAGATCATGTCGAATATCCATGTTGTGCCCACCCCCATTGGAGTTGGGGCTCGACTCTCGAAGTTGTAGATGAATATGTCTATTTAGGATAAGTAGTCCGGCTAGGCAGGTCTAACTTCGAGAGAGAGGTCAATCGTCGAATCGAACTGGGTTGGGCAGCATTCGGGAAACTTTGCGACGTCTTCTCGTCCAAAATACTTCAGTGCCTAAAATCGAAAGTTTTCGATAGTTGTGTGTTGACCAGTGATGACATACGGCACCGAGACGTGACCTCTCACTGTGGGCCTCATTAAACGGCTCAAAGTCACTCAACGAGCCATGGAGCGGGCTATAATCGGTGTTTCCCTACGAGATCGAATCAGAAATTAGGAGATCCGTAGGAGAACCAAGGTTACCGACATAGACCATAGGATTGGCAAGTTAAAGTGGCAGTGGGCCGGACACATAGCTCGTAGAACCGATGTCCGTTGGGGCCAAAAGATTCTTGAGTGGAGGCCACATACAGGCAAGCGAAATGTCGGACGCCCGCCTACAAGGTGGACGGACGATCTGGCTAAGGGTGCAAGAAGTCGCTGGATGCAGGCCGCTTCCAACAGGTTATTGTGGAGATCCTTGGGGGAGGCCTATGTTCAGCTGTGGACTTCTTATGCCTGATATGATGATGATGAATTTCATTTTGCTAATGTGGCATGGTGCTAATACTGATCTTAATAATTACAGAGTTTGAAACAAAATCTAAGAGTGTACGATGGTTTGTGGCTTTATGTTTCCCCCTCATGGGAACCTTATTCAAAATCACTGATATGTACCATCAGTACATCGAAAATATTACATCAGCTATGGCGAAGCTGTCATGATCTACACCTTATTTATCCATGAAGATTGTGAATTGAACATGGGGTATATCGCAGGTTTAAGTAAAGTCGATTTGACCTGGGTGACCACTGAAAACCGAGGTTGTATTGTGGTTCAACCACAGTCCAACATAAAGCCATGTATATTTATTTATTATAGCTTCAATATATTTTATTAGTACCTATCGAATATTTACGCCGAATGATGTGACAATTAAACACGTTTTTCTTTAATAGTTTCTTAGATTTATGCGAATGTTACACCTTTGCAATAAAACTATTATTTACAGATTTTATTGCGGATTTATACATTTTTTTAACTTCCCGACGTTATGATTGCTCTACAGCTTTCGTGGTCAACAGCACGGCCAAAATCAGCAAATATTAGTTTTATTTCTACGATTTTCTTTCTTTGTGTCTATTTGTTAAAGGTAATATTAAGAATAATCATTAATACCAATGTGAATAAACTGCATAAAGCACAAGTTAATGCTATAAATCAACCAAAATGAATTAGAAAAACTTGAAAAGGACCTGTCAATGCGCAAACACCAGAGTTTCATTACAATATTCATCGGAATCCACAGTTTCATGGTCACGTAACATTTCAACAGCACTACACACATTGAGTGCAAAACGATTGTCGATTGTCGTGGATCGTAAAGAATATAAGCTTTTAGGTGTATACGTAGCGCGTGACTTGCCACCAAATGTGTGCGTCATTTTGTTTCGTTATCTTTATTTTAAGGTGTTTTTGTTCGTATGCCACATGAATAGAAATGTATTTATTAATTTTACGGAATCTTGCGTGTGTTGTCTGCTGGTGCCTTTACTCTGGTTAGGTTCTATAGCTACATTTAGATCGGCTATTTTGCTATGTTTGAGGTAATTTTTCATTTTCGTAACCTTAATGGGTTTAGGTGACGCTGACTCTAAAAACATCGATATCTGTACAAAAACAAAAGGTTATAACTTCAATTCGTAATGGTTTTGAATTTGTGTGGTTTTGGACGAAATTATTAAACGGAATTTTTATAAACAATGCACGCATGCATGGAATGGAATTCATAGTGCGAAAGTGTTTATTTATCAAGAATTTCAATGATTTACATATTTGTAGTTAAAGGTAATTTAGTTGTTTCTAGATCACTACCTTTTAGATGATAGTATTAAAGATTAGACAAACTGGTGGAAAATTATCTGGTTGGCACATCTGTAACAACACCACCGGCCTTATTCGTGGGCGGTTTTAAAACAGTTTTAGTTATCAAATGGTTGATCCCTTTCGAATGTCTTTTGAATTCAGTATCAGCTAAGAAGACAAAACATTATATACCAATAGATTTTAAAACTAAACAGTTTACATAATCATGAATAAGCCCGCAACTATCGAAGAAAAAATATTGTCCAAACAAAATATTTATATCAAATCAGAATTTCACGTGTCAAGAAAATTTTATCTCCGCGTCATAAATTCCTTTTTTCCATGTCTGTTCCACGGCTTAACATAGAAAAAAAAGTACCGAATCACACACAGGAAGCAGTTTATTAAAACTCACTCTATATTCATAACGCATCACCGACACTATCACAATAATATCGCCTCGGAAGATGCATTCCAAAAGAAATGTATCAGAAAATATATAAAAACGTGATGTACTCTGTGTATAGGTGACTTTGAAGGAATAGAGATGCTGGATGTGACTATATTTTATTGTTATTTCATTCCAAATCAAAAGTAAGCAAAAACAAAGAATATATCACCCAAATACAATGATTTTTAAAAAATAAATAAAACAATAACAATGACACGTTTCTTTGCGAAATTTTTAGTTGCATTGTTTTTTTTTATTGAAATGAATGGCAAGACGAGTATGCCGTTCACCTGATGTTATAATACGACCACTCATAAACAGTAGCAAAACCAAACAACGCCTTGAAGTAGAAAACATTGCTTGGAATTCCACTGCGATCGCTATCCTTAGACATAAGATGTTAAGTCTCAATATGTCTAGTAGTTACTCTGGCTACAATGTCCTTTAATCTGAATCAAAACAGTGATTTACACTGCTGTTTGGCAGGAGAAATAGACTACGCGGTGTTGCCTACCCAGGAGACCTTTCACATTTGAGACCTACCACCACTAGTCCACCTATAGTCACACCTATAGTCACTAAAACTACTACCCAGCTTCGTTCTCGGTGGCTGTCTAGTGTCTTGAGATACATTGTACGGTGCGCCTAATACATGTTAGTCCAACAGCCACTTCCAGTCCCTTATTGCATTATACGTATGTAGGCGTGTGCGGGCGTCCGTGTGATTCCTAGAGGGAGATATGGGATTTTTCAAAGATATAAACCGGCCCGACTCGTCTTGTCCGAGGGGGTAGCTTTGTGGACGGCTTTCAACAAGATTCCGCCGCGTAATACAGAATACCTGCGTAATATCGCGATATTACATACTTCCGACGATAGTTGAGAAATGTGATATTGTTGCATATAGTGAAAGATTAGTACGCGGAAGACGGTTGAAGCGTTTCCGATATTATAAATGTTAAAGGTTACGATGTGATGTTGAATTTATTTCTTATGGTATTTTTTTTTGGTGTAAGATTGTGTGATATGTTGTAAATATTAATATTTTAGTGGTAGAGTTCCATGAGAACTCAAAGTCCATGAATTTGCTCGTATGGAGTTTTTCTATCCTTACCTTTTGAAGTATAATTTTCAAGAGATATGGCACATTATGTTAGAAATTATGCAAAAAAAGTCCGATTATCTGCCTTCATAGAAATTGTTAATCACAAATAAATATTGCCTAAAATTTAAAAAGTTGCATAAATATTCAACCTTAACCCAAAGCTCGGCCACTAGAGCAATGAAGCGAATAAAATACCAAATTTATTATTACTAAGATGCATTTAGTGTTGTTTTGTCCACAACCATCCTGGGTATGCAATTTCTGTAGGAAGGTTATAGCAGTTTTAGTGGGACAGGGCGGCGTCGTTTCATTAGATCATTTTGCACGATATAAATTATATTTGGATGGATTAACTTTTAGTGCGGGGTGGCCTGTTGATAAACTGACTAGAGGCGACTGCCAACATGTTCACGGTGGTCGCGGGTTCAAATCCCAGGGCACACCTCTGACTTTTCGGAGTCATGTGTGTATTGATAGTCACTCAGTACGCACTAAAATGGTGAAGGAAAACATCGTGAGGGAACCTGTATACCATAGCGATTTATAAAATTTCTATGGTCAGTAAATCCGCCAACCCCCGCTAGGCCAGGGTGATGGACTATATGGCCTAACCACTCTCAATTGTACTGTCGGTTGGAGAGGAGGCCCGTGCCTAGTGGGACGTATATGGGCTGATACAGAGAGAGAACTTTTTATATAATTACCCGGCTTTTTTTTCTTTATATATGCGGTCGCTCAATCGAATACCGCACAAAGATAAATGTTTATCAGGTTCACAACTCTTTGAAAAAAGTAAAAGAAAGATTATTGAGCAGCTTTTGATATCCATGACACACGTATAGGGTGAAAAAATAGGTATGTGAATAAATATATTTTGCTAAAAGGTCTTTTAGCGCAGTAAGCGAGATTCCATCTTTTAAACGGCATGCTGCAAGTTTGACATCCGGACTATAACAGATATTTTATGTAACTAGTATTTTATCTCGTTTCTATTTATGGGGTTCAAGAATCTCTCGTAGTCTATGGTAACTTAACTCAAGACAAGGGGCCGAGCACTCACATCCGATTAAGAAGTGTATTTGTTATCATATATTCTAACATACAGAGTAAATAGCTTCGTATATTAATAATGTTATATCCCATCATAATCTATACTAATTTAAAATTTTATAGATAACATAAAAACAAGCCTTGCGTGAGCAACGTCCAATTTGATGGCCGTATGCTGCACATCATTTAATATTAAAATTATATAACCGTGTCGGCGCGACCCCGGGCACAAACGGCCCTCGTGGGCGCCAAATGGACGATTTTTTACATTCAATTATAAGTGACCCCTCTTTTTGTATAAATTAGACTGTCTCTCCCTTATAAATGGCATCGCGAGGTACACAGTGTGGGTGGTACCAGTGATGGATGACAGTAAGGTCGATGTGATTGGATATTTTTGGCATGGCATGGCGTCACAGACCAAAATAATGCAACTTTGGGGAAGATTAACTGTATTTTGATATGAAAGTAAGAAGCCCTATAATTGATATCATTGGTATGTATGCGTGGCAATGATATTTGTGAATGATGCGAGTATAACACACCAATTTTTTCCTGTGGTCTTTTATACCCCGATAGAATTTTAAAAATAGTTTCCATTAGGGGTTATAAAATCAACTTTTGCTAAAACCGACTGTCCTTACAGCCTATACAAGTACATTCAGTCTATTAAACTTTTCCACATGGAAATATTTTCTAAATCCGCTCCAATGGGGTCGGTTAACTTGATCTCCGCCAGTGGGATTATTGGGAAGCGCGTCCCGCTAGATGGGATCGGCTACCGATTGTCGATACAGATCGCATATGGCGCGAAAAATATTAAATATTCACCGACGCCGAATGGATTCGAGCAACGACTCCCGATGTTTATTTACATTGTTATTTTGTTTCCTTGTTGTTTAATGGCCCCTTCGAGAGTTTAAGGCACGGCAAGTTTGAGTTGGTAGCTTAACTGGACAGCGTTTTGTTTTATCTGTTTTGTATTTTGATTTTGCGTTTTGTTTAAAGTTAGGTTGTTTAAAACTGTATATTTTTTCAAGAATGCTAAGACCATTATATGAAGTATATTATGTTCAATATTTAAAGAGCAATTTACTAATAATATTATTCTATTGAAGTCTCATGAACTACTATCGAAAACAGCAATTGACACCGATATTCGAAATTCGGCACATTTCTATCATCATCCCAGGAATGGTTGAAATTTTATAGATATCAATGTATAAAATTGCACAGATTCAGATTCAGAATTCAGTTCGTTCAATCTTCCCTTCTCTTGGATTCTTCTTTGCTGGAAACGGTCTTCACCATTTTTTTTCTTGTCGATGTTGCTTCTACTCAAAATTGTATTCATTGCGAATATCATAACTTCAAGTAACAAATTAAAGAAGCGAGTGAATGATCGCTTACGATATTCGAGACTGAATGGGCTTAGCCGCTGTTCATTACCGCACACTCGTCCCGCATCCCGTCGGGTGAACTTTCAATGGCACCTTTTTTATTCAAAATAAAGTCCTTAAAAAAACGCATGCCACCCTAGAAGCCAAATGGCCCAGAATTTGTTTAAATTGTCACGTACAGACATAGCGCGGTTACACAATCCCCGTGCGGCGTCTCTCAAAGTTTGGCCGCAGTTTTTACTGAATAAGATTTTGTATAATTGCGAATGATGCTTAGAGATTGTGTTCTGTAAATTGTTTTTTATTCGAAACTGGTTTAAATCTGAATTTGTTTTTGTATTTTAAAATGTGCGCGGAAATGTGTTATAAATTGAGTGGCTTATTGTATTCAATTATTTCTGACATTTTTTTAAAAAATCACTAACTAATTACTGATTGAAAAGGCTTATCTTTATACGAATATTATTGATGAATTAAAAACTGGTGCATAATTTTCCAATACCTAAATAATTATACCCATGATATATACCGGGTATATCAAGACTGCTACCGAAAACGAAGCCGGGTGGTAGTTTTAGTGGCTACAAACACAATGCAACTAAAAATTTCGCCAAGAAACGCGACAATTTTTTTTATTATTTTTTAAATATCGTCGAGTTTGGGTGGAAAATCCATAGTTATTGCTAAAATAATAATTTAAAGCCTTGCATACCATAGCGTCTTTAAAAATAAAACGGTGTACACTATTATTTAAGAAAAAACTATGTAATTACCATCTTAAAACGACGATAGAAAAAGAAATACCAAAAAAAAACACCACAAATTTTTGCACAAAATTTGGTTGCATTGTGTCTGGAGTCACTAAAACTACCACCCAGCTTCGTTTTCGGTAGCAATCTTGATATACCCTGTATAACATAATATTTATTTCGTTAGGATTTAATATGTCAAGCAAATTGGACGGTTCATCAATAACAGTTTGAGAGCCAGTGCTTCCAATAGACATACGGTGAAGGGTTAAAAATGCATGTAGTCGCATAAAAAACTTCACTACACAGATATCGGATTTTAAATTTTAAAATGTGCATTGTATTGAACTGCGGGGTTTGGAAATCGATTGGTGCCAGCGACAAAGGGTTAACCATTAATAATACAAAAAAATCTATGGTTTTAGACGACAGCTTGCGTGCATCATGTTGGTAGTTAATTTTCTATCGAAACTTTTTTTATAATTCAAGCTTAGAGTATATACCGGGTATCTCAAGACTGCTACCGAAAACGAAGCCGGGTGGTAGTTTTATTGACTACATATACAATGCAACTAAAAATTTAACTAAGAAACGCGACAATTATCTTTTATGATTTTTTAAATATCGTCATTTTTGGGTGGTAAATCCATAGTTTTTACTAAAATAATAATTTAAACACTTTTATACTTTAGATTATTTATAAATAATAGGGTATACACTATTATTTTTGGTATATACACAGTCAGGTCATAAGTATTGTCACACAGTAAAAACTTTTCTTTTAGAATGCTGGCCAGAAAAAAGTTTATTGAATTCGAATTTCGCATTGTTCATGAAATAAAACTGTATACTTTTTAAAATTTTACTCATTTTTAAATATGGAGTGGACGCTTAAAGAAGACCGTGTTGCAGTTATTGCGTTGCATCGTTGCGGTTACGCGCCAATTCAAATTTTTGACATAATGAAATTTTTTTAATATAACCAAAGATTCGTTTATCGTACCATCAAACGATACAATGAAGAATCTAGTGTAGACGACAGGTCAAGAAGTGGTCGCCCTCGGTCTGTTAGGACTCCAGCAGTGATAAAAGCTGTGAAGGCGCGAATTCAAAGAAATCCCAAACGTAAGCAGAAACTGTTGGCCCTTCAGATGGGGTTAAGCAGAACCATGGTGAAAAGGGTGTTAAATGAAGACTTGGGGCTTCGGGCATATCGAAGAAAAACAGGACATCGTTTGAATGCTCGTCTAATGGACCTGAGACTGAAGAGATGCCGCGCTTTGTTGAAGCGGTACGCGGGAAAAAAATATCGGGAAATTCCTTTTTCAGATGAAAAAAAATTTACCATAGAAGAGAGCTACAACAAACAAAATGATAACGTGTACGCACACAGTAGTGAAGAAGCGAGCAACCGTATTCCGCGTGTCCAACGAGCTCATTTTCCATCCTCGCTCATGGTATGATTGGGAGTTTGTTATTGGGGCTTAACAGAGGTACATTTTTGTGAGAAAGGTGTAAAAACGAATGCAGTTGTGTATCAAAATACAGTCCTGACGAACCTTGTGGAACTTGTTTCTCATACCATGTTCAATAACAGGCACTGGGTATTCCAAAAAGATTCGGCGCCAGCTCATAGAGCGAAGAGCACACAAGACTGGCTGGCGGCGCGTGAAATTGACTTCATCCGGCACGAAGACTGGCCCTCCTCCAGTCCAGATTTGAATTCGTTAGATTACAAGATATGGCAATACTTGGAGGAAAAGACGTGCTCAAAGCCTCATCCCAATTTGGAGTCACTCAAGACATCCTTGATTATGGCAGCCGCCGATATTGACATGGACCTCGTTCGTGCTGCGATAGACAACTGGCCGCGCAGATTGAAGGCCTGTATTCAAAATCACGGAGGTCATTTTCAATAAACTTTAGTGTCATAAGAATTTATGTTTTATTAAGTTTATTTTGGTATATAAATGGTTACTTAATGAATAAACTTGTTTCAATTATTTTATATTAAACATATAACAGAATTTATGACCTGACTAGGTATATATACAGGGTATATCAAGACTGCTACCGAAAACGAAGCCGGGTGGTAGTTTAAGCGATTTCAGACACAATGCAACAGAAAAAGTTGCAAAAAAAAGCGACAATATTTTTTTGTTTTTTTTTTTTTTCCTATGGCCATATTTGGGTGGTAAATACATTTTTTCCTAAAATAATAGTAAATACCCTTTTATTTATAAATACTCTAAGGTATAAAAGAGTTTAAATTATTATTTTAGCAAAAACTATGGATTTACCACCCAAAAATGACGATATTAAAAAAATCATAAAAAAAATTGTCGCGTTTCTAGGCGAAATTTTTAATTGCATTGTGTTTGTAGCCACTAAAACTACCACCCGACTTCGTTTTCGGTAGCAGTCTTGATATACCCGGTATATAGAGGTAGCGCTGGTACTTCAAAAACGTAGATAAAAATGGTGGTGCCGGGCCACCTTTTTCTTCTCTACATCCAGTGTGGATTGTGACAGCTTGGAATACGCATGACTTACATGAAAAAGAAAAATAAAAAAAAATAGTTTAGCGCTATCGAATACCATCCAAATTTATTTTAGGGGTTAATTATTTACTGTGTATTCGTTTATCATCGACAATAAATCCAATTTGTTATTAATTAACAAGAAATAAATAAAATCATTTTACAGAAAAACATTCATATTTTTGAATTTTCGAAGGCCTTTTTATTCAATGTTGCAAGTAATTAAATTGTTGGAATTCCGAAAAAGTTCCGAAATATTTTTTAGGTAAAAAATATAAAATATTTGAATTTGGAGCGAAATTAATTATAATAAGCCGAGGGTGAGTTTTATTTTTCATTTATTATTAATATTTTGAATTATGATAGCTAAAAACAATGTAACGTGAATATGTTAATTTACGTTTATTTATTTATTTATATATTTTTCGCGGAAAAGTCATTTCTCGGTAACATTAATATAGCAGTGCTACCAACATTACGAACAAGAAAATATCTACGTTTTTGAAGTTGCAAGTGTATGACAGCGCTCCCTCTATATATAAATACTCTAACCCCCAAATACTGGATAGCTACTCAGCCACCGGACTCATTATATATGCCGTTAATTTGAAGTTCCGTTAAATTTCGAAACAAAATACTGGATAGCCATTTAGCTCATAAATCGGTCTACTCAGCAAACATCCAGTTAAATTTCCACAGATTAACGAAAAGTTTGTTTTCAGTTACAATTTTTAAATAGACAAATAAAAATTGAAACGTTTATATTTGCATAAATATAAACGTTTCATTTGACGCAATATTCTTCATACATGATTTCTCAAAATTGGAAATTTAACTGTTACATTTAATCTGAGGAATCATTGACACATTTTTACTTATGTTACGATTATGCTTAAAGCTATATTAAATATTGCCAAGATACTATTTAAAAAAATCTGTTGATAAAATAATGTGGGTGATAAAACTTATGTCCCTATATCCGAAGCGAGTTGATTAAAAATATTATGATGTCTGTTTTTATTATTTATTGTTTACAATTGCACTCGGTTTGAAAGTTAGTTTTTGGAATTTTTTTTTAATAAATAGGTATATAAAATACCAAGCAACGGCTGCAGATCTAGCTAAGTACCAAACGGAGAAGACTTCGTAAATAAATACGATATGAGAAAGAAGCTGTGCTGGATATTATAAACAGGTAAGTATACACGTATTCCTCTAAGTTTTAACGTATTTATATGATCATTAACTATTTAATATATAATATGAATCGAATATTCGCACATTTTAAATCATTATCATCATCTACAGCCTGTAGGATCCCACTGCTGGGTACCTATAGGCCTCTCTCATATTATACCTCCTATATAATTATTATCTCCTCCTCATATAGTAGTATTATGAAATAAATATGGAAAATAAAGTATGGTACAATGTGTATAACTATAAATAATCCTTTGTTTCAGGAGCTGGAGTGGAGTACATAAATATTCAATGTGTATATAATAAGACCTTTCAAGAAATATGGCTCGTATATATAGTGCCATGTACATCATTTATAGACCAAATAAGTAAGCTCATGATTATGTATAAAAAATAAAAAAAAATATATAAATTATGATATATTTTAACTTAAAAACTTTTGCAGGTAGTGCTATAGAAATCATACATACAGCAAATCATTTGGACAATACACACTGGTGGTGGTAGGTCTCTCATATGTGAGAGGCCATCTGGGTAGGTACCACCGCAATGTCTATTTCTCCCGTCAAACAACACTGCTTAAATGCACTGTTGTGTTTCGGATTGAAGGACATTGTAGCCAGAGTAACTACTGGACATATTGAGACTTAACATCTTATGTCTCAGGATGGCGAGCGCAGTGGAATGTTGCTACTGTTTATGAGCGGTCGTATCGCTTACCATCAGGCGAACGGCTTGCTCGTCTCGCCATTCACTGCAATAAAAAAAAAAAAAAACACCCTTTTGCAATGAGTATGTAATATAAAAATATACAAAAAAGAATGAGACAAATTGTGTCAAGGAAGAAAAATTTGCATTAGAAAAGTGTTTTAAATCAAAGTTGAAGAATTTTATGAATTTTAACTAATATGTAATACATAAAATAAATTGTTTATTTCACCTTTTTTCAGTTAAAAATGTAATATTATATTTCTATTATACATGTTTAATAGTACATTCATTAATTTAGTTTTAAATTAATGTTAAAATAATTGTTATTATTTTGTGTTATAAAGAATATAGATATAAATGTAAGACAGATCTAAAGAAATGTAGATAAGTAAAAAATTATAATATGTTCTAATGATGTTGTTAAAATAAATATACTACAATAAAACATAACTCATTTTTATTTGTATTCATTCTATGGTAATTCAATAAAATGCACTGTACTGTGTAAAATATGTATTTTATGATATTATTCCTCGTTACATTTTCATTGGTTATACTATGTTGAGCTGTTGGAAATGATTCAGAAAGAACAATCTCCAATATTTGATCATTTTGGAAACATGCTATATTATGTCACAGCACATGCCTCTATAATAGTAAGCAAATTTAATAGCCTAACTTGGAGACAAGGAGATCTTTGTTTTAAAACCAAAGACCCTCTCCACTGAGTTTCTTGTTTTAATATGGTATTGATTGTAAGCTTCTTCAGCCTCCCCATTCCAGACATGCACATAAAGGAGAATCATTGAAAATTGTGCTATCATGCATCGAGCCTGGCCATCGGCCTATAATGTTTCTTATCCTGAAGTTAAGGTCGCAGACTGCTTGCACTTTTATAGAAAAATTGCCTTTTCTGTTTCTGCTTGTGCTCCTCCTAAAAACAAGATAATTAAAATTAGAGCTCTAGCAAATATTCTTATATCAAACTACAGATTATTTTATATATATTGAAAAAATATATTTATAAAATTAGATTGTTTATAGGAAACTATTTTTGTGGTTGAACATTGTTCCAGTATATACTGAATAGCTACAATCAGTACAAATACCAGCTAAATGTTTTGATTCCAAGAAGCATACATATATAAATTATTGTGTAGAAATAATTTAGAGTGTGCCTTTATATTGTGCATACTATATTATTCTATTCTATGATTAATAATATATTATGAACAGTATAAAGGGACACTCTAAATGATTACTACACAATATAAAATACACTAGGCCTTTTAGAAGCACATTTAGTTAAAATAAGATAAGAAAACATAATATATTTGTGTACATGTAAAAGCTAAATAGTTATGTATACATTATCTATAATATAAAAATGAATCGCAAAATGTGTTGGAAACCGCATAATTCAACAACGCCTGGACCAATTTGGCTGATTTTGGTCTTGAAATATTCGTGGAAGTCCTGGGAAGGTTTTAGGGGTGAGAAAAATAGGAAAATTTCTGAGGAAGATACTAAAAACCTTTTTTTTGGGTATCGTTCAAGCGTGATGCGTCCAGCCAGTATAGGATGATCTTTGTTTATTTGACGGGAGACGTAAAAGACGGTCCAGCTTCAACTACCACCCAACGTAAAATGATCTATCTTTCCATTGTCTTTCATTGACGGCTGACGAAATAGAACAAAATTCAAAAAATGTGTACATCGTGTATATAATATTATCTAGATACGGCGTCTTGCGCATAATTTTGTTAAATGTAAATTAAAACGATGTCCACATCTACCAAAATCGCCCATTGTTTTTTGAGATTATTGCAACAGTTTTAAACAAAGTATACTCTATCGAAGCGTTTTGCCGGAGTATACCAAAATATATCTAATTATAATTTTTCGTTTTCATAAACGACATTGTTTTTTGAATTTATACTTTTAGATGCGCTGGGGGACATATTTAAATTTCGCATTAGTATTGTTTTCAGACTCAAGAATAAAAAAAATATTGGTACGTTGATGCCGTATCTAGACATTATAATGAAACGATATGCAGTTTTATATTTTTAAATATTTGTTCTATTACTTACGTCACCTGGTAAGGCAGTATGAAGGTTTTATTAATTTGTATATGGTAACGTAATAGACGCGACTGCCAACAAGTTTACGATGGTCACGGGTTCAAATCCCAGGGCATTTTCGGATTAATTTTCGGAAGACTTTTCGGATTAATTTCTACGTGAAATAAAATCCGCCAACTCGCACTAAGCAAGCAGGGTGGACTATAATATCTTCTTCTATAATATAAAAATGAATCACAAAAAGTGTTGGTAAGCGCATAACTCAACAACGCCTGGACCAATTTGGCCAATCCTCTTTTTAATGGTTATTATTACTTTATTACTAACAAAAAGTAATGGCGTGCAATATTATTAGGAAAAACAGCATTTTGGTGCTGAAATAAGGGACGTAATATTGGATGGACAATAAAAAACGCTAAAGTTTTTAATGTCAAAATTTCATAAGGTAATCTTTATATGTACATGTATATGGAGAGACGGGATATAATAGAGTGGAAGGTACGGGAGAGGGCTGGGATAGCTGACAGATTTGATAGGACGAAATGTAAATGCACGTTATAAGACGGGATGGATAATAAAAGAGAAAGGACGGGACGGATCGGGAAGAGACTGAACAGACGGATGAGACGGGATTGAGCCAGACAGTAGCATAGCTATGTCAAGTTTAGGTATACAAGAGATTAATACGAAAAATAACATGTATTTGGTGTGGAGTGGAATCAAAAAATATATGCACCCAGGCGAAGCTGGGTCGGGCCGCTATCTAATATATAAAATTCTTCTGTCACGGGGTGCGTAATCGAACTCCTCAGAAACGGCTTGACCGATTCTCATGAAATTTTGTGAGCATATTGAGTAGGTCTGAGAATCGGCCAACATATATTTTTCATCGCCCTAGATGTTAGGGATAGTCCACCCCAAAATTTTTTTTTTATTTTTTAGACAAAATTTTTAATTTCTATTTTTTATGATACAACATACAAAAATACATACAATCCTCAATTTTCACCCTTCTACGATCAACCCTTATTTTTTAATAGCCATTTTAGTAATTTAATCATTTTTCCTCTCCGGTCGAAAACTGATCAATCGTCATTTAATTAGTTATCCCCGCCAGATGTCTACAGGTGTCACTTCTGACCCAGTAAACAGCACGGAGTAGGGATGAGAACGAAGCCGGTCTCCTGTTTCTCTCACACAATACGATTATTGTTTATACATCAAGTGTAGTAGTAACGTTGACAATTATTATTTTGCTATCTCAGTGTAACTCTCATATTAAATTTTAATAATTCCTATTTTATATATAAGATGTATATGGATGTTTATGGAGAGAAGGGACATAAAGTAAAATAGAATCGAAGGTACGGGAGAGGGCTGGGATAGATGACAGATTTGTTAGGACGAACTGTAAATGCACGTTATAAAACGGGATGGATAATAAAGAGAAGGGACGGGATGGATTGGGAAGAGACTGAACAGGCGGATGAGACGGGATTGAGCCGGACAGTAGGATAGCTACGTCAAGTTTAGGCATACAAGAGTTTATACGAAAAACAACATGTATTTGGTGTGGAGTGGAATCAAAAAATATATGCACCCAGGCGAAGCTGGGTCGGGCCGCTAGTTATAAATAGAAATGACCTGGCGATTTGATCCTTATATGTGTGAAATTTATAACTACAATCACTCCTACGATCGCATAGATATCATTCGCAATATGACATTGTTGTTGATAGTTGGGAATTTTCATGCCACGATTTTGTAGTTTATCCGACTCTGCTGCAACTTTGTGATGTAGTCGGCTGTTCCACGTGAAATACGTCTCCAATAATCTTCTGGTAACTGTCTGTCGCAGAATATCATAGGTTATGCAAGTAACAGTTGGTCGCAAGTTTTTATCGATCGACTTCTATTTGTACTGGGTTCTATTGTGTCTCCAAGCAAGGAACACAGATGCAGAACAGTTTCTTTCTTCAGGCGGAACTTCCCTTTGTTTGAATTTTTTCTTCTTTGTATTTGTCGAAAGCATTGATTTTTTCTTGATTGACTCGCCTTGACGAAGCTATATCATCATCAGACAGCGATGAAAACGTCGCGAAACACATTTTAGTTAATAATATGTAGAATTGAAAAAGTTAAGAGTGAGAGTCACAGGCGGACTTAAGACGACGGCCGCTTATAACTAGAAATTAGACTGTTTGAATGCTGTCAAATTCTTAAGTTGCTTTCGAGAATACGAATCGGATGAATAATGCCCCGTTAAATATTTAATTCTTAAGTGGTTTTATCATAGTTATATTTAACTGGAATCAATTTAACCGGGCATTAGAGCTAGTTAATCGGAGTTAAAAGTTAATTGGCTTTCCAGTATTTGGGCATAAGAATTCAAGTTAGCGTGTTCTAAAGTAAATTTTATTTAAGTAATTTTTTTAATGGAAAGTTAAATATTTTTACATCTACAGCATATAATATGCTAATAGATATTAATTTAACCAAAGTAAATCAATTATACTTTCGACAATAATTTTCAAAATAATTTTAAGTAATAGTAAAATACATAAAACTAATCGTGTAAAACACGCTGCCTGTGCAAGAATTAAGATTTGGAATTTTATTATAGACCGTCTACGATCATTTGGCGTGAGAATGCGTGTTTTTTTTTATGGATTTTCATTTTATCTTCATGTTTTCAAAATATTAGTTACAGTTTTTTTTTATTTTACGCATTGTTCGGGATATGTTTTCTTAATGTATACTCATCATCTAGTACTATGTGATTAACATGTCCAATATGATAAAATAGCTTGGGAAATATTTGAGAAAAGTGGTGTCATTTATGAAGATTCATACTGGTGATAGGTCTCTTATATGTGAGAGGCGGCCTTGCAATGTTTATTTCTCCCGCCAAACAGCAATGGAAAGGCACTATTGTGTATCGGAGTGAAAGGATATTTTAGTCAGAGTAACTACTGGATATATTGAGACTTAAAATCGTATGTCTTAGGATGGCGAGCGCAGTGGAATGCTCAGCATTGCTTTGTAAAACAAGGTGTTGTTAGGTTTTGCGACCGTTCATAAGCGGTCGTATCGCTTACGACGTAGGCGAACGGTATGGTCGTCGCGCCATTCGTAGTAATAAAAAAATGTGGAAAGAGAAAAGCTGTTCCTAAAATTTTGACAGCATGAAAACCACGCATGTGCACGCCAAAAGACCATAAACGATCTTTAAATAATAGATAAATGTAAATATCAATAAGTCATTGTTTATGATTTCATTTGAAAGAGGAACCCATTTTCAATTACTGCTGCTGATAATAAAAAAAGTTTCTTTTTCAAATCAAATATCCGTATAGAGTGGAATATTTTTTGTTTTGTTTACTAATGTGCACATCGCCTACTGCGCGTTAATTCTGGCACACCGCGGGAAGGTGATGGACTCCCACCGCGGTATCACAAAGAATTTGTGAAGGGGTAAACAATTGCTGCGGATTTGGTAATAAGAAAATTATTGAAAAAAATCTAGTGTAATTTTATGAATGTTTTGATTATTAAAGTGTGATGAGGTACTTACTGCTTGGGGATAAAATAATTGTCATAATTATTACCAAATATATAATACTACAATTTCCGATGTCATCGTTTATAAATAAAACTGAAACTAATAAAAAATATTTATCATTGTATTCAGGAAAAAAATACAAAAAAAATTTCAAAAACATTTTTACACATTATTATATATTTACTTTAAAATATATAAATGTGTAAACAGTTTATGATAAAATGTTTGATATTGAACGTTCTAAGAAACCCCTGCAACCCTTTAGATGTGTATCTAAGGAAACCGACATTAAGTTCATCTACTCAATACATTTTTCGCGAGAGCGATACACACAGCGCAAAATTACAAGTCACTATTCCGGCGACAACCCTACGTTTTGCCTTCCTACCAGGAGCGCAAATATAGCGACAATTCTTGCTATACAATGTACATTACTTGCTTGGTACTATGAAACTAGTTCTGTTGTAAGTATATCCATCAATGTACATCGTTCTATCCAATTGTACTTGATAACCTTAAATAGCTCAAAGCTCGCGAGCCTTATTGTATCGAATGCTGCCGAACCATTAATCAGTCTGTGCGAGAATCATCAATATAGCATTACAGAGGATACGTCCAAGTATTCGATTCTATGTATCGATAATTCGATTACGCCATCTCGCATTGTGAGGAGGTAGTTCATCATCCGAAAAAATACTCGTGTCATTATATTAACGATGTTGGCCTGTATCGGATTTGTTGGAGTTGATTGACAAGGCCTAGTTTGCCCTAGATTTACTTACTGTTTTAGCGTTCATACATAAAATCGAATTCTAATTACTATATTTTAGTAACATAAATATTTTTATTATTTTGTTTTGTAGATGAAGCCAGTTTAGTGACAATTACACCTAAAGCAATTTTAAGTAAAAATTAATTAAAATACATATATTTTATATTTATCTTGACTTTTTCATAGGTTATAAATATACGTCCCTCTGTTGGTCCTAAGTCATCTTTATTATTGAAAAATTAGACCTGAGCCCACTAAGATGGTTTAGTAAAATTCATATTCCCTTAATGTCTCTCGCAGATAATTCACAAATAGGGTTCCCAATAATATTTTCCTTCGTCGTTAAATTTGATTTCTCAAACATAAATTCTACTTCCAAAGGTCAAGTGGAACCTAGTAACAGTATAAATGTGAAAGGCTACAATACTAATCAAATATGATAATAGAAAGAGATTCCCAAGGGCAGCTTGGTTCGAAAATATATTCTTTCAATATTCCGATTGTATGAGATTATAACGGCTCTGGTATGGACGAGTAAGCCGATTCTTGGTCTATTCAACAAGTTTCGGTTTTAAAAGTGTGAATATTCAATGTAATATATGCATTAGAAAGTTTCAAGACACAGTAAGTCTATTGCTGAACATAGTAAAATAACTAGTTAACAGATTATAAGAAAATACAAACAAATATGGGTTTAGCTGGATTTTTTTTCAAGATAAGTAGATTAATATTTTAAAACAGATGGCATATGGTTCCAAATACATTTTTGTAAAGTTTTCGATCTATAAAATTGCTGCCCTTTAGTTTTATAATGAAATCATTAAGATGTGGGCGGAGCTTACAACTTCGATCGAAATTAGGCTATAGTTGAAAGGTGAAACTGGTTACAAAATAGCTCTACCTGAGGCTGACGGGTTAAGCAGTTTGATTGCAATATTTTTAAAATCTAATACTTCAAAAGAACGGATGGAACGACATTAGTTGAAAACAGCGCCGTCCGGCGGGCATTAGTCATCGTTGTTGAGAGGCGTCCTGGGGGAAATTACGTGCGGGGCCGCGGCGACCGCGTCGCGGGTTGACTAAAACCTAGTGTTAGCTTGATAGCGAGTTTAGAAATTATTCTGCGATGTTTTATTTTGGGTCGTTTAGGCCCCTGTTGAATCGATTTTGGTGTGAAGGTACTATTTTCTGTGAGAATATGCACATTGTCATGAGTCAATTTAAAATACCTAGTTAGGCTCTCGATTTTTGAAGATAATGGCTAAAGGACAGAATACATGGAGACGAGTTACTGTAATAGTCGAAAAGTAGAACATTCATTCCTAAACATATTTATTAATTATTATTTAATCAAAAGACTATGTATAGTAAGTATTCTTAGATCGATTTTGGAACTTAGATGTCCATAGCAAAACATATGAGTATCGAAGCTTTTTTAGAACACAGTTATTAGAGTAATATATTCAAACTGATTCATTTCATATTATTGTTTGTTGCTGCAGTAGATTTATCATCAACGTAAATTTTTCCATTTACTACTTTTTTTTATATTCTTAAATAATCCTAAAGAGTTCACACGTCAGGTGCTACTGCAACAGCCCATCCCGTTACATCAAAAATTAATTCGGCAACATTTCCCACATGCGAAGGGTTAAAAAGTATTGTAAGACGATATCTAATTTCCTTGAAAGCAAAATTGGCGTAACATCGGCCCGGCATTTTTTTCTACTAACCCTTTGCACGGTGTCTTTTGTTGTTTTTTTCTTTTCGTTTTTTAAAGCGCAAAGAAAAGGCGGTTAGTTTATATCCGGACTCTTTTGACGTGAGAAGGGTTGACCGATGTGCGTTCAATGAGTATTAATTATTTGAAGTGGGATTTTGTGTGGATTGATGCATTGTGGGAGTCTTGAGAGCGCATTGAGGTAACTTAAGTAATGGTTTTGTTATTTAAATTTATTTCGGCTCTTTTGATCTAGGTGAAGGAGGGTTTGTGTGTGTGTAATTTGATTTATTTTAATTGGTTTATTTGAAAGTTACTAGTGAGTAGAAGTTTGTCTACAATTTTTTGTAGGAAAGCAATAATTAAATAACTTCTTTAAAAAACTCACGGAATCCCTCATCAAATAAGTAAAGAACTGTATAGTAATTGTAATTAAATACAAACTTATTTCAGAGCGCCTACGCAAAATATAAACGAAAACGTAAAAAATCTGATCATTAATAAGCGGCAAATAAATTAAATACATGATTTCCAAAAGAATTGTCATTTGTGTCACAAACCTTGTATGTTCCGTCTCCTTGAAGTATTTTTTACTTACTCCTACTAAATATCAAACAAAAAAATAACTCTTTCATAAATCATACATTAATAAAACAGTATGTATAGCGAACCGGACCATAAATTAAGGAAGTAATCTTGTACGAAATTGAAAAGGGTACCATTAATTTTCACACTTCATCAGACAACGTGAGATCCGATCATAAATATGGCGCTTGTTAAAAAAATATAAAGAAAAATAATTTCACGCGAATCAGGAAGCATCTGCCGTCACCTGCCGCCTAACCCTTGATTACCCTTTTTGATTCCTGGGGCCTCTTCGACCCGGATATCAAAGGGTTTGTCTTTTGTTTGTCAGTGAACAGTTATATTACGGTCTTGGTCCAGGTGAAGGATCTTACGGGTTGACTCTGCGTTCTCACGATATGATAGCGGATTTAGATTTTTTTGCTCCGGAAGGGTTAAGTTGCGTAACTGTTAGGTGTGTAATATTGAAGGGTTGTACGAGATTTTGCACGTTGTAGTACTATGTTTGTGGATTAAATTTTTCAAAAAAGATAAATCGTAAGTAGCTTCAGTTTAAAAAAAAAACAATTATTTAATGACGGTAAATTATTTAATGATAATTTAATACCATGTTAATTTAATACGATCCCTATGATTTTGTTTCATGGCTCACCTGTAAGCCATGTAAAGTGAAACGACTTAAATAATAACCATGGGTGATGTTGTTAAAAAATATTTTAATAATAAATTAAAATTAAAATTTTTAATATTCTGAAAATCACCTGCTAGATTATCTGAGATTAGATTCAGCTTATGTGAAGAGTCCACCTAGGTTAGCTAGATGGATATAGATAAAGGAGTCCTTAGCTGGATGGATATAAAGATACAATGTTAACACAACAGTAAATAATAACAAAATACAACTCACAACTCGTGTTCGATATTCAGAGAGTCATAAAATGTTGTCTCCTCAGGTCATGCGGGGCTTTTATTCCGGTAGACGGCGCGGAGAAATTGTCGGGCGTGCGTGATTGACTGGACGGGTGGCGAAAGTGTTGTTCTTGGGAGTTTATGCCTGAGAAAGCTTTGTCTCTGAGAGGATGACCTTGGTGTTATGTTGGTGAGTATATGAGAACTGACGTAGAATTTTAGTGTGTATGTATTTTATAAGTATTTAATATTTTAATATGTTGACTGATGTTTCACAACTTTACTCAATATGAATGTTGGTAACACGTAAGATTCAGAATACTTTATAAATACCTATTTTTTGTTTAAAATTATTTAAAAATAGAACTATAGAGTAAATATATTATATTATGGTCATTGATGATTAATTACATTGAAAAAAATACTAAACAAAGGAATGTCTAACGGCCGTTCTCTATATCCTATCTATCTTTAACAAGAGGTTAAAATGGATATCGTTACTATGTCGATACCACTGTATGCTTCAATAAACAAAGATAGACATACAATATTATCTTGCCTGCATATGTATAAATATATGCACCTTATCTAAATATCTCTGTCTTTCTTTACTGAAGCAAAAAATGTATCGAAATTGCGAGAGAAATCTCTTGTTAAAGATAGAAAGATTATAGAATCCGGCCGTAAGAGTCTTTTCAATTCTAACGTCAGCGCAAATCTGTCGTGGAAATCATTTTGCTTTAATGTTAAATAAAAAAATGTGTAACTGAAATGTTTAACTTATCACTAATAACACTTTGTGAACTTATAAAATACAGGATAGGGTGAAGCAATATTAATAAAAATAAATAAATAAAAGAAATCCATAGATTCATTGTCATATCTTGAATTTTTCTCCGTCCTTATGTCTGTATGTGACTTGTCTAAAATATGTGTAATCTATGTAGTAGCGGAGTACATCCGAAAGCAAACAAACACAAGCATATTTTTTCTTTCACTACGTTATAACAAGTTATGATAACTTATTTGTGAAGCTTGAACAAACTGGATTGGGCAAATAATATTGATACGCCTAGTTTTTCACGTAAAATGTTTGACTAATAACATTTATATGTCTGGACTATTGTTTTTTTAGGCGATATTAAAAATATTTATTTGATTGTTAATGTATTTTTCGTGTAAAGATTTGGAGGATACTTTATTTCATTGAGATAAATATATTATCGGCTGTCATGTCTCTATATGTAAGTTTATTTGTTGTTTTTTTTTAATTTTAAATTACTTTTCTACATTAAATTCCTTCTTTATTTAACATGAAATTATGTTTTAATACCTATTATGAAAAAAGTATTAAAGAATGAATTTTTAAAAATCTAATTCGTTAGATTTGGGCGGGTGCAGGCAGAGTGCGACCATAATTATTACAAATTCTGAAACTCATGAGTTAGTCTGAAGTTTCGTTTTAATCTATTTAAAGATCAAAATGTAAGTATATAAAATCTACTAATTTATTTATAAATTCTTTGGTATTTTTCGTCTGAGCATACAAAAAGACACGGACAAAAGCCACCGTCTTCATACAGCCATAGTCGAAGCCAAGAAACGTGATAGCCACGGCAAGTTGTTTGCAAACCCACAAATGCTATTTGCCGTGCCGAAACCATCGGCCACTGGCGGTGTCACGTTGCTAACGTTAACCAAACAAACTTAAATGTCTGTTTGCACAACGAAAACTCTATATCTGCCACTGACGCCTTCAATGCGCCGGTTAATAAATGTGGATGTGTCAAAATTTGAATTTGGAACGCTTGATTGAAATTTTTAATAATTCGAAAAACGTACTCATAGATAATGAACGTAACCTTGTTTCAATCAACCTCTTTTGATTATTATATTAACAAGGAATTTTAAAACTAAATTACTATTTATAAAGGCTAAAATTATTGAGTATGTATTGCAAATAATTATTTCATTAATGAACAGTCTTTTTAATTAGTTATAAGCGCTTGTGTAAAACGAAAAAATCCTTTCATCAGACATCTTGTTAAAGTAATAGACAAAATGAAAAGTTTTGTTAGTTCTCTTCCAAACATTGTTACGTTACACAGTCCCTGACAGCCGCCATAAAACGTGTATAAAACAAATCGGGAAACTACAAAGAAGTCCGAAATATATACGAATAGGAAGCCATATTTTCCACCGATATCCACCCCAGTTTCCGAAAAAATAGTAGATAATCTAACTTTTTCAAACGCCCTTGGTCTAGTATTGACCAGTTTAACTTGATCTCCGTGCCCACGCACGCCAAAACTAATTCCTCAACTATGAACTCGATATGGGGATCAGTCATAAATTGGGTGGTTAGTCGGGGGCGTAGGGTAGGGAAAAGGCAGCAAATCATTACTGACAGTTGACCAAAAGGGGTGTGGGCCCCTAAAATATGTATGAGGCTAGGAAAGGTCTGTTATGGTGTCCGAATGTTGATAAGCCAAGTATTGGGGACGCGAGATTGGATGCCAATAATGGGGGAAAGGCGAATCAGTATTTGTCGTCAATTTTTGTTCGCATGAGATTGCATTCTCGTGAATAATTCATTTTGATTAATTTTTTAGGTTTAAATTTTGTTTTCTTGAGATTTTGTGTCCATTTGAATGGATAATAATATAGTATTAGCCGTTAATTATCTCCTTGCTTTACTATTGATGCTATATCTTAGTCCGCTAGCCTTGAGTGTTGGTAGAGATTACATAACTCGGAAAATTTTATGAAGATTTCCTGGGTATGCAAGTTTTTTCACGATATTTCTACATGTGACTTTGGAAAATGATAAATAATTAATAAATGCGAATACAAACATATTTTGAAGAGTCAGAATCGTACGCTTTCGGCTCGAAAATCCGATTTCTGTTAGGCTATCGATATACGATGACTTTGATTCCAGCATAGTGTTTAATCCATTTTTATTGCTTTTTGTTGATTGTTATTTAATTCAGAATTTAACAAAACAACCCTTTTTATTGCTTTGAAAGCCGAGACGAGCATTCCTTTCGATGGTAAGTAAAATGACCGCTCGTGGACAGTAGCAAACCAACAAGATGTTAAGTCCAGTAGTTACTCAGGCTACAATCTCCTTCAACTTTCTACACTAAAGAGAGAAGAGCGGAGTCGTAAACGATTAGGTATAAGCAATAAAATATAGTCTGTTTTCAAAAAAATATCTTAACTAACGTGGGAAAATATAAAACTATTAAAAACACTAAATCAAAACAAATACGGTGTCTCCGCACAACTTATTGTTGCCACAACAAAGTGTCTAAATCCCCTTTAATCCGAGAAATAGGATTTTGTAAAAAAAAGTTAAAAAAAATTGCGCTCGTTGACTCTCGCAAGTGACAATAGTAGCGGTGTGAAATAAAAAAAATACAAAATGACGATACGTAAGCTACCAAAATACAATTGATTTTTTGCCGAATAGTTTTGTTAAAGGATTTTTGAGTGTTACTGTTTGGATGGTAGTTATTTTTTGCGTGTTGGTAGCCTAGTTTCGAATCTGACATTTCGGATTATCATTACGCAAAGGTTAAAAATCAAATATACCCAAGAGAAGCCTTTATATATGTCTAATGAAAAAAACAACGAAGACTGAAGTTTCGTTAACCAATGAAACATTAATCTTGTGTTATTCATTGCTATGATAACTGTGAATATAATTGATGAAATATTAATTTATTACCAGTAACACTTTTTTATATATAAAAATGTCATGAAATAAATCTCATTTAATTTAATTTATTAATGTCAAGACGGTCGATTACAATATATAATTTTAAGAAAATCGGTTAACTTTTTCCATCACCATTAAAAAGATAAATCATTAATAGTCTACAAAAACGTAAACAGAAGCACATAAAAAGGATCAACAAATGACCCCATTACATCAAGAGTTCCATACAAACATAATTAGTATTGATGGGTATAATATATCGAGTTGGCACTTTTTACCCCAAAACACGGCGTTTTAACCCCATACGGGTTTTTTTACCATCAATTGGTGTCAAGAGGCGATCGCTGTGAAATTTTTCCAATGATTCTCACGACCCCAATATTTTTTTGACGTTGTTGTTATTTCGTTAATTGGTTATAAATAATTTTATTAAATATGGGTTGTATTTTATGTCACTCAAAAATATTAATGGCTCGCACTCATTAGAAGCAATGAATTAGTATTATTTACATGTTAATTAATTTTGACGTAATTGCTGCTCGAGTTGATCTAGAATGCCCCTAGATTAATTAAAATACACTAACACTCATTGTTAAGCATGGCTTCCAAACAGTAATTTTGTCGTATCGTCCACCGCGGCATTTCAGATACAAACCTGTAAAACCATCTCCAATCACAACTCCACTGTTGAACACAGGCGTTTTAGAATATTTCCGCAGCGACTCAGAAAAAATCTTAATTTAGCGCAAATCTTTTGATATAGTACTTTTGATTAATTCTCAAATATGCAGATGTCTTTATTACGTATCCTTCATAGTATGGGAGGTATTTTAAATAGCACAGTCACACACCACATCTAATCCTAGACTACGAAAAAGTTTAATGGACTTAACCCTTCCATGATAAATTAAATTTACTACAACAGTATATAGCATCGAAAACCATCGTTAAAAACTTGCATAGATAAATCCCCATTCTGCACCGAACAATAGAAACGTAACCCTTGCGTGCATCACGTCCTAGTTTTATTATTTTATTAATTTGAATGTTGCAATTCTCATACCTGGCACAACAATGGGACATTCACCGGCTCTTTTCAATTTTTGCATAGAGGGTTCTAATGCCGAGCATAATGTAATGCAATAGGCAGATGTGTTTGAATAATGTGAAACAGATTATGATTGGTGCTAGTTTGAAGTTGAATTTAGAATATTGGATAGCAGATGATCATTTTTCAATATTAGACATTTCTATTTTTAGTAATCGAAATAGTTGGTAACTGGCAGTATAATCAATAAAGAATATAGTTAATTATATATTTATAATTTGTATAACCTGTATTTTAATTCAGTTATTTCCTTTATTATATTCTGTCCCGATGACGAATATTTTTAAACCATTTTTAATATGGTATTATAATGTATTTAAAGACTTCATTATTAACATCTTATTACGTACACTGCATTCTTGCAAATTAATTATTTCAATTTGAATATTATAAAATTTATTCTTCACTTACATATGTAAATAATTTTAATTAATTATGCTTAATTTTATTACAAGATATTGGCGATTTGTCCGCAAAACTAGCGCAATTTAATTTAAGTACTCCAATCCGGAATTATGTTATTGTTCTGTTTTCTAATTGATATAAAACGCAGATAGCTCAAGTACACTATAAAACCACTTCGTTTATCAGCCGATCAATCTGAATAATGGAAGGAAATTAGGCGAATAATTCGAGTACACTATTAGTGGCACACGTCAAGTACAAAATTACCTTTGAATCTAATCTAACATCTTTGCATACGTGAACGAGCTCCTTTCGCTTATTGTTCCGTTTCCTTTGTTCTGCGTTTAAAAAAAGTGTTCTTAATTTAAAATATACGTGCACAGTAATGTTATGATATCATGTTATACTATTTTTGCAGAAAAAATATATTATCAGAATATTTTTAAGAGTGACAGAGTCATATTGGTTGTCAGTACTATTCTAAAAATGACAATCGATTACACTTCGATTCAAATTTAGAACGAATACCAACTGTTTGTTATTTGAAAACTGATTTATGGCCAGAGACAATGTTATAAAGCGAGTGCGTTTTTTTTTCTTAAATATTTGTGTTGCAAACGGGTGTTTTATTTGTGTCAAAAAATTCGCAAGGGTCGCTCAGACAACGGCGCGCCGATAAAGGGTTTGGTTATTACTATTACTAGAAAAATAAGTTAGTGTTATTGTTCGGTAATGAATTATTGGATCGGAACGTTTCAGGTACATTAACTAACATGTGAAGGGTTAGTGCGGTGATATTTTGCAAAATGACAGTCGCGAGTTTCACACGTGAATGTGCAGTCAAGTAGAGCGAGTTTGTGCCGAATAAAAAACCGGCCTATTTTTACTAAAAAGTATTTATTTAATAGATGTTTCAACTCAGTAATTTCTACGCCTTTATGTGTGAGTGAATATTGGATAATAAAGCATTGTGCATGCAGCGAAAAAAAACAAATTTTCAAGTAAGTAAGCATTTTGGTTTCAATGTATGCCATCTTACATTTATTAGTATTACAATCTATTTTAAATGTGCCGATTAGTACGTAAAGAAGAAGACAGTGTTGTCGTACGCATTATGGAGAAAAGAAAGTGAACCAACCTGAGGAGCAACGAGACTCCCTTTCAAAATGCAACGCTAGCAACAGAAAAGGAATTCAACAACGCTCAAAATGACTTATTCAAATGTACGTCACGAATGCGCGTGCAACCTCCACGTAACCCGAAACTCGTCTCGACGGAGCTTCTTTTGTGCTCTCCTTCACCCTAATAATAATAATTACACCTTTTGTTAGTTAACCCCTTAACGCGCCGGTAATTCTTAAGCCCCGCTACCTGACCCGGCCGGCTCTACCTTACTTCCTGATCCATTCCTTACCGATACCGTCTCGCGAGTGCGTGTGCGCAGATCGATAGAATGTTCGATTTTTGAAATTCGATTAATTTATTTTTGAATTTTGTGTTCCAAATCATTCGATTAAATAAATAACGCAATTTATTATGAAGTGTATTAAG
Source organism: Hyles vespertilio (assembly GCA_009982885.2). Lineage (NCBI taxonomy): Eukaryota > Metazoa > Arthropoda > Insecta > Lepidoptera > Sphingidae > Hyles > Hyles vespertilio. The sequence continues at coordinate 14,798,206 of CM042821.1, read as the reverse complement.
TGTGTGAGTTTTTGCAAACACCGGTACGTATTAGCAATTCATATGGTAATATATTTGCCCAATTTTCTAAATAGCCCTCCATAAAGAGTGACATAATATTATTCATATAAGCGATATAACAAACAAGCAGTCGTTCCGTCAGCAGTTTCGTCGAGACAATAAAACGACTGGACTCGTAGCTCGAATGTCCTTCGTATTCCGGTATCCGCGCGAAGGATGATACGCTGTTATTTCCAACATATTCCAATATATTATTTTTTATTGCCCACCCCCGGGTGGGGGTGATGTCGCGTCATGCGTGATATTTGATATAAAGTCGGAACTCAACTTCGTTATGCGATATTCTTTTTTCAAAGGACAATGGCTCGGAGACGTAACATATTTTTGAAGAGAGGCCGGGCCATATCTCTCGAGTTGCCCGAATAGGTCCAATTATTGTCGACATGTATGTTTGCGATGTTATTTTGCTAGTGGCGCTATTTGCGGCGCACACAGTGGGTTTCAAATAAAATTACGTATATGACATCGCATTGTTAACGCTGGATATTTTGTAAGAAATATGCGAATTCGTAATATGTTTTTCCATTTAATGCCATGTAGTTTCTTTCGAATTATTACGTTATGTTTTTATTATTTTATATTAGACATACCGACTTTATTGGCTGTATGATAGGTGAACAAATAATTGGTTTGATTAATTTATGGATCCCTACACTTATCTACTTAGTTTGCATAGGTCAAGTTGTAAATGTGTTTACTTTTTTATAAGTAAAATGTAAGCCTAATATGATTTTTGTAAAATCGTCTCTGATATCACCCATAATATTTATATCCAAATATAATGATGTCATTTAATAAGTTGGTAAAAGCGACTAATAAAATACAGAAACTAATTTAAGAACACGCATTATTAATAGTTTAAATAAAGGATCAAATTTTCATTTGAATAGTAATAAAGAGTTTTAATTAAAAAACACAAAGACTATAATTCCCCGAAAATATTACCCAAAACATCCACCATCGTAAAATTTGGTCGGCCATGTCGTGTGCAAATAAAATACGCAGTAAATAAGCCAGGGGAGAGGGTGGCGGTCAGCGCGGACCCGCCCCCGGTCCGGCTGACTCGGTCACAACTACCCCCGATGCCCGCTGCAGGGTTGGGGTGAACGGCCTTCCTTACCAAATGAAAACGTAAGGTTACTTTGTTGTTGAATATAATTGTGATGTCGAATTTGAGGTATGGGTGATTGATATTTTTTTTATTTTTGCGAGTTACAAAAGAGGCCTTCTAGAATTCAAATTACAGGGTAAATCACAATATTGATGCATAATTTTTAATTTCTAAAACATTTTCTTGTTTTTTAACATATTTAGAAAATTATAGCAGAAGACTTGCAGTATTCAAAACGTCGCCCTTGAATCAAAATCATTATTTCCATACACTACTCAACTCCAATACCCTCTCCAGTAATAAATATACCATTAATGTGTTATTATATCTTGCCTTAAAATATGCCTATTTAATTAAATTATTATTATCAATTCTATCGGCTCAGAAGTCATTTGAAAGAAAGTGACAAAAATACACAATTATAATTAGAAGTCATACGATATAAGACACTTGATCACAATATTGGAAATAACAAACAAAACACAATCAACATTACGAACAGAAAAACTGGCAAACATAACCGTGTTCAGATTACCTTTAACCACTCCATAATATACTTACAAACTTAAGTTTCAATCCTTAAAATCCTAGCGAAACTTAACCAACAAATCAAATAGATACAACGGATTTCTGCAAGACCTACTTCTCCTAACACCCTTTAAATTAAGAGCACACACACACACTAAGCACATTAAGCTTCACCCGACGCGGGGTGGACGGGCAACAAATGTCGCGGTCAGTAACCACCCTGTAGCTACCCCATTCCGACCCCCGCTACACGCCGTAGCGGCCACCAGCTACGTTATATTTCGTAGCATTTTAAATAAGTTTTGTTCTGTTTTGTTTGATAGTTGACTTTGTTATTTAGGATGACAATGTAGCATGATAATTAATTATAAAGAGAGAATATGTTTTTTAGTGTTTAAAAATATTATGAATTTTGAAGACCTTTCTCTTGGCTTTGGCCAGAGTAGAGAATTTTCATCTTTGAAATCCTCGCGGAAAAGTTCCAGTGCATTGATTTTCTCACAATGTTTTCCTTTAGCTGAAATATAATGTTTACTATAGTAATTATCTTTCACCTAAAAGGAAACATGTGATTTTTATTAGTTTGGTGTTTGTCTCTAACCAGTTTCGATAAGCGGTTTTGTCAGTTTTCCACAACAATATAGTTTGCTAATAGGGTATTAATTAAATTAAAATGTCACTCATGAAGTAAAATTAATTTTCTCATCCGTAGTATTTATATTATTTTTAAAGTTTATTTAAATTTTTAGTATATTATTCTCCATTGGCTTATAATTAGGATGTAAATGTTTTGGTTTTCTAAACTTGCATTTTACTGGAAATTAATAAATAATATAACTCCTTTTTTTCCTCTGCAGTTATAATATGTTATTATTTTTGTCTCGTCCCTAAACAGATGCCGTAAGGGCTCTTGAGTGGTTTGCTTAGCCCGTCTTCGCGTTTTCATTATGTCTGGAGCAAATTAGGCGGCCGTCCACCTCGGCCGACACTAAAAGTTAGTTTAGAAGACTAGATATCAATAAAAACAAACACTTTAAAAAAATACTAGACTTGTTTTCGTAGACAGGTTGTAAAATTTACTTTGAATTACAGTTCGGGTTTTCTATTAATTCATATCAAATTGAAAGGCGCATTTTATATTGATTTTCTGATGTTACGGCTGTTCTTGTAAATAATATGAAGGTCAAGATGAGAGGATCGTTTGCATTAGAGATCTCCAGTAGTATTCCTACCTTAGAGAAGGCTTTTGTCAAGCATTGGGACCTATAAAGACACATAAAAGAATGTATTAATCAAATTTTTATATTTGTTTTATATTTAAAAAATAAATAAACTAATATTGATTAATACTGACAACTTATAGTATCGTCCATTACAAATGAAAAATATCATAAAACCTTTTACAGTGTAATCTACTTACACGTCATAAAGGGGACAATCCGAAAGAAGGGTGGAATCAATTAGATCGAACGCAGATTTCAAATTTGGAACTGGCCAAATGGCTAATAAAGGCAAATGGCGCGATGCTACATTCGGATATCATTTCTACTATATCGTGATCTGGACGGTGAAAATAATAACAAAGTAACAGGGCTCAAGTTACGCTGGTCGTCTAATACATAACTTTACGGCGCCATTAGCTTGTTTGCTGTTCGGCCGGGCATTCATTTTTGCTAACATATACATTTGGCCGAATCTTTTATTGTTGTTACGCAAGGAGTTGGGTCGTTATTCTAGTTAGATTTATTTTTGGACAAATATATTGAAATGGTTTGGGAAGAATAATTACCTTATGTACGCATTACGGTGTTTGCTTAGAAGTTATATAGAAATGTGTGTTGATTTCACTGTTTATAATAATATACTTCTAAAAATAGGTAGGTATTACAATTTATCTTATTTTTTATACTTTACCACATTCTATTGTGCAATTTTTTAGGTATCGAGTCGCATGGCTATTGTCATGACACTTAAAATGTGACCTTATGTTTCGGCAAGCAGATTTCCTAATTATTATTTTTTAATATAAGTGTTTTTCTCCAACTTTTACCATTATTATACGTGGTCAACTAAATACAGTTTTGATCCATGCCATTAAACGATTAGACATTTAATTTTAAGGCAATTTTAGTTAGCGACCTTCAGCGTTCTCACTTTTGCCTAAACTATTTTTTCCTCTTTACATACTAATATATGCTCATATAATTTATGCTACGGTTACATATATACTTCTATAATCTATATCCTCTGTAATATTATGAAGAGGATAGATTCGATTACATTAAATATGCTTTGAAACTACTCAACTGATTTGAAAAAAGCTTTCATTATTAGAATCCTAAATTGTTCGTGATGAATATAGGCTATAGAATATTTTAAAAAAGTGTATCTTCACTCGGCAAAATCAGGCCGCTGTTAATTCATATGCTTAAAATTACAACTAATCAGAACGTATCCTCAGTAATTGCAATCTAAACAATCTTCTTCACTGCCTTTTCATCTATTTACACATTAACTCGCCCAAAACACCAATACTTTATACAAAATCCAGTAGGTATGACTCGTACAGACAGAACGTTGATTGTATTCATACAGATGTATCGAGGCGGCGGTCACCATCGCAACGATAGCCTGGCAACGCCGTATTAGTCTATATCTTTATAAATATAAGGCTTGATTTCCCCTGACAAAAGTACGGATACAAATAGCCACCCATCATAGGATGTCGTGAATACTGGATGGGCGGAAAATATTGTGAAAATATTATTCTTTTTTGCTCATTTATTTGGTCCTATAATAGTATATTATAAATATAGTTTATCGGGGTAACTTATTTACAAGTTAAATTTGGAAATGATTAAGTTATTTGTATATTTTGTAGATTTGCCTAACGACTAAACTTGTGTAAAAAAGCGTAAATTAAAAAATAGTTCAGTTATATGTGAAATCGACGATTTTGTTCTGGAAATACCGTGTTCTTGTGTTGTTTAACGGATTAATCGATTTTATAATATTAATGGCCATGTTTCTATCCAATATATTCCTCTAGATTATCCTTATATTAGATATTTCTCTATATTCTTTACTCTACAGGGTATATCAAGACTGCTACCGAAAACGAAGCCGGGTGGTAGTTTAAGCGACTTCAGACACAATGCAACAGAAAAAGTTGCAAAAAAAAGCGACAATTTTTTTTTTATTTTTTTTCTATGGCCATATTTGGGTGGTAAATAATTTTTTCCCTAAAATAATAGTATATACCCTTTTATTTATAAATACTCTAAGGTATAAAAGAGTTTAAATTATTATTTTAGCAAAAACTATGGATTTACCACCCAAAAATGACGATATTTAAAAAATCATAAAAAAAAAATTGTCGCGTTTCTAGGCGAAATTTTTAATTGCATTGTGTTTGTAGCCACTAAAACTACCACCCGGCTTCGTTTTCGGTAGCAGTCTTGAGATACCCGGTATATAATATTGAATAAAAACATTCAAAACTCACATACATGCATAGATCCTCTATTAATATCAATTAAGTCTTGTGTCGTTGGTATCAGGAACGACGAGATACTTTTCAATGTCACAAACACCCAGACCCGACACAAACCTTGTGGGCCTCAAAAACATATTTCTCTGTCTGGAATCGAACCCACGGCCTCTCGTTTCACACCTGGATTCTTATGAACAGTAAAATGTAGGCTATCAAATGTGGTGTAACAACTACTCTCTCTTTAAAACCAAATTACAGACGCCAAAATCAGAGGCAAAATTTCGCACACCAATCCTGTTTCGAACAAATCCACGCCACCGGAGGTAGTGGGACAGTTAATATATTTGAAGTAAGGTAGAAAAAGGGTTTCTTGTGCTACCTTTGTGCGGGGATACCCCTTAGTGGGATCTAATAAAACCTTGTTACGGCCAAAGGGATACCAATCCCAATATTGAAAGTGTTCTTTTACATGATACGGAATTTTAGGGACTTCTTTCTGATATTAAACCGGTCGGATCTTTATAGTGGCGGGTGAAATTATGGTCTAGTTGCGATTTTCCGTTTTATTACGGTAATTGGATGGTGATATTATTTTCTGTTTTGTATGGAGTTGGGTTTAATCAGTGTGAGGGTTTTTGGGTTACTACTTTATTGCTTAATGAGGCAATGATTTGTCGTGTTTTTTTTTTGTTTGATTAAGTGTGTTATTTACAAAAATAACATTCAAGTAACCTGATTGATATTGGTTCAATTGAGTATAATATTAAATTGAAATGTAATGTAATTACTACGTAAATAGAGTATACAGGGTATAACAAGACTGCTACCGAAAACGAAGCCGGGTGATAGTTTAAACGACTTCAGACACAACGCAATAGAAAATGTTGCAAAAAAAAGTGACATTTTTTTTTGTATTTTTTTTTCTTTTGTCGTATTTGGGTGGTAAATCCATTTTGTCCTGAAATAATAGTGTGTACCCTTTTATTTATAAATACTCTAAGGGATAAAAGAGTTTAAATTATAATTATAGCAAAAACTATGGATTTACCACCCAAAAATGACGATATTTAAAAAATCATTAAAAATAAATGTCGCATTTCTCAGCAAAAAATTTAATTGCATTGTGTTTGTAGCCACTAAAACTACCACCCGGCTTCGTTTTCGGTAGCAGTCTTGATATACCCGGTATAATTATGATACAATAGTTGTATGTTCGAAATTTCAGTTACTTAAATTTCTTAGAATTGCATGTTTCCTGATACCTTTATTACTGGACAGATTTGCGTGAGTAATAAACCAAATGTTTCTGCAACATAATAAATGTAGTTTTGCTTTGCAACATAAAAATGTAATTAATGAAACAGGGTTTTTTTATAGCTGTGAATGGCGAGACAAACTCAGACATAAGATGTTAAGCCTCAATATGTTCAGCAGGTACTCTGGCTACAATGTCCTTCAAACCGAAACACAAGTATGCATTTACGATGATATTTAGCGGGAGAAACAGACATAGTGACATACTTCAAGGGTATAAGAAGTAATCATTCAACTCAACCGATAAATCTGGGGGAATCATTATTTTAATACTTTTCTGATTGAAACTACACAACGATTATCGTAGCTTGTATCATTATTATTGGTAGCAGACATCTACGGACTAAGTCACGCTATTTATAAAGCCAAGAAATCCTGTGATTAATCTTCAGATCTAAACAAATATTAGCGTGATTCGCAAATAATTGTTTTGATTTTTGTGTCAGACTTCAAATATAGTTTTCTTATGGCACCTACATGGCTCGTGACTAAATGAGGTTCTTAATACTACTGACTATACTTGTGATTGTTGTTTTGAGTAAAATAAAATATGCAAACTTATGTCTGTCGCGGGGAATCTATTTATTCGTGTATGACTTTCTACGACATTTTTCTTAGCAAACGTCTTATAATAAACTAGTTTAGTTTCATTCGGCCGATTCACTATTAGATAGTTTGTTTTCTTTTCTATGGATGTAGTGATCTCTTAATTGCTGCCCTAAATTTGTAACTTGTACGGTCTATTTGACTAAATACTTCGGTAAATATAACTTAAAATGGTTACGTACCATTTTAAGTTATATTTACCGAAGTAACCCATTTAAATAATTGCAAGACTTATTTATGTCTAAGCGGAATCATAACTACGTATTTACCCCCCAAGAAGGGGTCCAACTATCTAGACAAAACTGAACACATAACTACGTGTTCAATGCACAAAATCGTTCGACATTATGTCTCTCGTGTTAAACGTGCTTGTAAGGCGACATGTCGCACAGCATCGCATCATGACGCATGCGCCGGCCCATGGCCGAGACTACCTGACCGCGGCCGGACACTGATCAATATTAAAGTCCGAGGGAGGATGCCGGGGGATGTCTGTTTGTCTGTTGTATGTCTACAGAGCTGTTACAACCTTTAGACAAAATGTAAAATACACATTGCTTAGGTGTATATTATTGTTTGGTCTGTAGCTCTGAAGAATGAGATTTGCCACCAGATAATCACAGTTTGCCGAGCTACAATTTAGGATGAAGCTTACTTGTTAGACATTTTGAGTTCTTGATTCTATGGTAACACAAGAAAATAGTGTCTTCTTTGCTTAGGCTTCCTATTCATCACATCTTATTTTGTTATTCATATCAATAAGTATTCTGTGGCAATTGTTATTATAATTTTGAAACATTAATCTTTTAGTGTGTTATAAAGCGCATGGGTAATAATTTCAAGTCGACATATCATTCAAAGTATTTAAAATGTGATTGTGTACGTTATTTCAAACGAATTACTAAAAAGCTTGCACTTATCAAACATGCATTATATTGCTATAAATGTATCAAAAATATAATCAAAATTAACGAACAACTCTATACAAATCCGTCTTAACTCACCTTTCTGCGGACAGTACGGGGGAGGGTCCAAGAGAAATGACGACCCTTAACTAAAACACACACACGCACGACAATTCACACACACACCAGCGCCTTTCACTCTCGGCGTGGTGTGTGTGTGTGCGTGAGTCTAGGACAAGGGCCGGTCTGTGTGTGTCCGGTTTCCGGCCGCGTGGGTTTTGTTAATTTAATTAGAGGTACAAAAAGATTAAGGCTTCTGAGGACGCGCGCATTAGCTTTTGTTGAGGTTACTCTTTGTATTTCTATACTGTTTGAGTGAGCATTCGGGTTTCGTGGAGCTGAAATTGTTTGGGTATTTTGTGAATTTCAGCGAAGTATTGGAGGAAAATTGCGGTGATGTGATATGAAATTATAGAATTAGGCCTTGTATATAGCTTGCTATTTAGTTATATCGATAAAAAACATGATAGTTTGGCTTGTTACAAGACGGGGGAAACTTGTAGTAAAACGCGTTTTTGTGTTGCGTTTCTAGTATGTATAAGTTCGATCCGGCCGGCGTAATTTTGGCGATCAGCGAGACGGTTTTATGTCTCTTTGATGATCGATTTCGATTGAATTTCGGCGTATTATGCATTTTAGTCACTTTAGTGTGCCAGAATAAAAAAAACCTTGATTAGTATGAATCGAGACATTGTAGTGTGGAAGTTTTGTACTGGCCGCTTCTCATAGATAGTTTAGGAAATATTTGAGAGAGGTCATGTCATGTATGAAGATTAATACTCGTGGTAGGTCTCTTATAAGTGAGAGGCCACTGGATAGGTACCACCGCAATGTTCGTTTCTCCCGCTAAACAGCAGCGTTAATGCACTGTTGTACATTGAAATAAAACTATTATTTACGGATTTTATCGCGGATTTGGTTTAATTTTTTACATTTTTTGAATTCCCGACGTTTCGATTACTTTACAGCTTTCGTGGTCACGGGGCGGACTGAGTTAAACCAAATCCGCGATAAAATCCATAAATAATAGTTTTATTTCAATGTGTAACATTCGCGTATATCTAAGAAACCATTATGCACTCTTGTATTCCGGATTGTAGGAAATCGTAGTCAGAGTAACTACCAATGGAATTCCATGCATAGCTTTGGTGTTTGGTATTAAAAATATATTTCGACTGATAAAATAATTTTGTCCATAACTTTTACACAACAAATAACATATGAATACAACATTAAAATATAATGTGTAAAGTCGTTGAGTAAACCATATAAATATTTAAAGCGTTAGTACACATAAAAAACATTACAGACTTTGGTAAAAAGTACGCAATATAACGTGTATATTTTTATAACACATAACCAGTTTTGGTGAAAGCCGAAATGTCTCGCTGCTAAGCGCGTTTTTTATAAAAAGGATTTACTTAGATTTCTCTCCTTTCGTTTTAGATTTTTCATTCCGCATTACATTTATGCTTTTTATTAGGTTTGCTTTGAAACCTAAGCGCATTTTGTGCTTACAGAATTTTCGAGTGTACCATATATTTAAAATCGTATGAATATTCAAGTTACAAAATTCTTGTTATATTGTATTATAAATTTTGATGTAATTTTTTTGGGTCCGAACGCTGTTATTTTAGAAATATTTTCTAATGTAAGAAATGTTTATTTTATAATGTATTTCCGCAGTAGTGAATGGGACTTGAGTTTTAAGAACTTAGGTTTGAATCTCATGTCGGTTCAGGCATGGTTTTTTTAAAAGAGTTGCGTGACTCAAAATACTGATCACAATACAATGAGCCATTTATCTATATTACTTGCTCAAAATATTTCACACAAGCCACGCTTTGGTATGTAAAGAGAACAGACAGAAGGTTATTTTTTAAAATTAATTCTAGCACATAAGAGAGTATAATGTAACATACATGTATCAGAAACGCTTCAGCGTAAAGGATCTCACAATATTCCTCAACCCACGCAAATATTTTCATAGTATAATAAAATAGAACGCAACATCAACGTACAGAGGATTTCAAATACATATCTTTACTTTTAACACGGCGTGCCGTGTTTGTGATGAAAACAGTGGCCCATTCCCGATACCACGATTCCTTCGCATATAAAAAGTAAGTCGATAGCTTACAGGTGAAATTTATACTTTTGGATATTCGAAATATGTTCAAACAAAAATTTTATTTAGACCTTTGTAACCCCTCCCGGTTCTACCAAACAAAGATGTGAAAGGGGGAGTTGGTGAAAGCTTGGGAGGTCAAGTTACGCTGGTTGCGTCTACATACGGTATATCGTATAAATTCAGCCCACGGGTGAATATAACCGTGGTAGTCTCTGGGTTGTTTTCACATAATAGAGCCATTTTCTTTTGTTTTTGTTACGTTGCTCGCGTCTCGTTATTGGTACGTAGACAATGAAAACAAAAGGCAGTGTCTTATTTCGGCGTTTTTACTCACGCTTTTTGATAGTATGTTTTATGATATTATGTGACGTGTATTTTGAATTCGTGGTACATACATTTAATATCCATAAGATAATTTAGTTTGCAAAATCTACGATGAAAAGTGTATATAATGTGACGTATAAATGGATGGATGGATTTGATTTTCGACATTTCCAAAATGAGATTAAAGATATAGTTATTAAGTAAACATTTACCTATTTATAAATTAACTGCATTGGATTTGCTACGTTTGATTTGTATATTTTTACATATTTTTGTTAAATAATCTTATCTTTTGGGACTTAGTTAAATAAAAATGTTATTTATTCATACAAAGATAAGGGGATATGTGCACTAACAAGATCATAATTCGATGCAAGAGCTACAAATCTATTTAGTAGCAAATATATGATCTAACACACAACATCTCAATAGAAAAGTAAAATACCACTCAAAACTAACAACGCAATAATCATACCAAATAAAATCACACGAAACACAAACTTTGCCGTTTGACAGTCCACACTACAAATTCCATCACAAACTAGTAATTGATCTCACGAACATTAGTTTCTGTAGACAATTTCTTCCAGTACCGTACAGACGCTGTACATTCGCCGTCAGAATTGCTAACAACATTCCGACCGAGTCCAGCCAAATGGTCTCGACTCTCGGCTGTACTAGCCATTGGAGCCGCCTGGAATTTAGTTTCATTCAGTTACCGTTTCCTCTCCTAGCCTTTGGCAGCTGTTTCTGTAGTGGCACCACGCTGGGCTGCTTAGAAGGATAAGTATCAAACAGTAATGTTAATGTATGGTTGCGTTCCGGTTTGAAGGACATTGCAACCAAAGTGACTACAGAGTCTTGAGACTTAACATCTTATGTCTCAGGATGATTAGCGTAGTGAAATGAAAAGCATTGCTTTGTAATAATTAGTGTTGTTTGGTTTTGCTGCTGTCCATGGGCGGTTGTATTGTCAGATGAAAAGCGTGCTCGTCTCGCCATTCACTAGAATAAAAATATTAAAATTATTTTGAGACGTTTTGTGTGTGGCGCGTGTGCATTGCATGCATTTTGTGGCGTGACTTGAAATTGTGAGTCTTTGGTCTAATCGACGTATTAATATCTCTTGTTGGTGTTTTGATACACTTACAGAGATATCTCTTAATTCTGTTTTCTTTTTAATGATTTGTTAAGCTCAACGACTCAACGACGGACAACATTCCGGTAGTAAAAATAGTGCATGCCAATTTGCTCACAGTACCCAAAAAAAAAATTACCCATGAGTGACAAATATGTTAATTCTCCGGTTTCTGATCTGCACAATACGAATCATGTATATGCGACTATGCTAACCTGTTAAAGGATGAGTTTCCAATGACCCCATTTTACAGCTCAATGCTCTTCGCAAAATGACATGCTTATACACCGATTGATTTCGCCTGTCTGTTGATGAGAGAGATGAGAGATGAGTCATAAACTATTCTCTCCTATCATATTAAATTATGAATAAGATTTCAAAAGCAATATTATTTTATAATTTTCAAGATATCAACCAGAATAATGAAGCAATAATTGTCCCGAATATTGAACTTACAGTATGGTAACCCTGGCGATAGGAAACTTGCTAAAATACAGCACAACTTGTTACCGGTCGGTTACGGCACAAATTCGTAATATTGTATATTAAACCTGCACGCTTAGGAATTTCACCAGCTATATCTTTTATCTGAATATGAATTTCGTGTTTAATATTTGTTATTCTTATAACTATGCATTTCAATTTCATTTAAGTGTTTCATTATTAAACTTCTTAGCTACGTTGTTTGTTTCATATTATTCGCTTCTGGTTAGATAGACTAACGCCCGAATACTGGAACGCCATTCAAATAATAAGTTGCTGTTAACAGCGCACGGCCCACTTACCCAGTACATTTAATCGGGATTAACGTAGTTAAGCGTAACTTATATTTAAGTTGTGTTCCAGTATTCGGGCGTTATTTGACTAAGGTAAAATGTGATATACATACAGTGGACTTTATTATCAACGTCTTTTTTCCACGTGTTGAAATTACTATTAGACTAAATTGCCCAATTACTAAGTTTCTTTCAGAATTCATGAGTATTATCGATTTTCATGACTTTGTATTCGTTTGTATGACCGATATCTGATTTTTTATTAAAATCTGATGCCCAAATATCATAAATAGCTAATCATACAACCAATTAACCCGTCACAATACTCATCATGGAAAAACTTCCGCGTCAGGCGTTAGGGTACAAAGGACCTAGAAGATACATTTTCCGTAAATAATAAATAAACAGGGATAATAACCCTTCCAGTACTGACCCTCATCACGGCTATCTGTACGTCCAGGCGTGACAACGGTCTACCGCGGTCATTGCTCCAACACTCATGGTAGTTCCCACTACATGTGACTTAAGGAACATTTTATTTCTGTATTTTGAATATTGCCCGTATAAATGTATGTAAATTCCCGACTGTATTCCATTGGGGTAAGCACAGATTTGAGCGCCAAGTGTTACATGACTCTTTTTAACTGACTTCAAAAAATGAGGGACTTCTGAATTCAATTGTATGTTTTTTTAATGGAGATGTTTTATCTTGGGCCGTTTTGTGTACGTCTAATACAAATTCTAGAAAAAAATGTGGAATTCAAATAAAATACATTTAGATTTCTTGGACAACAGGGGGCTTTATACAAAAATGTGATTGTTTTAGTACAGAAGCAATATTTTCTTCGATAATCTGTCCTCCATGATGCCTAATTGTCATTTCGTTCAAAAATGCGCGAACCCATTATCTTTAACTTGAATATGTCTTATTTTTAAAAACCCCCTACAAATTATAATTATTGTCTATATTTTTTTTATATATTCTTCGCTTATTAAAAGACGATATATATTGTTAAAGAAGTCTATTTTATTTATATTACATGATTTTAGTTTATGAACGAAAATATTTAACTTGACAGCAATTGCAAAACTCTGCGTTATCTGTCTACGTCTGTGGCTGTAATTCGTATTATTTTTTATTATTCGCATTCATTTCGCAAATGTGTATTTGCTTCTCTGTTGACCTGGTTTTGTTTTATGGATTCTGATTCTCGCAGATGATATATCTTGACGTTTTAACGCAATTACTAGTTCGTATTTTGGTGAGTAAACATGTATATTATTTAGAATGCCACATGTAAGTAATACTTTTATGTTTTTCTATGTTCATATTTCTCTTCTAACCCACAATTCTGCTTTTCAGCACATCAAAAGTGGCGCTTTGCTTGAATTGCACTTCTGCAATTAAAAATTGAAATGGATTCTATCATTCAACAGAATCTTAGTAACTACATGGGATGCCAATTCACTCTCGTGTACAGTATTTCAAAACGTTTTATTGCTGAAATGGCAGAACAAGAAGTAAGTATTCTATTTTCTTCATTAACTTGGGAAATGTATGTTTTATGCCAATTAATCAAGGTCAATACAAAGTATGGAGTATTACAAAAGTATTCATGTTAGAGCTGAATTGCATTGTGTCCACAGGATACTAGTACATAAATATGTAAGAAGTGATATTTTATATATTGTTGTTTAAATTGTTAAATGAATTACATTTTCTTTTATTTCGCTCTGGACTCTCAGATGATCTTGTGTTATGTATAATATATTATATTATTATTATTTCCGTAATAACAACACTATGTCTGATGGTAAGCACAAATGCCGTCCAGGCGGAATATCTAATGGCATCAGACGACTGTTCCAAGACATTTCATACAATTATCTAAGTTCATAATTAACAATTATGCTAAGATGCCTCTTTAAACAATAGCGGAAAGACCTGGGATCATAGGAAGGAGGACATGTGACTGCAAAGAGTTATTTATTCATCATAATTCTTCGATATCTTCAATATTAAATCTTTTTTATTTTGTTTTAGTTATCAGAACAAGCAATTATCTGTACAAACTGCTGGCTGCAAATAAATCAAGCTGTAGACAATGAGCAAGATTTTATTCCAACTCCGCCGTAAGACGATTGTATCAATCTCGATTCTTTTGGACATATATAACACCCACAAGTGCTTCATGTTGAAAGGAACATAGCTGGACACTGGACAGTGGGTTGCTGTACTCATACCATGATCATACTGTGGTATTTAGCCTTTAGGTTGGGCTAGGCAATAGTACAATATGGGAGCACCGTCATTGTTCCTAGATGTTTTGACTAGAGATTATTTTTAGGCGAATATAAATAAAAAGTGCGTGGTGGCCTGTTGGTAAACGGACTAGACGCAGCTGCCAACATGTTCACGGTGGTCGCGGGTTCGAATCCCAGGGCACACCTCTGACTTTTCGGAGTCATGTGTGTATTGATAGTCAATCACCACGCACTAAAACGGTGAAGGAAAACATCGTGAGGAAACCTGCATACCATAGCGATTTTTAAAAAAAAAAAAGAAAAAAATTCTATGGTATGTAAGTCCGCCAACCCGCACTAGGCCAGCGTGGTGGACTATATGGCCTAACCACTCTCAATCGTACTGTCGATTGTAGAGGAGGCCCGTGCCCTGCAGTGGGACGTATATGGGCTGATACAGAATATAAATAAAAAATATAAAGCAAGATCTGGTTGTACTTTATTCTCATTAAGTTTTGTTTGATTTTAGTTTTCTTTCATCAATTAATCCTACTTTTTTCTTATGTGTGCTCAGAAATAACCAGCTAGAATTAATGTCAAATACATTATTTGAAAAATAATATCTTAGACCTTAGGATAATATTATTTTTAAGTATGCAGAAGTCTAATATACCAAAGTATATAAGACTTCTAGGGGTAGACCAAATATAATGTTTAAAATGTTAGCTTGTACAGAAATGATTGCTAGTAAGTTCTTTTACTAGACATTAAGGTATAGAAATAAACATGGCTGCTATCAGATTCGATTCCATTTTTATAGCGTATTCATTTGCTTGGACTATAATAACTAAGAGCTTATTAAGTGCATATGCCTAATAATAACATGATTATTTATTCATATGCACATAGGGCACACCTCTGACTTTTCGGAGTCATGTGTGTATTGATAGTCAATCATCACGCACTAAAACGGTGAAGGAAAACATCGTGAGGAAACCTGAATACCATAGCGATTCATAAGAATTTCTATGGTATGTAAGTCTGCCAACCCGCACTAGGCCAGTGTGGTGGACTATATGGCCTAATCACTCTCAATCGTATTCTTGATTGTAGAGTAGGCCCGTGCCCTGCAGTGGGATGTATATGGGCTGATACAGATGCTAGCAGTCGCGACAAGTGATCAGTCTGTGCCGTGCTGTATCTCATGCCTAGCAGATTTTTATTGTGGATTATTTAAATAGGTTGTTTAGCAGGTATTATGCACCGCACTTACGGCCAGATATAGGCCACTTTCTTAAATTAAATAACTATAAACATGACGAGATTCTGACAGACTTGTTGCAATTTATTGTATAGACATTATGTTATATTATATTAGATGATCAATAATATATGATACTAATTCCGTTGACGTAAAAGCATTTACGAGTTATATAGAGTACAGTAATTTATAGCACAGACGACTCAAAATAATATTTGATTTATAGGAAAACGAATTACGAGTTACGACTTCATATTTCATAAATGTCAATGAATGTCAAGTTTTGACATCGGTTGTCAAACATGCCGTTTCAGACGCCATATTGTCCCCTTGTAGTGTTGCTGTTCTTGGCTTGGTATTTATTTTTGTATAAAGCTAATATGCAACGTATAATAGTATTTCATACAGAAATCGAACCCCAATTTCACTAAGTAAATTTGGTGTAATGTACTACAAACGGCCCAAGGTCCATACATTTCTGGCCCATCTCCTTTCATATACTGTTTTCAATCTCTTTATAGCGGTCGTTAGTTACGGGCACTTTTAATTTGACCTTTCTTTGGTATATTGTTAATATGAGCTATTGAATAAATCAATTCCGCTACTATCCCAAAAAGCATGGTAGATTGAAGTCCAAATTCTTCTGATATTATGATAGGTTTGAGACCATGTCCATTTGTAAGAATGATGACGTCACATTTGTTGATAACTCCGAATATACTCCATGCGGTGTAGCGATTAATAATTGTAATGTAGTAAAAATAGATATATGAATACAACGGCATAAAAATATTGAAAAATCAAGTTATATTGAATTTTGTAATAAATATAGTACGTAGTATTTGCCTATCTTATACAGAGAGGTATTTCAGACTTAATCCCTATTGGACATCACCAAGTTTGACGATAAAGCCCTTGTTGGACAAACTGTATTAAATTATCTCCATATGTATTTTATGTAAGTAAGTATCCCTGTTTATTTATTATAAGTATTATGTATCTACATATTGTAAGTCCGCCAACCCGCACTAGGCCAGTGTGGTGGACTATATGGCCTAACCACTCTCAATCGCACTGTCGATTGTGGAGGAGGTTCGTGCCCTGCAGTGGGACGTATATAGGCTGATACAGCATGTATTTTATGGACGAATATATATTTATATATATATATATACAGGGTATATCAAGACTGCTACCGAAAACGAAGCCGGGTGGTAGTTTAAGCGACTTCAGACACAATGCAAAAGAAAAAGTTGCAAAAAAAAGCGACAATTTTTTTTGTTATTTTTTTCCTATGTCCATATTTGGGTGGTAAATACATTTTTTCTTAAAATAATAGTGTATACCCTTTTATTTATAAGTAATCTAAGGTATAAAAGAGTTTAAATTATTATTTTAGCAAAAACTATGGATTTACCACCCAAAAATTACGATATTTTAAAAATCATAAAAAATAATTGTCGCGTTTCTATGCGAAATTTTTAGTTGCATTGTGTTTGTAGCCACTAAAACTACCACCCGGCTTCGTTTTCGGTAGCAGTCTTGAGATACCCAGTATATATATATATATATATATATATATATATATATATATATATATATATATATATATATATTAATTACTTTCAAAATTCTACATAATAGTTAAAAATGTTATATTATGTGTATTTTTAGGGATTTGTATTTCTTAAATTTCATTAAATTAATGTCCATACAAATAATATTAACACTTCGGCGCGGGTTCTCTAATTATCTGTTTTTATTTAATACTTATTATTTTAATCTACTAATCTAATGTTTATGTTAAAAATAGCTTACCTGTATCTGCACCAAAAGACAAAACTTAATTTGCTCATAAAATTTCATAACAAAAATGATTCCATAAAACAGCTATCTTTTACCCATTAATATAACTTATTGCTTACATATGCAGTCCTAAACCATACGCGCGCTCACGCAAAAAAATGCAACAAAAAATAACAAAAAGGGGTGTTGGGTGGACCCCTGTGCCACCCCGCCGCCCAACATTCACCCCCTCCCTCGTATCTCTGCACTCGCCAATACTAATCTCTATATTTAATAAACGTAATTTGTACTACACCTTCACAACCGAAAATAAACTTTAACACCTCCTTATAAAGTTGAATATTGAGTTAGTAATTTTGGATCGTGTTTCAGTGGCCTTTTCCAAAATACCAGACAGTAAGGGGAGGTTTGCCCACCTAAAAACGTGGAAACACTGATGAATGTCCCCCATTAGATGTTATTTATTTAGAATGTGGCTGTAAACGCGACTGGGCCGTTTAAGTTTACCTAAAGTTTACTTAGGACCGAGTGTATTGGGTTAAACTGAAGACGTTTTCAACGTCACTGACAAATTACCGGCGGTTACGCGAGTCCAGTTTTTTGGGTTTCGACTTATGACGGCATTTGTCATGGGTATCACTTGGGGTGGAATTGAGTTTGTTTAGGCGTATATTTTGCTATAGAGACTTTGTTTGCTTTGGTAGCTTCGATTTTTACATTTTGCCGATTTAAAATTTGCAACAGTATGCTCATTTGTTCAGTGTTCCTTGCGAACTATGTTTGACGTAACTTTTGTGTATAGTTTATGGATTAAAATGTGATGAAAAATCAAGCTTTATAATGGGAATGAAAAAAAGTAGATTTGTGAGGAGTGTGTCTTTTCGGGGTTTAAAGGATAAGAAGCGTGCCAGAGATCGATAGACGTGGTGGCCTCTTTGTAAATGGAACATACGCTACTGCCAACAAGTTTACGGTGGTTGCGGGTTCGAATCGCAGGGAAAAATGACATTTCGGAGTCATGTCTGTATTGATAGTTAATCACCGTGCACTAAAACGTTGAAGGAAAACATGGAGAGGAAATCTGCATACCAAAGCGATTTCCAAGAATTTATATGGTATGTAAATTACGCCAACCCGTAATAGGCCAGCGTGGTGGACTACATGGCCTAGCCACTCTCAATCGTACTCTCGATTGTAGAGGAGTGCCCGTGCCTCACAGCAAGACGTATATGGGCTGATAAATACAGTTTAAGGATTGGTGGTGATTTTTGTACTGAATAATATTCTAGTTGCATCGAGCTAATTACAAGTAGGTTCTTGCCAATATATGCAGTAAGAATGTTCCCTCACTATCTCAGTCGTAGTTGTAAAACTCTAAACCACATTAATCTTGCGCTGCTCGTGTTGGGGTTACTACTATTTGTTACTTTCTCGAATAACTCATGTTTTCTTTAAACTATCAGTCAACTATAAGTGAACGCTATTGTTATAATTAGGACAATCGCACATTTTGCAGCGTAAGCAAATCGCGCGCTTATTGCCAATTTATATTAATTTTGTTTAGTGTGTAAATTCAACGCACTGAAGGCGATCGCGTACTCATATGTTAGATCATTAACTTTTATCAAATAAAACTATCAAGACTTGATATTTAATACACATGGTATTAAATTATCTCTAAAAGTTTTTTCCTACAATTATTTTGTTCTTATTATTTATTTGTGTTTTGACGAATGTAACGTCATAGGCCTTGCCTAAGAACAGCGTTGGTTTTATTACCAACAAATGCTGAGCTTACTTACTTAAGTTAATTTTCATATGCGTATAACTGTTAACCATTGATTGTGACAAATAACCATTGCTTTAATTCTTTCTTTCTTACATTCCGATTTAAACATTAAGTCCAGGATTTCGAATATCAAAGTTCATCTAAGTTACCTTATCATAAATTACCGTAACGATTTCCACAGGGAAAATTTCATCTCATTGATGATAACATTTGATAAAAGAGCAACTCTTTTAATTAATCAAAATATTCAATTAAGTAAACAATGTTCGCAGTACTTTTTTACACTAGCTGAATTAAACGACGTTCTTTGTACATAGTCCTAACCCCACTAAGATCGAGTCTTGTGTCTTCGGTATCAGGATCTACGAGAGACTTTTCGGTCTCAGCGACACCCAGACCCAAAACAAATACTGTGGTTCACACAAATATTTTATATTTGTTCCGGTGCGGGGATCGAACCCGCGGCCTCTCATTTCACAGCCGGCTTCTAACCAACTACGCCACGGAGACTGTCAATGTAATCTCATAATTGATAACATAATTGAACAGCCGTTCATAATTGATCCAATCAACTACTGGATTGTTTTTCTAATTTCACTATTCTGTTCCCATTATTTCTATTTTCACTAATACTGGCATACTTAAATTACCCAAGAGCATTCGAGAACTAGTAGTAGGAGTGTAGGAGGACAAACGGCACGTAGCGATCTGTCTGTCGGTGCGTCAATAGGTGACTAATGGAGCCGGCCCGCCCAGGAATGATGGAACGCCGTTTAAAAATTGTACTCTACATACCTATACTGTGTATGCAGTAGATGTAGGGTTGTGGGGTTTAGCTTTATATTAACTGCTTGGAATTATGTCTAATGGGAATCCGTGTTATGGGTTTTGAATTATGAAGTCTTTGGTGTAGTTTTATGTGGTGTGATTTGAAAATGATTAGACAAGTAGGTCTTTTATGTAGTGGTAAACGTCACACTTGCTTACAAACAGGAAAATTACTACTCAGAATTCGTTATCAAGCATTGCTTGGCATAGGTCTGTGCTCATTACACCAATATTGTTTCTACACAGCAAGAAATCGAGAAAGTGATATTCTCGGTTCAACAGCCTCTCATACGCGAATCCTTCCATATACATTTCGAATTTTACGATTCGGCCACCACTGTATTATTAAATTAATTTATTATGCCATCTGTAATTAATTGAATAATTAAATGTTATTAACATTGACTAACTTAATGACGGAATGAACATTGGATCTTTCTATAATTGACAAAATTTTACATATTTTTATAAAGTATTGAAACAAATTTATCCTTCTGTTTAATACAATAATACATTTCTAATCCAATCCAAGCGATAGTATACTCTTGCTCCACTTACGTAACCACAAACAGCAATTCTTTTACAAATCTCGCGAGCTGAGCATATTAAATCCGTGGGAATATCGCGTCTAATACAGCTCTACGTAATCCCGTCTGATACATTTACAGGCGTCATATACGTGTATAATATTATGCCGTGTTCATGTCTAATGTATACTATTTTTTAATACATCTACCTATCAACTCACATTATGGACGAGCGAACAAGTACGAACTGCAAAAAAGTTTTTGAAAAATATTTTTACTTGAAGTGGTAGAGTCTTGCCGTGAAAAGTTTAGACTGTAGATCGCCATAAAAGACAGTCTTACCGGTTTAACTATGTATACCAACTTATAGAAAGCTGAAGTAAAGAAAAAAATACTAGGAAAGAAAGAAACATCTTTGTTGAATTGAAATCACTTGAGAGCCAAAATACTCATCTCTATATTTTGTACCCAATTTGCTATATGTTATGGGTATATGTCAGGCTTCATTGCAATTTTCTACTATCATTGAGAAACATCCATTGCAGAATTCGGATATCTTATTCTTTTTCTTTGCAATTTTTTTACATCGTATATATTTGCAAAAAGCGATTCATATGGGAGATTTTTTATTCCTGCGGGAATTAATACATATAGACGTGTACTTTCATAGTCATAGTTGCTTCGCTCATTAACCTTAGTAGCAATCAATCCTTGAGGTAATTAAATAATAATATAAATAAAACAATATTATACTTGCGATACATACTGCAGAAAAATATTGTGGTTGTTAAGATAATAACTGATTTGAAGACGCCAAAAATGTCATTAGAATCAACTGTTGGACAATTAGTGACAGTAAATATCAGATAGAATAGCTTGCTTTCACCGGAATACGGCCAATCGATCTCTTTAAAAGAAATCATAAAAATAACACTTGGCCTTACATGCTGACGGTACCCAGTCACCCGTCCCTAGCAAATGTTGTGGTGAATTTCATATTTTTGTAAGTATCTACTTCGTCTGTTTATTCTCCATGTGTTTCGGTTCACATGAAATTTTCTTGATTTTTTATGCTTTCATAGGCTTTATGAGAGCGCAATGTTTGAGAGCTCTCGCCGCTTACACATAAAATATCA
Organism: Hyles vespertilio; assembly: GCA_009982885.2. Taxonomy (NCBI): domain Eukaryota; kingdom Metazoa; phylum Arthropoda; class Insecta; order Lepidoptera; family Sphingidae; genus Hyles; species Hyles vespertilio. The sequence goes on along the minus strand of CM042821.1, from coordinate 14,776,169 downwards.
TATTATACCACTTTGAGCTGAGTCATTTAGTTGCTTTTATTGCTACGTACTTAATTCTGTATGTATTTATGTTACTCTTTCTCTTTGAACGTTCCAGTTTTTTTATTCGTATGTTAGAGCGATGGAATAAGTTAGGCAGCCTAATATACGAATTTATTTGACAACATGTGGACGAATAAAAATAAAACATACTAAATTGCAGTTGTTAATAAAAAGACGCTTGTTACCAAATCCTAATTAAGGGTACAATTTAATTTATTCGCATGTTGTAAGGATTTTACAGAAAGTCTTACAGTGTCTACTATCTAAAACTGGTGTGAAACTGACCACTGTAAGACTTGTCGAAAACATCATACCTAAAATGGAACTTTTTGTCCCTACCCTAGAAAAACTGTCACAAAATAAAATCATCACATTGAAATAAAATCCAAATATTTATGTCGGTGCGGAAATCAATCCACAATATCTTGTTTTGTGTATTGAGAAATGTATTTAATTATACCTGAAATCGGGTATTCTAATGAAGTCGCCATTTCCAATCCAACTTATTGGTAACTCGATCGTCAGTGTCCCTTTCCAATTACTTATTTTGAAAAATGACCTTTAAACTCCCGGGATTTAGTATTATCCTAAATGTCATTTCGCCCCTTCTTATAAACCTGCCTCTGAAGCGAACGGATTGCCGCGTACATTGTCTAAACAAGTCTTAAGTGTTCCTTGAATCTACGGTACCTCTGCCCTATTAAAGTTCTGCACAAAACTCAACCTTATTTGTAAGTCTGCAAGAACTAATTTTGAGAAGAAACCGCAATGTCCTTCTTTGAAAATTTTGCAGATTTAAAATCGAAATGATTTAAAATAGTTACCGCATGCAACGTAATAGTGTGGCTATATTAACGTATTAAGATTCAAAATGGCTTGTTTGTGTCCGCTTTAAAATGTGCGATGAGGCAATTTTTTCCTATGAAAATCAAAACGTTGTAAACACCATTACTTATCTAAACAATTTTATACCTTATTTAATTAAGATATAAAGACAAATTTTGCTTGCTCATGGATTTGAGATACAGCGTCCGAAAATGCGACGATCTCGCCAGTTGTCGGTCCATAACAAAACACATAAATTAAGTGCTCAATAATAAATGGAAATGTCCCTTGCAGAGGACAGGGCATTAGGGCGGGATGGTGGGATTATGAGGAATACGGCCCTCCTGCACTCTTGTTTGTGGATGACGGCGAAATATCCGATAGCACTGCAAGGATTTCATTACTCATTTGCTTATAGCTCTATATTGAAATCAAGTGTTGGTGATTAAAGTAATGGCTAGTTTTTTTATGTGTTTGCTACATGCGCCATGTTTTTTTTTTTTTATTATAATGAACACTTGTTTATGCTGTGTAAAATAATTCAAGTTATTAAAGGCTAGACGCAAGTTTTTTGTGAATTAATTTATAATTATAAGATGTTTTCCGTAAGTAGGCATACTCATATTAATCAGTGAAACATGAGTCTTTCTGGGGAGTTGTCTCCCTATCTGGCACTGTGTTTTTTGTTATCATTAGATTCACTCACTTTGCAGACCTAATAAAACAGTAAAAAAATGCAATAATACTATCGCTAATTATGATTTGGAAGATGCATTTCTTCACAACCTTTGTATCTTATATAGAAACACTAAAGATATAAGCAAAATACTTTTACACACAAATTTCATACATTTATGTGTACCCCTAAATCCAAATATGACATAAATTATCATTTTCTACCACAAAAAACCATAAAAAAGCCAATTCGAAACGCCAACAATAACCATTCAGCATCCAAACAATTATTTACATACAATCCATTACTCTCATCCCAAAACAGGTATAACACGCGACAGAACACAATGAGAGGAATCTTTACACCCTGTCAACTTCTGGCCACTAAGTGGTCAGATGTATGGGCCGTGTCAAACGCTTTTTGTCGGCCAAGTACCTGTTAGGATACAAAAGAGATCGTTTATCTCGTTATCCAACATCCGAGGTCCATTTATACGCTATAAAAAATATTATATTTAGGGAGCATTCTGTATACTGGTCAAACTGGACTGGGCACGCGCCACTAAGGGTTGGTAAGAACCGGTCATTGGTCAGCGAAGGGGAATACGTCACGCGTTCCTATTGGCTTATATTCGCCAGGTGCAAATTTGAAATTGGAACATTTAATTTTTAGTAAAAACAGTTTGTGTTATGAATTTATGTAGGTATTGCAATTAGCTTTCTGATAATATTATTTTGAATATCGTGTGTGTTCATAAACTTAAAAAATACAATTCACAGATATGTAATTCTCAAATTGGTCACAGTAACAGAATTATGTATGATAACTAAAATTAGGTTCAGCTAAACTATTTTTAGCGATCCAAAAAGTCCGCCAACTAACAAAGCCGTTACATAATTGCCAAGGGTGCTCAAGCCGGCGTGTGTCAAATGCGAAAAGATCCGTTTGAAATATAATACGTGGCCTGCACGATGTTAAATATTGCATGCATTTGGCTGACATGTGATATGTTACTAAGCGATGATCTACGATCGATGATTACTGAGCTTTCGCCAAAATAATTTTAAGTCGCAGGAGACGTATTGGTAATCGGCAGTCTATATGGACGATATCTTATTTACCAGCACGAGTAGTGTGGTGTGTTGACAAAGCCAAGTTAAAACAAATTAATTATAAATTAATAGTATTGAATTATTGAAAAAACAGTGGACATTATGATTTATTTTATAGTAAAAATTTGCCTAGCGTGTAAATAAACTTAATGATAATTTGGTAATAGTATTAAAACATATTAAGAAGGTTGCATACGGTTACACGGTGTCCACGTGAGATACGCTACTAATCCATGCATATGCAACGTAATATACATATCTCATAAAGCCTATTCAACGTCCCACTGCGGGACACGAGACGCTTTTACAATTTAGATGATAATTAATTCAAAACTAATTATAATTAGCGAGAATTAAGACTGTGTTAAGGTCGCAGGAAGTCGCTGGATGCAGGCCGCTTCCAACAGGTCATTGTGGAGATCATTGGGGGAGGCCTATGTTCAGCAGTGGACTTCCTGTGGCTGATATGATGATGATGAAGACTGTGTTACTGATCACCAAATGTTTTAGAGTAGAGACCACGTTCAGACAAGCGAAGTGTCGGACACCCACACATCTCTTGCCAATACGTCTCTTGCACGGCGTAAAATATGCATGCAATCGGCCGATGCGATGAGCTACTGATCGATGCACGTTCAACTTACATGTTCGATTTACGTTTGGAATGTTCATTGTGATATATCGAATATTCTGGATACGGCTGAGATATTAAATCATTATACCGGGTTTATCAAGAGTGCTACCGAAAACGAAGTCGGGTGGTAGTTTTAGTGACTACAAACACAATGCAACTGAAAATTTCGCAAAGACACGGAACAGTTCTTTTTTTATTATTTTTTAAATATCGAAGAGTTTAGGTGGTAAATCCATCGTTTTTGCTAAAATAATAATTTAGAGCCTTAAATACTATAGTGCCTTTAAAAATAAAAGGGTGTACACTATTATTAAATAATAAACTATGTATTTACAATCCTAATAGGATGATAGAAAAAAAAAATAACAAAAAAATATCGTCACAAATGTTTGCACAAAATTTTGTTGCAGTGGGTCTGAAGTCAATAAAACTACCACCCGGCTTCATTTTCGGTAGCAGTCTTGATATGCACTGTATATTAAATATTACTTCTTGATTAGTTTATTACTATAAGAAACGAATAAGAATATAATGATAACATTACGGCATAAAGTTCTACATACAGAAGAGTCACTATCTCCGGATTAGACTAAGGAGAAGAACATAACTATTCTATAGCAATAATACAGCTAAGCTGAGACGATTAATAATTATTCAGTTTCAAAATATCTTTTTTTTTTATTGCTATGAATGACGAGACGAGCAAGCCGTTCGCCTGATGGTAAGCGATACGACCGCGCATGAACAATAGCAAAATTCCACTGCGCTCGCCATCCTGAGACATAAGATGTTAAGTCTCAATATGTCCAGTAGTTACTCTGGTTACAAAGTCCTTCAATCCGAAACACAACAGTACATTAACGCAGTGTTGTTTCACGGGAGAAATAGACATTGCGGTGGTACCTACCCAGATGGCCTGTCACATATGAGAGACCTACCACCAGTCTTATATATATCATATCATTTGAGCTTCTAATTTAATGGCTATTTGGTTCACAAGTCTACATTTTACAACGTATGGTATAAAACAGGGTTAGATTGGCCGCTAGACACTAGTCTAATAAAATTCGTCCGTGCATTAATTTGCATTTGGCCAATGTGCAGTATACCACGTAAGCGATCTTACATTGTAAAGTCAGGATTCAGTACAGCCAGCTGTGGAACGTATCTCCGATTATATAAATATAGATATAAGATATTAAGTAATGCTTTCCTAGGTCCACCAAGACAATACCACACAATACACCCATACGATATAAAAACAATAAGACAAATTAAGAACACAATTTAATGGTGCTAGGTCTCTCATATGTGAGAGGCCGTCTGGTTAGATACCACCGAAATGTCTATTTCTCCCACCAAGTAGCAGTTTTACGGTTTGAAGGATAGCCAGAGTAACTGGACATATTGAGACTTAACATTCTATGTCTTAGGATGGCGAGCGCAGTAGAATGTCAAATAATGCTTAGTAATTCATGGTGTTGTTTGGTTTCGCTACTGTCCGTGAGCGGTCAATTAAAAAGCAAAGAGTTAAAGACAAAATCGTACTTGTACGAAGTACTAAATAATGTTTAGGAGTATACGTGCCGGTCCTTATATATTGCTATCCAGATAAAGATTCAATTGGTTATGGCCTATGTCCTTTCACCAACGGCGTTCAATGATTGCAGAGTTTAGGTCACCACTCGACACTATGTCATTCTACTCAATAGCTTTTTCACTGCAGCTCGCGTTAAGGAGGTGGTAAAGAACTATAAAGAAAAAGAAAAGAACTAGAAGAGTCGGTAGGGGCAGAACTCAAAGAGCCTACATGATCAAAATCGGTGATACCCTCAAGGGTCAGGTCAAAAGTATCCTGAACCGACGGGAATACATGAAGAGGTTGATGAAAATGGATAAAGCGAAAGAAATATGTCAGGATCGAGCAAGGTGGCGGTTTGTAGTCTCTGCCTACCCCTATAAAAGATAGAGGCGTGACGATTATGTCTGTATGTAAAAGAACTATATTGATAATGAAGACACGGCAATACACTTATAGTAAACAAGACAGCCAACACTCAAACATCCCATTGGCATTCCGTACTAAATTACAATTCGAAGGGTCGTTTTGGGAAAACAAAAAACATTTATATCAATGGTAGGACGGTTCTAAATTTTACTAGTCATTGACAGCCAGTAAAGAGGCAGGCTGGGCCCCTGGGGGCTCGTTCTGTGTGGAATGTTTCGAAGTAAGTAGATAAGAAAACTGTACGAATGGTGGCTGCGCTGGCCTGTTGGAGGGATTTTATAGAGTTGTTTAGTACGTGTTCATTTGTTTTTTTTGGATGATTTTTATGGAAGGTTGAAGGTAAATACTGACTGTAGATATTTTTTATGGATCGCTAGGGGTTATAGTTGTTTTCAATAAATCGCTGTTTATTTTTTACAAGACTTATTACTAATATGAATGAGTCTACATTCGGTGTTTAAAAATCTTTATTATTACGTGTGAACATAACAGTGATATACTAAGAAAACATTTGTTTCGCAAGTACCACATAAACAGTTCACATTACTAGGGGATTCTAAATATATCAGAATTTATAAGAACCATCGTAGTGTGACCCCTCATGCAATAAAGATTCCATAATAAAGCATGATTTGACCTTGATTTTCATTAGATATAGGTTCCTACCTCAGTCAGTCAATTTAAGTCTAGTAAATAGATTAAAAAACATCTTTAACAACTCTATAAATATATCAGTGCGGAGGGTCAAAGGCGAAGTTTTCGGACGGCGGCCGCCCAAGGGACGCGCGGAGTTCGAAGCCGGGATAAAACTCCGGGTAATTTTCACGTACTACCCCGCATTTGTCACTTGAACCCCGCTCCGATATGTTTGTTTTTAAAATAAGTGCTTGGTTATGTTATAAAATAAATCGGCTTTTATCTGTATTAAATTATTCTGGAAATTTTGGTTTTAGTTTTATTAGTCTGAGTTAATTTGTTTACTCATCATCCGTGAGAGAAGGGTTGTGTTTTAAAAAATTACCCATTTCTTTTATTTTTGCCTATTTGATTGATCAGGGTTTAAGAATCAAAGAACGAAGGTTTTTGATGCTGCCATTGAAGGGAATGGTTACTCATAGAAGATTTTCATAATTTTCTCAGAATAATTATAGTACACGTTGAGCCCTGTTATCTTTCTTTAGGTAATTTTCGCAGTCTTTGGGATAAACTATTTTATTAGTATGCGTCTAATAGATTTCAGCGCATTCAGTTATTAGATAATATGGCGATAGATCTTTATAATATTTTTTATCCATTATGCAATGTCATTTTAATTTTGTATTTGTATCACATACTTATTTATTTATATTTTTTTATTGAACGCCACATAAAAATAATAAGACAACAAGAATTAAGAAAATTCATTGAAATAAAGGTGAAAATTGGCGGTCTTATCGCTTACCGCGATTTCTTCCACTTATGTATCTGTAATCTTCAGAAACTTTAACACATTGTTCTAAGAACTTTCTTACATGACAAAAATCCGCAACCAAACATGGTTCCTTCAGAAATTTAAATAAAACTCTCCAACCGTCCGAGTCAACCCGTCGCTGTTAAACGCACAACATTTTCAAATATTTATATTGCCTTAGGTTAACCCTTGCGCGCGGTCCGTCAGACCCGCGCGGTCTCGCGGGACGGCCAGGTACGCTAGACGTACGAACCGACAGACTGGAAAACATGATTGCTACTGTGATTATTAAAGGGAGGCGGGGAAGGGTTAACAGTCATGTTTGGAACGAATGCTGTATTATTTTTATCACTGTCATTCTAAAGGAGTTAGATAGTTTTTAACGTTTATTTAATTGCTATATTTTTGTAAAAATATTTATGTATAGTTTTTCCTTGTTACCTTGTCACCATTACTGTCATATATCTGCAATATGACAGTAATGGTGATGAAAATTGACGTCTGATGAACATAATGTGAACATTGCAAATAAAGTGAATATGCTGGTATGACCGTTACATACAATTCTGTTTTAAACATGCACGATTTCAATGACTGACAATCATATTTTAACCTTGCAACGCCTATACTACTAGGCGTATCTACTAAGCATCTATTCCTGCAGGTATTCTGTCAATCTCGTAAAAGTCCTTCCCAAACTTCTTTTATTTGTGCACTCTAGAATTTTCATAACGGCGGGGCGGCAGACAGTGTCGTGACATTTTTGTTTCAAGACATTTTTTGCTTTTTTCTTATGTACGATTCTAAAGTCTACGTAGTCCGAGGGTCATCCCACCAACCCGCAATAAAATATGCGCGGCAGGACGGTGGAATGTAAAAATGTTGTTTTTAGAGCTCTCCTCAATAATGTATATTTTAGGAAATGTTAAGTGCTCTCCCTCTATCCGGTTGTTTTATTGTAGTTGTGTTTATATGGAGTTGGCAGTTATGTATTAGTAAAATATAATATATATCATAAGGTAGAACCCACATATACTATGAGACTGTAATTACTGTTAAATATAAATAATTAAATTACGTTATAAGTTCAATAAAGAAAATTTTTATATATAAATCAAAACATCATCATCTGGCAGTATTGTATTTAAAACAGATATCACGTCAAAGAGCACTTGCAGCTACTTAATTTTATGAGAACTTAATCGCCCTCGAAAAAGTAAGATATGTGTGTTCTCCATAATAAGAGCCGGGCATAGTGAATGTTAAGAATAAACACTCCATATTCAACAATCTTTGTCCCAAATTAGGTTACCAAAGCAGTGCAGCGCGGATCATCCGCCAAACTAAATTTATTCCCTAAAATATATATTCTCTTTAACTTGGTGAACTATCGGTGAACATTCACTATCAATAAACTACGAACCGTTGGGCAAAGGGCGTCAGTGATCGATGGAACTTCTAATTTATACCCAAAGCCCTAAGGCCGTATCGATTACACCGGCTAACTTTGTTGGGCCCAATGTACCAGTGCGCTATGCGTTTTGCAAAATTTCTAACGCGGTCTCTAAAGGGTTAGCGTTCGATAAGTATACTGATTTTGCCGTGGGAATTTGATTTTGTTGTTTATTGATTTTTGATAGTTTTATAAATTCAAGGGTCGTAGAGTGGAGAACCATAAGCATGAAAAGTGTCAACGGCATATCTAAGGTCGCAGGAAGTCGCTGGATGCAGGCCGCTTTTAACAGGTCGATGTGGAGATCATTGGGGGAGGCCTATCAACTTCCTGTGGCTGAGATCGTGATAAATACATAAATAAATACACCCAACAGTAACATACATAGTCCTGACCTCACATTAAGATCAATTAAGTCTTGTGTCGTGAGTATCGGGAACTACGAGAGACTTTTCGGTCTCACCAACATCCAGACCTGAGACAAATAGTAATATGTGCGGGGATCGAACCCGCGGCCTCTCGTTTCACAGATAAACTGATTCTTCTGTCATTGGGTAGATTTAAATTCTCATAAAAAATGGGGCATTCTTTGTTTACACCTATATTTTTCTCACATAAGTTGGTAAACATAGAAGTATAAGTATAACATGTACTATAAAAAATGAAATATGAATAATATTTCATAAACTCTATGAAGTAAACTTTACTTTATACTAAGTTTTCATGGCGCAATGAACGATTCAGTGGCAAAACATAGAACGCGGATTCGATATCGGCACAGTTGCAGATGTTTGTTCCTTCAATATGTACTTAAGATTTGGATGTATTGGGATCAAAAATATTTGTCATATTGTAGCCCCTTTAAGCTCCATTACTAATATCATGGGTTTGAGCGGACTGTTGCCTCATAAAAAAACCTAAGGGTTGATCAAAAGCTTGCCACAGAAAAACACATAATCGTGATTTGGCTTCAGCATAAACAACTTAGTTTGGAATAACCAGGCATAATTATATCTATCGGCGAAAAATAACCATTATAAGTGATTATCTTCAGTATATTATAAGGAATTTAGTTCTATTTGTAACTTCTGCGTGTATTCATTTATAATGTAGTTTTAGTTCGTCCAATACATTACATCAATTCAACCGTTTATAATTCGTGTAATTACTCCTTTATCCGCATGATTTTTAACTAATTTATTATTCCATCAAACTAAACCTTAAGCTTGAGTAACTTATACTTAAGTTTAGCAATTAATATTGGAGGTAATCTATCCAGAGACTCCGCCCTGACCCGTGGGATGACCCTTGCTTAACGAACTATATTATCTATAGCTGTGCCCGCGACTTCGTCTGCGTGGAATTTAACAAAAAAGTTAATTAGTTTACCTAGTTCTTTTTGGTTTTTGCATTTTTTTAAATTATCAATCAGCCTTTGTAACGAAACCATACCGCGATCTAATTCTACGGTGGCGCCATCTCTTAGCGAGCGGCGGTAAACTCCCGTTACACATTTATTGTCAGTTTTTTGTATTAACTTTATTGAAAATTTTCTTTATATACAATATTTTGTGAATGTGATATTGATTCGTTGGTGGGAGAAGTGGCGGGAGGCGCCCGACGTGACGGCCCAGTGGCGGCATGCGCGTGAGCTGCGCGCGGGCATTGCGACATTACTTTATTTTTCCAAAATAAAAGATTTTTTCTACATTTATTATAGAAATAAATAAATTTAATGGAAATAAATAAATTTATTGTAGAAATAAATAAATTTAATAAATTTAAGTGGCCTCCCGCCACTTCTCCCACCAACGACTCCTTGTTATATCAGCTACCTGATAAAAAAAAGTCCCGTCAAAATCGGTCCAGCCATTTCAGAGATTAGCCAGACAAACAGACAGACATACAGACAGACAAAAAAATTTTAATATCATTTTCGGCACAGGTATTATGTATATAACGATATGTAGTTGGACATTTTTTTTATTTTCACTTTTAAAACAGACACTTCAATTTTATTTATATGTATATGTATAGATTAATACTTCCCTTATACACATATGTATTTAAACATTGTATATATGTGAGAATTTGGAAGGTAATATTTACGTTCCCAGAGGAAAATGCTTTATTTATAAAGGTTTTATTATGTATCAGCCCTTTTATGTCCCACCGTAGGGCACAGGCTTCTACAATTGAGAGAGAGTACTATTGAGAGTGGTTAGGCAATATAGTCCACCACGCTGGCCTAGTACGGGTTGGCGGACTTTGCATATCATAGAAATTCTTTACAAATCGCTATGGTATGCAGGTTTCCTTAAGATATTTTCCTTCACCGTTATTGTGCGTGGTGGTTGAAAGGTGATACACACATGACTCCGAAAATTCAGAGGTGTGCCCTAGGATTTGAGCCCGCAGCCACCGTGAAAATGTTGACAGCTGTGTCTCGTCCGTATACCAAGTGATCATGCATATAAACTGACTAAGCTATTATTAGTAATATATTTTTTTTAACATACTACTATAACACAAAATAAGCAAAAGAAACCAAATAAGAAAATGAAAAAAGAAAAAATACAGTAATCACAACTATTATAAGAACTGAATTCCTATTGTTATAGGTTATTAAGTTTTATGTACTTTAAAATGATGGCTGCTAAAGTGAAGATGGTTGGAGAGGTAACCGAGTTAATGGTGGGTCATCCTACGGGAGCAAAACTCCGGAGGTTCGATGCGATACAGGATTAATTAGGGAATAGGGGGATACGTGTAGTGGTCGACGGTGCGACAGGTACTGGCGAGAACGAAAACTTTACGGGGAAAATGTTACTTGTACTTTTTATTTTACTACCGAAATGCCATGTGATCTTTTTGATATGTGATTGCAGTTTATTAGTTGCCATCGACTATGGGTCTTAGAAAAATTGATTGTTTTGAAAATTATGTACTATTTGCTGTAATAATGAAAATTAGGCAACGAATGGCTCAATAACACTGAGGCCCAATTATACAAAACAATTTTACCCATAACTTTCACCTTAAAAATGTCAATCCCATACATTGGCAATGTTCAGTTTAGTTATTATTTTTGTCCTTTGCGTTATTACCACCCCGCAATTCTGCCAGTGTCTAACGTTACAATGTTGTATGTTTACATAGAGATATTGTCAAAATTAAAGATATGATCAAACTTAGTTTATGCAACTTAGAAGGGCAATAGAAGAGACTGGACTGTTGTTGGACTATAGCTGGTTTATATTTACTTCAATTGCTACTTTCCAACCTGCTTCAACGACTGTGAAAACTTGGGCTTATCTGGGGGCACGGCAGTGCCCCTTCCAAAGTCGAGCTAAAAAGCGGCACAGCCGTACCATCCTTTCTCGAAGCAATTCAGACCATTTTCAACCCTCCATAACTTCGTTGTCGTTATAGCAAGTAGCTTGAATTTTCAGTTACTAAGTAGGCATTGTATAAACACGGTATATTTAAAATTTCATTCAATTTGAACCAGTAGTTTAGGAATTATAACTTGTCAAACTTTCGTAATTTTGTCACTCACTGACTGACTGACCGATGATCAAAAGTCTAAGGCACTTCACATAATTAGTATTTAATGTCTTAATGAAGGGAAAATTTAAAACTTTTATAATTTCTGTCTAGTTTTCTAGATACACCAACTGCGTGAATAACTTTGTAATCCCATATAAATGTATAGGATTACAAAGTTACATTTGCAGTTAATGATTCGTTGTACCCTATATAATGGAATACTAGTTGTAGATAGGTATCTATATATATTATATATGAGGCATAACAGGAGGGGGGTATAGAGAGGCAAAGGGTGTATTGAGCCCATGAAACTGTACAACATTCCTCTAGAAAAATATGACGAAGATAAAATTGCAAATAAATAGACTAAATAGCTCGAAAATATCAATTACCATGAAAGAAAGAACACTAATAATTAAATCCGCTATATTTGTGATAAATTGATACCTACAAAAATAAGAAAAAGCCATAAGACAGAGTCATGTGTGTATTGATAGTCAATCACCACGCATTAAAACGGTGAAGGAAAACATCGTGAGGAAACCTGCATACCATAGCGATGTATAAAAATTCTATGGTATGTAAGTCCGCCAACCCGCATTATACCAGCGTGGTGGACTATATGGCCTAACCACTATCAATCGTTCTCTCGATTGTAGAGGAGGCCCGTGCACTGCAGTGGGACGTATATGGGCTGATACAGAACAGACAGAATAAGACAGATGCTTTAAGAAAAATCGTTAGTAATATTCTAGAAGTAAAAAGTACCGAAAAAGAAAAAAAAAGGACTCTACAAAAAGACGTGAGATCTCGTGAAATTAAAAATTCTTTACGTTTTAAATAAATAGATCGACTTGGCCAGTAGCATTATGTATAAATTGTACGATACATTATGTTATCATGCGATGGCCAAGTCAATCTATTTATTCACAACGTAAAGAGTTTTTAATATTGATATGTAAATAACTTACGTAATAACTTTATACAGAACGTCCCTTAAGCAAGGACTAAATAAATTAATCGACTTGGTTTTACATGGATCTCACAACTTTTTGCGGTAGAAAAACTGAGCTGCGAGACTTGGAATTTTTTTACAGGATGTTTTTGATGGGATAGAATTGTACTAGAAACATTAAATGAATAAAAGTCGAATATTAGGCTGGTAGAGCCACTCTCAACTTTGATAACAGCAGAAACGATTCGTCCCGTAACTAATCACTAATTATGCCAAGGTCATATAAAAAATATCTTACAAATGCTTCAGTGAGTATCTGTACTCGACAGGGAGGTACCTATTCGTCCAGCAGCGTTGTAACTGAATTACCTATCATTTTGATTGAACGTTTGAGAGCTCCCGGAGGCCCCTATTAGATCGAACCACTATTTACCTGCCGTGTTACCGATCTCACATACACTTTTACCTTTAGTACTGGTAGAAACTGTATCTTTTAAATTCTTTTTTACCCTATTATTTGGATACATACATATGTGATTGTAAATTGTACCTTGTATTTTCTTTGAGGTTTTCCGGCATAAATAATTCTTATTCTTCATTTTATAATTTTATAAAGCTTTGAAAATGGTTTGTAAAATATTTGATCAAATCATCATCCTTGTGGTGTTATAAAAATGTTTATCACAGCTGTTTATAGTATTGTAAATGTTTCCTTGTCTTTTCGCAACCGATTGAGAATTATTTTTACACAAAAATGACCCTTATTGTCTCTAATTCGAATAAAAACTGAAAACAGGGCGTCAAACATTAAACTTGTGAAATTGAAAGTTCTCGACAATAATTTCAATTTATATATTTGACGTCTACCAACCAAAATAATTTCAATCGTTAAATTAAGCATTTAATCGATCTGCAATGTAAATGATATTATTATTAATAGTTACACTAATCCAATATGGCGACTTGAGGAAGAAATGTTAAAAATAACATTTTAGGTAGGTATACTTTATTGCAAATTTTATTAAAGTTTCAAAAGGCAAATACAAGCTCGATATGAAAAACCCTTACACTAAAATAAGGGTTAGGGTACAATATACGTCTTAAACAAATATAAGAAGGTGGCCGGTGACCTTTGTCCTCGTAGTGTGGGTAAGGGACTGCAGCACACCGATACAACTAAGACGGTCGTGTTTGCAAATGTAACCCCCCCCAGACCTATAAAGGGATAGACATAGCCGTGTTATTAAAAATATAAAATTAAATTTACAGTGATTATGATCGACAAATCTTATGAGTTGGTTTAAATTAGAACAGTTAATCCATAATGGCTTATAATATTCACTTACTTATTGGAGACTGTCCCGCCCTCATAACCATAACTGTAACTCCTGTAAGCCATGATCAACAGTGACACGCATTGGAATGACACCGAGAATTTAAGCTTGGCGACCCTCCAGGAATGTCTAACTTGTCTTTAACTCCCAAAAATCAATCAGAAAGTTAAATAGTCAACTTCCCTCCGTGCAAAGCTGGTTACAAAACAATGAACTAAAGAGGTAAATAACCTCGCAAATAGTCTTTTACAACTGGAGAAGCCAGCTGTAAAGCACCACGGATCAAATCATTATTACATTTAAATGGGTCCTATTATACTAGATTCCAGTAATAAGCATGGCAAAAACGCCGGAAAGCAGGTTAAAATCGGACATAATAAGCAATAATTTATATATTTTTGTTACTTAGCTGTCTATACCTTCACAGCGCTGTATATTTTAAGCCCGTTAAGGCCGGGCCACCTTCCGATACAATAACGGCGGCAGACTGAACCCTTTCGGCCCGGGTTGGACCCGCGATATAAATTGCGGTGTCCAATCGCTACTGTCCCGGACGCTTGTTTGTACCTAATATTGTTTTGGACCTTCTGTTTGTATTACATTTGTAGAATACGCGACAAATGAATACGGAAAATGGGACATTTCGCTGCGGGATTTGTTTTTAAAACATAATAGAAAATATATTAGAGGTAGGTACTACAGTACCTATAGAGTATTTTATTGTTCTGTTAATAATGCAATCTACGATATTTTATAGTTATGTTTTAAAAGTTGTATTTCTTCCATTTCAATGGATGGCGAGACGAGCAGTTCATACAGCTTATGATAAGCGATACAACCGCTCAGGTATAATAGCAAAACCAAACAACATAAATAACAAACCAATGCTTAGCATTCCACTGCGCCCGCCATCCTGAGACATAGGATGTTAAGCGTCAATATGTCCAGTTGTTACTCTGGCTAAAATGTCTTACAAACGGGCACTTAACAGTGTTGTTGTATACTGTTGTTTGGCGGGAGAAATAGACATACCGTCGTACGTAGGTGTCCTTTCACATATGGGTTTTTAGAACCAATAAAATTTATCGTATTGTGTATTCTTTAAGGTCACAGTAATTACTGCTCCGAACTGAAAAAGAAACAAATTACCGGAATTTTGATAGCTGGTTTGAACAGGAAAAAAACTTCGTGGAGATATCTACATATTAAGAGGGTCTTTAAATTAATATACTGAAAAGTGATTGTGGTAAACTGATTTCTTCTTATTTTCTAAATAGGGTTGACTTCGTGAATCATACCAATCAATATTAGCCATAAGCCATTTCTTTTGCAGTGCGCACAAAATTGTTTCTCCGATCTTACTTTACTGTGGGAAAGATATCACGTATATTTTACTGGAAATATATTATTACTAGGAATTGTATACAATTACTAGAAAACATATACATGGTGGTAAAAAATTGATTTGAAGATTCTGTAATACAAACATTTCCTGGAAAGTGGGTATATTATATAGGATTACAGACTTTTTCTCTATGTTTATTAATTCATATATTTTGAGAAGCTTCTTTATCATAAATCATTAAAAAATGGCTAACCACTTAACCCTCCATCAATAACATTATTCACAAAGATTTGATACGAAACAAACGTACATTACTATAAATTGCAATATATCAGGGCTCAAGTTATTTGGACGAGTGTTTGCCGCAAAGGGACTTTTTCATTTCCTCACAAAACATGTTGTTTTTATTAAAACATAAGGGACGGACTCGCCGCCACTTTATTAAACAAAACCAAGTATTACGCGCTATTTGTTTTTAGGGTTGAGATTCTGCGTTTGTGTATTGTTTTGACTTAATGCCCTCAGTCACTAGGTTCAGGATTTGGAGATATTTTTATAAGAATCAAAATATGGTAGTTAGTAGTTTTATAGAAGGAATCCAATGTGGATGGTGGTAGATCTCTTACATGTGAGAGGTCACCTTGACAGGTACCACTGTAATCTCAATTTTTTCCGCCAAGCAGAAGTATAAATGCACTGTTGTGTTACGATTTGAAGGAGATTGTAGCTAGAGTAACCACTGGACATAATGAGGTTTTATATCTTTTCTCAGTTGAATTGCTTTGTAATTCATGGTGTTGTTTGGTTTTGGTATTATCTACGAGCGGTGGTATCGCTTACCATCAGGCAGATGGCATGTTAGTGTCGCAATTTATAGCAAAAATAAAGTTTATAAAAATTTGTGCTTTTTCTACGTCTGTTTTCCTAGAAAGGGTAAGCAGAATGAATGATTAATTATATAAATATATATATATTTAATTAATAAATATGGTCGACAGTCAAGCAAAATAACTACCGTTACCCATTAATTTCTACAAAAATCAATCAATGGTACGCAGCGGTATACCGGGTATATCAAGACTGCTACCGAAAACGAAGCCGGGTGGTAGTTTAAGCGACTTCAGACACAATGCAACAGAAAAAGTTGCAAAAAAAGCGACAATTTTTTTTTGTTATTTTTTTCCTATAGCCATATTTGGGTGGTAAATACATTTTTTCCTAAAATAATAGTATATACCCTTTTATTTATAAATACTCTAAGGTATAAAAGAGTTTAAATTATTATTTTAGCAAAAACTATGGATTTACCACCCAAAAATGACGATATTTAAAAAATCATAAAAAAAAAATTGTCGCGTTTCTAGGCGAAATTTTTAATTGCATTGTGTTTGTAGCCACTAAAACTACCACCCGGCTTCGTTTTCGGTAGCAGTCTTGAGATACCCGGTATAAGAAATCAATAAAATAAAATAAATAAGTGCGTGGTGGCCTGTTGGTAAACGGAATAGACGCGGCTGCCAACATGTACACGGTGGTCGCCGGTTCGAGTCACAGGGCACACCTCCGACTTTTCGGAGTCATGCGTGTATTGATAGTCAATCACCACGCACTAAAACGAAGGAAAACATCGTGAGGTAACCTGCATACCATAGGGATTTATAAGAATTTCTATGGTATGTAAGTCCGCCAACCCGTAATAGGCCAGCGTTTCTCAATCGTACTCTCGATTGTAGAGTGGGCCCGTGCCCTGCATTGCGACGTATATGGCCTGATACAGAAATAAATAAATACAGCCAATAGTCACATACATAGTCCTGACACCACATTAAAATCAATTAAGTCTTGTGTCGTGGGTATAGAAACTACGAGAGACTTTTCAGTCTCACATACACCCAGATTTGAGACAAATATTTGTGTCGGTGGGGAGATTGAACGCGCAGCCTCTCGTTTTACAGCCGACATCTAACAAACGGAGGCTGTCTGTAATTGCGTCTTATACTTAAAAATATCATATCTATTAAAAGCACGATATTATATTAAAGATATATTTCATTATTTAAATAATATATTTCTATAACAATACAAAACAACTAAGCAAATAACAGTAATAATTTAATCCTCGGGAAAAGCTTTGCGATATCTGCGTCTAATGTATGCACAGCGGACTTGCCCCCACAAGCCGTGTTTGTCGAGGCTAGTGGACTTGTAAGGAGACTGTCTTTTGTTAATAGATAAGCAAGTGTATCTATGTCTTATAAAAGTTTATCTTTAAGATTTGTTTTATGTCCTATGATTTCAAGATATAAAAGTTGTGACTAGTAGGATGACATAAATTTTATAAAATGTTGTGTGTGACACGAATGATACATGCCTTTTGAAACTTTTTGTTTTATTTATTAATAAAGTTGACTAAAATATTAAGGGAATGTAGTATTTTTTCAATGCTTTTTATTGGCAAGATGTAAACCTTCCGAATTTGCAGATCAACTAAGCAATTGTTATTAGTTTTGCGAGACATGTTATACTTTATGATGGTTTGTAATACATCAAAGTATTAAAAAAGTAAACTAATAAACGAAATCTCACGAAATTGAATTGAATTGTATAATGTTAAGTTCTTGCGCAATGTAGATGGTGAAATTAGCATTGTGGTGATGCATGTGTTTTGAGTCAAATGGCAGTGTATTCGTATGAATTATTTTTATTATTTCATGCCTTATCAAAATTACCATGTCGCCAGTTTATATTGTATCTCAACAACATTTTAATCACCGTTTATTTATGACCATAAGCTATCCAATAACAATGTTCATATTTCAGATATCTATCGATTGATTAACACATATTTTCTTTCATAAATTATAGCTAAAAATAGACTTAAAATAATTAGTATCAAATATAATTACTCACCAACCGATCTATTTAACGTGCGTTCAAACGAGGCACAGCCGGCCGACCCTTTGCGGCCAGTTCTCCCTAGCTGTGGGCAGTGCACCCTTCAAACAAACTTGCGAGCAAAAAACAATGTAACTGCACAACTCCACCATTTGAATTACAACCTTAAGGGTACGAGATATGGTAGGTATTACAATGGGGGATGTATTGTGGGCAGTATACGTAAGGGGGTGGTCGGATGGCCAAGGATCGACCCGTGGCTAGTGTTGTGCGATTTTGTAGTTTTGATTTTGTATTGGAGTAATGTTTTATTGAATATTTGCATATTATTATAAATTTTAAAGTCCAACATTGTAATTAGAAAAAGCGATGGAAAGATATGTGCATATTATTATAATTTATATTATGAAAAAATGTTTTAACGAGGTGTAATCAATGGAAAGCATAATAATTTTAAAACGTCTGTTCATCGATATTTTAAATATGAAGGGTTAATTTTCAACATCAATAAATTTTTAGATAATATTATGATATTAGCAATATTGTAATTAGTAGGAATAAAGGTTCTTTTTAAAGAAAAAAGTACTTTAATAAAAATGTTTACACAATCTTTGTGTACTTGTTGTTGAATTCGTCCAGCTACAGCTTACGTCAGTTTCAAATCATATAGTCTCGGGTTCGATTTCTAGGTAGGATAATGCGTACCTATAGGGATAATGAGTGTTTGAGTAAAAAATGTTATTTCGAGATTTGATAGTATCTAAAAAGGGCTGACGTCATACCAGTGACGAAATTATATTCCCAATTTTTCTAGAGCGCAGTATATGAACCATATTGGAGTAGGTTATTTAAAAATATAGAAAAGTATATTTTTAATTGGTTTTGGTTCTTACCGAACTGTTTTGTTGAGCAAGAGCCTCGTATATGTACAAGAGATGATTAGGTCTAAGTCCACCGCGATGACCTAGTTTAATTTGGTACATTTCACATTTCGTTGAAATTTTTCTCATATTTTCACACAAACGCTTTGCTGACAATTTTTCTCTTCACCGTTAAAGACCTGCAAAACTAATAATTTCAAAGGTGCATGCCTTGGCTCGAACTTCTGACAACAAATTTTATTAAACATGCTGCTTACTAATTTATTGATCACACCAGAATAAATCTGAAAAAAGAAGGAATAAATATTTAAACAAACATCATAGCGACTAGTCAAAGACAATGTTAGAAAACTTCCCATATATTACGTTTTTCATCGTATTACAATAACATGAAACTTTGAGATGGCTTTGTAGACCCTTTTTTATGAGAGTGACAGTGTTTACACACGTAGCCCACAGTTGAAGAAATACCCCCTTATGTGTACGCGTTAACTTGACTTGCGCGTGGTGTAAGATACAGAAAATCTGAAAAAAAAAAACCATGAATAATTATTTTGCTTTTTTATGCGTATGTCTGAAAAACCATGTCGGGAAAAGAGGTGGAAGGAAAAATAATGGCAAAAGAGAAGGGACGTGACAGCAAAGCTGTCGCTTCACGTCATTTTCCTGTGAGATAATGGTACCGCCCTGGACGAGCCTGACCGTTCATGCTGACTGACAACAACGTATCACTACTTCCAAACTTGGATTCACTGTCGCGTTTGTGTTATTAAAATATTTATGTTTATGCGGCAAGTTATATTATATATTTGATGACAGTAAAGCCTAAATAGAGCACCTACTACGGGATAACTACCTCTCGCTGGTAGAAGCCAAGACGCGACAAACATTGTTGTGTCAACTCATAGTACTGCTAAAGCATGTTTTCATCCCAGATGTAATGGTATATTTATGGTATATTTGAAATACACAACTATGTAGTTGATTAGGGTCATTACCATTTACAATTAGAAAGAAAGAAAGAACGAAAACTCATTTATTAGTCACAATAAGATGACGCACACACTCGTTTAACATAAATTTAAATATCTAACATACAACAACAAGAAAATAAAAAAAGGAGGTTTGTACGTCACATAAATGTGACACGTAGGTGACCACTCAGCTTATTGTTGCACTGCGACACGAGCCACAGCGCAACGCTGGTTTTCATTGGTCACCTTGAGTGACATTCGAACGCCAGCCAACATACTAACATAAATTAAAACATGTTACCTATATAATTAAAGCTTAAAAATAATAATTATGGTAATCTTTCTGATATATTTGTTCTTAACTCAACAAAACAACTAGCAAAGACCGGTTAAAAACCGGGTCTTTTTTACCGGAAAAATAGTAAGTTTTTCAAGTGTTTTTTTTTGTAAATCACTCCTAAATGCAACAAGTTGTCCACAATGATCAGAGTGTAGTTTATTGTGTTTAACGGTTTGACAAACGTCGTTTACACTATACAGTTGTCACTAAACGCCTACAGAAAAGTTGCTACTTACTGTAGACTGCTCTCTATGGTGATACCCGGTGACAGGTGGAATCTATCTAACGTTCCCGTAGTTATCTGGTCTCTAAAATATGGTTTTAAGGCAGCTATGCCCACTTATTTACTAAACGGTTTTACTGCTTGCTCATAATATAGAAAATATTTTATAAAGATCTATTATCTGTATCCTATAAAATATTAACGTAATCTTCCAGAATATTTAAAAACATTAGAAAAAAGGAAATAATATGCATGTTCAATACTGAATACTTTCCAAAAAATAATCTTTTCAATAATTTTTGCAGGGAACCAAACAAAATTGCCTAGTTTGTCATCCAAAACGAAACAACTTCTAACATTTAAATAAAATTCATTTCGTTATTATTCAAAAAATAAAAAAACCCAATATTTTGTAATAAATCGCTAACTTCACCGCTTGTGCCTTGCACCAGCATCGACCACGAGCCTCGGGGGCGTCCGTGACAGCATGACGCGGGTCCGGCCCGGTCCGAAATAGATATTTCGCCAACTGTCGCCTTATTTGTGCCGTTTCCAAACGAATTATGTACATGACTGTACCTTTTGTTTAGTTTTTCGTGGTACGAGGGAGGAATGGGTGGACTGTATTTCTAACAGTCATTTTCTTATTGGAAATAGTTTTTGATACTAAGATTCTAATATAATAAATTGCAATACCAAGATCTTGAATCTTGTGAATGTGTTTGACTTAAAACTTATATTTTAAACTCATTACCTTAATAATTTACGTGGATAAATCACTTCAATGTTAATTAATATACATTTTTATACAACTTTACATTTAAGATCTTTAGTACCATGTAAAATAAAGAAAATAAAATTCTTATAAGAATTTTCAGCGCCACCTATTGGTGAGTGGAATACAACAATTTCGTTGTTACTATTTCGCACAGAGGGCGCTAAGAGATGGAGCATTATTTTTATTTAGGACCTTGGTAGTGTTGCTTTAAATACTTTGCATATAACAAAATACTTTTAAATTTCCATTTGATACAAACTTATAATTTGTTTAAATAATAAAGTAATATAATATTTCGACGAAAACGGTCAATGTATTTTATATGATAAAATATGGTTACTTTTCAATTGACACTATAAGTCATTTAAGTAAATACTACGGGCCATAATATTTTTTTATATTCTCATCATCATATCAAATCATAACCAGTCCGCTGCAAAAACTATTACAAACTTCAAAATAAATGTACACGGAACAAAGTTGGTCTAGAAAAATAAAGGTAACAACGCTATGAAAAGCTTTATCTTAAACTTGGCAGGGAAAGTTGTCGGGCGCGGGCTGAAAAATGCAACGAACTTCTGCGGACAGGGAAAGTGAAAGACTCCGGTCTTTACGGCTTGCAGGCTTGTTTCTAAGTGATTCCTACTTGATGCCCCAGTTTTTGATGAGCTAATGAATTGGCGCGGTGCTGTCGGCTTTTTTATTGGCTTGTTAAAGGATGTTTTTTGTTTTAACATCAAGATTGGTTTGTAGTTGTTAGTATTGGAGCTGTAAACCATAGTTTTAATAACAATAATAGATGCTTGTTTAGTTCGTATTGTCTTTGTTAAAATATTACCTGAATATTTTTTTTTCTTTTATTATACCTTTTCGTTGCTATGTCTCTGTGGCCTTTTGTTATATTAAAGACTTACAAAATATAAGTGATCCGTTTTAATTACATCAGTGGTAATTTGTACGTTTTATTTTTTTGAGAAATAAATTGAACTGGTTCTGTTTTGAAGCATGAGAAGCGCACGAAAAGTGGCTTACCTGAGTAAAACGTTTTTTAATTGGAAAATATAAAATATTGCTCGTCTTGCATTTTATATAAAAGGACTATCCTAATTGGGACGAAATTAGTGATCTGAGGTTATTAGTCAAAGTATGGTAAAATAAAGTTGTTGCACTTGTTGAGTTGTTCAGTCAATTTCCCGCAGGCTCTAAAAGTAGGTACAACTTTTTCTACAGACAATTAGTGACTGGTTAGTATTTTTTATAAGAGTTTTGTGAGATTTTGAGCCATGGTGATTTTTTATTAGATTGTTTTCTATATCCATGCCATAACAAATCCTTGAAGTATTGATACATATACGGCTCTCTAATTAATTTTTATCATCATGATCATCATATCACCCTATATTGTTGTCCACTGCTGAAGATAGGCCTCCTCCAAATTGTGCCATTTCACCCTGTCTTCAGCTTGTCGCATCCAGCATCTGCCAGCAACCTTTCGCAAATCGTCACTCCGCCTAGCTGGAGGGCGCCCTAATTAATTTTAATTACTCATATTGATAGAATTTCACTCTACTTTCCTGTTCAAGACTAGTAAAAACAAATAACGCATAACAATTTCATTAGGAAACATTTCTATCGGAGTATAAACAGTTTAAGTTAGTACAGCCCCCCAATATCCTGTGCTACTGAACTTTATTAAAATGGGCGTCAGATATTCCACATTCCATTTGCAAACATCTGTACATTCTTTTATGTTTATATATTGTTCTGCGCTTCGGTACTTAGTTGGTTTTTAACTAATTTTTCATATGGATATACAATTATTATTGAGCCTTAAAGTGGCGTAGGTGGATAAATTATCTTTGAAAGTAATCTGTAAGACTGTAAAAGGTAGTAGTAAACTAGTCGTTTCTTATATTCAAGTTCTAATTAGATTGTTTTCGTAGAAATTCTGGGATGTAGCTTTTATCTCTTAAGTGTAGGATATAATTGTAAATAATTTAAGCCCTTAGGCAGCTGAACCTGTAGTAGACAAATGGAAAAATGTTTTGTAAAATTTCTATGCGATTAAATGTTCAGATTCTTGGATTATCTAATTGGATTCCTATTCGAGATAATAACTTGAAAACCTGATCACATTCTTTACTACCACAATTTTTAAAAATACCCTAGTTCGATTTAAACTTTGAGTTTTACCGAAACCCCGTTCAAATTCAGTCGAATATTTTCCAAAAAATCCAGAATCGTCACGAATTTCCGCAAACGAAACCGTAAGTGAAGTACCGACATAACACATGCCCAAGTCAATCAACTGATCAATCAAGCTGGAAACGAATCGGTCGACGGCGGATATGGGCGACGCTCTAGACGCCGCCCATTTTAATTCGACGATAAACCGGTTTCTGCCCAGGGAAATTACTAAATCAGCGTAGCGTCGACACGATCAGTCATTCCGCAGCGATGTTCCTGAATTATTTCGTGTTTGTGTTGTTAATTATCGGATTAAGGATAGAGTTTTTTTTAGGTTGAATGGTGAGACGAGACTGTCATTTGCTAGCTGGTAAGCGTGTCGTGTTGCTGAGGGAGTTTCTTGCGCCGCTTCTTCTTCACAGCTACAACACGTTCCGAAGCGGTGGTAGCAGAAAAGGACGATTCAAAAGATCTTGTGAAAGACTATTTGAATAAAGAATATTTTGATTTGATTTGATTTGATTCGACCGTTCTTGGACAGTAGCAAAACCTAACAACACCGTAAATTACAAAGCAATACTTGACCTTACTCTGCAGAAGTCATCCTAAGACATAAGATGTTACGTCTCAATATGTCCAGTAGTTACTCTCGATACCATGCCCTTCAATCCGAAATACAACAGTGCATTTAACCTGTTGTTTGGCGGGAGAAATAGACATTGCGGTGGCTGTAATGTCCATGTAATTGAATGTTTGAGAGCCGTATCAATAATTTAAAAGCTGTGGGAGGTCCATTTTTTTTTTAGTTATAAAGTAACCTTTGGAATGCTCTTATGTTTTTAAATCAAGTTTTAGTTTTTCTGATTTGTTTGATTTGTAGGTAGGTATAAGTTAATCTTTTATACTCTGTGATATGGCATTTGATTCATCATCATCATCATATCAGCCACAGGAAGTCCACTGCTGAACATAGGCCTCCCCCAATGATCTCCACAATGACCTGTTGGAAGCGGCCTGCATCCAGCGACTTCCTGCGACCTTAGTCAGATCGTCCGTCCACCTTGTAGGCGGGCGTCCAACACTTCGCTTGCCTATACGTGGCCCCCACTCGAGAACCTTTCGGCCCCAACGGCCATCGGTTCTACGAGCTATGTGCCCGGCCCACTGCCACTTCAACTTGCCAATCCTATGGGCTATGTCGGTAACCTTGGTTCTCCTACGGATCTCCTCATTTCTGATTCGATCTCGTAGGGAAACACCGAGCATAGCCCGCTCCATGGCTCGTTGAGTGACTTTGAGCCTTTTAATGAGGCCCACAGTGAGAGGCCACGTCTCGGTGCCGTATGTCATCACTGGTAACACACAACTATCGAAGACTTTCGATTTTAGGCACTGAGGTATTTTGGACGAGAAGACGTCGCGAAGTTTCCCGAACGCTGCCCAACCGAGTTGGATTTTGTATTTTATATTATATTTTAATATTATATTAATATTTTATATTTTCGATTTGGCATTTGATTCACTAAATTATAATACGTTTTCCGGGTACCCTACCCCGGGCGTTTATTTTATTATTATTTTATTTTATTTATTTATTAGGTCCTTTACAGCTGACAATTTAAAATACATCATAATTTTAAACGAAACAATACGCCAATTACGAATAGTACAGGCAACGAAGCAACGGGTTACTCTTGTCCGCAATGCATAATTTGCCAGGAGTTTATTTTTTTCATGAAGAGGTGGCATATGACCCCACTAAGTTTTTTTTTTTTTTTTCTTTCTGGCTCCGTACTTTGAGTACATTTAGCCAATGTCGAGTTATTAGATATTGGTTATCAGAGAGGACTGGGATTAAAGGTAGGGAAACTGTTTATTTAAATAAAAAGAAAGCGGGAATTAATCATCTATCAGGAGAGTTGGATATGAAAAAGGAAAGACAGCCACACGACAAACAAAATAAAACATACAAAATATAAAATAAGTAAAAAGTTAACACTCTAGACCCCACTAAGTTAAAAACCCAAAATACTTACAAAAATGGCGTCCGCTACAGCCGCCATTTTGGAAAACGCGTTTGAAGCCACATCTCCGGAACCGTCCACTTTAGGCCCATCATGCTACGGACCTTTCTTGTAGATAATTAAATTTCCCATCTTTTTTGTTCAATATTTTTTTTGTACCATTAACCGTTCGCGATTTACAATGAATTTATTGTAAAAAAGGTATAAAATGAAAATTAATAACATTGTAAATATACATTGTATATATTGTAATATTGTATATATACACATATATTTATTTCAACCACCACATGTGTTTAATTGTCAGTTTTTAAGCACTGGCAATATAATCCACATAAAGCACATCAAAATCAAAATGTAATTTTTCCATCCCTTGCCATTAAAATATCAATTTTGTATCAATTTGCTAACTGAACCGCAAAAAAGAAACATCCGGTCGTAGAGGACCACAGTAAAACTCCGAACAGATTATTTACATGTCGGCGCTACAAAAGCCATCTTCAGTCCATATTATTTGCTGTGCGCCCTGTACCGATAAATTTTCTTTGTAGCGAATAAGTAGTTGGCATCTCATTATTTCTGCGCTCTCGTGTGTAAGGGAACCATGGCCCACTCTCAAATTATATGCTCCGCTTGAATTTTATCTTTGAACATTTTTTTGGTTTATGTATTTCAAGGTTTTTATATATTTCCATTTACTAAAATTATGTAATCATATGACATGTATAGGTTTGTAGCTTTCGTAGAGATATAGATAAGAAATTTATTTGGAAACATATGTAAGTGTATTCGATTCCATTAGAGCGATAATGATTACATTTCCTACTTTAGGTACGTACAGTCATTTTGATATGATATTCATATTGTTAAAATGAACAGATCATGAGAACAATGACATCACATACCGAATATGTTGAATTTAGTCCCAAGATTGTTAAAATGATCTACATATGTAACGCTAAAAATGAACATCTTATTATTTTCTTTTATTTATTGAAACTAAGACCCCCCTCAATTGCGCTCTCGATTATAGAAGGCTCGAGAAGGCTTGTGCCCTGCAGTGAGACGTATATGGGCTAATACAGTACAATAGAATCTTATCCCTTACTTATTCAGCCATTTATAGACAGTTTATAAACCTATATTAGCTTTCAAGTGTTTTGTCCCTTTAGAACGACTTTTGAATTCACTTTGAGCGACCAACATACATATTACGAGACCCAGACACCAATACACACTCTGCTTTACCCCATACTACCCCAGGACATCCTGACTCTGAAGACGATTGCAAAAGAATTCGATCGGGGCGCAAGGTTAGGTTCCCTGATTATTATCGCCCGTAGGACGGTTTTTGGAGGGGGGTGATGTAGTGTACGTAATATATAATATTATAAATATACATTGTAGATAAAATTTATTATAATATATTACATACACTACAAATACAAAAAAAATCGGTAGCTTAAATATGTTTTATAACCGTCTTTGAAAAAGGCCGTCAGTGAAGAAGACTGTATTTTTTGTACGAATATTAAAATAGAGATTTAAATGTATGTAATTTACCTCAAGAATATAATTTCATCCAAAAATCAATTTATTTAATGTTTATTTTAAATGCTGATAATACAAGATGCAAGATGCGTGGGGCATAATGAATGCTACCCCATTCTTGATGACATGGGGTGGACGTGGGTGTAAAGTGGGACAGGTATATGAGCGACAGAGAGGGATAATGGTCATCAGAATGGCGGCTTGTTTGGACTTCTTGGTAGTTAAAAATATGGCCGCCTTAATTAAAAACATTGTGAAGTGAGTAACAATGCTTTTAACGTGAAATATCCAAAACACACGTATTGGAAGAATTAGGAATACACATGTATCATTTTATTTTGTTCACAGTATTTGTTTACGCATAAGTTATAAATTTTAAATTGTTGCAAGAATTTCAGCGCTTCTTGTACTATTTTTAGTGTGAAATTTATACGGTGTACAATAAACTATTTATAAAGGTATAAATAAATATATTTCTCATCAAAACATTGCAAGGTTTTGTAAGGATTATCAGAAGAATGTGTATAAAAAAATGCATTTAGACCATCATCATTAGGATTTGAAAACCTCAATTATAAAACCTCTATTATTAACTATTAAACGACATTTGACATATATTCCTAAATATACACATTTTTATGATAAGCCTTTCAAAACAAACTTGCAAATTGTTTCAATTTTTCTGATAAGATGTATATTTATATTGAAATTCAGATGAAATTTTTGGTCGTTTACCCAAGTCTCGCCGCGTGTAAAGCCTACTATAACAAATAGTGTCTTGTGATTGTGCATGATTAATGTGTGAGTATTATGGAGGCGTCATGCGTATCTATTCACAGCGAGAAAACTTGACTGATGGACCGCCCAACATTTACATATCCTGTTCAATTATACATTTAGAGGCACATCAAAGACTCTTGATGCATCGCAAACAAACCTGTTCTTTAATCATGTTTTTTTGTAAATAGCGAGTAGTATCGGCATAGTAAGCAAATGTTTTGATTATTTTTTTATTTTCATTTGAAATGTGCTTAAATAAATAGTGCCGAAATTAAATTCTCACAAATCAGTCTCTCATTACAAAGATGGAATTAGAAAATTATTTCTCTTCGTTCGCAAATCTGCTTTTTTTATTTCTATATCAAGTTCATAAAAACAAAAAGAATTTTAATCTAATAAAATAATTTAATTATTGTAATTCAATTATATTTAATAAATTGGGCAAAGGCTGTTTTAGACGTACCAGTCTTATCGGATTTGGATCAATTCATAAGTAGCTTATCAATTGGTTTTTCCATTTTCAGACAGCCACCGTGGCGCAGGCGGTTAGACGCTGCCTGTGAAACGAGAGGCCGCGGGTTCGATCCCCGCACCGAGAGAAATGTTTGTGCGGCCCACAAATATTTCTTCCGGGTCTGGGTGTTTGTGAGACCGAAAAGTCTCTCGTAGTTCCTGATACCCACGACACAAGACTCGATCTTAATGTGGGGTCAGGACTATGTATGTGACTGTTGGGTGTTATTTATTTATTTATTTATTTATTTATTTGCCTTTACGTATGCCATGGTTTGGTTTTCTCGGCCATGTCTCAAAAATAAATGCATAACATATTACTATTCATACATACATTTTTATGTTATAACAAATAATAGCTAGACGAGAACGCCATTCACGTGATGGTAAGCGATACGACCGCTCGTGACAGTAGCAAAACCAAACAACACCACAAATAACACAGCAATGCTTAGCTTCTACTGCTCTGATCATCCTGTGACATACATAAACACGACCATATCCCGTTGAGGTAGGCAGAGTCTATAGAGCTCCAATTGTCACGGCCCATACCTCTTCCACACCAACTGTCATATTTTATCCCTTCATGAAATTATTCTTATATTTTTTTTGTTATAAATGTATAATTCAAAATAACATACATAAGCCTGTATATTCAAAAGGGTATTCAGAGGTGCTGCTAGTGCCACCCACAATTCGCCGAGCTTATTTCCGTTCCAAAATATGATGGGGGGCGGGAATACAATATAATTTATTATTATCTATAGAGACTAACGCGCTAAAACGGTGAAGGAAAACATCGTGAGGAAACCTGCATACCATAGCGATTTATAAAAAAATCTATGGTATGTAAGTCCGCCAACCCGCACTAGGCCAGCGTGGTGGACTATATGGCCTAACCACTCTCAATCGATTACGATTGTAGAGTAGGCCCGTGCCCTGCAGTGGGACGTATATGGGCTGATACAGATTATCAATAGAGATACTGGGGTAGTTCAAAGTAACAAACTATTTAAAATTTTTAGAAAGTTAAAGTACACAGTGTAAATTAATTTAAAGTTCTATAGCATTATGATTACAAGTGAGTAAAAAATGAAATGGTTATTTGTAATCGAATTTCATTTATTGTTCGTTTCGACCTATAAAGCGCTACGGCGGGTTCTACGCGCTACGCCTTTGCTACAAGACGTAGTATTATAGTTTTTTTTGGATCTTTCTACAGGGCAATTTCATTATACCTATACTTACCGCTTTTGTCCTTTATACCAAAACCTATAGGAATAATATTGTCACACAATATTATCAGACTGACCGCTCAACCCAGCTTCACAAGCAATACATAAAGTGCAGATTAATTAACAAAAAGCCTCCCCGCCTCGCTCGCCGCCCCCCTAAGGGTAGGGGTAGGGGGTAAGGGGGGCAACAAACGCGTTCAGATTGCGGCCGCGCCGTCCGCTCAATGATTAACGAGCACGCATTCCGGCCCTGTATCATGATTAATACGTAACTACGCATTGTGAGGGTTAACGTGTGAATCTTATGTACTTCTATGTGTTTGTTTTGGCTGTTTTTGGTGTAGGGTTATGTATAGTTTTAATATTGATTTCGATGTTTATTTTAATTAGTATTTATAGTACCAAAAGTGTCCGAAGTTTTAAATCTGATTTGCAATATGGTTTATACAAGTTATAGCTTTATTATATGAATAAAAAAAGATAATGAGAATCGTAAACAATATTAAATGCTTGAAAAATATAGTAGGCATATATAATTACACAAAATGTTCTTCAAACAATGCAACCCTTCAGAATATTTCCGTTACTAACTGTTATACATGATCCAATGGTTGAATGAGCTAGCTATAACTGCGAAACTATTTATATGTATTTTAAAATACTATAAAGAGAAGTCCCTCATTCAATAATTGTTGCGCTAGAAACGTATACAAAATCGTAGAAAAAATCCAAAGATTACCGGATAAAACAAAACCAACCTAAATAATTCACCAGGCAGCTGTATAACACATAACATTAAGGCAAGCCAACATTCAACTCGTACCATAAATACCAAAATTCCATCTAGACTCACAACAGAAAATCTAGAACAATAGAAAGATGCGGATGCCTGGCTGTGATTGCATTCCTAATTCGTCCACATACCTTTCTAGGTGGCGGGAGCGCGGGGCCGGTCGCAGGGCCGGGGGGCGGACCCCCCAGTCGGGAATTTTGGCGGTTGACATTCCGCATGGTCATTCTCGGAGTCATAATTTTCCTACGCGACGTCACACGGTATGTGGAAGTAATTGTTTTTGTAGCGGATCATGCGCTAGTGGTGTTGCCGGGATTTTGCAAAAAAGTTTTAGGAATTTCCAAAAAATAAAATTGCTTTTAACCTGCGTTGTAACTTTGTAGTTGTATAGAAGACGAATTATTAGAAACTTAATAGAAAAATATAGCTCTCTTGAGATTATAAAACTTAGTTATTTGTAGAAAATTATTTAACCAAAAGCATAAAATCGGACTTTCGATTGATTATGTATTTATGACCAATTATTGCGTGAATAAATACATATTTTTTTACAAGTTTTTTTTGCTACGATTAAAGGAATCCTTAAATATTATGTTTCTGATTAAACTATTTTAGAAAGCAAAATAATCTAAACGATAATTTAGAGGTGGACATATTGTTACAAGAACTTTACGTCATGCTGCGTAATCCTGAATCTTATTTTCTGAGATATCGTCATCAACTTTAATTAGTAAAGATTAGGCCCTATATATTTTTGCAAATCTTTAATTAAGAAAAACCTGTAGATTTACTTAGATTTTTTGTGTTTTGTAATAGTGCAACTAAATTTATTGTTTTTTTTTAATATTTAACGGCCACTTGTAAGTAGGTATAAGCCGAAAGATTCTAGAATTTTGTGAACAGTTGGCAACCCCATGAGTTTTGGAATTCGGTCCGAGTCTGTTTTATGTATTCGTTGAATACTTACATAGAACTATTTGTACTAATGGTTTTCTTCTTACATTATTCTTGTACTTGACACCAAAAGAAATAATAATTTTGAATGTTTAATGCAATATTACATAACTAACATAATTTTGAAGTTTGAGAGTATATTCATTTATGCATTTTATTCCTAAAACAAAAAAATGTAACATAATTTATATAAAAATTGCCAAACTAACCCATAATAAACAAAACAACATTTTTTAAAATTATGCTAAACATTGCTATTGCCTAACCAATTTACATACGTTCTAATAAGAATTCCACTCATTGACCAATAACAAAATGGCGCGTTTAAATGCGTCTCATAAGGGGAGAGTGGGGTGCAGGCGAAACGAATTAAACCGTATAGCTGTTCCACCGGCAGTACGGGACGCCGGGAATTTTGATGGGCACTATTTCGCATGGTCATTGCCATTTCCACAATTTCATTTAACATGAGACAGGATTTTGTAATGGCGAGTGGAAATGCTATTTCGTTTGTGTATATTTAGCTGTGTTTATGTGTACCTACAAGTGTAAAGAGAATACAATATTTGTTGCTGAATTTTTAGATTCCTAAATAGCGTCTTATGTTATTTTATTGTGTGTGAGATTACATGATATAAAAATAGTTTGATCATATTTTTTTCATTTTAGGTGGACGTTTAGTATTCCGTCACTATACCAAGTGTTTTACTCAACAATAAGATGGAGAAGAGTACTGTGACTCTTACAATTGCGGTATGATACAATGCGGAAAACAGTAATTTAGGACAATATATATGTGGAATGAACACCATTTTAAAAGGATGAATAAGTATAATGATTAAAATGCCTTATGAAACGAAAATAGTTGTAAAGTTGTGACACATTGATAGTCTAAAAATGATAAATACGTAATATATTATAATCATGCGAGTCATGGACACATTGGGTGAGTGTGGATGGAAGACTCAGTAGGAGTCAACCTTAACGAACGTACACCACCCAAATCGGCGACACCATGTTGGCGGTGGCAGTTCAAAAGTATTGTGAATCGACGAGAATGCACTAAGATAATGGAAAGTGGATGAAGCGAATCGAGCAAAGTGGTGATCTCTAATCTCTGCCTACCCATGGGATACGGGGGTGACGTTTATGTATGCATGTATGTATTATAATAATTAGTTTATTGGAAGTATAATTTAGTTACTCGTCAGGCTTAATTTACCTGTATGAAGTAATACAACTATTTTTGCATATTCTTCAAAGTAGTAATACAGAAATCCCGCTGTTTCGGGCCAAATGATTTCAGTTGATCTAGTTTCATTTTATCTTGAAGAACTCAAGATTTTCTCGTTATTATAGCCACGTGTAGTAGGCCATGCGTGAATGCTATCGAACCTGTCGACTGGGGACTTAGTAATAACATTTGGAAATAATATATTTTGCTTTCTAGTATTTGTGGACTGTTTTTTTAAGATCCGAAAATATCTTTAGCGTTTTTTGCTAGATTGGTGTTTTACAAATATTTTTAAAGGTATATCTTTATTTTCGTAGAAATTCGCTTGATAAAAGTCACTTAAAACAGGTAGGTTGGTTTTTTGGGGAGGAGGAATATTATTTTAACTAATGTCCTTCTAAAATTTCGTTAAGATACATATTATTATTTAACCAGACTAATCAAACAAAGTGAATATGATATAATGAAAATTTTTGATTAAATGTATCATCAATTTTTGACAGCCTCCTGGCGCAGTTGATTAGTCGCCGCCTGTGAAACGAGAGGCCGCGGGTTCGATCCCCGTACCGAGAGAAATGTTTGTGCGGCCCACAAATATTTCTTCCGGGTCTGGGTGTTTTTGAGACCGAAATGTCTCTCGTAGTTCCTGATACCCACGACACAAGACTCAATCTTAATGTGGGGTCAGGACTATATATGTGACTATTGGTTGTTATTTATTTATTATTTATTAATTCTTTTGAAAACGTCATAATAATTTGTATTTTTTTTAAACTAATAACGAATGACTCCTTAATATAATCTATTCATTTATAAGTCCAGCGAGTAATAATATTGACAAAAAATAAACATGTGGATATTTTTGTCTGAATGGTAAAAACATTACTTAAATATTTTTGAACACCAACGCCGTAAGCTTAGGTATTCGCCATTGTTATGATATATTCGCCCGACAAAAGCATAGGAAACGCCGGCATTCGGCCAGACTAATTACATTAAAATCACCGACAGCACCTCACTAAATCACTGTACGTATTATGTACGGTCTCATCTACGTTAGCACACCCATCGCGGATGAATGTATAAATATTCTAAATATACTGAAATTTTACCCCTAATTTAAACGAAATTTCCGCCAAATCATCCACCATTCAAAAACACATCATGAAAACTCAAAATAAAGTTCAAAATGAATTGCTGCAAAAAATGAGTTGTGCTGTTTTGTGTCGGTGGACGAATTGGTCCTTACAATCCTTTCTGTTAAACTATTCTCTTTGAATAATTGCCGCATGGACCTGAAGGGTTAGAGCGTATTCATGCTTCGCCCCACTATTGTGGTTAGGGTCCTAGGGTATGTACTCTATGTATAGTAGTCTGGAGTGGACAATGCGTGTCATATGCTCGCTCGAGTGTGGATGTTCAGTGAGCCGTGTTATATCGGATTAGGTATATCTTTTTAAATATACAACTCTATGAATTTATTCTAATGTGAACTCAAGGCAGTATATTTGTGTTTCCTTGCCTTATTTTTTAACTATGGGAGACAGTGTTCTATATTTCAGTGGAATTAAAGATTTTGAAATTCGAATTTGTCACTATTGAGTAAATTAATTGGTCCCTTTGATTTTTCATAGGTTGAAATATTAGTTGTTTTATTATTATTATCCTTGTACCAGGTACCCTACCCTGTATCAGGGTATATCAAGACTGCTACCGAAAACGAAGCCGGGTGGTAGTTTAAGTGACTTCAGACAGAATGCAACAGAAAATGTTGGAAAAGAAAGCAACAATTTTTTTCTTGTTATTCTTTGATATGGTCGTATTTGGGTGGTAAATAAAGTTGTTTGTAAAATAATAGTGTATACCCTTATATTTATAAAGACTCTAAGGTATAAAAAGTTTAATTATTATTTTAGCAAAAACTATGGATTCACCACACAAAAATGACGATATTTAAAAAATGGTAAAAAAAATTGTCGCGTTTCTTAGCAAAATTTTTACTTGCATTGTGTTTGTAGTCACTAAAACTACCACCCGGCTTCGTTTTCGGTAGCAGTCTTGAGATACCCGGTATAGAGGGAGCGCTGGTACTTCAAAAACGTAGATAAAAATGGTGGTGCCGAGCCACCTTTTTCTGCCCTCCTATTGGCTAATATTTGAACAGGTTGTGCAACATAAATAAATTATTTGAAAAAAAAAAGTAGTTTAGGTCTATTTAATTCCACTCAAACTGGTTTTAAAAGGATAATAGCTAAATATAATTTCGGCTATCGAAGAAATTTATAGCAATTTATTGCAAAATAATTAATTCAATTTTTACTAATATAGGAGCGCTACCAAAATTACGAAAAAGCAAATATCTACGATTTTCAAACCGCGAATGTATGACAGCGCTCCCTCTATATATAAATACTCTAAGTTATTATCTTATTATCTTAGAGTATATAGATATAGAGGGAGCGCTGGTACTTCAAAAACGTAGATAAAAATGGTGGTGCCGGTTTTTTTTTCTCTACATCCAGTGTGAATTGTGACAGCTTGGAATACGCATGACTTACATGAAAAAGAAAAATCAAAAAATGTAGTTTAGCGCTATCGAATACCATCCAAATTTATTTTAGGGGTTAATTATTTACTGTGTTTTCGTTTATCATCGACAATAAATCCAATTTCTTATTAATTTACAAGAAATAATTAAAATCATTTTACAGAAAAACATTCATATTTTTGAATATTCGAACGCCTTTTTATTCAATGTTGCAAGTAATTAAATTGTTGAAATTCCGAAAAAGTTCCGGAATAATTTTTAGGTAAAAAATATAAAATATTTGAATTTGGAGCAAAATAAATTATAATAAGCCGAGGGTGAGTTTTATTTTTCATTTATTATTAATATTTTGTATTATGATAGCTAAAAACAATGTAACGTGAATATGTCATTTTCCGTTTATTTATTTATTTATATATTTTTCGTGGAAAAGTCATTTCTCGGTAACATTAATATAGCAGTGCTACCAACATTACGAACAAGAAAATATCTACGTTTTTGAAGTTGCAAATGTATGACAGTGCTCCCTCTATATATAAATACTCTAAGCTTATTATCTATTATTCGTATCTTATTATCAATAAGTTATCAAAAGTCGGGTTAATGGAAGTCTTAACTAGAATAAGGGAGTGAGCATTCGACCATGCTACTTCGAATTTGTCTTTGTTGATTTTAAAGTTTTGTATAATATTGACTGAAGAGGAGCTGGAACTATTTTATGCGTATAAGTGGAACAATAATACTAAGATGTTGAACTTCATAGTTGGTGTTTTCTTATTATGCTGGGTTTTCGTGAAAGCTAGTCGCAAACTTTGTCTGATTCTGGTGGAATTTTACTCATGAATAATAAGCAAACAATTTTTTTTTTATTAATTACTACGCTTATTTAGAAGAACAGAAAAAACAATATACCGGGTATCTCAAGACTGCTACCGAAAACGAAGCCGGGTGGTAGTTTTAGTGGCTACAAACACAATGCAATTAAAAATTTCGCCTAGAAACGCGACAATTTTTTTTTATGATTTTTTAAATATCGTCATTTTTGGGTGGTAAATCCATAGTTTTTGCTAAAATAATAATTTAAACTCTTTTATACCTTAGAGTATTTATAAATAAAAGGGTATATACTATTATTTTAGGAAAAAATGTATTTACCACCCAAATATGGCCATAGGAAAAAAATAACAAAAAAAAATTGTCGCTTTTTTTTTGCAACATTTTCTGTTGCATTGTGTCTGAAGTCGCTTAAACTACCACCCGGCTTCGTTTTCGGTAGCAGTCTTGATATACCCTGTATAAGTGTATTGTTTTATAGTCCCACAAGACAACTTAATTAGTAAAGTATATTTTTATCCGATATTTATCATAGTTTCGGTTTTGCCCATCCACACCCAATTGAAAATTTAATCCTGTACATACAATATATAATATAATATATATATTATCGGCATTTACAAGAGGTTTACACTGAGCATTTCGTAGATAAATAGGCTGAAGAAGAAGAAAATTATTTCGAACGTATTTATACGTAATTACTGTGAATAGACTGCCTCGATGGTGTAGTCGTACTACGCTCAGGTACTAACTAAGCTCAGGTCTTAGGTTCAAATTTCGGGTCGGGCAAAAAAAATGGTTCTACTAGTTATCAGCCCGAAGTCAAGAATTTGTGTCTGATATCGCGATAAGCCCGACTATAAGACGAAATGTGGGTGTCCTGGCACCTCTGCCTAACCGTTCGTACTTCCCTAAGGCGTCAGTTTATGTAAAAAAATAAAACGAAAAGTTGTTTCGAATCATTAAACATCAAGTTTTTATGCCATATAATATATTACTGGACATAAAAACCAGATATTCCATACTAACATTAAGAAAATACTTATTTATCATTTGACCAAACCAAAATAGTGAAAGCTTGAGACTAAGGCTTTATCTTCAGCTGCAGCACTGTAATGTATGCGAGTGACACCGAGCGGGCTTCCGAAATGCTTCTTGTACTTCCGTGTTTAATGGCGAAATAGTGGAATAAACAGCATAATTCATCCCTCTTTGTACATGTTTTTAGATTAGTTGGAATTTATTTTGTTTCTTTTTTTTATGTAGGCTGATTATGATTTGTCAGATTTACGATTTATCTTTTTATAAGAATAGTTGCGAAGTACTTTTTATGCTTATATAAAATCAATGATAGTTGATGACTTGATATGATATATTGACAACTTTCGTAGTGTAGTTGGCTAGACGCCGGCTGTGAAACGCGAGACCGTGGGTTCGAGTCCTGCACCGAGATAAATTTTAATGTTGTATATCTACAGGTATTTATTTCGGGTCTGGCTGTTTGTGAGGCCGAAAAGTCTCCCGTAGTTCCTGATACTCATGACGTAAGACTCGGTCTTAGTTTGGGATCAGGACTATGTATGTGACTGTTGGATGATATTTATGTTATTTATTATTTAATACAAAATCTGGCCATCAACCAGCATTAGACTAAATCACAATTGAACATAATATTTAGCTCATCTAGTACGCTTGACGTTTATGCATATCAGTTCCATGTCCCAGAGTCATACAATAATACACCCAGTCCAAGTAAGACTAAAATACAAAATTATAAACACAAAATTGACCGCGTAGCAGTCTAGAGTGAAACTCCGAACCGCAGAAATCACGTCCGAGCCAAAACTACGCACAGTTAAATGGAACTTAGAGCAATAATTGTAACAAATGTAGGCAAGTTTGTTTTTGCTAACAACCATACCGCCGGGGGCCTATCCCCGCTCCCGACTGTGAGATATGGCCCCTTTGTTGCTATCTCGAAATATAGATAATCAAACTTCTGTTTCCAGTTGTGTTATGAGCTAGTGATGTTTTGTTGGAATTTTGAAATTGGAATTGGATTTGGGAGTCTTATTTTGAATTATGAAATTCTAACTCTTCTCTTTATATGGACATACATATACGTCCTACTGCAAGGCACGAGCCTCCTCTACAATAGAGAATATGATTGAGATTGGTTAGGCCAGTTATTCCACCGCGCTGTTCTGATACGGGTTGGTGGACTTACATACCATAGTATGGTATGCAGGTTTCCTCACGATGTTTTCCTTCACCGTTTTAGTGTGTGGTGATTGACTATCAATACACACATGACTCCGAAAAGTCAGTTGTGTGCCCTGGGATTCAAACCCGCGACCACCGTGAACATGTTGGCAGGCACGTCTAGTCCGTAGGCCACCACGCACTTCTCGCACTCGCTCAATGTAATATTTCGTCTTTACCGCACTTTGTTCCTTATAAAGACAGGCAGTAAAGCTATAATGTCCCAGGAATTCTGACTTATATTATACAACCGTGTTATTCATGAACAATTCTTGTTAAGGAGTCAATTATTAGAGTTAACCACTCTCAATCGTACTGTCGATTGTAGAGGAGGCCCGTGCCCTGCAGTGGGACGTATATGGGCTGATACAGATACAGTCAATTATACTTCACAAATCAAGCTGCGGTTTTTAGTTTTGGAATCGGAACGGTACGGTCACATCACTATTGCGATTCACTTATGAATAGTATTTGTATTTTATCTCGTTTGTCTCTTCTGGTCATAGGGGGAGTCTCGTGTTAATTATTTGGGAGACGCACTTTTAATTAATACGTGGGTATGAGGTATTTAATCTACCGGGTATCTCAAGACTGCTACCGAAAACGAAGCCGGGTG
Organism: Hyles vespertilio; assembly: GCA_009982885.2. Classification (NCBI taxonomy): domain Eukaryota; kingdom Metazoa; phylum Arthropoda; class Insecta; order Lepidoptera; family Sphingidae; genus Hyles; species Hyles vespertilio. Next base: position 14,737,164 of record CM042821.1, on the reverse strand, counting down.
GTAGTTTTAGTGGCTACAAACACAATGCAATTAAAAATTTCGCCTAGAAAAGCGACAATTTTTTTTAAGATTTTTTAAATATCGTCATTTTTGGGTGGTAAATCCATAGTTTTTGCTAAAATAATAATTTAAACTCTTTTATACCTTAGAGTATTTATAAATAAAAGGGTATATACTATTATTTTAGGAAAAAATGTATTTACCACCCAAATATGGCCATAGGAAAAAAATAACAAAAACAAAAAAAATGTCGCTTTTTTTTGCAACTTTTTCTGTTGCATTGTGTCTGAAGTCGCTTAAACTACCACCCGGCTTCGTTTTCGGTAGCAGTCTTGATATACCCTGTTGACTTAGAAATCTGCATCAAATAATATTTTAATTAGTGGTATTTAATAAAGATTAAACGACGGGAAATCATTTACATAATTTGTTAAATTTTTAAATTAGATCTTTTTAAGCAGGTGCTGCAAGCACAAAACTACAATAAAAGATTTTCAAATTGATTAATAATTTACGTAACAAACACATTGACATCAACCCTTAAAAATACAAGTTTTTTTTTATTGCAATAAATGGCGAGACGAGCAAGCCGTTCGCGTGATGGTAAGCGATACGACCGCTCATAAACAGTAGCAACATTCCACTGCGCTCGTCATCCTGAGACATAAGATGTTAAGTCTCAATATGTCCAGTAGTTACTCTGGTTACAATGTCCTTCAATCCGAAACACAACAGTGCATTTAAGCAGTGTTGTTTCAAGGGAGAAATAGACATTGCGGTGGTATCTACCCAGATGGCCTCTCACATATGAGAGACCTACCACCAGTGGGTATAATTGACCCCCAGGTTAAATATTTTAACACAAACATCGCCGGAGATGAATCTAAACTGGTTTAGTGATGCTGTGGTCATCTGTGGTCATTGGTTAAACAGATCATGTCATCAGGTCAAATAATGTAAGGGGATGGTATAAAGGATTGTGTGATAGGTCAAATGTCATGTTAAGATGAGAGTAACTCGTTTTTTATTGATGCTGCAGTTACAGGGTTATTCGTACTAGAGGTCAGGTTATTAAAGGGATACAACCAAATGTTAAAATTGGGGTCTTTTAAAAGTATAAGAATCAAGTTTTTATTAGGTTAGGGACACGTTTTGTAGTTCTAATTTATTGATATGAGAGCTTGTATCACACATATTACTCGCATTATTGTATAGTGTGTAAATTGTAGGTATAAAGGACAGCGTGGCAGAATAAACCATACAACTATGAAGTCTAAAATTCAAAGATTACTGTACTTTAAGACTATGAAAAACATATATTTGATTTCAATTGAACTAAGAAAAATCTGGTCAAACTAAAAAAAAATTCATTTATTTCAGTAGTTTTTACTTTTTGATGTATATGGGGAGTCTGGAAGTCATTGTTTTTAATGCTTAATAATCTTAATTAGACATCTTGATTCACCGCATTAAGAATGCACATAAAACAGTGTTGTAGGAGCGGCACTAGGTACTAATTCTCCACATGCATCTGTATAAATGGCTAAGAAACTTGCTAATTGCATGAACGGCTTTAATTCGCTGGCAAGCGACGCGGCCGGGACATGTCTCCTAACATATTATATATGTATATACATATATCACCAAACTTGCGTCCCTACTCATAATGCTGATGCTTCTTGTGTTTGTATCTGCTGTTCGTGAGCGGACCAATCAGATATTTTCACGGACGAAATGAGAACATTTTTAAATTTAGAATTGAATTTTTCGTCGTTATTTTTTAAATATTTATTTTGCGTATCGACCTGTTATTTTGACGAAAACATTTTTAAATTTATGAATTAATTATTGCAGCGTAGTTAAAATTAAAGTTAGGTTACTCAAGTTAGGTAGTGATTAAATATAACAAATAAAATTAAAATAGTATAATGAGTGACCATAACTTATTGTTTGTACAGCAACGGATTCTATTCTTATCTTATAAGATAAATTACCAATTACATTTTTGTTAGCAAATTTCATGTTTGGAATTTCAATCGATGAATTTCCATACACTCATAAATAAGGCTTTTATGAGGGTCAAGAATGCATAGTGTGACGAGTTTTTTTTTTAAATATAAGGATATTGATAAGGATTGATAAGGATGCAGCAGGCATCCACTGTTTTTGTTTTTATTTTTATTAGTATAATAAAATAGTCTGTGAACCTGTTGACATTGTTATCATAAGAGATAATTGTATTGTATCAGCTCATATACGTCTCACTGCAGGGCACGGGCCTCCTCTACAATCGAGAGTATGATTGAGAGTGGTTAGGCTCGATGATGTTTTAATAAAGATGACGCATATTCATACTGCGTGACGTTTAAAAACTGTACTGCTATGCATATACATACTCATTTGTTAATACTTTATGACAATTTTAGTGAATGAAACAGATCATACAGAAAGTACGAGACGAAAAGAGATAGCATTGCTCTATCCAAACATAGAATCGAAGCGATAGAAACAGAAGGGTGACGATAAATAAAACTACCTATTTAGTTTTATAAGTATATAATATATTAACTTTGAGGTTGCTACATGAGTCTACCTGTGGTACGCCATCCTGAAACAAATATATTTTTATTTGCACATAACTTTGATAAAATAAAAAATAATAATAATTGATTGCCGTTTCTTATATAAGTTTATGGTAAGCATGCACTGAAAAATCAATATCTTATTTTTTTTTGTTGTAATGATGACAAGTGATACGACCGCTCGTGGACATAAGCGAAACCAAGACACCTGAAATTACAAAGCAATGCTTGGCATTCACTGTGCTCGCCATTCCAAGACATAAGATCTTAAGTATAAGTACAGCGATTACTCGGGCGAGAATGTCCTTTGGATCGGAACATAACATGGCATTTAAACTGCCGTGTGGCGGGGGAAATAGACATTGCGGTGGTACCTACACATGGTGGTAACGTATGAGCGACCTGCCACTAGTAAACAACCGATACTACAACCGATGGTGCAGGTTCTTTTTAGGTGGATATATTTATATATTTTCGTAGTTGTATATTTTTATTCATAATTAAATGTGCTAAACCAATATTAATCAGTTTTAAAGGCATCCAGTCACGATCTTCTCTTTTTGTCCGAGCTGTGCTTAGTGCATATCCATTTACGTCTCAAAAGCTCATCACATGGAAATCTGGAAACATTAATTAATGTTATATGTAAATATAGTTATTCAAAATATATGAGGAAGCTAATGTATTTTGTAATGTTCGTGGTTGGATTAAGTTATTTGAATTGATTATGAAAATAATTCATAACAAATAACTTAATTGTTTTAAATGTGATTGAATTAGAAATAAATATACAACTATCCAAATCCATTCAAACTTTCATCGTCAATTTCCTGTATCGCTTCTGACTTGTTAATCTATGACATACGCTTTTTGTCCCTATCGCACTTCACAATCTTTGTATTACGCGATCCTTCTTACACAATTGAAGGCGGTGTATACTAATTTAAAATAAAAATTAAATTTTGTGTGGTTTTTATATACTTACGTATGGTGTGTAGGTCCCATTTAGTTTCGTATTTCTGCACCATTGTTTTAACACTTTTAAAACACACAATTCGACACTTTAGACAATATTTTCGAAATAAATTATGTTGACAGCACTGAGGTCTTCCCTCTGTCGCCGTTGCTATGCGACTAGATGAAATTACACCAATTGCCCGAATTTGAACGCCTCACTTTTGAAGTGCTAGTGCGATATCAACGTCGTATTTGTATAATATATCATTGGGTTAGGCTATATAGCAAAGATAATATATAAAAATAATTGTGCAAGCAAAAGTAGACTGCTAAATGGATAAATCATAATATTTAATTTCAACATGCAAACTTACATGCACTCGTGTTCAGACCTTAGTATAGACACATATCCAAAAACTGTGCAATTCTTACAATATTACAACGCGTCGATATGTTAATCGTCCTTTTTTGAAGTCTTTGAAGTATTTAAATATCAACATAAAGTACCGTATCCATCTCAGTTATATAGGGACTAGAACTTAAAAAATAAAAGAAAATCCCCTTCTCATCGCGAATAGCTTTACCACCAAAATAAGAACCCTTTAACCCACGCGCTATGAAATCGCTTAACAGATCGTTGAATTAAAGTTTTCCCGCTGGCAATTAATAAATATTTCCATTTACAAGTGAAAATATACGTTTAGGTAGTTGTAGCAGTTTCTCTCCACTTAGCTATATCTCCAAAGCCGCTAATTGCAAAAGGAAAACAGCATCTTCCTAACAGGTTATAAGTGCAGGATAAAAATGTCTGGGTATTTTTCACCGAGTAACGGCGGACTAGACCGTTTGTGAACTAGGGACGTACTTGGATATATATTAACTATTTATTTAAATGCATACTTTAAAGACTCACGCTTTTCTTCCGTAAAGAAAGAAGGTCAGTTTAAAATCAAGATATTGATTATAAAACGCAGAGAGCTTCAATTGGTGGTGACAAAAATGTATATTTTGTAAGTGTCAATAATTCCGTATCAAAGCTAGCTAATCTATCGTTACGTTATAAATACTTATGAATTTGAAATGAATTTTATTTGCTTTGATAAGAAACATTGTCAAGTGAATGTGTTACTTATTGTTGTACCTCCAAAAGCATGAGAGCAGCTTCTCAACGTTAATTTTATTGATGTAAAATATGACGTCATTTTAGATAGAAAATAATTATATAAAATATTTAATATTATATGATAGAACTCATATCACAAAACGTTCACCGTGGCAAATAAATAGACAAACTTATCGTAATATCAAACAATTATTTTATCTTTTTTGATAAAAAATGCCTAATTAGCCTTAAATTAACCGAAAATATATGTGTAACATTCAATTTAATTCACGCAAAACAGATCCCGAAACTTTCAAATGTATCTCAATCGAAGTACTAACGACCGCACAAACCGAACAGTGAACTTTCTAACTCCGACAATTCATTGCCAGTTCGGCCCTGCGTATTGGCCGAGCCAACCCTTTCCACTGCCCCCTCCGCCGCCGCCCGCCGCCGCGCGCCTCACCCCCGCCGCCGCCCAGGCTTCCGAATTAATTGCAATCAAAAGGAAGGACACGAGTGTAGTCCAACCCTAACTTGGTGTGCCATGTTGAAAATTTGCCCGACGTTTGTGTATGTGTGTGTTTGTGAGTGTGTGTGTGTGAGTGAATTTTGCACACGCAATGCTGTGCGTCCATTCGGGTTCGCGGTTTCGATTCTCTTGTCTACGTCTGAATGGATCTTTCTCTATAGTTTTGTTGATGAGTTTTAAGTTAATTGTGAAGGTATTTTAGTGACTGAATTGTGTGATTTTAAGTTGTAGGTATTCATTATTTAGTTTAAACTAATTGCATTATTGATTTTATTCAAAATTATTTAGGAGTTAATGTCTTATTGTAATAATTGTGTAGGTATTATTGTTTATAACCGCAACGTTTTAAAAATCGTAGTAGAATTTTTCTCTTTGCCATCCATTTCAATGGCCCTTATTATTAGCGTCAAGTTGTTTTTAAGCTGTTTAATGATAGCTGTTTTCGGTAACACTTTTTGAATGCTTGAACAATGTTATGAAGTGGTTATTAGTGTTTTATAATTAACATAACAATGAGACAAAAAGTATGGTGTGACAAATATATAATGTGACAAATAGCTATTGGGTGTTTTTGATATTTGTCCATTCATACACTGATATTTTCTATATAATGTGATGCATTATCATTATCAATATTATTTTGAACCGTACAAATACCCGCTGATAATAGACCTTTCGCGAAGATTATAATTACTGATTATGAAAAAAGAACTGTCTAGTGCTATGCAGTATGTACGGCTCGCCTACGATAGTTTTTGGTTCTAGCCACATCGCATTGTTCTGTTTCAGGTTAATAGACTTTCCAAAACTTCGAAATCCAAAAAAAAAAAGATTTCAAGTAAATCAAAAGTATTAATAAAAATTCTCTGGCCGTAAGATTTTTGATAACTTTAAAATTATTTTACAATAATACCGTGTTACGCCCATAATAAATATATAACCTAGAAATAAGACTCCAATTTTCCAGACGCCATACATATTGTTAAATGTACCATCAATAGCCAAAATGTTCTAAGAATGCCAATACATGTAAAACAAAGACACGACACCAGATCGGGCAATAATTGTCCATAGCTTCGGCAACAGTTAGCAAATATGGAGGTCTGTACACCTCTCATATACGATTCTACGAAACTACATTAATATTTCAGCGGCGGGGCGCAACTTGGGGTCCTTTCTAAACAGCCCTTGGTCTTCCAAAGTTATTCCAACTTTGTTCCCAAGTGGGGGGCTTCAGGGGGCTTCGGGGGCCTCACAAAGATTACTTTGTATGGGATGGGGCGTCGCCTTATCTGCTTGTTTAGTTTGTGATTTTTGATAATGAGTGTGTGTGGGTATTCATTTTTATGTAAGTGTGACTTATCAATGGTGGATTTATTGCGATCGGCTACAATAGTGTGTGTATTAGCCTTGTAAGAAATACATATATATAAATATATTAGAATTGTTTCTAATTAATTAAGTTAAACAAATCTATTTTCTTAATTGTATTTGAAGTGGATAAAATCATTTTTAGCAACATTAATTTGCATTATTTTGCAACTTATCGGTAAATATTGTTTTCTGTTGTTGGTTGGCTCAGTATAGTAATTTTACCCCATTAGTTCTGCAGAAATATCCTTCAGCATAGTAATGTTAAAATTTTGAATATATATGTATCTATTCATGGTAATTATTTTTTGTTTATGCTCAACATCGACGCCCGCCTACAAAGCAGACGGATGACTTGGTAAAAGTTGCATGAAGTCTCTGGATGCAAGCCACTTCCAACAGCTCAATGTGGAGATCCTTGTAGCTTGTAGATAGATACTTTATTGTAAACTGGTTTGGAAAAGAGCAACATTAGAGTTTCTTGCCCGTTCTTCTCTAGTTAAAACCGCGTTCCGAACCTAATGGTAGAATAAATAATGACTAGACACTAATAAATAAATTATTCATTAAATAAAATAATACATTTTATGTTCATGCATATGTCATTTTATGTACATTTTATCTTCAATAAATTATTTTAATTTTATCTTTCTTTGTGGCTCAAGACTGAAAAACAGAGAGAGAGAGAGGCATACAAATTGATTCTATCCCTATCAAGTATTACCAAATATCATACTCAACCCTTCGTTCAACTTCAAAGTTAATTTATGTACAATAGGTAAATAAGTGTTGCTAATCCAAAGCGGTTGGTAATGAAACATATTGTTAGTTCGACTGTACCGATGGTATCTTTCTACTCGTTGAACAAGCCGAACGGCGATACCACTTCGAGTCACTAGCTTTGGTTTAGGGCGACCATGGATTAATTCGTACGTAGGACAAGGGTGTCTAAGTTTATAAGAAGACAAATTTGGGTGGAAAATGTAAATAAATATTTCGTATTCGCGAGATACACTATTTTGGTTGATTCAACGACTTAAATTAGGGGATAATGAAATGTATTCCTGGAAGAGTATGTTTAGCTAAAAAGGTTAATACTAATTGTTTAGTTTAAATTTTTGGTCATTGAAATTGTATTAATTCAAATATTAACTAGTAATATTAATATTAACTCGGCATGTTACTGGTTTATATTTACTAAATACTAGCAGCCAGGCCCGGCTATGCCCGGATACAGTTTTTTTTTAATATTCTGTTGACCTATGTTCATCGGGGATAAAGGGAGATCCTAATTTTTCATATCGATTTAGTAGTTTCGAAGGCTATTCAATGCAAATAAACAATCAGGTTTTTCCTCTTAATAATATAATTATAGATGTCATGTAACTATTATTTGATATTGAGAAAACATTAAATAATGTAGTAATTATTCAAATATTGAAATAAAACCAAATATGTTACAAGTTTGAATTCTAAAACTTTGTTTTCTATTTTGATTTTTAAGTCATCATTAAATACTATTATTATGTTATTGTCACCCTACAGCTTACGTATACGTGGCAAAGTCGAGGAGCCAACGAGATTTTGACCAATTTATAGCGTGCCAAGTGGAAAGATAAGCTAATACGACTTAGAGAGGGGAATTCTCTATTGGAAAACTAATTTTGCATAAACCCTTGTGTACGAGTGCATTTCACCATACACAGGTGGATGATGACGTAATAACGCGTCATTAGTCATGACGTGTGATTAAATTGTATGTTAAATAATATAGATGGACTTATTATTTTTTGTTCCGTTTCCAATAATTTCTACGCTTTTTTATATAATCTCTCATATGTGAGAGGCTGCCTGGGTGGGTACCACCGCAATGTCTATTTCTCCCGTCAAACAGCAGTTTAAATGCACTGTTGTGTTTCGGATTGAAGGATATTGTAGCCAGAGTAACTACTGGACATATTGAGACTTAACATCTTGTGTCTCAGGATGGCGAGCGCAGTGGAATGCCAAGCATTGCTTTGTAATTCAAGGTGTTGTTTGGTTTTGCTACTTGACATTAGCGAAATTGTGGTATCTGCGACAGAGCCATAAAAACAAAAACTGAACTGATGTAGATGGAAGTATTTGATGTATGGCGGTTTGATTATATTATTGATTCAATAACTAGTCTAATGATAGCCTATTATTAGGCACTCTAAGAGTAATGAATATCATAATCATAATATATGCAGGTTGCATATCGTACAGATGTTTATAAATGAAGTGCGTGGTGGCCTGGTTGTAATAAACAACTTGATACAGTACAGCACAGGGTTTATTGAAGAAGTGATCTTTGCAGATTATCTATCCAACTCAAGTAATTAATTATATTTGATAGCGTTCAGCTGCAGTGCTTTATGTCTAGAAAATTTATGTTTATCTACAAAATAAGTAAAATTAATTGTGTCCCTAATGTAAATAATAATTTTAAAATCGTGTTTCTCATTATTTAATGTTCCCCCATCTGCTTACTGCATTAAAGTGAGTTTAGAAATGTATCTTCTCCACCTTAACATCTGTTATATTATAACTATCAGCTACCTGCAGATTTTACACTTTTGCGTGTATATTTCAGAAACCAATATATTTATTTTACTAAAACAATATTAAAGAGTTTTTGCCAATACCTCCTAACCACGAAATGAAATTTCTCGCGAATCTTTGTCATCCTACTGGAATTTTTGCCAAACAGCAAACAAATACCTCAGACGAAATTAAACAGGGCCTTTCCGACATAACTATATTTACACGCTCACTAATGACTTGAAGGCACGCGCCTGGACCTACGGGGTGACCAGAGACGAAAATTTCCTAAAGGGTTACCCTTAAACTGGGGACGAGAAGCGATAATTAATGCCTTTTAAAGGACTGCGTTCTACCATGCGCATACGCGATATTCGTCTCTATTTTGACAGGAATAAAGGTGTTTATTGTATTCAGAACGCGATCGCTTTGGTCCAATTTTATAGTGTAGGGTGTGGAAGCAAATAAGTATGTATATATACATAAGTATAAAGTTTGGAGCGAGTTGTTGATGAATGACACTCAGAGGGCCCATTGCCCTTCGGATGTTTTAAGTGGGTTGGGATAAGAAATGTCGGATATTCCAGTGAAATATTTCTCTTTGTGTGTTGTTTATATACTTAATTAATGTGTAGTGCCGCTTTGGTGGGATCAAGTCTAATGTTTTGAATTAGAAAGCGGGGATTTCGAAAATTAGAGAAAACATTGATTAAGTTAAACATGTTGAAACGATTTTATTTGTTATTTATTTTATGTATGTTGTTTAACTCTCCATCGATTGGTTTTGCGTTGTCATTGATAGTGATAATGGTGTTTTTGACCTCTATAACCAGGTCACACAATTAACTTATATCAGACTTAAAAAAAAATGATAATTATTAGAACGTTGGTCTATAATATAAAGCGGAAAGAGAGGCCTTTGCCCTACAGTGGGAAATTACTACTATTAAAATACATGTCCAAGAAATAAACTCATAAGGCAGATAAATTCTAAAAAAATAACCATTATTAGGTACTCAGGAAGTAGCTGAATGCAGCTCGCTTCCAGCAGGTCTCAGAGAATAAAAATAAATTTGAAAAAAATCGTAATAAAAACCAATCAAACAAGAAATTGAAAATGGAATCGAAATCGTTCTCCTGTATAATTTTAAAAGAAGCATTATTAATCTACGTTGGAATTATAAACTATTTAAATTATCGGAAAATATTATAAAATTTCTCCCAAATGTTCGCATGATTCAGACACTATTTGGGATTATATATGTCGGGGATTGCAGTTAGATATTGATCCGCAAGTATTTTTTCCAATCAATTTAAGATTGTGTGTGAAACAATAATGTGCTGTGTTGTTTTGTTACTCGCATTAACCATGACGGCGCCCACAAAAATTCTTATCGAACGACAATGGTGTAAGCTCCTGATTTATGTTATATAGATATTTTTTTAAGTTTGTTAGATAATTAAATAAAATCCCGTGAATTGAGACACAGCCCCTATCAAGCAAAATGACTTGCAAGCGTATCTCGCCATATGTTCGCTTCAGATTAGGCACGCTAATCATCGCACCATCCCCTCCGATTATGACGTCACTTACTAATAGCCTGTTAGTTTTTGTTTGGAAATTTGAAACTACTAACGAAGGATTTGAATACGGGTGCGGATGGGTTGAAAGGGTATTTGGGTAAAATTTTAGGTCTCCACTCTTGGGCTCTGACTGTTTCTTAAATAAAATTTTTAAAACAGTAGATTATTGTATACTTTTTTGTATGTTATTCCTTTAATGTAACTAGTTTTATGTATGGTGCAAAAAAGAAAAAGACAATTATTTTCAAAATAATCGGAATCCATTTAAAGTAGCTTAATACTGTTAAATTGTGAGGATTGTAATTATTCGTAGTTAGTTCAGTACTATACTTAAAACAGGTGAAGTGTAGTTATTTTTCGGTGATAGAATAGATAAAACACGTTAAGTGTTACCGCTGAAAAACGCTGATGCTCTTAGGCAATACTGAATATAATTTCCTAGATTCGTCGTCATTCGCTTTCAATTGATTCTCAACTAATACATTGTAATAATATTGCGAGGTTTTTGGAAGTACTTTCACGTGGATCTGTAATAATAACTGGCATTCTGCAAAGCCCAGCGATTGAACAGTATCGATATCAAAGGCCGTCTCATTAATGAACAGAACAGAATGTAACTTATTGTAATAAGTTGGCAATGTTATACAACACTACATCAATATATTTCGTGGTTCTGTTGCCTATCTTAAGCACGCAGGTTTGGTCACCTTTATACGTGTTTATTATTATTATTATTTAAATCTTCATTGCACACAAACTTAAACCACTTCACAGAAATAATAAAAAAAGTACAAATTGTATTATCTATGGTACAAATGGCGGTGTTATCGCTCTACAGTAATGTCTCACAGGCAACCATAATATGTTCTATTTTAATATTTGGCTGTCTAGAACAGATCGCTATTAGCGATAAAACTGTATATGTAAATGGGTCAACTACTGTCCATTCCAGTACACCCCAGCGAACGCCGTTTATTTCATACATATTATGTATTTAAATTTCACTATAAAGTTTTAATAACATAATATAATATGTTTATTTATCTATTTATTATTTATTGTATATAATGAATATAGCAATATATAAAATAAAATAACTAGGTAGAAATTGCGGTTTATCGCTTAATCGCTATTTATGATAGATGAAATATTTAATTGCTTTGTTTTCATAATAGTATCAGTGAGTATAAAATTGATCCGCTATGATGATAGTGGATAAAATTCCCTAGAAATTAAACAGCCCAAGAAAACGTAAAAATGTATAAACCCAAGAATCTAAATCTATTAATAATACAAGGAATCGACGGTTAGTTTCTGAGAAAATTATTTAATAAATCCTAAGACGATAAATTAGAATAAATATAACAAGTTTGTTTTTTTGTCTGTGTACCGTACCATTCCCGCACGGTACAATTTCCAGCGTTCTTTCCTATCACGCATGTGCAAGCTCTGGAATGAACTCCCTGCGTCGGTGTTTCCTTAGCGCTATGACCTGGCCTTCAAACGAGGTTCAAAGAGAGTAAACTCCTTCAGGTAGGCAGTGATTTTGTTGTGCTGGTCCCCTGGCACTGCAAAGGTTCATGAGCAGCGGTAGCCGCATACCATCAGGCGTGCCGCTACTTCATCTGTCTACGAAAGCAATACAAAAAATCACCTCGCAATATAACGGTGAAGGAAAATATCGTGAGGAAACCTGAATGTCATAGCGATTTGTGAAGTTCTTATGGTTTGTGAAGACTGCAATCCCGCACTAAGCCAGCGTGGTTAGACCATATAGTCCATACGGCAAACTACTCTCAATGGAACTCTCAATTGTAGAGGAGGCCCGTTTTCTGCAGTGAGGCGTAGTATACGGGCTGATAAAGTAAATTCAAAACCTATTTAAAAACAAAGCTACTAAATCCCTGGTTTTAAGTACATTCATACATCAGGGTGTTTATGAGATATTAAACGCACAAAGCCGACGTCGACGCAGCAGACGCCTTTGAAAACGAGCCGTGTTTATGAAACTATGAAAATCTAATGACCATACGTCACATCGTAAAATACCTACCAAAACAATGGGCGCTTGCGACAGAAATTAATATATCATTATGTCAAATCCATGTACCAACCCTCACTGGTGTTTGCGTCCTTTTCTAACTCACAGTAATTATAATTTGCTATCTCGCTCGTGGGCGGAAAACTTCGGTATGAATACGCGATTCTCTCCCGTGATTGGGATTTGTTAATCTTCAGCGAAACTGCTGAAGTTAAAATTCTAATGTGCTACAATGCCTCTGGGTGATGTCTGTTTGAACGAGTAATGTAATAGTTTTGAAATATGACGTGATTTAAAGTTTTGTGCGTAATGTTTTTAAGCACCTATTATGTTTCTGTTTAATTAATGCGAGTGTGGAATGGTACGCTTGAGGTTGTTCTGAAACTAATTACGTAACGCAAGATACATGACATATATCCAAAATCTCTGGAAAAAGGTTACACTTTCACTGTCTGTACATGGTAAAGTAACTATTAAAAAGTACCTGTAGTTATAATATATAGTATATTTCCTAATAATTATTTACATCAACTGTTATTTTATATAGTAGTCTTTTTTTTAATCCGTGAACTGGCGTTTTGATATTTCTCACGTCTCAAAATCCTCATTATAATAGTTGTCTGTAATACAAAATTTGTCTACGCGGGATTTCTTTCAACATCAAACAGGCTAAAAAAATAACCATAAATATTATTATATGAAACATTTAAAGCGCAGACGTAATTACCATACAAGGACACATCATTAATTAAAAAAAAACTTTTATTTTAAAGTCAAAAACACTACTATACGAGTAAAAATTTTGTTTAAAACCACCAATCCGCTAATGCCCCGCGCACAGAGCTCACAAAAAAGCCGCGTCTATAAAAAGGAGGGCAATGATACCGTGCGTTGTCATCCCTCTGAGTCCGCTTGTGACGCCGAGCTTTGCCTACAAGCCGCACTTCAGTCTGGGTTGCCAGACTACGCAATTTATTTTCCCGTGCGAAATTTACCCCATTTCTCAGATAATTGTCCTGGATCATTTTATGGAGGTATTTTATTGCTTTCTTAAGAAATATAATATATATTTTTCATATATCTGATACTTCCACTGAAAGAAAATAGAACAGTGATAAAAAAAATTAATGACTGTGTTGGTGACAATTTTGATAAATTAATAATTAATAAATAAAAACCTATAGTTACATACATACATAGTTATGACCCCACACTAAAATCGAGTCGAGATTTCAATAATTAATTTATTCTGTTATTTACATGCGGCTTGCGAGTATACATTTCTGTACAAAAGTATATAGTAATGGAGAAAAATAATTCAATACCATTTTAAACAACTTAATAATTTAAAAAGGAAATATATAATTCCATTACAATTTTCTTCTTATCAGCCGCACTGATTTTCAATTAAGGATACTGTATAGTTCGCCGCTTCCACCCACACTTTGACCTATTAAGTATTTCAGCTCAAATTTATAAAGTTACACGGTATTATGATATTTAATAAAACACATATTTTACTACAATTACTTTGATATTAATCGAAAAAAAACCTAAATTTATGATACTAAAATCGGTATTAATTGCCCGACTGTCATAAAACTAACTAACTAACTAACTTATTAAAAAAGAGTAAAAAAATTAATAATAAGAATTATAACGAAAATGCGCAATATTGATCTATTATGAATTGTAGCAATCAAGATATATCTTACATAATTAAAAGTACGTTTTTAAATAAATCTTTCTCACTTATATAAATACCAGCAACATCTGGCAATTTTTTCACACTCTGGCAACCCCAACTGCACTTCACATCACAGGCTAATTTACACTGGGTCCCGCTACAAAGAAAAATGCGCTAATTAAAAAGTGAGTCGTCACAAAGTGTCATAGCAAACGGAAAAGTCGGCGAATGACGCCACTCGGCTTACCGATGCATTGTCGTGTGTGGCTGTGTTCTTTTGGCCTTAGATTAGAAGTTACAGGCTTCGCGGCTCTTTCACAATAATTAAGGCCGTTTAAGTGTGGTTTAAAGCCTTGTATAAATGTGTATGTTTTTAAAGTTTTCAAAGTCGGGGGGTTTTATTGCTGTTTTAACAGGCTCTAATAGAGGTAATTGAATGCAGAGAATGGAAAGAAATAGATTTAGCAAATAGATTTATTTTAATGGCCAGTTTTTTGTATATTATCTATATATATAAAATAAAGTCGTGTTAGTTACTCCACTTATAACTCAAGAACGGCTGAACCGACTTGGCTGAAAATTGGTAGGGAGGTAGCTTAGAACCAGGAAAAGGACATAGGATACTTTTTATCACGTTCCCGGTTTCCCGAGTTTCTATTAGCTTTTTACATTTTCTCATACAAAATGTTTATGGGTTCGTAACTGTCAAACATGAATTAATGTTCATCCCGTCGATACGGTAAACTCTTCCCTCAAATTAAAGAACGTATTTAAATAAAGGTTTCGAATCGACAACATATATCCACATTATTCGATTAATGGCGTATTTAAGATTTTAAACATGTAAATTAATGACATTAATGAAAAGGGATTGACATTTAAATTGGTTGTCAAATAATCCGTTCAGAATTTTATTTTGTATAAACTAAGGAGAATTTATCAAGCTACATGAATATCATCATTATCATCACCATATCAGCCAGAGGAAGTCCACTGTTGAACATAGGCCTCCCCCAAGGATCTGCACAATGACCTTTTATAGACAAGAATATAGGACAATTAAATAAATAATTATCAAACGTAATGAAATGAAATGAAATGAAATGAAATGAAATGAAATGTATTTATTGATCACGTAGGCAATTAAGGAGCTCTTATGACAAGTCAATACACATAGAACTTAATCTCTATTTACAATATATTTCCTATGCTTATTATTACTTATTTTAATTTCTTGCTTTTATCAATTTATTTATTAATTTTATTTATTTTTAAATTAATTTTATTTTTATTTATAATTTATGATTAGTTTTTTTAATTTATTTAGTTTTTATTCATATTTTATTTAAAGTATTAGTTTTTACTTTATAGTAATTTATTTGTCAAAGAAATACATTATTTACGTTAGTCAAATTAAATTATATTATTTGTGGACCATAAATATTACAACGGTGCGTAGCGGTTTATAGTTACCACCGGATCCAACGCGGCCCTTCCTGAGAAGACCCGGCGAAACAAACTCAGTGGGCTTACACTACCACTGGAACTACGCGACGCGACCCAGTCCTGAGTATATCCAGCGACTAAGACTCAGTGGGCTTGTTTTGGGTCCAACTTAAGACAACGACCATAAGTATTTCCGATACGTCCCGTATGTTTAGGCTTACTGCCGGATCCAACGCGGCCCTGACTGAGAAGACCCGGCGAACAAACTCAGCGGGCTTTACTTTACCACTGGATACTACGCGGCGCGACCCATTTCTGAGTAGATCCAGCGAGTCAAACTCAGTGGGCTTGGTTTTGGTCAATTTACTAAAATAAGTATTTGTGACTTGTCTTACAAGGATTTGCCATATTAATTATTATTTTTATATGATTTTTTCGATCGGTCGTCATATAATTTAATTGATTTATTTGATTGTATATAGCTTAATTTTTGAGTTCACAATTTTAGATATTTTTAATTATTTAAATTAGGTGGTGTAATAAGCGAATAGTTCAGGGCCCCAGGAGGTCGCAATGTGCAAGAGAACACCTAATCCCAGGCTTTTTTATCCTCAATATATTCCTTAATATTATAATAACCCCTAGTCATAAGTTTGTTTTTAATATGGACCCTAAATAGTTTGTCCGGTAGCTGCGTTATCCTATTGGGAAGTTTATTATAAAATTTAATACAACTACCCAAGAAAGATTTTTTTGACTTTTCTAGTCTAAACGAGGGTATTGCTAGTTTATTTTTATTCCGCGTATTAATGGTGTGGGTGTCACTGACCTTATAAAACTTATTAATATTTTTACGAACGTGCATTATATTCTGAAAGATGTATTCAGATGACACGGTTAGTATATTGCTTTCTTTAAAAACAGATCGCAAAGAATCGCGGCTTCCTAGATTATAAATAGCACGGACTGCTCTTTTTTGTAAGATGAATATCGATTCGATATCAGCCGCTGATCCCCATAAAATAATGCCGTATGACATTATACTATGAAAATAAGCAAAATATACCAATCTAGCCGTTGCAACGTCAGTTAGTTGTCTTATTTTTCGGACCGCGAACGCTGCGCTGCTAAGTTTAGCTGATAATCTCTCAATTTGTGGACCCCATTGTAATTTTTTATCTAGAGTGATCCCTAAAAAAATTGTGGAATTAGCTAAATTTAGAATTTCTGAATTTAATTCGATACGCGTGTTTACGCTTGCCACGTTCGGTAAAGCAAAACGGACGCATTTAGTCTTACTAGCATTTAATAGTAGATTATTAGCAGAAAACCAATCCGAAATTAAATTAAGAATATTGTTAGGTGTATCTAGATTATCGTCTTTCCGATTAACTTTAAATATTATAGAGGTGTCGTCAGCGAATAAAACTATGTCTGACCACTTCTGAACCATGCAAGGAAGATCATTTATGTAGACTAAGAATAAAAAGGGGCCCAGAATGGAGCCCTGCGGAACCCCAATTTTAACTTTTGATCCTACCGAAGTGAGCCCGTCCAAAGAAACCTTTTGTTCACGACCCGACAAGTAAGACATTACGAGATCAAGTGACGTATCACTGATTCCGTAGTACCTTAGCTTCATAATAAGTGTTTGGTGGTCAACACAGTCGAAAGCCTTGGAGAGATCACAAAAAACTCCTAGAGCATCTTGAGATGCCTCCCAGGCTTCTAAAACCGACGTGATTAGTGATGTCCCGGCATCTTGAGTTGAGCGACCCTTTGTGAAACCAAATTGATTCCTATGTATTAACTTATTTTCATCAAAATGTGCTAGCATTTGATTAAGTAAAAGCTTTTCGAAGATTTTGCTAAGAGCCGGTAGTACAGAAATGGGTCTATAATTCGACGGATTGTTCGAACATCCTGACTTAAAAATGGGTACGACTTTACTAATTTTCATTAAGTCGGGAAAGATACCGTCACTTAGGCAGGAATTAAAAATAGTAGCTAATAACGGTGCAATGTTAACAATAATAGCTTCTATAGCTTTAACAGACAGTCCCCATATAAGAAGTTATACTTACCTCTTTTCAAGATCGAATGTCACTTTTATCACGAATTTTTACAATAGCCTTTCCTTCGCTACAATTCACTGATAGAAATTAATGTAATATATCGTCTCTGAGTGAGAAAGGTTATATTTCACCTAAATATTGCTTGCAATATGAAATAAGCGATGTAATATTGCATGGATAATCAGAATCACTAAAAATTTTAATGTCAAAAATTCATGAGGCACACTATTTGGATATGGAGAGACGGGATATAATAGAGTGGGAGGTACGGGAGAGAACTGGGATAGCTGGCAGATTTGATAGGACGAAGTGTAAATGCACAGTATAAGACGGAATGGATAATGAAGAGAAAGGACGGGACGGATCGAGAAGTGACTGAACAGACGGGTTAAGACGGGATTTAGCAGGACAGTATATGAATATGTAATATGAATCATATGATAACCAAGGCAAAGCGAAGCGTGGCCGGGTCAGCTAGTATAATATATTAGACTCAAGTCCAAACGACTGATTATTATACACTGGCTTATATTATAGTGTGTTGCAAACATCTATTGATCAAGAAAACCGTATCGGGATTTATACAGACTTTTATTCTAAGCGTATATGGCAAAGTACGCCTACAAATACAGCAACAACAGCCTTCAAATAAACAAAATGCATAAAGCCATTTCTATTTTCAAAAACTAATGAGTGTAAAATTTTATTTTACAATACACAAAGAATCTTTATGACAAGTACAATATATCAAAAGCTCTCGTTATAATGAGGCCTCGTCTACAGAAATTCGCAAGGATTGAAAACACCATGTCTGGAGGAAATGATGTGGAGGGAAGACATTAATGAGCTTCTCCTAGAGCATTCAATGCATCCCTAACAAAAGATCTGAATTCAAAGAACTATGCTACAATGTGCTAATTATATTGAAATATGTTGTGAATGTATGTCATCGCATTGTGAGGTTAGCTTTATGATGTAACTAGTTTTTTGTTCGAGTTTTTCTCTTAATGTCGGTGTGGATTCTAACGCTAATAAGTCAACAGTATTCAGCCCTTTTTTATTCTGACACGACTTACTGTCAACTCATGTCAGTGTAGTTTAAATAAAGAAGATACCAAACAATTATACCCGCCTGCTTATGCCGAAATCATATACCATTTTCATCAGAATCACGACATCTAGCGTGGACCGCTATAATGAGAAATTCACCATTGGGTTTAGTGGTGGCTATGTGAACTTATATGAATATTCTGTAACCAGCCCGATCTTCAAAGGTCTTCCACAATCTCGCTTTTAAAAGAAACACAACACTAACGCTGTTTATTTCAATGATTCTTTAGTATATTTGAGTGGGTCATCGAGGTTCATTTAGGCAGTAAAAATATATATAGTGCAACTATTCCCATATATTTCAATATTCATTCTCCCATAAAAATAAGGTTGGGAAGATTCCCTCCCCAAAGGTTGGGATATTTATTTATTCATTTTATTTAGTTCTTTTTTGCACTGTACAGAAATACTACAAAGATATTACACAATAAAAATAATAGTACAAGTGGCGGCCTTATCACACTAGGTAATTTCTTACAGGAGGTTTAACAGGAGATAGAAAGGGCAGTCTAAGGCGTAAATGAAATAATAATAATCTACAATTAATAATTAAAAATAAAAATATAACATAATCACACTAATAATATAAATATATACATACATATATACTTATTATACATACATATACATAAACATACTATATACCTATCCTAAAAATATACCAAAATAAGAATGGATAAATTATCTCAGCTACAATCTTGTTGTGAGAGGAAATGTAGTTTGACCTTTCTTTTAAATGACGACAGTGTTTTAGCCCGACGCAACTCAACTGGAAGTGAGTTACACAGTCGGACAACTTGGACAGTAAATGATTTGTCCATGAATACTGTGGAGTGCAAGGGCATTCTCAGTTACTATCTAGTATAGTTCGGGATAGTTTATATCCGTAACAAAACTTATCTTTGCTTCTACATAGCCACGTGATAGTCACGTGTATAATTTTGGTTCGCTTCTGCTACTTGCTACACGAAAAAAATGTTTTATTCCAACGGCGGCACTCAGAGACGATTATTGTATATTAAAGTATTCCTTAGTATAGATTCTCTTCGCAAAATCTACACTAAATAATCATTTAATTGACAGTAAATGTCTCTTTTTTTAAATTCTTTGTAAATTACGGACTTTTACAAAATTATTTATTTTATATTACTCAAAAACTTCAAAATAACCATATCTGTTTTCGAGAGAGACTGATAAAATAGTTTGTAACCCACCGACATGTAACAAATTAATTTTGAATGAATTTATCATTCCCCCTTACAATTTTCATCTCCACACATTCCATCAATGCTGGGCATCTACGGTGCCACACTGTACAATTGGGTAAATGTCTTTGAGTACGGCAGAAAGACAGTTATCTTACACCAAGGTACCTACAGAAAGTGTACCCATATTTTTATATTCATGTTAGGTTGGCATACTAAAACGATTTTATGTCTGTTCCAGGTCCATGTATCGACGTTGAATGGCGAAAGCATCAAGAATTAAAAGCCTTTTAATGACAGCCCGCTAGAAAGTGACCGGGTTATGCAACAGGTGCCAAGAAAAAAATATTCGAAGAATAAATTATAATTTCACTAGTCGATATTTGTAAATCATTTATCACCATTATGTCTTTATCTATTTTTAGATTTAATTCACAACATTAAAAAGCAATTTACAATAAAAATGTTAACTAATGACTCTCATGACATAATATACTAAATGTGAATCCGAAATGCATTTGGGAAGACACTTTAAATTACACTAACTTATTTACAGTTTAAATATTTACACTAACTACTTGGGCTTGTACTACGTTCAAATTAATGAAGTAAAGGCAAAACAAATCAAATTAACTTAATTATTGGTAGTATGAGTTTGAACCTAATTGAAGCTATAGAACAGAACATGTAATATGTATAATATATTTAATTCTGAAATGGTATAAATTCCGTTGGTAGCCGAAAGTACGATTAGTTAATAACCGTCTAAAACAAGTTTCAGTGGATTTTTTTATTTATCTTTTCCAAATATTTCGTCCATGTGAACCAATCTGTCAAATGTCAGCCAATAGGAATAAAATGGTATAGCCCGACACCATCTTATTTATGTACCTTTTTGAAATACCAGCGCTCCCTCTACATGATAAACTAGCGGCCCCTCCCTGCCTCGCCTGTGTGCAGATGTTTTTGATACCACTGCATACCAGATACACGTTTGTTTCTTACAAACTAGGACACTTCAGGTATGAATTATACATATAAACCAGCCTCTTGAATCCTCTGTCTATCTAAAAACTCATCAGAATCCGTTGAAAAGTTTTATAGATCTAAACATTCATAGAGACAGACAGACGGGAAGCGACTTTATAGATATATATTCTTATATAGATATCCCTTGACTTTTGGATTTCTACTACATAATACATGTTTTATAACATACTTTATTTTATACTCTAAGATCAAGATGTATTGTGGATATTTAAAAATCAATAAATTGTTCTTTCTAGCACACTAGCATCACGCCTAAGTGCTGTTCAGTTCTTAAAACCATAGGTGGTTTTATCGACGAGGCGGGCGCGGCCGGCACAAAACGACAAATCGACGTGTATTTCTGCGCTCCATGATTGTTTCACTCAAACATTTAAGTGTTTTCTTTATATTCTATGCCGTGCTCTTGGAAGGGATCTATTGAGCGAACTGCGACGGAAAGCTTTAGTATGACTGTTTGGTTTTAAAATTGTTGTGGTTCGTATTATTTTATTATTCACAGCGTCCGTGGCGCAGTTGGTTAGACGCCGCCTATGAAACGAGAGGCCGCGGGTTCGATCCCCGCACCGAGAGAAATGTTTGTGTGGGCCACAAATATTTCTCCCGGGTCTGAGTGTTTGTGAGACCGAAAAGTCTCTCGTAGTTCCTGATACCCACGACACAAGACTCGATCTTAGTGTGGGGTCAGGACTATGTATGTGACTGTTGGGTGTTATTTATATTTATTTATTATGTTATGGTTTAAAAGAAGATCTACTTAAGTAATTGTTTTGTTATATTGACGTAAATTAGTGAGATTAATGTATATGGAACGAGAGGTAATTTTAAGTAAGTATGAATCAATATTGCGGTTTAAAAAAAAATATTATTGTAGACGCAGATGGAGACACATGAAAGCAGAAAGAAGACACTGTACTAATAATCCTGAGTCAGGGCCTCTAAAATTAAAGTTTCGATATTAACATAAGGCGAAAACGCGAACTGACAAGACGTGTTACAAAGGATATTGCATGCCTCTTCCTACAGTTCACCACGACAATCTTTGAGGCTGGTCCCTTGTATACCAGTTTACATTGTTTTTATGACGATGTTAAATGTTTTGTTTTTGTTTAAATTACAAGTTCAGTAACTAAAAAGGCCAAAATCGGCAGACTATGCCAGTGAATTTTCTGTTCATATAGTCATCATGAAACACCTACCTATTCCACTTAAAACACAACAAAATTAATTCACATTAAATGCATTCACAAAATCAAGCAGAAATCTTACAAGACGCCTAATTAAGTTCTTTCAGATGCAAAAAAAAAAACTAATTAATTTGCAATCGCACAGTACTTTTTAATTGGCGCATTGGTTTCCCACGTGACTGGGAAAGGGGAGAGGTAGTGATAAAAAACTAACAATCGGGGAAAAAGTGGCAATTCCCGACCACTCTGCGTTGACTGTGTAGCGCTAATTAAGGTGTTACGATCGCACGTTGAGGGCGACCTGATAGTTTTGGGACCTGCGGGGCTATGGAAGAACCCCTTATGAAAAAATACTTCTTTATGGGAAATATTTTAACCCTTTATAATATATTGCCAGGTATAAATAATACCATACAATTGATCTTATCAGGGTGGCGAAATGCCGCAAAGATTTTTAGGAAAAAACAATTTACAATCATCTTGAGTAGATTATTAAACATATTAATATGTGTTTTCAAGTATATGGCCTAACCATTCACAATAGTACTCTCGATTGCAATGAGGCCTGCGCCTTGCAGTGGGACGTATAATGACTAATACAGTTTTTGCATATGTATTATCAATGTATCAATAGATATAACCCCCGGCACGAATTTTGAGCGCTCGGCGACAGAGTGGGGATTGCTTTGCGCATCGTGAACTTAAAGACAAAATAAATGTATACCGATTTATTATTATTAATTTATTCTTAGTTACTCATACATTATAGGTATATTATTATTATTTTATTTTATGGGATGAAAGGAATATTTTATTAGAATTATGAATATATTAAGAGATATATTATGAATGTATTAATATTGAGAGAGAATCTAAATCTAAAACAAATTGAATTAAAAGTAAGTGAACACCAGTGGAACAATAAAAATAACAATTACTGTAACATCAAAAAAACTATTAATTCCAACTGTACTTGATATTTTTTTGATTGAAAAGCCGTAATGAATTTGAGATGTAAAATTACGTTTTGTTTCGCAAATGTATTTTCCTTATACAATATAATAAATCGGGGCTAATTAAAATGCAAGCAAGTATAATTTAGTCGTAGTAAAGCACGTGCGGCGAACGCAATGAATGAATTAGGCATAACAACAATATAGCGTCGATAGTGAACCAATCACTGGCCGATGCGATAATGCCCCCCGCCCGCTTACTTCATCATACCACTAAAGAGACCCAAAAATCTACTTCTGCGCAAATAACGGCCAGCGCTCAAGATTCGTGCCGGTAGATATACCTATTGCTTATGTTCAATAAAAAAAACTGTAATGTACTAGGTAATATTATATTTTTACCTGTCATTCAAAATACAATAATAAAACTGTCAAAGTGGATATAAATTAAATTGTTAGTAATTATATAATATATTTTTTTGAACTCGTAATAGATAAGAAAATAACGACATATTTTTGATATAAGTCAAAATTTGATTGTTCGATAAGACGGGAGAAGTACAGTCACCAACATAAGTCGCTTCACAGTCACGAGATTTGGAATTGTCTTATCATCCAAAATAATAATTATTTTCAATATCATATGGCACTTCTCGGCATAGATGACTTTACTTGGTAATATTTTACGACTACAGAGTAGTACGTACAAATTTTAATTCATAAAAAGGTTATCAAAAAATGTAAAGTGTTCAGCGACTTATGTTGCTGACTGTACTTACACATGTCGCCTGTCTTTAAGTTTTGTCTTGAAATCATCAATAACCGATAATAATATTGTAGCAGGAACCCGCCGTTAATAAAACCATTTCACTCCTGGCCGTTTTTTTCGCAAGCACCAGTATGAAAACCCTGCTAATTGGTAATTTGCACCGCATTCGTTGACAGTCCTTTGTGGCGTTTATTAAATCGCCATCAGCTAACAAAGCACTCGGCGGTCCTAAGCAACTTTATAATGATTTAGAAGGTTCTACAATGCATGTGTGTTACAATTGACTAAGTTATAAAGCTATAGCTTGCTTTTGTGGATTTATTTCATGAAAAGCTAATTCTAATGGGTTTGACACGTGATTGACACTTTTTTGTAGACGATTATTCAAGTCCTAATTTATTGTAGACTATAAAAAAAGCTAGAGTTGGTTCAACATTGATTACATATATATTTCATATATACTAAGTGCCCGTTCCAACTTCACCAAGATACCGATGTTTTTTTGTTCCAATTCCCACCAGATAGTTATGGGTTGTTGTTTTTACAAACGGTGACACCCTGTTATTGTACATTTAAACCTTCTTTTTGAATCACTTTATCTATCAAAAAAACCGCATCATAATCCGTTGCGTAGTTTTAAAGATCTACGCATACATAGAGACAGTCACACGGTTAGCGACTTAGTTGTATACTATGTAGTTTTATCTTATTATTACCTTTTGAAGTTTCAATGTCTACTACATAATGCACATTTAAATTACACATTAAATGCTGAAAAACAATACTCTTAGAGACATAATCCATATTATCTACAATACCGTACAAAAAAATACACCAAAGTTTCACCAAATTAAACAGCCAGCAGGACAGTAAAAGGGTTGTACATTTAAAATACAGAAGTGTCGATTCCGTCGCGATTAGTCAATTACTTGAGAGACGGACTCAGGTGGAGCCGGCGGTGTGCACCGGAGCCTTTAAATTGGACAAAGAGCCCGATTGGCTACAGACATATCGATCACTTCTGGCCTGTGATTAGATGGAATTGATCTAGGATAGTGATCACTTTTGTTTCGTGATTGGCTTAGACCTATGTTTTAGTAATTTACAATAAAATATATTCAATAGAATTTTTCTTCAAATTAACCTTTTTTTTTATTGCGCTGAATGATGAGAACTTCGATAAAATCCAACTCGGTTGGGCAGTGTTCGGGAAACTACGCGACGTCTTCTCATGCAAAATACCTCAGTGCCTTAAATCGAAAGTCTTCGATAGTTGAGTGTTGCCAGTGATGACTTACGGCACCGAGACGTGGCCTCTCACTATGGGCCTTATTAGGAAGCTCAAAGTCACTCAACGAGCTATGGAGAGGGCTATGCTCGGGGTTTCCCTTCGAGATCCAATCAGAAATGAGGAGATCCGTAGGAGAACTAAAATAACCGACATAGCCCAGCAGATTAGTAAGTTGAAGTGGCAATGGGCGGGGCATATAGCGCGGAGAACTGATGGCCGATGAGGTCGGAAAGTTCTCGAATGGAGGCCACGTAGCGGAAAGCGCAGTGTAGGACGTCCACCCACAAGGTGGTCAGACGACCTGGTAAAGGTCGCGGGACGTCGCTGGATGCAGGCTGCCTCCAACAGGTCACTGTGGAAATCATTGGGGCAGGCCTATGTTCAGGAGTGTGGACTTCCTTTGGCTGATGGATGGATAGGATGGCATGGATGACACATGAGCAGTGGCAAAACCAAACAATACCTTGAAATACAAAGCAATGCTTGGTATTCCTCTGCGCTCGCCATCCTAAGACACAAGATGTTAAGTCTCAATATGTCCAGTAGTTACTCTGGCTACAAAGTCCTTCAATCCGAAACACAACAGTGCATTTAAACTGCTGTTTGACGAGAAAAATAGACATTGCGGTGGTACCCACCCAGGCAGCCTCTCACATATGAGAGACCTACCACCAGTGTACTTTCCAATATTATGATAAATAGAGGTTTGTGAATTAATAGTATTGCAAGTTAAGTATATTATAAATTAAGGTATAATTACTACTGGATATCGTCAAATAAATAAATAGTGATAATGATTTTCATTTTCTCAATATACTTAATAATAATAATTAGTAATTTGACAATATCTCCGATTCAAGTGGAGCGTGGTAATTATGATAATGTTTTCATCTGATGTTGATTTAAGAGCGTATACACCTTGCGCGCAAAGTCAACTATAGGTATTTCTTCGTTAATTTCACGCACACATAAGCGACCAAAGCTGTGTGCGTAGAGCTGCCGCGTCGGCTCGCTATACAATCGGCTCAAACAACTTTGATCCGTGCGCTTCAAATATTCAATTGAAATGTAACTGTAATATAATATCATAAAAATATTTTATTTGCATTATAAGTAGACAAATATTACTGTGCAAGCAAAGAATAATATAAATTTTGGATACTAATCATATTTTCGTTATTATTACATTGTTAAGTTGCATTCAAATCAGTGTTCAATCAGTATACACTACGGACGTTTTATTAATCATTACGTGTTCGAACACATAAATAGTGTTAGGGGCCTTACAACCCCTCACAATTACGAAATATATTTAATTTTATATTACAATACATAACATAATTTAGCCTCGGAATTACATCCCATTATATTACCTGAAACATAATTTATACTCACTACAAAATCATTGTAGGTAATAAAAATAATTAAATATTTTACTACCAAAGTACTAAGATGTGGTAATCGCATTCCGCGCGTGGCTATTTTTACTACGCGCGGCATAATCGACTGCAGCCAGGCCGGAGCGACGAGCGATACGTCCTCCCTCTAGAAGGCCTTGCGGCGGTCTGATTTGATCCACGTCGGACAGCGTGTTTTATAGTGGTTTTTAAAATATTTGTAGAAAACATGAAAACCAATTTTTTTGAAATATAAAAATGGTAATTTATTGATAAGATGTTCTTCTATTGTATTATGCAATTGCTATAAAAAATTATGTACGATAAGTTGGTGAAAAAAAATATGTTCTTGACGAGAGTTTCTGAATAATTTCGCATTGTTTAAATTTTTATTTTTCAGGAACTAAACACAAAAAGATTATTTTTCTCAGCAAAATCCCTCCATAAGGGTCTTATTAGTCTGATAATATTTTTATTTTCATCTTATATTTAGTGGTTTCGGATATCTTAAGCTTCTAAATTGGCATTTAAAGCCTAAATAACGAAACTTGTGTTCAGTAATCCGTATAGTACTCACAAATTATCCATCAATCTATAATGTTTTCCACCAAAATCCCTAGATGACAACCTTTTCTAAAATTAGTAATAATTATTTTTCCTTTAAATTGTTTATTGGTGGCTATTAACTCATTTGAAAAGTCCTGTTTTTAAGCCAAAAAGCGCGTGCAGGGTATAAACGCTCTTAAGAAAAAGTACAAGAATTGTGCTACGGTGTAGCACTAACTAATGCTACGAATAATGTAGCGAATACGTAGCAACATCCCATGTCTTTCAATCTGATAGATAACTTTGTAGACAATATTCAATTTACCCACTTACTATTCCCAGGTGTAGTATGTCGGCCTAGAACAATCATTTTTCTAACCACACAAATATATATACACGTACATATGTATATACAAGAAGATATAAGATATGCAATACAAACGTACTATCATTAAAATTAATTAATTTACTACAAAAGGAGAACACAGAATAAATGCAGAAGAGGTAGCAATTCGTAGAAATTGAAATCAAAGACGGTGCTCTAATTTCTAAGAAAAACATCACAGGACAGTAATATGCAACGGCAAGCAAAGAAGTTCGTTAAAGCGATGTTAAAAAGAAAAATGTTGAAACACATACACGTTGACGGGGGCTAAAATAATAATAAATACACTCAAGGTATACAAAGTAGTGACAAAATTTTAAAATATTCAAGTGTTTGGTCGTGATTTTTATAAAAAATGATTTGTGATCACTTTGCGATCTTACCTTGCCCTTGATCTTCATCATCATCATCATCATCATCATCATCTCAGCCACAGGAAGTCCACTGCTGAACTTAGGCCTCCCCCAAGGATCTCCATAACTCTCCGAACTCCGAAACAAATTATAGTACTGTACCCATAAACGTAAAGTGCGTGGTGGCCTGTTGGTAAACGGACTAGACGCGACTGCCAACATGTTCACGGTGGTCGCGGGTTCGAATCCCAGGGCACATCTCTGACTTTTCGGAGTCATGTGGGTATTGATAGTCAATCACCACGCACTAAAACGGTGAAGGAAAACATCGTGAGGAAACCTGCATACCATATCGATTTATAAAAAAAAATATCTATGGTATGTAAGTCCGCCAACCCGCACTAGGCCAGCGTGGTGGACTATATGGCCTAACCACTCTCAATCGTATTTTTGATTGTAGAGGAGGCCCGTGCCCTGCAGTGAGACGTATATGGGCTGATACAGACCCATAAACGTCGCACTGGAGAGCACGGGCAATGCTGACCTAGTGTGGGTTGGCAGACTTTATAGAACCATAATATAAATTCTTAAAATTTCGCAATGAAACTGAAGCAGAATTCATTAATGATTATCTTTCTGATTAGGCATTAAATATTTAAAAGGTATGATGAGGCTAGCATGATCGTGTCGATTAAAAGCCTCTAAATTAATAAATAAAGAGAAAAAAAAATCTTAAAATGTCTATGCCTTTTCTTCTGTCTGTTCTCACTCTCTCTCACTCTACAAGATATTAATATGTTGCGCCAAACTCATGTAATTATACTTTAATTAATATGATCAATTACCCACATGATTTAGCTTATAATTTTTCTACCGCCTGCCTGCTTGTCAGCCAAATTTTGCTAGTATGCCTTTCACATGACCATGTCGGCCTGATATGGGTCACCTTCGCATGCCTGATATAAATCAAATGTAAATCAAATTCAAATATATTAAAATTACTTACAACAATTTACAAAATCACCACAAAATGACAAATGATATCGAAGCTCAAACATCAACACGGTATTATGTAGGTATAGTAATAATTTGTCAAATTTAACCCTACACTAACACTCGGGTCCAACGTGCCTCCTGTTGACAAAACTTTATTACCGAAAATTAGACAACAGCGACCAAAATCGACCAGTTTTTTGTCCAAACAAAGCGCACGACCATTCAGCGGGTTGATCTAGTTCTGTGACCCCAGATGGACCCCAGAATAGAGTTTATGAGGTGACAATGGAAACTGGAATATCTGGTTTACCAAATTTTTGGGGTTTTGTTAGGGTATTTTTTGTACATTATATTAGTTTTAATGATAAATCATTCATATTTGGTATGAATTGAGTTTTAATTACACAAATTACATTTTGATAAGTGTTATTTGTGAATATTTAGTTGAGTTGATGCTGTTTTGCTTAACCTCTCAATAAAATATACCGGAGGTTGTAGAATCAACCTGGTATGATAATGCAATTCTATTTGATATATTTTTCTGGTAGAAGTAATAATTAACTATTCAAAAGATCTTGTGAAACACTATTTGAATAAAGAATATTGTTTTAAAGCATAGGTCCAGCAAACTAGCACATTGTTTAACTGATGGTAAGCGATCACTACCATCCATGACCATTCAGAACGCATGGATCATGTATGTGCTGCCGGCCCAACAAATCTGAAGAGGAACAGGAATGAAAAACGATGGGAAGAATAAAGGAGTATTGGGCATCCGGCAATCTCACTCACCGAATACCTAACAAAGCATACACATAACACAATTCCTATTATACATACATTTTAAGTTAGTTATTGGCGTATTACAATTGATAATCACCTACTATTATTTACATATTATTGTTTGTAATGATTATTGTTAAGGGACGTAAAGAAGTAAAATATACTGGTAATAATTTTATCAATACAAAATCTAGGTCTCAGACAAACGAGAGCAATCACGACTGTAAAGTATTGAAACCTAGCTTAGTGAACCGCATAATCTGTATCTGCATTAAGATTTCAACCTAGTTTTTTATTGGTCAACCACAATAGATTTTACAAGTAGTACTGCATTTTTTTACATAATGAGATATAACTAAACTATTAACGTTTAATTCAACTTCTGTGGCTAAGTGGGTTACACACAAGTTGTAAAACATGAGGCCATGGATTCGACTCCTGCTCCAAAACCAATATTTTTGTGATCCACAATTAATATTTGTTCCGGGTCTGGGTGTTTGTGAGACAAAAAAGTATCTCGTAGTTCCTAATACCCTCGACACAAGTATCAATTTTAGTATGTGGGCAGGACTATGTATGTGACCGTTGGGCGTAATTATATATTTATTTAATTTACTAAATAACGTGACACAAAAGTCATGATACTTATATTTAGTTCGACATTGTAATAAACTATATCAATATACCTAATATGATATATAAGATGGATAGACGAAATCTCAAATACAACTATTCTAACTTCTAAATTATGGGCGATAATATCGTATTTTAACCTTTATTATCTGAACACTGATATATCTGCAAGCCGTTTACTAATAGTAAGCGATTTTTACCAGCTAATACCACTACACCTTACTTGACGATCGGAGGTTTAATGTTTTAAGAAAATAAAGTATGAATAAGATAATTGGGAAATAAAGAAAATAATCAATATAGATGCAACGTTCAAATATATTTTATCACGTTAAATAACGTTCCAAATACACATAATTATCATCGCAAAGCAGGTAAACAAAGCCGCATAAAAATATTTTACACTTCAACCAACCTGAAAGGCCACGAGACGCAATTAAACATGTATCAAAAATGCAAAATTAGAAAAAAGCTAAAACAATGGGCAGCGTTCGTTGTGCAGTGCAGACTCGGTCGGACCGACTCTGCGGAGAACAATAGTGACCCATTGTTACACCGTCCATTTTAAATGAACAAAATGGCGGGCGTGTTCCGAATTCAAAAGCGAAACTGCCGGATTTGAAACAATGCGCCCGTCTAATCCTCGTGAAGGGTTAAATGCATGCTATTGGTCAACTGTACCCCCGGACAAGTTTTGTACGTGTTACGTCAGTGTGCGTCGGACAAGTTCGCGTTAATGTAGTGAGTTTGTGCGCGATTCCGAGCTGCGGAACTTTGCAGGGTTAAAATTTTGCCGTATTAATGGTGGCTGTTTTCGCCTCTTGAATCCAATGCTCATTGCATTGGATTTTTTATTCTGATTTTATTTTTGAACGTATGTTGCAATTACACGGCGGAAAATGCATTAGGTTTGGATACGGTTTTTGTTTTTTTGCCGCTGTTAGAATTCACTCGTTTAAAATTAAACTTATTTTCTCGTATCGAAAAACTCTGCATATTTTGCATGAATTTACAAACATTGCTTGCTTTTTTTCTTATAATTCATTCGTATTACCTCTAGCGTAGACACTATGAGAATGTTTTATAAACTTTTTTCTTACTCATTACGATTTGCCACCTACATTTCTGCTTATACCAAATATGAGACTCCATGATATCTACTTTGATTACATTTCTAAAAGAAATATTTTAAAACTATCACCAAGCAAAATTTCCAACATCATATTAACAATTCCAAACTACTCAATTCCAAAAGGTAACAAACACCACATTTTAATTATAGCACTTATAATCAACGGAGTAAAAACAGACATTAGACATATCAACCGGGATCCATTGCCCGTCAGCCGCGACAGCCGAATAGCAATCAAAACTTGAGGGCCATAGTGATCACTGCGGCCCACTTTTCTCCAAAGACTATTATTTGAATGTCTTTCAAGCCGTGAGAAGGGTTGCCACCCTGCGCGTGTGCCCGCCAGATAATGTAATTAAAACAACACCTTTATACTGAAAGTTACATTTTCTAACCAGTAGGTAGAATGGTAGGCGTCTTGAGATTTGTTGTGCTTTTGTAATTGTATTTAAGTGGTGGAAATGAATTGTGAAATCATAAAATTATAATGTGTTTTAGATATCTTATTAAACAGATAAATGTTTCATAAGGTCATTGAAATAAAAATATTATTTGCGGATTTTTTGCGTATTTGATTTAATTTTTTAACTTTGTTTCGATTACGTGACTTATGTAGCTGTCAAAAGCATATAAAGTCGCTAAATTGATCACAGTGCAATAAAGATTATAAATTGGCGACAGAAAAATTTGCTTGCCATTTGATAAATCTGTGCAAGCCTGTCTAATTTAATATTGTTATTTTTTTTATAATATTTAAATGCAAGGAAAGTAATGCTGTATCAAAATAGTTTTTATTGCGAGAAGAAAGCTGCTATGTTCTTCTATGGGACTGGATTAAGGGGTGTGCCTGTGTCACTGTGGCATTCTAGCCCAGCACGCATGCAGGTATTCTCAACAAAGTACTTTTAAACCTATTTCATTTACTTAAATCGTGCGATTTTTCGCACAAAAACTATCTTAACTAAAGAATTACCAAGAATCACATCCGCAGAAAAAAACAAAAGACTCGCGCAACTCCAAAGATTCCGCTCTCGAAATTTCAAGCGTAACATTATACCCGTACATTAGGGCTAAGTGATAGCACCACATTTGTTGGATTAATTCATCATCTGAATTGCCGTGGCCAGAATGATGGGTCGAGACGGCCCCGCTCCCAGTGGGAGGGTTGGGAGGATACGTAACTTTTGCACGTGTGGCGTTTTAATTAAGCTTTGTTTTTAATGGATTGTTGTTTTAATGTTTTGTTGGTAATGTAGTTTGCTTTTTGCTGCATGTGACGGGTTAATGTTGATGCTGATGAATTCATATTTTAAATAAAATATTTATATGATATGATAAAATAGTTATATATTTAAGATCAGACCATATCATATTTGGTATTGTACTTTGCCTAAACTCCAATCATAGCACACCAAGGCATTCAATCACGCATTTTATAATATATGGAATAAGCTTACAGTTTTTGACCATTAAAAAAGCACTTGGAACAAATTTTGGTTTAGCGAGTAGATTGAGTTGCAGCACCACAAATATAATAAATAAATAAATACACCCAACAGTCACATACATAGTCCTGACCCCACATTAAGATCAATTAAGTCTTGTGTCGTGGGTATCGGGAACTACGAGAGACTTTTCGGTCTCACAAACACCCAGACCCGAGACAAATACTTGTGGGCCTCACAAATATTTCTTTCGGTGCGGGAATCGAACCCGCGGCCTCTTGTTTTACAGGCGGCGTCTAACCAACTGCGCCACGGAGGCTGTTAAAATATAATAATACGTCAAAATAAACGATACGTCTGATCCTTGAAAAAACATCTTTGTATTTTGTATTATATTTCGACTATTACAAAAATGAACCTCTTAAAAGCAAGAACAAATTCTTCTAATAACCAAGTACATATAGGAATATGTAAATGCTATAAGTTTATACTTCACTAAAGATTTTACTTTTGTACATATCTATACATACATGATAATGGGCTTTTCTTCATAAAAGGACTAATTAAACTACAAAGGGCGAGATATCAAAACCCGTTAAAAACGAAATCAGCGCTTATGACGCTTAGGTGGTTGCGCGAGCGCCCAATGCCCTTTGCCCCCCCCTGAATTAGGCCCCCCACGCCCCCCGGGGGGCGCCCACAGGACAAGCGAGTGTAAGGATAAATGGGAGGGCTGGCTCCTCTGGTTAAGTGTAGATTTTCCGAATGCGGTGTTGATGACGGCTGGGTAATGCTGGTGGGAATTTTATCGATAATTTTATTAAACTGTGTCTTTTTTTTGGTTTTTGTTTATTAGATGGGAATGTGATTATATTTTGGATATATTAGTTAACATAGCTAATATATTATTAAAAGATCTGTGTTTTCTTTTGAAAAATTTAAAATGTATGTGCGTCTATATATATTTTTTTATTGCAATGAATGGCGAGACCAGATTGCTGTTCGCCTGATGGTAAGCGATACGACCGCTCATAAATAGTAGCAAAATTCCACTGCGCTCGCCATCCTGAGACATAAGATGTTGAGATGCTGAGTCTCAATATGATCAGTAGTTACTCTGGCTACAATGTCCTTCAATACGGAACACAACAGTGCAATTACCCTGCTGTTTCACGGGAGAAATAGACATTGCGGTGGTACCTACCCAGATGCCCTCTTACATATGAGAGACCTACCACCAGTAAAATATTTTAATTGTTATGTTAATTTTAAAAGTGGATTCTATTGTGTATGTTTTAAAAATTATAGATTATATTTTTAAAGTTTTAATTACCATAAGTCTGTTTTAAAATGTTGAACACTAAAATTGGAATTTGGAGTTGAGTTTAGCTGAGGCTTGTACCGTTATTTGAAAAATAATTATTAATAAATTAAAAAAAAAAAACAATCCTTAGAGATATTGACTTATAGCTATTTCTTAAGAAGTTGAGGGCAGTCGTACAGTCGGTAATGAAATAAAAAGCTAAATCTTTCAGCAACATTTGTGCCATAAATTGTACAGTTTTCGATTGCTCTTCATTTTATTTATTTTACTGAACATGATGGCCTTACTATTGGGGAAGCCGAAGATCGGGTGAAATGGAGATTCAACCAGAAAGTGGCACCACACCCTGGCACCGGCCAACATAACGACAAGTAGAAGCAATTCCTTGCTTCCATACCATTTTTTTTAAATATTTAACAAAATAAATCGTCCTTAAAAAATTATCGATATTTCTATCGATAGCTGCGCACCGCACACGAGGACAATTTCCCGAGACCGTTGGACAGCGCGGCTGTAAATAGTCGTGTAAAATTGTCCACATTCCCTCCGTGGCAGCCTTTTGTTATATATTTCTTTGTTATTTACCTCGCTCTGTTTTCGCAGTGTGTGTGCTACCTGCGCCGCGTTTGTGTGGGTCCTGTTTCACTCAGTTTTAATTGTACAACGCCTATGGATTTCTAGTTTTATGTGTGTATCCACATAATTTTTGTGGTACTTCAATGTTTAAAAAATTACTCGCATATTTGAAAAAGCAGATGTCCTTGTTGTTAAAAAGTTATCTGAAGATATGTAATAGTGATCAAATATTTTGTATGGCTTTTAGATACTACAACGTTGATAGGTGATAAAACCAATTTAATGG
The DNA here is from genome assembly GCA_009982885.2 of Hyles vespertilio. NCBI lineage: Eukaryota > Metazoa > Arthropoda > Insecta > Lepidoptera > Sphingidae > Hyles > Hyles vespertilio. Next base: position 14,701,807 of record CM042821.1, on the reverse strand, counting down.
TCAAATGAAGCTATGATGGAAGAAGCCATACTCGTGCGTTTGAAAACTGGATGTTTGCCAATTGCTACGAACATAATTTCTCGAACTGTTGTGTAGTTGTCTTTTATGCGTCGAAAACAGGATATTCAGTATTCCACGCTTAACAATGTGTATTGGTATTTATTTATTTAATCTTTATTGTACACTGATTTATTATAACTACATAAGGGATACTATAAAATACAAAAGTACAAAAGGCGGTCTTATCGCTCTGAGCGATCTCTGCCAGACAACCTTTGGATGGATATAAGAGAAGGAGATTGAGAGGGCAGTGTAAGAATAAAGAATAAAAGCTCAAATGGAAAAAAAGAAAAGAAAATAATAATAATAAAGTAATTAATATACAAATAATAACATTAATAAATATTCGTAACATAATACACATACACTATATAATATATAATAATAAATAAATAAAAAACACAATTAATATGATCTGTTCATAGCGAAAAGTAATGCTCTTTCATCAGCTTTTTGAAAGACGACAAAGTTTGAGCCTGTCTTACCACTACAGGAAGGGCGTTCCATAATCGAACAGCTTCGACAGTGAATGATTTATCCGTAAATATAGTAGTGTGTACGGGCATTCTCAGTTTAAGATTCTCCGACGATCTCAAGGATCTCGAATGTGACTCATGAAGAAAAAGAAATCGTTCTTTAAGGTAAGAAGGGGCGAGAGGATTAAACAAAATATTGTAAATGGTATTGTACATCTTTAAAAGTATTTGAGAGAACCATCAGCAGTATTATATTTTCTCACACCATTTTTCACTTTACTAGTAAAGTTATTAATAAATTAACAAAAAAATTTTAAATACACACAGAACTTCAAAAATATCCATACATAAACTTAAACTCTTTTCCAGAAGGGGTGGGTAGAGATGCTAGTGGCAATCAGTACAACCAAATTTCACTTTGTGTGTTCCATCCCACGATGTGATATTGGACGTGCCTATCGCCATATCGAGCACTAACTCCAGGCTGATAATGAATTGAAAAATGCAGTATCACCTTATCCGACCCGGTATTTAAATCCGAGACCTCAGCTTTGTAATCAAACCATATTTCAACCACACCAACGAGACGAGGAGGTGAAGTAAAACAATAATGACTTGAGATATCATGTCGAATCACAGTTCTTCGATTTAGAAGCTCCAATCGTTTTAATCAGGGCTGTCACTCACCTCACCAATCAATACAAAATCGTCAAAATGAATACTCAGATCTGCGATTAAGCAGTCCGATTAGGGCTGTCGCTTACCTCAAATATTTAAAAAAATCACAATAATATAAACATACCTTTGTGTGTATGTAATTATTCCAGGGGTGGTACATGTGATTTTTCATTACTCAGTGTCTGTAGCGTTGCGTCTGCGGCTCACGAACCTACGAGTTAATTGCTAAGCACAAATGAGTCGCGTGCTCACCGCTTATGGCTGGACCACCACCTGAGATGCCAACGCACACTTGGCAAGTTTTCCTCAATATTTTGTAAATATTTTTTATTATTGTGATAAAAAAAAATATATAATGTATTAAATACGGTTTGAAGTTAGTAAATCTAATCTTACTTAATGTATAATCTACACAGACGGACAGTACATCCACAGAATAAATATAATAACAATTTGTGGCATATAGGGCATATAGATATAAAGTTATTGTGTTTTTGTTTTTAATATTTTTACGTAAGGTAAAGTGGGGTAAGAAAATATTTTGAGCTTCGGCGTATCAAAATATAATATTTTCATAACATATGTTAAAAGTGGCAGAGACCCGCTGTTGTCTGCCATAACTCAGCATGAATGGGCAGGCTCATCCGGGCAGGATCGGTCTCACTGTGATCGGAGTGGAGTGACTGATTTGTATATTGGTCGGCGAGAGAGATTGCCGCATACCTGTATTAGGTATCCTTTCCATCCTTGTTCCTTCTCACCCCCCCCCCCCAAAGGTTGGTATTATTAGTACTGCTTGTTGAAAAGGTGATGAATGTAATTAAATATTAGACGACGACAAATTGATCATTCTTCTTTTCGACCAATACATTTAGTTAGAAATTATATTATAATATTATTTAGGAAGATGGTCAAACCCGCCATGCATTTCATCATCATTATCTAGCCACAGTAAGTCCACTGCTGCAAATAGGCCTCCCCCAAGAATCTTCACAACGACCTGTTGGAAGCGGCCTGCATCCAGCGACTTCGTGCAATGTTAACCAGGTCGTCGTTATTTCTATCATGTGTTAAAATATAGAATTATAATAAAACATAATTTGTAAACAACAAATACAAACAAATTTAATTAAGCAAAATTTGCTTAACGTATAATCTGAAATTTTTGCTGCCGAAATGCTTCGAAATATAAGTTATTAGACAGTTGAAGTAAGCACAATAAGTATATGAAAACCAGTCAAATAAATATTAAAATATTCATGGAGAATTTTATAAATATGATAAAAAGTGCAATTATTACAGTGATTAGTAAAAAACAAAATAAACAATATCTAATAATTGCCCAGTGTGCGTTGTTTCTTCAAACAAAATGTCTCCCTTTCACCTTCTACTTTCGCTTGGATAATCTTATTTTCACCCCCGCTAATATACTTTGACTCTACGCACTCAAACAATAAAGACCAAAATTGTGCAGCAAACTCTCAAGAGTTGAAATGTATTACCTTTTATTGTGAGCCCCAACACGGATTAAGAGAGAGCGCGGTTTTGAATTTTGATTCGGATTGTAGCGTTCGACTTGGCCATTCAAATTAGAGCTCTCACGGACTATTTGCAAGCTCTTTTCTAACCTGTCATTGAAGGAGCGGAGGGGGGAGGTAGGGGCAAGTTATGCTGGTCTATTCGTAACTATGCACACCTATTTTGCCTATTGCTTTGATTACATTCTACGGAGTGGTCTTTAATGAAGATTTTGAATGTTGAACGGGCGATATCGGATGCTTAGAGACTTAAACAGCGCGGTTGTTATTCGTTTGCGTATTTGTCATTTAACTGTGTTATTAGAACGTAGGTTTGAGATTTCCGCAGATGTTTAGAAAGGATTTAAGTGCCTATGGGAGCACTTACACATTTGCTATATTTTGAGTTTTATTGTATTATTATATCAATGGTTCTTGAGAAAATCAGTTCGTCAGTTATCCTAATAATAGTACCTATGCCCTAAGTTTCCATTCGTAGCCACACTGACTTGAAAAAATAATATGTAAATGTTCTTTGAATCCAACGTCTTAAAATTACATCTAACTCGACCAAGGAATGTAATAATTGTTTGTTTTTTTTTTTCAAATACTTAGAGTAATCAAATTTAGTAAACAAATTGTAATAAAACCTACTAAGACTCAAGTCATTGTTGTTGGCAGCCCCAGGATGATATCAAAATTAGATATGGATCAATTACCTCAGATTCTGTTTGATGGTTGCGCTATTCCATTTAGTGACACTGTCAAGAATTTGGGACTTCTGATTGACAAATACTTATCCTGGGGTCCCCAATTGCAACAAGTTAGTTGCAAATTGTTTGCTGCAGCGGGGTCCTTGCGGAGATTGCGGAATCTTCTTCCGATTCCCACGAAGATTGCACTGGTTCAATCTCTTCTTTTTCCTCTCCTTGATTATGCGGATGCTAGCTATCTTGACCTCACCGAAGCCCAGATTGAAAAGCTTGAGAGACTTCAGAATGTCTGCATTAGGTTCATATTTGGTCTTCGCAAATATGACCATGTCTCCGATTTTCGAGTCAAACTCAAGTGGCTATCAATACGTTTTCGCCGAAATACTCGAATTCTCTCACTCTTATATGGTATCTTGTTCCATCCCTGCACCCCCCATTACCTTAAGAACCGCTTTAATTTCCTTAGTCACACTCATGCGCGATATCTTAGATCAACAGAGAATTTAACGCTAGAGATTCCCAAGCACAGCACATCATTTCTTGACAAGTCCTTTACCATCCATGCTGCTCGCTTGTGGAACGTATTACCACTGTCAATTAGACAAGCTAAGACGCTGCCAAGTTTTAAAAGACTTGTTAAGGAACATTACTTATCACTACAGTAATCTTTATTCCTGTCATAATTGTATATATGTATGTATGTGTATATATATACCGGGTATCTCAAGACTGCTACCGAAAACGAAGCCGGGTGTTAGTTTTAGTGACTACAAACACAATGCAACTAAAAATTTCGCAAAGAAACGCGACAATGATTTTTTATGATTTTTTAAATATCGTCAATTTTGGGTGGTAAATCCATAGTTTTTGTTAAAATAATAATTTGAACTCTTTTATACCTTAGATTATTTATAAATAAAAGGGTATACACTATTATTTTAGGAAAAAATGTATTTACCACCCAAATATAGTCATAGGAAAAAAATAATAAAAAAAAATTGTCGCTTATTTTTGCAACTTTTTCTGTTGCCTTGTGTCTGAAGTCGCTTAATCTACCACCCGGCTTCGTTTTCGGTAGCAGTCTTGATATACCCTGTATATATATGTATGTGTATTATCATCTTCACTGTTTACTTAATATATAGTATATTAATATATGTATGTATTTATAATTTAGGTATATAGGTATGTTATATTTAAAACATAATATATAACGTGTACATCTAGTATAATTTTCTTTTATCTCGTCCTCTGTACTGCCCCATTAGATCTTTATTATATTAATCCAGTCCATCCAAAGGTTGCCTGGAAGAGATCGCAGCTAGCGATAAGGCCGCCAATTGTTACCATGTCTTTAGTTTTAAGTATTTAATCTGTTATTTTTCCTATTTTATGGTGTACAATAAAGTATATATAAATAAAATAAAATATAAATAAATAAAACATTAAATTATCTATTTTGAATATTTAGGATCCAATCCCTCTGTACTCTCATTTTACCTCAAAATTGGTACATAATGTTACAAAAGAACCGGTTCACAAATATCAACCCTCGCCCACGTCGCGCGGCCAGTTATTAGGGCGTTTTAACCCTTCACTGCGGGCCGGGGGTCCGAATGACCCGTCCGACCCATTTCCCCGTATTTCTGTTAAAACAAGCCGAGCGGGACGCGTGCTTATTGTAGTAAAAATGTTATATTCCCATAATAATAAAATTTTATTTATTATGGGACACATGTCCTCACCCATTATCAATGTTGATGCCCAGATAACTTATTGCTTTACAATTATGTCGGTGTTTGATAGAATTCGTAAATATTTCTGATGTTTATTTATGTTATTCAATTTATTTTTTCATATATTTTTGTTTCTAATAAATTAAATTTTAACGTAAATTACATTAGAAATATAACGTACTTTTAAATAATAATGAATAGGTGAAATTTGTACAAGGCACAGTTAAAGAATACGATTGGTTATATTGTTTCCGTGAGTTTGAGATTCCAAGGAATTTAATGGCAGTAATCTCTGATACTTGGATAGATCAAAGAAAAAGTTACGTTGTCTATCTGACTTGGTGCCGTTATAAAACAATAAAGCGTATCAAAAATCGTAGCGGTGGCACCAAAACTTTGACACCAGTGCAAAAATAAACCAACCGGTATGTGCCAAGCTGCATTAATCGGAGTCTAAGCCTAATACTGTATTTCTCTAAGATTTATACAACTATTTGGTGCATATCTAACCCATTTAGTAAATGTGTATTAAATACTATTTTATTATTACGTTTATTTTAAAACCGTTACCAATAATAGATCTGAATGAATATTATGCTAATTATAATCTTTGTTAGGAATATTGTACTAAAAATAATAAATATAATATTTTCCTTTCAATTACAATAAATGTCGCCAGTATAGATGTAAAATATAGTAAATATAATATAATTGTTATAAATATTGAATGGTCCGGTTTTCCTATTTGTATGTTAAGAATTTAGCGATGAATAATTATTATCATTATTCTAGTCTTTTATGAAAAATAACGAACCTGTTTACATTACATTATCTATAAAGGATTTTTTAAATAAGATCGCGTAGAAATATTATTTTATCATTTCGCAAAATAAACCCTATATTTTCGCGAATGAAGCTTCGCAAAATTTATGAATGCAAACATTAAAACCAGTTTCATATTGATCTAACCCGTTTGTGCTCGCAAAATGCATTGCGCAAAAAACATGCATTGTTGAGTGGCAGATGGTCAGTACATAACGGTGGAAAGTATCAAATTTAACTTACAACGGTCAAATTAAAATTTATAAAAAACATTACGTGCCAAGGTTTATGACACTTTAAAATTTAAACACAAAATGCAGTTAAGTGATAGTGGAAACTTCAGGTTTGGGTATAAAAAAATGTATGGGCAATGTCTATGTATTGTCAAACTATGCAAGTAGGTTTATTAACAAAATAGATGTAATGTAAAAACGAAAATATATAATCATATTAAATTAACGATGTATTATAACAACGAAAATAAATTCAATTAAGCAAAAAACAAAATATTTTACTGTATGACTTTAAAAATAAAAAGAACGAATCGTGTTCTGTAGAAAACGTCAAGTTATAAAAACAAATACTAGTTTTTATTCGTTTACTTAGAAACTAATACTATTTCAGACAATCAGAATCATTTCTACGGGTACAATATTTTTTTTTATTTAATTGAATGTTATCCCCTGGCTTGTCGTAAGCGCCATATTGTGTCCTTGAATTAAAATAGCCCCTATTTCAATAACGTTAGCTTGCTTTATTGCTTGAAGTCCGACGAACCTGAGCGCGGTTCGTCCGACGGTCCAGGGGTTAATTGACGAAACAACAAACTTAATTAAACACCATAACATCAAAAAAAACTTACAAATCCCAAAAGCTCTTCTCAGAAAACAGTCACAATAACACCAAAACAAATCGACGCCAAATAAAAAAATAAAACAGGCCAGTGTCCACGCAAGGGGCGGGGCAACAGCCGTCAGTCAATGTCCATTGGTCAGTGGACGAACGGACGCATAGTCGTGCGTGACTCGTCAGCGATACCAATTACGGGGACGCGATTTTATTCTTGTTGGAATCGCCGCGCGCTTTTTAGGGTTGACTGTCATTTGTTTTTGTTTTTAAATTGCGTTTTGATGTTTCTGTTTTGTGTTCGTATCTGTAGGTAATACTCACAAGTAAATGAAATATTTGAATTTTTAAAGCAGGTATGCAATTATAGGTGCGGTAGTCAAACATGCTGGCTGCTTTTGTAACCAGAGACAATTATTTTGAGCTATGGATTCACACCAATATATTACGTAGATTTATGTGTATATTCAGGATAATAAATAAATAAATTAGCTATGAATATAATATATTTTGCAGTGTATGCACGGGCATGTACGACGGTATTATCGAAGTAATCTAACAATTAAATTGTAAATGAAAGGTAGATATATTAATAAAAGCTTAAATAAAAAATGCCATTGACATTATATTTATTTCTTACCAAAATAATGTTATGACTCAATTTATATTATCTCTTCTTCTGTTCTACCAACCAGAGCCATCTATTAAGACATAAATCTATAATTTATGTTCAATACCATCTGTTGGAATTATTTCGCAACTCACACAGAATATCAATACGAGTCTGATTTTTAGTAAAAGGAGTATTTTTTTCTTATTAGAAAAGATAATTTTACTTTTCTTATACCTTACTAGGTAAGGTAAATATTTCAAACTCTTGCCTGGTATTAATTTTGCCATATTAGAAAATGCAATAAATTTTAATGTCTCCTACCACAAACATAATGCCTTGAAATTACACGTTAAAGTAAAAGTTAGAGACTACACGTACATTTTTATTTTGATTATATCTTTAAATAATTATTTTTAAAGCGGTTCCTTCTATTATTTTTTTGTAAAATTGTGTAATACTAATTGCAATGTTTAATTATTTGGTGTAGAAAATGTTTCACATAAAAAAATAAGTTTTTTTAAATTAAATATATTCTTATAAGATATTTATTCTTGTGATTTATTTTTGTACCACACACCAACTAATTTAAATAGAAGGGTGCGCTGTTGTTGCTATTCGACAAAAGATGGCGCTACAAGCACACACTCTACTGTATTCTGATGAACCGATTTCTAGAGGCCTCGGCGCTTTAGAAAAGTTACAAAAATAGTATAACACGTACAAAATAAAGTTTAAACGTAATCATATTGTTATTTAATGTTGTTTACATGGTTCATAATAAACGTAATAAGTTATTTTCTGCTACATATCTAAATAAAATATTAATTCTGTTTAACCCGTCTGAAAACTTTGTCTTTTAAAGAGAAAGTTTCTACTAATAGTAGAAATATGCAGACGACTTACTATTAATGTTAAGAAGCTTCGAAAACCCTCAAATTAAAACTGGTCGATTCAGGTTTCTAAACGTGAAAACTAGTGTTGTATGAAAAAAATTGTGAATATTTTGTTTTTTGTTAAGTGGTTGTTAGTTTAATAGTAAAAAATTATGCTGCGCTTGACATCTTGAGACATAAGATGCTATGCCTTATTGTGTCCAATACTACAATAGTGCATTTACAATAGTGATGTTTGGCGGGAGAGATAGTTATTGCGGTATTACATACCCAGGCGGCCTCTCAGATATGACAAATACAACAAAGGAAAATTTCAAAAATAAAAATTTCAATATGTAATAATAATCTAAATAATTAAACACAAGGTGTTGCTTAAAATAAGCCTATCCAAAATTAATAAAAAATAGTCATGTTATCAATGTATATGGAATCGTCTGTATGAGCCCATATACGTCTCAATGCAGGGCACAGGCCTCCACTACAATCCAGAGTACGATTGAAGGTGGTTAGGCCATAATAGGCCTAACCATAGCTATAAAGTATCGAATCGTCAGTCTCTATAAAAAAAAAAGATTTCGATACATCTTGCGGTCTTATATGAATAGCGGAATCTTATAAGAATCACGGCATGGCAAACCACGGCAAACCCAGGCGGCTTATCACATATGAGATACCTACTACCAATGTCTAAGGTAAGTAAAGTCCGCTAACCCGCACCAAGCCGCTGTGGTGTACTGGCCTAACCTCCCTCAAACGTACTCTCTGTTGTGGAGGAGGCTCGTGTCCTCCAGTGGGACGTATATGGGTTGATGCAGTAATTGTTTCAATAGCTAGAAAAAAATATTCATATTATATTGTTTGGAACCGTGCACATTTTGATAAAAATCCCTATTTGACATTTTTGATATTTTTTAAAATCTAGCCATCTCTCAAATTGTATACATTTATTCTTCATAAAAATAAGCTTGTCAATTAATATTTTTGTAAAAGTGTGACATGAAACTTTTCCACTAATTATTATATAATATTTGTGCCATTTCAGAGCAATAGGACTTTTATGTCTGTACTATCCTGAAGACTGTACTATACGGGTCTTGGTTGCACCTCTGCCTACCCCTTCTGGGAAAAAGGCGTTTGTTTATGCTTGGGCGACAATTGCTCAACTTAAGAATCGATCCCGGAATCCCATGAAACCCAGTCTATTCAAGTTAAATTCGTCCAGTAACTTTTTGTTTGTAATCGCATCCACTTCTGCAGTCTTCACTTGAATTGCATTACATTGCTAGTTTACGCATAACAACTTAACATACTCTAACGATTATTTAAATTGAAATGAAACAATTCTTTACGGAATTTATCGCGGATTTGGTTTAAATTTTCACATTATTCGATTATTTTACATCTTTCGTGGTAAAAAATAGTTTTGTTTCAGTGTGTAACATTCGCGTAAACCTAAAAAAAGTTTATTTAAATTTTAGGGCTATGATCAAGGAATAGGAAATATTGAATGTAGAAGTCTTGTTGTGTATCTAAATAAAAGGCAAATAAACTCTATACTTACATAGTAATATAGTTTTCACTCTGGAAAATTCTCCTTGTTTTGAGGGTATCAAAATGTAAGATGATTTCTACGTTTCAAGAAGTAGAAAATCATCGATTTAATATCTAACTGTCCAAACTGGCTTCATACGTCCACCCTATATTATACAGGGTATATCAAGATCGCTACCGAAAACGAAGCCGGGTGGTAGTTTAAGCGACTTCAGACACAATGCAACAAAAAAGTTGCAAAAAAACGTCATTTTTTTTTTGTAATTTTTTTCCTATGGCCATATTTAGGTGGTAAATACATTTTTTCTTAAAATAATAGTGTATACCCTTTTATTTATAAATACTCTAGGGTATAAAGAGTTTAAATTATTATTTTAGCAAAATCTATGGATTTACCACCCAAAAATGACGATATTTAAAAAAACATAAAAAATCATTTTCGTGTTTCTATGCGAAATTTTTAATTGCAATGTGTTTGTAGTCACTAAAACTACCCGGCTTCGTTTTTGGTAGCAGTCTTGATATACCCGGTATTATGTCTAATCTGATTTATGAAAACTGTGAATTCATTTCAAATTATGTTCAAACTTATATTTTTACAGCTAAGTAACTTGTATAGTTACAGCTAAGAGAGGCACGGCGGCTAAGAGGTAGACCACCTGCCTCTCGATGGTCGAATGACCATCATAAGAGTCACAGAACAACAGCACATTCACTTGGCACAGAACGGAAAAACACATACATAAATAAACTCACGCCATTTTTCCCAAAAAGGGTAAGCATATGTGCCAGGACACCCACTTTTCGCCTTGTATGTTTCATCCCACGGTGTGATAGGTGGCGAGCCTATCGCCATATCGAGCACTTTCTGACTCTGGGCTGATAATGAATAGAAAAAATCCAATATCACTGCCCAACCCAGGATTCGAACCCGAGACTCAGTTTTGTAACCATACTCTAGTACAACTACGCCACCAAAGCGTGCAAATGAAGGGGGGGCTTATACCAAGCAGTGGGTTAACGTGGCCATATATGTCTAGAGCTACAAGAATATTCATTGGATTAAGATTCCCCAACAGTATACACATTATGGGCCTTATTAATGAACTCGGATGAGCGAGGGATTAAATTTTAGCCCAAAACTTTAAAATTAACTAATTTATTTTGACCGTTCTTTTTACTTTTAAAATCAGTAGATTGCCATAACAGGATTATCATGTTAGGCTGAAGTATATAGATTTTTATTAATATAGTTATTACTATCAAGTTATATATAATAATAGATTGAATTCTCTAGCTCAATGCCTAAAGTTAATCCTTCGCTCATCCGAGTTTATTAATGAGGCCCTAAAGGTTTAAAGAAATTAATTTTCAAAAAAGACTATAGTCAGTTACATGAGAATACAGTTTGCGTAAACTAGGCACAATGTTCAAAGACTTTCGCACAAATATGCACTTCCAACACATTCAACATATTGGTGGACATTAAATAAAAATATAATATCATTATCTATCTAAAATATACTGAGCAAGTTTTACTTGAAATTTGTTCAAAAAGCTTTCATTTTTTATACTTGGCAGTATTTTTTTATAAGTTTTCAGTATTATCACAATAACACCATTCTTTGATATTATATTTTTATGCATATACCCCTTAAAGGAGTACAGAACACAAACGAAAACAAGGAAAAATTATGCTAAAAATATATAAATCAAGGATTAATACTACGCAATAGACCTAATTAACTAAATAAACTATAAATCAAAACTAAACAATACAATTTAATTTTTCACTTATTTTACGTAAAGAAACAATAAGATGTCACTACATAGTATAAAACAAAGTCGCTTCCCGCTGACTGTCTATCCATTTGTATGCTAGGATCTTTAAAGATACGTAACGGAATTTTGTGAGGATTTTTAATAGAGTGATTCAAGCGGAAGGATAATATCACTACATAGTATAAAACAAAGCTGCTTTCTCTGTCCCTACGTCCCTTTGTATGCTTATTATTGTAGAGAAATCTATATGCATCCGGGCGAAGCTGGGCCGGGCCGCTAGTTAATTATAATAGATGATATATTAGGGAATTAAATATACAATAGTTAGTATGTACGTGAATTAATATGTGTCAGTAGACTTAAAAAGTATCCGCACTTAGGCAAATCCGGGCTGGACTGCTAGTGTATAAACGATTTAGTTTATAATTCTAATGTAAATCGTAATCAAAGTGTTATTCTTGGCCGTTTTGTATTCACCAATAGAAATAACTAATGCATTCTCACTGTGAATAGGCTGATTTATCTTTTTTTTAGATAAAATAAACAAATTGACATTACAAAAACATTTCCTATCTCACGTAAGTATTATCGGATGTATCGCTATCATGCGTTGCCTTGAATGCAGCATATAATATAAAATATGTACTCTGAGGTTTTAGATTCGACTCCCTGGTTTGGAAATCGTCTATGGTTGGGTTTTGGAACGTCTCTTGTGAGATGGCCGGGATTAACACAAGTCTGTCAACAAGCCCGATGACTTATGGCCGTTCTCTATATCCTATCCATCTTTAACAAGAGGAATATCTAATGAAATCTCTTGTAAAAGATAGATAGATTATTGAGAACGGTTGTTAGTGGGATACTAGTTTTACAGTCAGCAACATAAGTCGCTACACATTCACGAGATTTGGAATTGTCTTATCATCCAAAATAATTATCATTTTCAATATCGTATGGCACTTCTCGGCATAGATGACTTTACTTGGTTATATTTTACGACTTCTGGGTAGTACGTACAAATTTTAAGTCATAAAAAGGTTATCAAAAAATGTGAAGTGTTCAGAGACTTATGTTGCTGACTGTACCTCTACCAATCACTTCAGATATAGACGTGAAATTATGTAATATATTTTAAGCAAGAGTAGATTATGGTCTGAAACAGGATTTAAAATTACCAATACACAGTCTACCAGGAGGAAGTAAGGCTGCAGAAAGTCGGTGGATGCAGGTCGCTTATTGAAGTGGAGATCCTTGGGGTAGGTTTATGTTCAGCAGTGGATTTCCTGTGGCTAAAGAGAGAGCTCTCTCTCTCTCAGAGGGTTCAAAGTCTACAGGTCCTTGCAATACGATGGTAAAAACTCATACCAAGTATAATTTTATAACCTACTGAGTAAGAACTAGGGTTTTATTTTCAAATTTTATTGACTTATTTCTATACCTTTCCCCATCTCCTTGTGCAAAGACCAAGAATATAATATGTTCGTTTAATTAATACCGGAGTTATGTGAATGTTTATGGACGGTAATAATATCCCAAAAAAGCATCATAGGCGCTGTTTTCATCTATTATAACAATGTTTGATTGCTTAGGATAAAAGAAAAATTGCAATAAAATTATATCTAACTTTTATCTGATCAAAGCCTACATTAAGGTGAACTAATGCAACAATTGTTAATTATTATTTTTTATTTTTATAAGAATTATATTAATGTAATAATAGTTGTGTATGTTGTAATAGTGTGGTGTTATATTTCACATACATTAAAATAAAAATAAATAAATAAATACACCCAATAGTCACATTAATTGGTGCTGACCCACTAAGATCGAATCTTGTGTCGTGAGTGTCAAGAACTAGGAGAGACTTTTCGGTCTCACAAACACCCAGACCCGAAACAAATACCTGTCGTTCACACAAATATTTGTTTCGATGCGGGGATCGAACCCGCGGCCTCTCGTTTCACAGCCGGCGCCTAACCAACTGCGCCACAGTGGCTGTAATTAATTATTACTCATAATTTCATTAATTATTTTAGTAAAGTTTCTGAAGAGGCATTGCATCTTGACCATGTAATGCTCATTTTTTATAATTTTTTTTGTTACACATTTAACTCATAACTTTGAAGTCATAAGCAACTCCAATCATACATAGAATATCTGGAAACATGGCAATCTCGCATGCATCCTCTATGCACTCTGAATGCGTAAGCAGTCGACGCGTCGCCTACGTCATTGCGATGACGTCAAACTCGTCAGCACTGCCGTCATGACTCCATGAGATCACCTTTACCTGTATCCTATAATACGATAAATTTCAATGCGTGGAACAAGTATCTCTTTACTGTAACACGCATAATTCATATACCTAAACAAACAACGTATATTTTCGTACTGGAAATACTTAATGAACAACTTTTAAAACATAAAAAGTTTCTCCTTTATTTAAGTCGGTTAAAATTGACTACGCAACACCTTAATGTAAATGCAATCTTTGTGATAAATTATTATATGATAGTGTCTTTGGGATTATACGTCTATGCTTTATATTAATTGCTATTACATAAGATATTCAAGTAAGTTATACGACCATGCTAATTGCTATTGATGTACTAGTAACGTTCTAGGCGTTGTTAATTCGTGTATTGTTTTGGTTTTTTATTCGCATCTCGAATAACGCAATTTGAGTTTTATTTCACTTGAGTTACGTCGGTAAATGTGAGGTCCATAGTCTCTGCCTAACCGCATAAGACACTGTCTGTGATGACTATGTATGAAGGTTTTTCGAATACCGTCAGTTTTGTTCAGGGTATTAAGATTTCACAATAAGTTTCTAGGACCGCCGGAGTTTGTAAAGAGTTTCTCAGTGGGTTGAAAAATGGCAAACTAATTAATTCCGTAGTATGGATAGAAAATATTGCGCTGATCCTATCTAATTGTTTGAAAAGGCTTGATTCAAGAAAAATCTTTGAAAATGAATATCCAGGTAGCCTAGATCTGAAGTATGCATAATTCTATCCATATTTTGATTTAAACCTTTCCTCTAATGTAGTAAATTGTATTTTATATGTGCTGCTAAGTCCAATAGTAATGATATAGTATGTAAGATTTAAGTAAAACTACTATTTACGGATTTTATCGTAGATTTGGGTTATTTTTTTCTTTTTTAACTTCCCGATATTTCGATTAATTTAATGTGTCTTGAAGTCTGGCAGTTCGTTCGCAGACCTCAAGACATAGTGAGCTCCTTCTGCGTAGATCGGAATGCAAAACTGCAAAGTAATCTAAACGTCGCGTCGGGATGTTAAAAAATGCAAACATTAAACCAAATTCGCGATAAAATCCATAAACAATAGTTCTATTTCAATGTGTATTCACGTAAATCTAAGCAACCATTAGTATGTGAAATGAAGGCACGATTTGTAAGTTTTTAGTAATTGCTAGTTTGTATTTGCTTTTTTAAAAGTAGTAACTGAGAAGTGCTATTGGATGAATAAGGATTTCTTTATCTTTTTTTTTCAGCTGGGAAGTCCACTGCTGAACTTAGGCCTCACTCAAGAATTTCCATTGAGTCTTAGTGGAAGGAAGCAGCCTCCATACAGCGACATCCTGCTACATTCCCTATTGGCCTAACTAACTATTTTTACTCTGTATTGTAACTATATAGGCTGACACAGTACAGTATAGTAAAAAGGATTTGCATCATTGTATACAATTTGTTTTATTGTACGCAGTAGTTGAAAACATTTACGAAATTAAGATTTTTTGCTATGAATAGGCGTTACCTGTAAGTAACTAATACATCAATTAGTGTGTCCTGTGTATATATAAACTACTAACAACTGTATTTGTATATATACTTTTTCAATGTTTGATTATTATAAATATTATAAAAGTTGTGTAAGTTTGTACGGAAAACTTTTTCATGTTTTTGAGATAACAAAATACTGAGATATTTAATTGTATAGGTGTTGTAAATAACACTGGTTTACACGGTTTTTATTACCCCAGCTAAAAGTTATTATTTTGTGATTCATTTAGGTAGAATTATAAAAAAAAATTCTATCACGTCTGGTTTAAGAAATATTTATTAACTTAACTGAAATACATAATTTTGGTATAAATACTAAAAGAAAATGTAAAATTTTGCCTTCTTTTTGTAGCTATTTGAATCAGTTTCTCTTATAATGGACTAACAGTAATCCCCCAACATGTTTTCATCCCAAAATTCTTGATGTCGTTCTTCAAAAACCTTCAAATCTTGATGGAAACGTTCCCCTTGTTCGTCACTCATACTTCCTAAGTTTTCAGGGAAAAAATTAAGATGCGATTGCAGAAAATGAATCTTTAATGACACGTTTACTCCCATCTTTTGAAAAGTTTCCAATAAATCGGTAACAATTTCTTTGTAATCTTCACTTTTCATATTTCCCAAAAAATGTTCCACAACCATTTTACTAGGTTCTCTCCATAGCATTGGTGAACCAAATGGAAGGTCAACGTTTTCTGCTTATGACCACTGGAGTAAGACAATTCTACAGCTTTCGCAAAACACATGAGGCACCCACTTTTTATCTTGATTGCAACAGGAAATCCAAAATAATGGAGATACGCACTTTTTAACGATCTGTAATGGGCCTTCTCTTTTTTTGAAAATATAAACTGTCCACAAACATAACAAAAACGATCAGAACTTTGTTTACACTTTCTACTCGACATTTTTAATCAATCCGAAACAAGATAATTGTGGTTTGAAACGAACAAATAATAATAAACTGTTGTTACCACATTAGGTAGTTAAAAGAAAACGTTTGACTGCAGGAAGAATTTGTGAGGTGATAGAATATTTTTACTAACACTTTTTGGTTTAAGGAAGGTAGATTAACATATTTGTATACATTTATTTTGGGGTATAAAAAAAGTTCAATTATGTAAAATAGTGTAATTAAACCAATAGTCATAGTGTAGAATTTGAATTTTCAAAATTATTTTATTATTTGTGGCAGTTATGTTTGGGTAAAAAATTAAACATCGTGTTTGATTAACAAATCGTGGATATTTATTGAAATAAAAATAATAAAAATGAAAAATAATAAAAACAGTTCATCTTTTCACGTTTAGTTACACAATAAAATTTGTCTTAGTTTTTATTTTTTTCTCTATGTTGCGTCCATTTTGTCGTCATTTATTCCATTTGTATGTAAAAGGTACAGATGTTCATATATTAAATTCGTTTTATTGTTGTATACAGTCGAGGAAAATGTATTAAAAATTAAATATACTACGTTTTGTCATTCGAAAAAGTAATTTAGAACTAAATAAATAATCACTTTCCCTCAACTGTACCATAACTAATATTCCTGTAAATAAAAATATTTTTTGTCAAGCAGCCACTTGGAACTTGAAAAAATATTTTTAATTACACATTTTTATTTTTAATTTCGAATTATTTAGGTCTCGTCCAAACGGAGTAACAGTAAACGAACACTTAGATACAACGTTTGAAGAAGTCCTAAAATAGAGCAAGGAACATACGGACGACAGAACAATTCTATTATAATTTACTTACATTTATCTAATATAAATTCTATTTATTAATTTACATTAAGTACGTATACTGAAAGTTTTCACGCGTGGACTAAATTTAGACTTCATCAGAAAAATATGTTAAAAATGAAAACTGGAATTTTTTATTCAGTCTTAAAATAATTCACGTTCACAAATGAAAGCGTCAGAAACATCGATTGAGAATAATTTTAATAATTTAATTACTTATACCTCGTCTACCGCTACGTGATACCGATCTGTTCCTACAACGCTTAAATAATTATCGATTACAGGAAACTCACCGTATTTCACCATAATATTTTGTTTGTTTTTATCATACTCGACATCCACTTATAAACATGAACATCGACATAGGTACGTACCAATATACAGTTACACTTACACCGATTTATATACACAAGTTATCTAGGATAGGAAACATTTTTCTCTTATATATTACACACTAAAATTACGAAACAACTTAGATGAAACACGTACTACATCGAACTATGAAGATCCTAGAAATACTGCGAAAGTTCCTATTTAATTGACGCTATACATACAACCTTAACAACTAAACCGATAAATCAACATAGCTAACTTTGGCATTGGTTTTCACATTTTCCACTTTACATAAATAAAAACATGTCAAAACAAGATCGAATTCGCAACGTACAAAAACATACCGTCGAACAAAATCCACGAAAAACTAACAACAACGTAACATGAAACACTGGGTCACGATATGTCACTTGCTTACGAGTAACTAATGCCCTTGTGTGCCGTCTCGGGCTATTGCAATCGGCAAACTTCAATTCTTAAGACTAGAAATGAAAACCTGAGACCGCTCGACGCAATGAATGCGTGTTCGATAACGGAACGCGGTGCTTAGAATATCTGGCTGGGCGGCGCGGGCGGCGGTAGGCGGAGCCCACCCCACGGGTAGAGTCACGAAGCCTCGTCACGGCACGCGTTCGAGTCATCAGACAGGGCCAGAGGAGCACCGTTACTTTGATTCACAACACATTTACGCATATGCTTCTCGAGGGTCGATGGTACGGAGAAGGGCATCTCGCAAAAGCGGCATCGGTACACGTCCTTGCCGAGGCGGCCGTGAGTCTTCATATGCCTGGTGAGTTTGGAACTCTGTGCGCACGCGTAGGAGCACAGCTCACACTTATACGGCTTCTCTCCAGTGTGGGATCGTCGGTGGACGGTCAAGTTCGAGCAGTTCTTGAATACTTTGCCGCAGAATTCGCAAGTGTCGTTCCGCCGACCGTCCTTCGATTTGAGTAAAGGGTTTTGTAATAGTCCGTTACCGCTGCTTTTGAGGCCGTCGAATATGTTCTCTGGCGGCCTCTGAGCATGCAGCGTGGGTAACCACCAACCTTCACCTCTCTCCATATCTAACTTCATACGTTTAGACGCCTCAAAAGGGTTCTCAAAAGGGTTGAAGAGGGGATGGGGTTGTGGTGGCATTTTCGCAAATTCTTCTTTTAACCGCAAAGCGGCTGTAGGAGGCATGCCATTAGGCTTGTCGCTCGGTGGACCGTTGTTGTTGTCTCGGTCCTTAGCGAGTTGCCATTTCAACGAGTTGCCTGATTCTTGGAGCGCTTGTTTGAAAGCCTCACTGTATTGAGCAATATTTGATAATCCAAATTTATCCATCAATTCGCCGACTACTGATGCTGAAGGCGGATGAGATGGTAGAGCGGGCGTCTGTTTTCTGGTTGGCACAGACGGCGCGCTGCTATTGGACACGGTTAAGTCCTCAGCCTCCTCAACATCTTCTCCATCCTCGTTATCATCTTCATCTTCACCGTCTAATTCCTCATCTTCAAGCTCATCATCAGAGTCATCTTCGCCAGTATCCCCACCAGATTCACCTTCTTCCGCATTTGCGTCAGAACCTCGATGTACTTTCATGTGTTTCTTTAACTTCGATGCTTTCTCAAAAGTTTCGTCGCATTCCGTACATTTAAACGGTTTCTCGCCAGTGTGGGACCGACGGTGAACAATCAAATTGTTTTCAAATCTAAACTTCTTACCGCAAAGTTCACAGGAGTGAATGGCTTCATCATTATTGCGCTTGACGGGTGGCGTCGACGATGGGCGCTCTGGTGGCGGTGCATCGGCCGCCATGGGTTCTGTGCGCCGCTCTGGTGATGTTGAGCTGTGTGGCCTCGTCGCTTCACGAGGCGTGTCCACCGTTCCGGTTCCGGCGCCCGCCGGTGGAGTCTGGCCGACTCGGGAGGGCGACGGGGAAGCGAACGGAGGAGAATGCTTCCTGGGGCTAGGAGAGCTCGAATTGCCTGTGGCCGCCCCTGGACTGGTCGTACCGGCCAGTTGCCGCAAGCGCTGCGAGTAAAAATCCAGCTGGGGTTCAAGTGAGAGAGGCTGGGATACTGGTGGGGCCCGTTCTCGGCCCGACACAGACGTCGGTATCACCGGCGGTCTATCAGCCGGCGAAGGAAACGCCTGGTGTGGCGGCAGAGAGTTAGCTGCCACCGCGGCTGCTGCTGCAGCGAGGTTGAGTCCGTGGTGACGGAACTGCTCGGACACAAGCTGTTCCATTCTAAACCGATGGTCATGGTGGTTTGGTCTCGCAAACAGTGGCGCGGGAGGAACTGACGGATGAGCTAGAGGTGGCAGGCTGCCTGGCAGTGGCATTCTAAGCAGCCCACCAACTCCAAAAGGGGAATGCATATCTGGAGGAGGTAGTAGAGGGTGGTGACGTAATGTCGGAGGGGGAAGCGGCGCTCCGGTGGAAGAGCATCCGGAGCTGGACGAAGAAGTGCTTGACGAGGAGTGGTTCTGTTTGCTGGGCAACTGCTGCGGGAGAGTCTCCACGTAGATCTTGACTCCGTGCACATGTTGTACGTGCTGCAGAAGCCTCCACGCTGAGTGCACGCGCGCCTTGCAAGTGGAACACACGTAGTTGCTAGGTTCTGTGGACAAGGAAAAATCACCGTGAGCAAAACACTTCCGAAAATGGGAACGCATGCCGATGGAAGATTTACAGCAATATTAACACGGGCAAAGTGTCTAGTAATAGCTCTCACATATCGCGGCGTTGGGCCTAGGGTGAGTGCGTGGCGCGAATGCTAATGGCGGTCCGCGGCGGTCGGTGAGTGATCGCCTCGCCGTGTCCCGCGTGATTCATGCACCTCTAAAATCTTATGAAATATACGCGGGCTCGGATCACGTACGCACGCGCGAGTTAAGACTGTTGATATTGAAATCTACGTAATACTTTATCTTTTTTTGAAAAAAGTTTTTATATGGAAATAAAATAACGGTGGTGCGGAAAGTGGGTTGCGTGTTGGATTTCTTTGCTTATTTTTATTACCATCTGATAATACTGTTATTTATCAACTGCCTCTTAATAATTTACATTGGTATAGTTTCGTGTTTGTTTATTCACAAATACTTTTAGAATCACTGGTAATATATCTAGGCGGTTCTAAATTAATCTGTGGAGATACATCCTAGAAAAATCCTTGAGCGTAGTATACCGGGTATATCAAGACTGCTACCGAAAACGAAGCCGGGTGGTAGTTTTAGTCACTACAAACACAATGCAACTAAAAATCGTGCTGAGAAACGCAACCATGATTTTTAATGATTTTTTTAATTTCATCATTTTTGGGTGGTAAATCCATAGTTTTTGCTAAATTAATAATTTTAACTCTTTTATCCCTTAGAGTATTTATAAATAAAAGGGTACACACTATTATTTTAGGACAAAATGGATTTACCACCCAAATAGGACCAAAGAAAAAAAAATTCAAAAAAAAAAATTGACACTTTTTTTTGCAACATTTTCTATTGCATTGTGTCTGAAGTCGCTTAAACTACCACCCGGCTTCGTTTTCGGTAGCAGTCTTGATATACCCTGTATAAAGGCTCCCAACTCATACACAAATGCAGAGATTAATATAAGATACAGACAAAATTATAACGCAATAAAAACTGTTACAATGCATGATTATGAGCTAAGTATATCGTTAAATCGAGAGAAGTGACGTGGTCAAGGCGCGCCCTCTAGTTTTGACAATAATTTGATTGCTCATTGTTAACCCGAGACAAATTTTATTATCAAGCGTCGCGTCTCGTACTTGTAGTGATGTGCGTTTTATTGAATTCATTAAAGTTTCAGTTTAAATTATTTGTAAAATTTTATAGAGCTAGATTAATTTATAAAATAAAAAAAAACAAAAAAAAAACTAATAATGGTTACTCGTCGTGAAAGTTGAATTCCACTAACACAAAATTGGGAAAAGTTTAAGTTCTGCAATTTCTATAATTATATTCTTATCAACTTTCTACAGTTTTATATTCAAATAGCTTGTCCTAATAATACCAAACATGTGAAAAAACATAATCCGATCGATGATTGTCAATCTAAAAATATCGATTATCGGGACGCCCACGAGTTTAATACAATAACATCGATATACGGTTGGCACGTCACTACGGTCGGTAGGCGCGGCCGATAAGCGATCTCGAATGTTAAGACGATTATTGAAATGTAACGGTCAGATTGTGACCGACCGGAAAGAAGATAAATATAGGATGCTCTAGAAATATTAAGGATTTATTTTTTGGTAAAAATAACTTTTTTATTTCCTAGAATTCCTTTACATTCAGTTTTCATTTAATCTATGTTTATCTCACGCCTACAGGTGGAAAGCGAGATATTTTTTGTTACTAAAAGATGAAATATTTTTATAACTGGCCACTTGACAACTTGTTTAAAAGAATCACTGGAAGGAGTTTGAAAAATACGGACCTCGATATTCAATGTCTATATTTAGGTAATATTAAAATCATACGACTATTGAAGTAGTGATTTATATCTATTTTGAAATTTTACTTTATAAGCATTACGACGGTAAAGACATATAGACCGTTTTTTTTATTATACCACAATATATAAATTATATAAATATCATAGGACCAGATGTGTTTGCACAAATGCTAATGAATTAGCGTGAATGACAAAATGAAAATTGTCTATACTACTAAATTCTCCTCTCATTTCTATGGAAAACTACAATAACTCATTGGTTGATAAAAATAAAAAAATGCCGACACACTTAAGTTTAACTAGAAAATTATTTCGTCTTCAAATTACTATAGAAAAGTAGAGTAGCTTAAGAAATCATTTTAAGGAATATTTTAATTAGAACAGTTCGTAGAATCTTACACCTTTGTATTTAAAAAAAGGAGAGTAGGTAGGTATCTCCAGATTATTTTAAGTTAATACTAAAAAAGAATTTAAGATCACTCTGTATAGAGATTTATCACGGTATCAATATTGTGACCTTTTTGTCCGAGCATTGTTCATTGTATTTAGTTTTGGTCATCATACGATACTGCGCGCATAAAAATATTTCACATAATTTAATTTGAACAACTAACCAACCAACTTAAATTGTAAGAAAAGTAACTTTTGAAAAGCTATTTTAGTAGGAGTTATTTTTTTACCTGCAATAATATACTTTGGAAAAATGTTAGAAACCACAATTTTTCAATATAACCAATTATAAACATTATACATCTGTTCTATTTTAGATTGACATATATATATATATATATATATATATTTGACTGACATACGATTGACAGTGCTTTGGCCATATACCACGCAGGCCTAGAGCGGATTAGCGCAAAATACCGTAGAAATTCTTATAATTTGCAATGGTATGCAGGTTTCCTCACGATATTTTCCTTCACCTTTATAGTATCTGTTAATTAACTATCAATACACACATGAATTCAAACCCGCGACTACAGTGAACATGTCCGATCCGCTTACCAATATACTACTATGCACTTAATGTCTTAATAACAAAATGTCACAATATATTAGTCATTCACCGCTTAACTGTATCATTTTAGTTTTTTCTGACGACTGTACCAGTCACACATGGCTACTGACAAATCTAGTAGCGGTACAACAGATCGATAGCGACTTACACTGATTAAAGCGCGTGTAATATCAATTGATTGTCTGATAACATCTAGATGTTTTATAGTTAATCACTCACGTAATAAAATAGTTTATAATTTAGTTCTGGGTGGTTTTTATAGTTATTAAACATGATTATTTATACCGGGTATCTCAAGACTGCTACCGAAAACGAAGCCGGGTGGTAGTTTTAGTGACTACAAACACAATGCAACTAAAAATTTCACATAGAAACGCGACAATTATGTTTTATGATTTTTTAAACATCGTCATTTTTGGGTGGTAAATCCATAGTTTTTGCTAAAGTAATAATTTAAACACTTTTATACCTTAGATTAGTTATAAATAAAAGGGTATACACTATTATTTTAGGAAAAAATGTATTTACCAAACAAATATGGCCATAAGAAAAAAATAACAAAAAAAAAATTGTCGCTTTTTTTTGCAACTTTTTCTGTTGCATTGTGTCTGAAGTAGCTTAAACTACCACCCGGCTTCGTTTTCGGTAGCAGTCTTGATATACCCTGTATAATAGCAGTTTCTCTAACGGGATAGTTAACTTCATACGGTCATATATAATTTATAAATTATCCTGGCAGATAAAATAAATATGTACATAACTTATTTTATCTGCATTTTCAATAGGTTTCATATAATCATCTGAACAATATTTAAAATATATAGTTGTAGTTCATCAAGTATAACTCGATGAAATTTATATCATGGTCACTAATATTCTTTATAAGTTGTAAAGAACTTCGCAAATAAATAAAGATAAATTACAATTAATTTTCTAAAACTACAGTTGAATATATGTTATACTATGTTATTCTACTCGTGTGTTATACTCAATAGTTTAACTGACGACTGTACATCATACTACTCATGTATACGTATGTATATACTCGATATTTTCTCTGACGACTGTACATCATTGTCAGCCACGGTCACGACGGTCACTGACAAAACTCGCAGCGGTACAGATCGATGGCGACTTACACAGATTAGAGCGCGTGTAATTTCAATCGGTTGATAGCATCGGATGTGCGGTTAAAGTGATGTGTGGTCGTGAAGCCGCTAGTATAATTGTGAGAATATTTGTTTATCCATGTTTAATCGGTGGGCTATACTTGTGATCGGCGATTGGTAAAGATGCGGAATTAAATGTAGGTTTTAATGTGCTAAAGTTTTTTTTAAATTGGTACGTGGGTTCATTTAAACTTTAGACTGCCCTGTTTATTAATCGACTTCAAAAAAAGGAGATTATATATCCATCCCATGGTTGCCAGTAAGAAATTACCTCGTGTGAAAAGGCCGCCACTTGTACTAATATTTTTATCGTTTAATATCTTGATAGCATCTTGTATGCAAGAAAGAATCTAAATAAATAAATATCAATTAAAATAATAGCTATGTAGAAAAAACTAATGTAGGAATTAAATGTTGTGAATAGAGATAAGTAGAATGAAACGTTAGACGAATGTTACATATGGAATGTGTTGTGTGAAAGGAACGAAAATGGAAATACATCCTCAACTAAAAATGTTTAAGTACAGAACAAGGGAATAAAAGAGAACAGTTTGATAAACGTGGAGAATGAAGATGAAGTAAAGAAGATCATTTCACATCGAGAATAATTATTATAGAGAGACCGAAAAGTCTCTCGTAGTTCCTGATACCTACGACACAAGACTCGATCTTAATGTGGAGTCAGGACTATGCATGTGACTGTTGGGTGTTATTTATTTATTTATTTAATTATACCAATCTTTGTCTGATTTGACACGATATTGAATTATTCCAATATTAATTTGTGTACATTGACGCTTCTAATTGAAACGAGTAGTGCGACAGTAATTCGGACATTACAAAAATTATTGATTTAAACGCTTACGTTTAAATCCAGTGGATATATATATTAACGGAATATCGTTATTTCACCGCTACTGTATATAATTTAAACGCGTAAATTGCGATTCCTTACATAAGATTTTTAAAAGCAACAAAAGCAGGGAAATGCATTTTCTATAAACACGAAAAGCATTCCACCTAGAATCTTTAAGAGAAATAATGTACCATGCGTTTCGATTTCAAAAGGCAATCGCTGATTACCGGGCATTGTGCGGCCCAAGTCAGTGGGGGTGAAATTTTTAAACGCGGGGGGTCGGGGGTCTTGTGGCCCACGCGACCCCCCGCTCGGTGGGAGGCCGCTTAAGCTCGGGCAGTGGCAGGAAAAGCGTATCCGGTGGTCGTATTTACTTGGTAGATATTCGCTATTGATGCAGAGTAGTTCGAACATTGGATGTAAAGCGGTTTCGCTTGTTTGCGAATGATTTTGCTTGATGGATTTATTGGTGGTAAAATGGTATAGATGGGGTAAATGGTGGTAAGTGGTCACCATTAAAATTGATCAGGTACAGATGAATAGCCAATGAATTAACGGACTTTAAGAAAATTATACGTTTTGAAGATCCACAAGAAAAAATTGTACTGCCAAAGAAAGTTGGCTTAACTAATATATTGTATGGGAGAGAAAACTCTCCGAAAATGTTATAGTACTGAAATACAAAATTCTTTATAAAAACATTTCAAGATGTTTGTCGAACATTGGCCAAGTGTTGGCAATATATCATCCAACAGACAAACATATGATATTCACTAAGTCCCATTTATTAGCTACGCAAATATTACACACTGGAGTTAATGAACTGTTAACCTTGTTCAGTTATTAAATATATTATGCAGAATGGTATAAACTAAAAACAATTTTACTCAACATTTTTAACTCAATTTTCATATCTCCTTTATAGACCGTAAAATTTTAAGTAAACATAAAATATTCACGCATTCAAATGAGTTTAGTAAAAGGTTATCTCAAAAACACATGTCAGTAGAAAGCAGAGTAATATTACGTAGCAATAAAAATAAAAATACTGAAAATGCAAAATTCTTCGGCCCATATAGAACATACCTCGGCCGGAAGCCGCCGGCGCCGTTTCCGGTGACAACAACAGTTGTTCGCACCCCAGCGCCTCTCGCGGACATCGCTAGAAACTACAGTCTGTGCCTACAGCTTACAATACACAGCTTTGCTATAGCACTACTGTACATCTATTTTTTTTTCATATATGAAATGTCGGTATATGTCTTTTAGAAGGTAGGGTGCAGTGTTAAAATTACTATGCTACGGTTATTATATTTTCGCATTGTATTTCAAGCAAAAAATTATAAAAACTAATAAGGACCGCTAACAAAACTATATTCTCCATCGTACCATAGACAATCCAAACTTGGAAGCAAAATAAACTATCGTCTCTGTGTCATTCTCCATGAATTTATGCGTATCTCGAAAAAAGCATTCTATTTTTGAATCTATGCGAAATTTGAAATAAGAACGGCAGCGTTCCAGTGAGACTCGCCATCGACTTGTTATGCGGCGGATGTCCGTCGCGCCGCTGCGCTGAATGACCGCCTTCCCCTTCCGCCCGCCCCGCGCCAACCCCCTTAGGTATCGTCTAGACTGCCGGCGATTAGCGAGTGAAATATGAACGCTTGTATGGGATTGTATATGCCACCACACTATTTATTATTTTCTTAACATTTTATACGAGGGGTAGTTTTCATGAAAAAGGTCAAAGTTTAAATTGGATGGCGAATATCTTTTTTATTACTGTTTTATATTAACTTTCATAATGAGCTGCCATTTTTATTTCCCGACTGTGCTAGAATGAAAATTAATAAGATAATAATTTAATGGTATACGGTATCAGCCCATATACGTCCCACTGCAGGTCACGGGCCTACTCTTCAATCGAGAGTACGATTGGGAGTGGTTAGGCCATATAGTCCACCACGCTGGCCTAGTGCGGGTTGGCGGACTTACATATCATAGAAATTCTTTTAAATCGCTATGGTATGCAGGTTTCCTCACGATGTTTTCCTTCACCGTTTTAGTACGTGGTGATTGACTATCAATACACACATGACTCCGAAAAGTCAGAGGTGTGCCCTGGGATTCGAACCCGCGACCACCGTGAACATATTGGCAGCCGCGTCTAGTCCGTTTACCAACAGGCCACCACGCACTTATTTAATGGTATAATGAAATTGCAATGAGCGGATATAATAAAAAACAAATTTAAAAACGCTTGATGTATAAACCATGCCTTACGCTAGTGCGAAGTTATAACCCGAATGGTGCAAATTGTGACCCATAACTGGGAGACATGTTGCTTGCTACGAAGGAAAATAAAAATTTTAAAATGGAACGCCACTGGCCGAAAACAAAATTTTAATTTACATTTTGCGAATAAACACGTAAATCCTGGCCGTTCCATTTTTGAATTTATGGTTTTTAATTTTTGGATTTCGTTTTTTAATGTATTACAAAATGATTAAATTTTAGGTCACAACTCTACTTCCTGCTCTTTACAAACAGAAATATATGTAAGTATTTCTAAGAAATTGCTTAGTAAGTTAGAGCGGGCCGCTATGAGTACAATGAGATTACAGTACGGAGCCATCATACACATATTTTTCGTTATTATGTATTTGTTTTCAACTACTACTGACTCCACCAAGGAAAAGTGATACATGGTGAAATAACATACATATGTATATGAGAGCTCTCATCATCGTTGTAGAATATATCAGGCCCAGATAGCTAAATCTGTATTAATGAATATAGAAATAAAAAAAACAATTTACCCGACCCGGGGTTCGAACCCGAGTACTCAACTTTGCTATCATACGGTAGTACAACTGTATCACCGAGGCAGTCTTTTCATAAACGGATTCACTGTCCACTATTAATGAAAATGCACATAAGGTGATACACCTATTACATAAGGTGTGTATGTTGTCTGGGTTATAAGTGCACAAGTGGCGTATTTGTGAGATATTGTAAGTGACCGGCGCGACCGCTGGCCTGATGTACACAAGTGTTCGCGAACAATGGAAAATTCTTGATAGAAAAAGACCCCGGATTAAAAAGTATATTGATGATTTTAAAAAATGTGATTGCTGGAAAAGTATTTCTCTGCAAGAAACCGTTAATTTGTATCGACAATCCTTTATATTAATATAATAAGTATTAAGCACGATAGGCTAGTGAAACAAATATTGTATTTTTATTTTATCCATTGCCACCATTTAAACTTTATATTTCGAAATTTATCTATTACAACCATTTCAACTTATCGTTTCCAAATTTTGAGCGTTTGAATTGCAAAAAATTAAATAAAGAATTTGCCTACGATATCCGAATTCAGAATAATATTTTTGTATCATATGTGCATTAACATATTAAAAGGAATCCAATTAATACACATAAAATCCGCGATTAAAATAAATTGGCTCGAAAATAAATCTGCAATCTATCTTAGCCACGGTCAGAATTAATTGATAGCCTTAATTAAGGCACTGGCTACCTAACTTTGCACGTGCAGCAAAATTTTACTCATTCCTGTGTTATTTTTGCACTTAGTGAGCAAACGTTGGCGATTTATATAGAATTCCTAAAATAAAATTAAAATATTTTATAGTACAATTGATCAAAAAAAGGCCGAATGAAATGCATTTATTATGGGCTTTTTTAAGTACGAAATATAAGACTCAAAATGAAATATATTTGACATTTGTTTTAAGAAATCTATAAAGCATCGGTGCACCACATATTAGCTTACATATACATATTATATTTTATATATTGCAAATGGTGATGAGTCTGTACCGGTGTATACATTACTGAGTATTATATATATGCCTATTCGTAAATGTGATTATATACCCTTACTTGCGACCTTAACGTTTCTTTCAAGTTAGTATATATGTAGTCTGCATGTTACGGTTAGAAATGAAGTTTTAAAATAGCTTTTTCGTACATTAATAAAAAACTTGAAGTCACCAATAAATCGCCAAACAAGACTAAACTAGTGACTAAAAGCCGGACATAATAAAAGCCGCGTCGAAGCCGCGCCCACTGATGGAACGCTGCTAAAGCCGTGATTTGTAACCTATCACGTTACACGACACAGGAGTGGTATGTAATGGACTGAAACTTTACTTGGGTTTAATTGGTGTTTTTTATGGTAAATGGTTGTAAATGCGGGTGTTGATGCGGCTTTTAAATAGGAGCTTTTTTTATTCCAATGAATGGTGAGATTGATATGTCATTTGCCTGATGGTAAGCGAAACGACCGTTAATGGACAGTAGCAAAATCAAATAACACCATTAATTACAAAGCAATGCTTGAAACTATATTACGTTCGCCATCCTGAGACATAAGATGTTAAGTCCCAGTATGTCCAGTAGTAGTTAAAATGCCACTCTTGATGCAATCCCTAATCTTTGAGGATTTTTATTTTTTATAAAGTACCTATAAAATTAGTGTAGGCAAATAAGTTTTGGTTTAAACGCCAGTATATTCCGTAAATCACACAGAGTCCGATGACAAACAAGAAATTAAAATTAACGAGTTGAATGTATCCAGGCAAAATGGCAAGAGCTTGCCGGTGACAGGATCAAGTGGACTAACAAAGTAAAAAAACTTTCTTGATTACTATAAACTTAAAGATCCTGACTATTTAAAATTACTATAAAACAAATAATCTAACTCATAAAACTGCAAATCCAACCTTCCCAAATACTTCAAAATTAATAAATTCCTACGACACCCTCACACGAAATTCGTTCACCAAAATTGTGTATGGTGAGGCTATTTTAAACTCGTAATAACCGTTGTCGACACATGTGTCGCCGCCATTACCACATATTACAAAAAATGCTGGAAAAACAATAAAAGCGTTGGGGTTCGACTAAGTGGTCGAGTTTAAAATTGATTTTTGCGTCCGATGCGCTTAAGGGCTTTACGTGTGATTAATTTTGATCTATTGCACTTGGAGGATTGTTGACAATATAATAAAAAGTAAAAAATGTACTCGTATGATGAATTAAATAAAGTTTTTTATGGGTTCGCTGTTAATCATTTTGTCAGATTTTATATTTTATTTTGTTTTTTAATGTTATGTTAATAATTCTCATTTGTTAAACCATACTCGAAATATTGACGAAATACTCCAGGGATAATAAACAAGTTGATATAACTTGAATAATAATATGCATTATTTAAAAAAAGAAAAGTCATTATTTAAAACCATCAATAGAGTAATTCAACGCCGCAAATTTCAAACTTTAAATACGCGCAGACATTACTGTAATATCGAAATTATTCAAACATTAGAAAATTTTAAACATAAAAACCAAAAAGTACTCTTTGAAAGTCACTCGAAAGGGTCTTCTAGGCAATCTATCATAAATCTATGATATATTTACACACACTGAATGCATTATCACCATTCTTAAATCAGCTATCAACGTACTCTTTTCACTAAAAGGGTGAGCTCCACTATAGAAAAGGTTGACCCCTCATAAAGACTTATCACCTCATATACAAAATAAGGTTCTACTAATCCCGTAACCGACGAACGATTTTATGATTTACCTCCATAGCAATAAAGATCACATTCGAACACATCAACCGCGCCAGATGGGATCTCGTCAAAGTTAGCGGTAGTTTTTTTCACAACAATCTCTCGGACTTAACTTACGTTATCTCGTCACAACGAATAGAAACCCGCACGTATATAAAGACGATATTTCTAAAGAAATTTAAATTCGCCCGCAAAGGTCCCGAGATAGGATTAGAGATTGGGCGCGGAGATGGGTCTTTGTGACCCTTAAGAAAACATGTCTTGATATGGAAGTTGAGGGTTAATCGAGCAATCATTCGCGGTGATTTATCAAGGAGACGCTGTGAATGCGTAATTAATAGATTTAAAGAGTCGCGGCGGGTTTGGTAGACATCTGACCGCATTGAGGTGCAACAGACCGTACGCCGAGTTTAAAACGATAATTTTGTGGGGTTGAAAGCGATGCGTAAGTGGTCACAACACAAAACAGTTCGATATGTTAGTATCTAGTGGATATACCCTATTATTTTTTTTATATATATTCAAATATTTTTGTAATAAAATAGACGTATAAATTCAAGTTTCAGAATACCATCAAATCTCTTTCCCCTTATAAGAATTACATCCAAAACTAGACGATTAATCACAGATCCGATTTGTCCGGAGAGAAAATATTTAAAGTGCCACCGATGTATTTACATGCCCGGCCCGACAATCCTTCATTAATTTGTAAACCAAACAATGGAGACCAAACACTGGACCAAATACGCACTTGGTCCAATATTTGTTTTGAGCCATTACCGACGGCCATCGGTACAACGTTTTGTCATGTTAATGACATGTGCCACTGTGGATACAGATTCTGTCATTCGTCTAGCTCCTTTTGTATTGAAATTTTATATACATAAATATTTCTGTTAATATTTGTATGTATTTTTCGACAAGCATGTTTCCATTGTTATTGTGAAGAGGTTACGAATGTATAACCAGAGAGGGCAATATTTAAAATTAAAACAGAAAATTGAAGTTACAAAAAACTTTAATAGCTTAAATATATTTTTTGGTATTTGAGTTTTGTTTAAGCTTAGGACACAATCAATTTTACCAATGGCAAATATTTGATCAGCTATAAATAGATGCACGTTTAAAAGCCATTTAGTAGAGGATCACCATAAAGATGAATGCGAGTTACGTGTATCTATATATAAACAAAATAGTCAAAGGGCACGCGATAGGCACGGGACATCTTCCCCTTACACATTACAAAGTCGCACACGTCACGTCTAAAATTAAAACCCACTTATTCGAAACCCGCCACTTAGCCACCTTCCCGTACAAAAACTAAAAATATCCACGACCATTGTGCCACGCTCAAAGAAGTTCCATAGGTCACGGAGAGCGCATGAGCCTGTACCACGTGTCACTAACACGACAAACATTTTTTATCTTTGGAAAAAATTATAAAAGACCGCGCCTAACAATGGGACCTCGGTAGCATCTTTGACAATTATAATATCACTGACTGTGCCGCGTTAAATGTCGTTAACGCCGCGCAATTGTTATTCAAAATTGAACTGTAAAATATGTGTTCCACGTTTCACATTCAAATACATCGTTGAGTGTATAAAACCTTTACAGATAGGACCGCTGATAGTAAAGCAAGGGTCATCACAAAAGGCACATGACAACAATACGCGCACGTCAAACGTGTGCTCATGCAAATAATTTTTTTCTTCGTGAACCAACCCCGTTTATCAGTCCGTGATGCGATGGGGTTAATTAATATGTAAGGGATACAATTAAAATTAAGAATCCCTTTTTAATTTGGCACGAGGTCACGACTTACTGTCACCGGTAGAGTTATGTTGCTGTTGTGACAATACTATCCGTTTTGAATAGTTCAACTTAAATAGATTTATGGAGTGAACTCTTTTGTTTCTGGTTATCAATTTATTTCATTGCAGCGGGACCCTCGTAGTTTATGGAATATGGTTTGACAGCTCAGTGGGAAGGGTTAATATAAACGTTTAGGATAAACTCAATAAAGCCAAACAACTGGTGTCGAAGCAAAACCTGCTATTGACACTTCGACGATAGCGCAATTGTGTTTCTAAATATATTTGTACTGGTGTGACGTATTTAATTAACTATTTATGTAAATGTGTATTATATTAAATATATTTTTCTCCTACAATAACGTCAACATTTTCAACTAATCTATTTGATGAATGCATAAAGTCTATTTATAGTTATTAGTAGATTTTTGACTCCGAACAAGCCTTTGTGTTTCAGATTACGTCACTATAAGGCAATTAAGAATACACTCTGAATAATAAGAAGAAAATACACTGTGGCAAATGAAATATCAGCTTCTATAAAATATAATTGTGGAAATATTTAATAGAAATTCCATAGTACTTAGAAAAAATGTTTAAAATCCTGTAATCCTAAGCCATGATCAATATAAAAGTTACTCAATAATATTTATCAAAGAATACAGACAATGATAGATATTTTAAGAGGATTTTTTTTCTACGAATTGCACTGAACCGTACAGATTTTCTAGTAACTGAACGATTGGGAACATTCTAGAGCAAAGATGCTTAAAGTATTGAATTTTACATCACTCAAGCGACCCACGCGGTGCAAAATAAGCCCTTCGAATGGCAGAGGTGTATGTATTTATATAAAACTGCTGAGCCACGTACAGTTGCACAAAGCTTCACTAAATGCGGGTCGAAAATGTACGTTGAACAGTTTTCGGCTTTAAGAAATCCTTTTGTTGTGCAACCGTTTATTACAAAAGTGTCAAATGACAGCGCATCTGGTCTCACAAAGGGTTAGCTCTCTCGGATAGATTATTTCTCAACCACCCCCGCAAGATTGTTCCCTTATACAGATGTTCGGAGATTTTTCGATCTTCTATTTTTTATAATTAGAACGGAGAAAAACCGTTTTTGGGATTAGTTAACCGTGTTATTTTTGGATTGGAGATTTTTTTTTATGAAAACGACACAGATTTTTTCGTAATCTGGGACGAGGAATTTTCGTCATCGATTGTTTCAGCTTTATAATTGGTGTGAGCTATTTTTGGTGTTTGTGGAGCTTAGCAACGAAATTGATCAAAATCTATAATCTCTTGGGGAGTTGACTATGAACAAGCTAAAAACAGAATAAATCATTTATCACATTATCCAAGTCGTTTCAAGTCTTAATGTATATTATCAAATTGTTCTAAATTTACAACTTTATCGTAATTTTATCGAACGTAATGAATCTATTAAGATTTTTTAGATTGTAGAGGAAGTGATACGTCTTTGAAGTAATTTTGAAGCGTACTGAATAATAGACGGTGTGACATTAGAGTACAAAACCAAAATAAACTACAAAACACCCCGTCCGAATGTGACAAGATTACGCCCAAACCCAAAATGTATGGAGTTGCAATGACGTAAGCATTACGTCAGTGTCCAAAATTGTGAAGATCTCGCACGGTGGGACAAAGCTGAACAAAGCCAAGATAAAATTGTCTCCATGAGCCAAATCCTTTGATGCCGTCAGCTATTGCCGCAATCATTAATAAAAATACTAAATACCAGCGCGTGAAAAGGCGATGACGAGGGAGATCTATAAAGGAAATTTGTCAGATGCACGTGTCTCACCCGTTTGTCTACTTAACGGATTTCTGACATAGCATGGTCCAAAATTGTAATATTTCGTAGTGTTTATAACAAAAACAAATGATTTGTTGGACAACGTCGCACCACGTCTAGACAGAGATGTAATCTTGTCAGTTGTTTCGGTTACTTTTGAATGGAAATATTTGCGCCTTTTTAATATTCTAGAAAATACGTACTCAAATATTGCTGTAAATCTAAATATAACACAATAATAATTAGTTTAAATATTTAACTCACCACTATGCATGGTATTAGATTCGGCGTCAGCAACTTCTGTCCTTGATTTCTTGGTGTCCTCAGGTGAGGCTGATGTGTCCATGTGCTCTTGTTTGATTTTGGGCTTGATGTCTACGTCAGGAGAGCTTGATGGCATTGGAGACGTGGATGCCCTCCTCTTGGGCGTCGACGTTTCCGCATCAGCTTCTAGGCGAAAACAACCTTCTTAATATGATTTTGGATGTATGGATAGAATCAAGCGCAGTTGATGCTACTTAGTCTGTATGAATGATACTAGATGGATGCAATTTTAAATTTTTTAGATTCTTGGCTTTAAAATAATTTATATCCCTACTAAATCAAAACAAGTAATTCTAGTTAGATCTACGAAAACAGAAAATATTTTACCGTCCAAAAGCCGTTTAGGCGTGCTCGACGCACCGCCATCTTCTAGAAGATCAGGCGGTGCTATCGAGGGGCTGGCCAGGGGTGGAGTATGCACCCTACTACTGGGAGGTCGCCTGGCAGTAAGGAGGGATGGCCTGCGACCACTTGAGTTGGCAGTCGACACTTGGCTTGGTCGCGAACCATCTTCTTGGTCGGAGTTTGGACCTGAACAGATTAATTTCGTTTTGGATTATAAAGTTTAATTGAAATCATTTATTCATTCATTAGCGTAACAAATCTTCTCAATTTTATATGAAAATAAAAAAAATCGTTTGTAAAATACGTTTCTAACAAAACTACCAAAGAAGACAAGAATGCAACCAGACATTGTCCACCGGGAACAACTTCTAACCTAATAGCTAGAAAAATACGATTCTTTAGATTGATAGAACTTAAAACTACAAGCTCCTATGAGAATGAATTCTCAGAAATATATGCATAAAGAACTTGTCAGAAAAGAATCAATTGAACAAGTCAGTAGTAAGAATTATGACTTATAGACTTTCAAAAAACTCATTTACTTATAAACTGACACCATGGTTTAACAATAGTACTCGAAAGATACCGACCACTGAACCACAGCAAGCCTCCTGCAAATACTAGGTAACCTCGGGACACTAGCTAGTCTCTTACGGCCGTTCTCTATATCCTATCTATAACAAAGGTTGAAATAGCTACCATGACTATGTCGGTACACTTCTACTCTTCATGAAACAAAAATTAACACATATATTTATCTAACCTAGTTATCTACAAATATCACCATATCTATACCTCTCTATATTCGTAACTGAAACATAAATTGCACCGAAATATCTAATGAAATCACTTGGTAAAGATAGATAGATTATAGAGAATGGCTGTTAGAGACACTCCTAACTTGGTTTTGCTCTTTCTATTATGAACACTATCAATACTCTAACCGATAACCCTATTAAACCCATCTCCATTCCACTCATACTTACCAGCGCTGTAACAGTGGTAGGACGTCAGCTCCTTGTCACACGAAGAGATCTTATGCTGGATGAACCTGACGATGTCTGCGAGGGCGAAGGCCCGCCTGCAGGCGCCGCAGGTGAGCGTGTCCGCGGGCACGCCGGGCGTCGGCGAACCGCCGCCTTCTGCCGCGCTGTCCGCATCCGCTGAGAAAGGAGGGGGGATTTCAAAAATTAATTTAGGTTGTGGAGTGTGGTAATTTTGGTGTGATTTTTGTGTTATTTAGTTGTGAATGTGGATGTATTGTTTTTGTACTTTGGGTTTAGCATACTTAAAATGTCTTATTTTGTTTTAAACTAATCTGTTAAGTAATCACTAAAAATAGTTTATAACTTTTATTTATCCGACTGTGAATTGCTTAAAGCTAAGTTACTGAGGTTGCAAGGAGTACCTTCTCAATTTCTGGATTACTACGCAGAGATTATTAATGCATTTGCATGTCTTTTCTAGACACATTCCAAATTCCTATAGTTCCACACACACTATGTTAACTCAAACACACAAGGGCAATTTTGTCATTGCTCAAACCTTCAACATTTCGCAACACTAATTGCCGTCCAATCATTACCTGTCAATACAAAATAGAATATTTGCGCAGCTGACTGCAGACCGAATGTTGACACGCTTTCACATCGTGAAAAGGACTTAAAAATGTTGCACAACATGTTCAACATATGGATGATATGTGTAAATTACACTTAATTACATCTTGTACGATTCACGGTGGTGCCAGTTGCGGCGTTGACCACTTATCGTGGAAACGGTATCGGGTGTAATGATGGTACTTTAGACCCGTGTTCCTTTACACGTATTGTTTGTTAGAAAGTAAAAATCGGTTTAGGGTTAATGATGGGTTGGTGTGATTGAGGGACGCGCGAAAGGAAAATAATTTGTCTTGATAAAGGGTTTAAATTGGAGACGTGTTGCATTTTGAAACTTGATGGAAGTTTTTTTAAACAATATTTGACACCGAACAAAGAAATAAATGTTGTTTTAGATAGCATTTGTTATTCAATTTTCGATTGAAAAACTTAATCCGCTTAGCATTCAAAAACCACACGTAAATATTTATTGTTTTCTAATATAATAAAGTACAAAACCATACTTTATTGATTGACATTACAAGCATTTAAATTGCCTAATAAATAAGGCGGCATCGGGAGCGACGCCTCGTAAAGGCGCTTTCACATTCAACTCTCGTACGGTCGTAATTGGCCGGCACATCAAAGCGGGTTCGCGAGCTAATTTCACGTAAGTACTGTGCAGACGCCCTTACGTTCCCGTTCTTGTTATTATTATTTTTCCTCCAATATTCTTTGTGATGAAATGTAGGACGCGTTTAATGTACATGGGGTACATTGAAACCCGAGTACTAAATTAATATAGCGAAAAAACTACGTGATTCGGCCGCATTGTGTTTACATTGCCTCACCTTCGTTTGTTTAAGGGGTATATTATGTAAATGTATCGTTATTGATGTTAATTTTTTTCACAGTGTTGAACCCGGCTCGTGGCAAATGGTATTGTTTTTGGAACACTTCCTTCCGATGGTTATGTTCCTTTTTGTAATTTTATATCTACGGTTTATTGCCTGTTGACAAACCGTTTTTTACTGTGAAGTGTGAGCTGTGTTCTGGATTGTGTTTCATTGCTATGTTAATTCAAATTACAATACATTGTGATTATTAATTTTATGTAGACTTTAAAATGAAAATAACACATTATTCCAAACTAGTTTTTCTTGATTTCTTTTTCAATTTTAAACCGCCGATTCGATAATAATATCTTTAATAAATGCATTTAATTTCATCTCAAATCAAATAAGCAATTTAATTTCCAAATCAAATTAACACAAAATGCACTCAACTATCAATAAACCATTCATTATCAAAGCTATAACCCAATAAACAACCCAAACATCAATACACCAAAACCGGAAGCTACGCGGACACTCGATCACTCGCGGCCCGCCTATGATCGAACCCTATCGGTGGTTTACGTGGAATCCGGGTTTACGGATAAGCACTGGCCACACCCACTACTCGCCACTGGACACTGGTCACTACACATGCGCGTGGACAAACTTTAACACCCACACCGCTGTTTTTGTAATTGTGATTTATTGAGTTGGGTGTTTGATATTATGTAGTTTTAATTGTGGGTGGAGGTGTGATGTGTGTTTACATTTTAAATCTAACTGACTTTTACTATTAACGTTTTGATTATGTTTGAGTCTGTAACAGTTTTATGTTAAAAATATGTTAGGTTTATATACAATCTAACTTACTTTTACTTAGAACATGATTAAGAGCATGTTTGAGTGTGATGCGATGAATTAATGAGAGCTCATCACTTGAGTCGTACTTCAAACAAGATTTTAGCACGGATCATTGTTACCAATATTTAAGTTACAGAGTAAAATTATTTTTCAAATCGTATAAATAAACAGAGAGCTTAGTATTTTGGTAGATGTATTTTATAGTATGAATAAACATAATTATTCATACTATAAAATACATGACTTTAATTTAAAAGATTTTTGACCATTTAAATTTCCTAGAAACAATAGTGCCACAGCAATATACCATTAATGGGTTCGTGTGCATTTTATTTTTGGCTTATTGAAAGCGTCTAGCCAAGGATAGTCCGACGCCTCAGGTGACGGTATCGGGGGAGCCACCCTCGAAAAGGACTCGAGAACCGAAAAGTTTAAATTAGCTCGTTACTACACACGGTAACATGCCAGTTATATCTGAGTTTTGTTTTTTCGCCACAGAAAAGGTCAGGCACGGCGCGGCGACATTCGAAGCAACTTCTGTGTTACGACAAAGTTTGTACTTGGCCGCTGCATAAATTATTAATTACATTTTGTCCCGTTACTGCCGCAAAGCGAATCACTGTGTTCATTTGTGAAGTGTTAAATTGTAACGGTGGAAATTAAATTGTGATTAAATTTTTATTTTTATTTTTAGTTTTGAATTAAGAATTGGGTTTTTAGAGGTTTCTTACTGTTACTAAGTTTTTTTACGTACCCGATGCGGATGCCCGATGCCAAGGCTTAAATGCCATAGCGCAAAATTTTAATGACAAAAAAATATTTGTAAAGAAATTTCTGTGTAGGCTTAAATTTATACAAATTTGGAAACAACCATTAAATTAATCAAATTACATTTTTGATAATTTTTTTAGCCAATAATTTCACCATAAATTACAACTAAACACATAATTAATATATAAGTTGAGCCTATCGTAATAACCGCGATACAATAAAGTTTTTAGTAGAAAACAAGAAACAACAAATATTTTTTATCAATATTTTTATTCATTTATAATTTATACAATTTTGGTATTTCGTTTTTAAAATACAGAGATATTTTTAGCTATATTAATCGTAACCAAACCTAGCATTAGCTATGACCAAGATTGATTGCTTTCACCGATTTCAAAACTAAATATCGGGTGCAAAAAATATGTCTAATTTTGACACATTGACCGTCGTGCCTGGCATTAATTGGAAGGGTATTACACCCCCTGTGGCATTGAAATCGCGCGTTTTTCGCAATCAATAGAAAATAAAAATAATAATCGCTATCGAATTTTGCGGGGGCGTCTATTGTGCATTTATGAGTTGGGCTGTTCCCAAAGTGTGGTTGTGCTATAAATTATTATTCGGATTTTGGAATAATTTTGTGTATATGATTTCAGTCGTAGCATCAACATTTCAAATGATGCTTACGTATTGATAATTTGACATGTAAATTTGAAGTATTGTGTTAGTTACAAAATATAGTTGAACAAGTTGGCATCGTTTAGTAAATTAGTGACATCTGTAATAAATGAATGTTAGTCTAGTTGACAAGTTGAAAATGGTACAAAATAGAGATACTGCTCAATTTTTTTTACTTAAACAAAAACTAAAAAATCCAAGTAATGTTAAAAAAAATTATAAACAAAGCATAAATATTTTTTTAAATTTTATGGCACGATCTTGTTAAGTATATATGTAAGAAAGGCTCTACGAAGCGAAATTTTTTTACGACCATTATTTAAACATTTTTTTTCATTTACAATTAAGACGGTAGTTCGAGAAAATTTCGTTAGTTAACAATTGTGTAACTTGTTGAAAAATTAACTTTAAGTAAAATTTCCAACGGGAATAAATTAATTATAGTGTTCAGAACACATCATAATATTTTCAAATTAAAAAAAATATATTCAATACCTTAAATAAATTAATTAATGTGCTGTACTCGCTTTTGACGCCACGCGCGCATCCTAAAAATGTCACGCGCAGACCTATTTTCAGCGTTAAATTAAAATTATAAATAATGGAGATAGAGTTCCGGGAGTCAGGAGTTTTTTATTGGAAATTTCCTCCTTTTTCAGAATCTTTTTTTTAAATTTCTTAAATATTAATAGTTTATTAAATATTGGCAAAAAACGAAATGCCATTTTTTTTCATCTTTAATTGTTTATAACTTTTGCAATTTTTTATGTGCTTATACACGCTTTTGGCACATTTTTCTAGACTTCATTCCGGATCCAATGAGCTATCGCATATAATTTTAAGAGCAGTATCTCTATTTTGTACCATTTTCAACTTGTCGACTAGACTAGTATGTACATGAATTTTATTGGTAATTACAAAGAAGCTTATTTTTTCCACTCAAGTTACTTTTACTTAATTGAAATTTAATAATAATGATGTAGGTATTTATGGATAACATAATGATTACATATGATTAAGGGTTTTCTAATAGCCTAAACGTTGTAGCATTATGCCCGTATTAAAAAGTGAATCTTACTGTCCTACACTAGGGGCCCTACTATATAAATCCGAAACGAACTTCGAAACTTCGTGACGTTTTTCGTTTCGAAACCTACTCTATAACGCGAAGTTCGAATCTTCGGATCGGCCCTTGGATTCGCGTTTCCCGTCGGATGCGGTAACAAAACAACAACAACTCTATTTCAAGCTATTTCTTGTAGGTATTTTGGAAATTTGAACTTTTGTAAAATCTGCCTTTTGGTACAAAACGTTTATATTTTGATTGGAGTAATGTAGTCAGCAATTGCTATAATGAAAATTTTATATAAATACTCCATTAAGCCGTAAAGGATTTATTATCTATAGAAAATACTATTAGTAGAAATATCACGTTCTATAAATCTATACTTACAGCAAAAAGACCATCAGGAAAAGCACAAAATGTCCGGTACGTTTGAATAAGCGTTTATTTTGCGACGTATAATTAGTATAAGCAAAACTTTTTCTTCCATTTCATACTCTTTGTGTTTGAACTTGGATGTTAAAAGAATGCGAGTTTTGACATCGGCCGCTTTGACAGCTACTTGTTCAATAGCTCGAGTTGTCGGAAATGGACATTGGGCACAAAGCCCATTGAAATATTCTTTATGTCGGCAAATTGTGATTTCGTCTTTGCCATTCATTTTTGTTCCTATTTCATCACTCTTAGTGTTAGTATTTTATTCATTTCATATAGAGCTAAATATAGATTTTATTTTTTGAGTGTTTTGTTTATGTGTTTACTGATGAAAATATTTATAACCTCTTAGTTATGTTTTCTTGAACAGTTATTTATGAATTAAAATAATGAATAGCGTCACATAATATGTTATCAGCACAGTAAATCTCGCAAACCCTCGAAGGTTGGTTGGGGTATAAACGATCCATAAGTTGACAAAAAGGCATGCCAAAAAGAAGAAGTAGGTAATTAGTGAGGCAGTGAAAGCATATACCACCATATTGGAAACACCACGCCCATCTAGGCAGTTTTGCCTCGCCATTCAAGCTCAGAAGGCGGGTTGTGTCAACACCGAGCTAATGACGTCACACTTCTCTCAACATGGCCACTCGGCAACCCTTGCTTTTTCACCTATAATTACACTTAGCAAATGGAGCGGGAGAGTCTGAACTATGTACTTTAGCGAGAACAATAGTTTTCGTATGTACCGCCGATAGTTCGATAACTTTACAACGTACGTAAAGAAATTACAAAACGTCATGGGACAAAACGAAAACAAACCAGTCAATGTACACCTAACATCTATCAGGTTAAAGAAGCTACCTATAAAATAGGATTACCTCTTAAGGGGACGCTTCTCGCCCACCGATAGCTAATCAAATTATCCGACGTAATTCGGAGCGACAAAAACGGCTGATTATCTTCATCTTGTTTTTTTTCTCGACCCCAAGGGAGCTAAAGGGATCACTGTCCGATGCTGAATTTGTAATTTTTCGCCTTAAAAATCGTGTTTTATTATTCACATTACAATGACCTGCTTCTACAGATATTTAATTTGGCTGACCAACAGCTGCGGCAACAAGAAATGCAAACATACAATAATTCTCAAAGAATACGAAATATTTTCCACCTTTTTATGTATTACAGGTAAATAATTTCCCTGGAGATTAACGACACAAAAAGCAAGCGCGACCACAGCAGTGGCTGATCAAATTAAGGCCGGGTCAGTAATCCTGTTATCGATACCCAATACCTACTGGGTTGAATATTCGAAATAACAGGCGAAAAACAGAGGCCTCTTGTGTATTGGGCTTCGTTAGAGGGATTTGAATTTTTTTTCTTCTTCCATATTTTCGCATTAGGTGCGTAACGTGATGCCTCGTCTGGGGAGGGCGATGGACACCTTAATAGAAAAATGCTTGTTATAAAAATTGAGAATGAAAATTTATATTGTCAATTTTTGGCAAGCGGTGTCGATATCGGTTTAGCGGTGGAATTAAAATTTTGGAGCACGCGAAAATAGCTCTTAATGGTACGAAATAAACTGAGGCTGGTTATGAATATTGAGAAGCGACCGTCAACAAAATAAAAATGAAATGTGTGGCTTTGCTTACTTCTTTTTCAATTAGGTAGAGAGGTTTTAACGAGGTAACGTGGACCACCAACGTCTGAGAACATATTATTCTATTTAATAAACATTCGTATAAAATCAAATGAATTTATACCCGTATTAAACTGAAATTGGAACACGAGAATAATCAGGGATAACAATGAAATACAAATTAAAACCCATGCTCAATATTCAGATAATACAACATTAAATGTATTAAACTCCGATCGTCAGCAACTCCATTGGTGGAAAACAATGATAATATAAAAATAATATTCGTACCGCCATAAACTATAGACAAGTAGAATATTGTTGGGAATATAGTGAGTTCCTCCCAACATATTTGTCACGGTACGAGTGTCAATAAAAACGCCACACCGGACTGCTTGCCACTACACTATGTCTTAGGGATGGGACCGTGATAACCACGATAACATCTGTATTCTTAACACTGATAATAATTATTCTAAAGATGATTAGATTAAATATATAAATGGATTAAAAACGGGGGCAATGGTCTGTTGTTTGAATGTCAAAGAAAATCAAATGAG
Source organism: Hyles vespertilio (assembly GCA_009982885.2). Taxonomy (NCBI): domain Eukaryota; kingdom Metazoa; phylum Arthropoda; class Insecta; order Lepidoptera; family Sphingidae; genus Hyles; species Hyles vespertilio. The sequence continues at coordinate 14,658,366 of CM042821.1, read as the reverse complement.
TGATACATACTATATCTGTCGTGAACTTCTAAGTAATTATAGTATCATTGTAGATACATTTTTAATCATTGTTATCATAATTAGACACAGGAAGTCCACTGATCGAAATATTATTTTCAAAGAATTCAATATCGTCATGTTAGAAACGGCATGCATCCGTCTTCTTATAAATTTTATCAGGTTGACCAATCTAACTTTATCAACCTTAGCTTAAGATTAGTTTTAAATATTATGTAAATCATATAACTCTAGATATGACTAGAAATATGATTGCTCATGAGATACTAAATTACTCAGCAAAATGTCTACTAATAAGACCTATAAATTAGCTTAATTCACAACCACGAATAAGGACTTAATACCCAAGATAATTTGCAATATGATCTGTCCGACCCATACAAAGCAATACCGAGCAATTCTATCGATTCCCACACGGCAAACCCTACAATACCCGTTAAAGCGGACACTTAACCCCTAATCCTTGGAGCGGCAGTTTTATCTCTCGGCACGGGCATTTATGGCAAAAATCTTAATTCCGCCGCAGCACTGTCGTTAACTGCCCGCCACTAATTATTGGCACCAACTGTATTTATTACATGGAGTGCCTTTATTATATCCTCTGTTACTCCGTATCTAGATGTATAAACGATAAGGTTTGACGCACGTTTCAGATTAAAAGAAAATCTAGTTTTTTTGCTTAGGATAGGTGGTAGACGTCATCGCGGCTCGTAAACTCTCACAATATTAAAAAATTGTAAGTGCTCTTCGGAAATAAAAAAATTAGGGCTATCAGCTATTGAAAATGTAAGTGAAATGAAGAAAAGAGGGGGGTTAGAAAGTATAGTTAGGCCTTCCATATGCTACGAATGAGATCAAGAATAAGGAAAACATTTCATCGACTCTAAGCGTCGATTGATTTCGAAAAGAAAAAAAAATCACCGTAAGATGATCCCATTCTTATATTTACGATCATAATGTTATCGACTATCTAACAATCTTATCAGGACGGATCGTTTGATCTTCGGCTGATCTGCGATGTTTATTTCTAGAATTCAGCTGACTAGCCTACATGCTTAATCGACATGACCTAAGATATTTTGGAAAACATTGAACTAGTCTCGCCTACAATTATATTATTCTAACTCTATTTAAATATACAGGGTATCTCAAGACTGCTACCGAAAACGAAGCCAGGTGGTAGTTTTAGTGACTACAAACACAATACAATTAAAAATTTTGCAAAGAAACGCGACAATTATTTTTTATGATTTTTTATATATCGTCATTTTTGGGTGATAAATCCATAGTTTTTGCCAAAATAATAATTTAAACTCTTCTATACCATAGAGTATTAATAAATTAAAGGGTGTACACTATTATTTTAGGAAAAAAATGAATTTACCACCCAAATATGGCCATAGGAACAAAATAACAAAAAAAATTGTTGCTTTTTCTTTACTTTTTCTGTTGCATTGTGTCTGAAGTCGCTTAAACTACCACCCGGCTTCGTTTTCGGTAGCAGTCTTGATATACCCGGTATAATTCACAAATAAAAAATATTTCGTAGACTTTTATGGATTAAAATACCATACAAATAATATAGCAAAGAATTTCGTCCAACAAACCGATCCTTGAAAGAAAAGCAACACAAAATCAAACTCACATTCTAGAAACTGTCGGTAATTTTTTGAACATATTTCAATAATGGACGATTCGCATGCGTGTTCTAAGAGCACGAAATAAGAGACATCGTTTTTCCTAAAGCAATAAAAGTGAAGTCATAAAGCGGCGTCCGGCGTGGCGCGGTGCCAGTGGTGGTCGGCAACCCTTGCTAAGCTTGCGGTTCATATAAATATTACATGTTTTCCAATTGTTTGAATGTTTAAAATTAAATGTTTACGATTCGGTTTCAGATTAAAATTTCGACTGTATCGCTTGTATGTAAACTACTGGTACCGTTTAAAATATGATTGCAGCATTTCCTTGCGAAATTTGCCAAAATATAAATTCACATCGATAAAAACTGCAGATGGTTTTTTTGTTAAAGTTGTAAATTTCAGATGGGTAACAGAAAAAATAAGTATAATAACAATTCCAATTAGATTCCTCCAAGACCAAAAAAAAAACACAAACAAAATTTTCCAACAAAATAATGTTTAAATCTAAACGGAACAGTGGAATGATCCAGCTACATTTATCTAGCGCTGGCTGCCTATTACTTGGCGGTCATTATTTTGACATACAGCCTCTGTGGCGATATTTGCGGTCAATGTAGCCGAGGAATGTAGTTTTATTTAAAATATACTTTTAAATATCGCTTTATGTTGATATACTGTTGAGGTTTCTTGGGTTGGCTTTAACTTCCTCAAATGTAATGTGTTTTGCAGGAGTGTGGGATTTTGAACTAATATTTGTAGTTATAGAAAATGCGGTGGTGGGTTTAGTTTCAATAGCTTTTAAATTTAGGTTCTTTTTTTTATCTACGTAATTTCATATTTTTTTCTTAATAGTAAAAAAACGTGCAATATTAAAACTAACACTATCACTTCATAAAATTAACCTATAAAAATCATGTGAAAAACTTAGCAAACAAAATGTAACAACATGGAAACATTCCAATCACGTACAAAAATATATAACTACCATCCAAATTAGTCGATAATCAATCAGAAATAAATGAGGATATTATCTAAATTATAGTCCATATAACACAGAGTTCATAAATGGGGAGGGTCATAAATATACTATATCTTCCCGTCCACTTACGTCCTCATTTATATGTTAATGCGACCGGCATTGGTTTCATACTGATTCGTACAGAGATACGTTTCAGGGCCAAATATCATTTTCACTGCCTTATTACTTTCCAATTTGTCCTCACTATTGGTTATTGCCTCATGCCGAATTTTCTTTATTATACAAAGCTACGATCCTATTTCGGAATGTAATTCTTTATATCAAATACCTTTGCGTCTTAAGTCGATTCCAGAGTCGAAAAATCTTGACTTACTCCGCGATGATAGATCCATTCTTCAAACACGCACTTGAAAATGTTCAAAGTTTTTTATAAATAAACCAACACTTATAACTAATGTTCATGCACGTACTCAGTAGACCACTGGCCACTTTCGCAAGACCATAAAACATGTGATCATCTTCGCAGATGAACACAGACTGACTGGCTACCTCTATAAAACCCGGCACCCAGAATGTTAATGAAAAAAGAGCCCCGAATGTCCCAGGTAAAAAAATCCGGTATCAAAACCGCCGTTTCCTAGTGACCCCGATCGCTCTCCCATCCCTTTGTTGGGTGCCTTTTATTTATAATAGTACATTTTTTTCACACATGGCACCCCTAATAATGTGTGAGCGAAAATATGCGTAATCGTCCGCGGTGCCCAAGAAGGGGCCTACGATCTACGACTCCATACAGAAAAAACGCAACTGTCCCCCATTTGAATGGCAAAAAGTGCACGTCACTGCGAAAATGGTATTAGTGGATGAATATCATTTTGCACAGATCAAAATGGATGACTTATAATTGTGTCGCGTTATATTTAGCATGAATTATTGGTTTGACGTGGTTTTTGTTGCGTTCACTGGAGCATCAGGACGAATATGTTTTAACCATAAGTAAAAATAAATTAAATATTTTATTTAAAAACTTCATTTAGGTATTTACATATATTCTTAATATTTTTGTTAAATAAAATTATTCTTTATATAACTTATATCAAAACACGTCGAAAATGAATGTTATAAAAATAAACTATTCATTAAGATTGAGTTAAGAACTGCCATTGCGATTCTCTCAGAAACAGTTCATAATAAAATTACGACAATCAAATTACTCGTCCAGAACGCAAGCGAAGTGACCCCAGCAGCGGCAAAATGTTTGCTATTTCTACGTAAACAAACCAGAAAGATTGACACTGAGTGTACATCTGGTAGGTTGGCGCAAATAATGGGGAATAAACAATATAATTCGATTTTGGTACGGTGTACCACGACAAATTGCGCGTGATGTTTCGGACATAAATGTGTAGGTTGATGTTACGGCTGTGAATCATTTTTTGCCGAAATTCAAAATATGTCGAATGTTGATTTCAGCCCCGAATATAGAGCAAGATTTTTAATGGGATAATGATAAACTGCGTGTAAATTCATATTGATAAAAAATGTCGGTAATAAATCAGATGGTCCATAAATAATACAGTTCAGCTGATATTACATGATAATACTTATAATTTACATGCCAAGATTCTATAAACAAATATTTTAAATACGTCACAATTACTGAAAATAGCTAAAATCACAAATTGGGTAAATCGTCAATCACTGTCCGAAGCATACTATACGATAAGCAATATTAAAAATATTTATCGCATTTTGATCCCGAAAATCGTATCAGTTTCAAATAAGAAATTGTTACTGGCTAACGAAACACTTTTGGATTAGATAATTTTCTGTTTCTGCAATTTTGCATCCAACTGTGTGTGCATCATTATCTGTTTCTGCAATTTTGCATCCAACTGTGATTTTATTGCATCTCTACCAGTTAAAAGTTAAATGAAAACTGTAAGAAAATTTCCCCCTAAATTATTATACTAGCCATCTATATTTTTTATTATGTAGCTTGTTAACTATTGCAATATTTTTGCTAATGTATGTTTTTAACCTGAGTTCCTCTTATTTAAGACGCCGCTGCATACAGCTATTACGTCAATTTCCATAAAATTCAAAAGGTAAATCATCCAAAATCGAAGTCACGAAATATCGAGTGTGCAAGAACAATGCGGTATACTGTTACACGATGGGTTACCTGTGCGAGCGTGTGAAAACGGAACAGGTGTTTGCGGTGCCTTCCGTCCAGCGGTAATTATAGCCGGACAATACGGAACGATCGCGAGATGATCGCGGTGCTTCTGATGTGTGATGGTTCGGGATGCTGCGGTCCATAGTGGTGCCTTTACGAGATTTAGCAACTAGAACATTGTTTTGCGGTCTTTAATTATTTGTGTGCTCTTTGAAGTAACATTTTATCGTTTTTTTTAACGTGCTAATATTGTTCTGGACATTATTATTAATGTCAGCTAGCCAGCCAGTGACATTGGCAGACAGAGAGCGTTTGCTTTCCCAGTCATTCTAATTTCAAATTTTAAATATTTTTGATTTTAGAATTCCAAACACAGATTATCTAATTTAAAAAGTAATTAATCCAACCTGGTATCTTTAAAGCTGGCTACTTTTTTTCTATTTCACGCTATCATAGCCCGGTTCAAGACGGAAGCACCGTAGCAGAATCAATTTATCATTCCGCAAAAAAAGTTGGTTCTCACAAATGTGGTGCGATTCTGGTCAAGAAACACATTGTGGCCAGTATTGTGTCAGTGGATTCTGAAAGGGTTGCCACCTTTATTGCAAAAAATCGTGACAGCGTGGGACAAGACCCACGTATGAACTTAATGTAAAAAACGTGGTTTTTGTCCACTCCGTTATAAGCTTTGAAATGGAATGCTATCGGAGACTGTAAACAGTAAAAAGTATTTTTAATAGCGGTGAAAATCAAAGCCTGTTTTTTCGACGAGTAATGTTGCTATCTAATTAATATGCATAGGTTAACTTTCCTATTTTTAACAAATTGTTATAATAAAAATTTGCAAAACTTAAGTAATGACATCAGTTTTATAAATTTTAAGTGGGGACACTAGTGAATCAACAATATTTAATAAGTTGATCTTCCTTTTAGTAGCCTGCTTAAGCACTTCACTGCATAAATAATAGGAAGGTGTCACCTTGAACATTTTCAACACATAAAACTTGTTTGCATAGTCTAGACTTATTGATCTTTCCTCATAATTTAGTTGCCTAGTAACCAATATAACAAGATCCCCCAGGTATAGTGCATTTTCTCCGTTCCCACTCAAATACATTTGCAGACGCAGGGGCGAGGTATATCATAATAAAATGTACGTGCAAACCGCGTTTATAGAACCAATTACCAATCGCGTGAATTAAGTCGCTTAGCGTAATTACTCGGACCATAGAGCTATGAATGCTGCAGAGTAGAACGTCGTATTTTTATTAAACAACTAAGATATTGGTACTTGCAAATTTTAATGTTGCGAATTATTGATTGTATTTAAGAAGTATGTTCTTTATTATTGTTTTTTTTCTGTTATCTCTTTCTATCCGGTTTTATACTTGCTAGAACCATAGTTCGTATTATTATTTAATCATCTCCACTGCGTCTAATATCTCACGTTCTAAAATAAAAATACCATTTAATAGTTTTTAAAGTACATACTATTTGAAGATCAACTGTTAGTTCTGAACTTAACCTCAAAGAATATCATTTTTACAGATATCTTCAGATACTAAGATTTCCAACTTGTACTAATAGATTTAAATCGATCCAAAGATTTCGCTTGTACACTCTGTGCAGACAATAGGCGATGTACTCGGCACAGGTCACTCGGTTATCTGGTGATCTCAAGAAAGCCGATACTGTGGTCGTGGCGCCAAATTTATTGTTTTGTACGCCTCTGCGGTTTCGTACTTGCTCGCTCTATGCTCTCGACGTGTGAAATTACTGTGGGTTTTTAGACGTTTTGTTTTTAGTGTAAATGTAGCAGATTTGTTGTTTTTTGTTTGTGATGTTTATATAGTATTTGGTTAATTGTTAATAATTTATTAATAAAAAAAATAACATGTTTTATTTATTGCGCCATGTACTATATATAACATAAACGTGAATAGCTCTGCTGAGCACAACAAGGTCATATGTATAATTGTAAAAAATGTTTATAAAAACATGATTATCAATAAGTTTCCCATAAACGCTTCATTCCGGTCGCATAATGAAATCACCTGCCACAAACACAATGTTAACAGAGCTTTGCAAAAAATCACGGCTTTGTTTGTGCTAACCGCCTTTTACTAATTTCACATGGCCTCAATTAAGCACTCATCATTCAGACGGATGTAAGTGCATAATCTTTAGTCGGGTCATCGCTTAACAAGGCGAGCGGTCACGAACTGCCCGCTATGGGAAAGCTCCCAGCATACAAATGCACTTACAACCTTTCGGCGCTCAGGTGTTGCCGGCCGCGCGACGGTATTTTAGCATGTCACTTTGCCACGCTGTTATTGTTAATTAAGTTACTGTGGTTCAGTTTGTGAAGCGAAAAAATGATGTATTAATTGTCAATATTCGCATTGTTTGTGAGTTCAAAAAATAAGTTTTTCTTCGTCTTCTTTGTAAGTATCACTCTTGACAATGTGGGCGTGGTCATAATTCAGGTGTTGTTAAAACTAAAATTACGCCGTCTTTAATTAAGCAGAAGACTAAAGTATGAAATTCATCAATAGGTAAAAGGTAAGCGTGAGGGTCTAAAAAGTCTATAAACGATAAAAAAAAATGTTGAATCAACTTCAAATAAGTGTGGTACAAGGACAGACAGAAGAATTGTTTTAGCTGATCGGTAATGTCATGTTATTGCAGACTCCTACTACATATTTAATATTGAAACCAAACAACCCAACATTTGGACTCAAAGGTGATAACAATCACCATCTCAAACTCTTCAAACAAGACACTAATAACGCGATTTGTACGTCAAACAATCTCATTTTACCGTCAATTCGTATCTATAAATACGAATTGTTCTTTAAAGAGGCTCTTGAGTGATAGCGTTTGACCTACGATAGCACGCACCACCCACATGAAGACTGCGAAGGATTAGGACCAGATCTGTCATATCGATCGCATGATATTGATGCATGATTTGGTATCAAATAAAGCTGAGAAGAATATTTGTAATTTCTTTATGAAAATGATATGATTTTGTAGCTTTATTTTATTTTTAAACGTCCTAATGGTGTAATTTTTGTATGAACTATTACCAACATCGTTTGTAAACTTCCCAATGTTTTTAGGAATTGTTAGTATAGGTTAGTGACTAGCAAACGAGAGAGCTTTAAAATTTGTCGATTAATCTTCGCAAATGAGTAATGATATGCTCATGCCTTAATGCCCATACAATAATTTCAATAATTTTTACGATATGCAAATTATTATGGCAGCTAAAGTTAGTGCCAATGTTCAATTTTGCTTATTTTTTTTCCCACTGTAACAATTACCCATTATATTAATCAAATACAGTTAGTAGATACAGATTTACACCTACAATCACCGAGTGTGGGCAGTTCAATTTTTCGATACACATCAAACTGAAGGTTAGTAAATTTCCGCGGTGATAGTACATCACGTACAGAAAGTTTAGCTAAAGTAATCCATTATAAATCTAACAGAACGCCCACACCGCGAGGCCGAGACAAGAACAATACAGAACACGGGTCACAACACAATATAAATCATAAAACATCCAGCTATCATCTTTCACTCCTTTACTTGTGTGTCTTATGATTTTTAACACCCACTTAATCTCTTAGGCGAAACAATAAGGTTTAGCGTTGCAACACCGCTTTGAAGATAGCTTTTGTATTGACGGGTTGCTTCAAAGTTGTAGTTGAGAATTAAGTTTTTATAATTTTTACTTGATGTTTAGAAACCGTAGATTCTATTTTATTGCTAAAAGAGTAGTCAGATCTGTCCATGCAGCTTGGTTTATTTTTAACCGACTTCAAAAATGGAGGAGGTTCTCAATTCGACTGTAAGTTGTTTTTAAAACTAATGTTTTAGTTCTGTTTCTTCAATTTATTGTAGTCGCTATCTTATTTCCTATTGCAATATTATATGGTTATTATATTATTGCTCAATAATTATGCAATACAGGTGAATCTAAAATGTTGTTAGTCGACTGATAAAATATAAGTCTATGCATTTATAATTTTATACTGTTTGCATAAACCTTTCTTATTATCTGCCAATTAAAGTTGAAAAAATGAATACTCATTTATTTTTATTTAGGCTTTTGTAAAATTATAGAATTCGAAACACAACCACAAAAATCTTTTTGATAACCGAAAATTGTTCAAAACTCGTTCCAATTTAAACAAAAAATGGCATGTAATTTAACACAATACGTTCGCTATGGTCTATTTAAGGGCTCCGTTTGTCCGTCTTGACGTGTATGTGGTGGAAAAAAATTGAATTCGGCGAGTTTTGAGATGCGCGAATCAAAGGACGTTGGACAATGGTCACGGAGCTATCATTCAACCGCCGACAGCTCGGATGACGGATGGTCGATATAAAAGATCAGGTAGATGTGACACGTAGCAATTTTCTCCTCCAATTATGAAGGTTCTGCGCGTATCAAATTCTGTTATTTAGAGCAACAAAAGAAATCCAAAGTCTTGTGTTTGAAGAATTTTAGGTCGATTTAGTTTTTGTACTTCCATACATATGTCAAACTCACGCCTTTTTTGTGGTAGATACAAAACGTATTACATCAAAAATTGTTTATAAAAAGTAGAAGGTAGGGTAAAATAGGTTAAGTACTGCGATTTCTATTCTGATCTATGTCTGTATTATAATTATAAAAGTAAAATAACTCTTTCAATATGAATTGTAAAAATAAATCTAGGGCACAAAGGAAAGAAAGTGACACTTGTAAGTCCCTTTCTGTATAAATTGATGAAAGGGTTTCATAATGACGCACAATAGTTATTATGCGTCCGGATACCAACACCAGTTCGCTTTATTGCAACAATATCTCACATCAAACATGCGGGTGTGGACCTGAGCCTGTTTTGCCAAAAAAATCCCTTTGACCAATTGTTTGTCAAAGGCAGGCTGGCATTATTTTTTGTAAAGGTGTTTATCGATGTTTGACCATGGGAAAATATTGGGGGTTCAGGTGCCTCTATCGAATTCGCTCCATTGTCAACCTGTTCGGGTCCTGTGTTTACTATCGATAAAATCTTTTCACATCGATTCAATCGTTACTGTATTTTGAAATCATATTGTTCTTCATTGATAATAAAGGATCGATCAGAGCGTTGGGGCCTTTGTTCCCGGTTGACACCTTTAATCAAAGAAGGCTAACACGTACCAAAGTTTAAATCGTCTTACGTCGAAAGCTCGACGTTTACAAATTAGAATCAAGGCCTGACAAAGATGGACTCTTCAAGAACTGTCCACCCACTCTTTGGCTATTGATCGTGGTCTGCTCACGATAAATTAATTCTTGTTATGAGCCTTTTTATTCCATTGTGCGTTAGATCTATATTTATTTTACTTGGACCCGTAATAGCGTTTAGTCGGCCAACGGTCAAAGCCGACTACATTCAAAGGCTGAATAGATGTTTTAGAACGACGCCTCTATTATATACCCCTACATTATCTCATTAATTTATTTAACTTTGATTACTTATCAACATTCTCTTACTAAACCATTTCGCGAAATAAATCTGTTTCTGTTCTTCGTTGAAATACTGTGAATGTATATTGAAACCAACCATTAAAAAATCTATGCTAAATTCTTCGTTATAAATATTTAAAATAAAAGTAATTTTTGAATCGTCGAAAATATCAACGAAACATCTTTAGGTGGACTGGAGCCTTCATATTTAACATAACTTATGATTCTAATCGATCTGTTAAAAGAACACAATGAGATTACCAGCGCAAGATAAATTCAAGTGGTGTTACACTATCTTCTCGCTTCATCAAAGGTTACTTGTGTTTGCTTAAAAAAAAGTTTAGCTACCGTTGTTGTTTGTAACTTGATTTGTATTGTCAGTGTTAATCCTTTTCTCACAGAAAGGATTGTTTATTTCCACTGTTTGCGGTTTTGGAGAAATTGTACTCATTGTTTGCTTTTATTTGTACAGTAGCCACTACAATAGCATTATCAATTAGTTGATCTAAACTTAAAATTCTATGTGTTTTTATATTATTATTCTAAGTAATGGATTATTATACTCTAGTTAAACACTTTGCAGTTTTGTAGGATGTAAAAAGCTTTACACAAGTTCCAAGTTTCTATGCTCCGCTGCTAAGGAATCGGTCTGATGGTTTTTTTATTGCATACCTCCAACGTTGCCCGGTCCGTTTAATGAGAACGGACTAATAAATCCAATTTAAATGTTACCAAGACCTCCGCTGACATAACATATGTAAATCCATACGTCTTTATCTTCGGAATCACAAATACAATCCGATCGATGTGTTCTCGTAAAAAAGGTGCACAAAGAACCACGCTGGACCAGTTGGCAATTCAAAACGGGTGGCCGTCCGCCGTCCGACATCATTATTCTAAATAAGAAAATTAACTTTATTCCCATAATTTAAATATCCAGAGCGGTATAAATTGTGCGATGCATCGTTCTCTGTCTCTCCTTTATCTGCTTCTAATGGACGTCGGATGTCAATTGCTAAATTTATATGTTCAGTTGACAAATCCAATTTATTGTGCCGTTCAGCCCGTCTGGATCTTGTGATTCCCACGTTTGGACTTGGCGATTTTTATGATTATTTTTTCGCATTGATTTTTGGTTGAAGTTTTTTAAATTTTATACTAATTAATTATTCAAAAAATAAATTCCAGCCTTTGTGATTTTAATAAAAAAATAAATTTTCTGTGATTCTAGTCTTGTAAAAAAATATTTTCGTTTTTTTTTCAAATTCATAGACTTCAGATTTTAAGATCTATTTAAATATACTAGAACAAGTATCAAGAAGCCAGGATTAAGGATCAAGATGGCGAGTTAAACGCGATACATCGATATCCTCTTAATGAAGACATATTGAATCGCTAAGCGGCAAACGACAACATATAGCCAATGTTTAAATTGACGTGCGGCCCTTTTATGCGGCCCGGATCAGTTGGCAAACTCAATTGTAAGCATATTATAATGATACAATTATTTTTTGAATAAATCAAACTTAATTTTTATTTAGAAATCGAAAATCTTTACATTTTATTCAAGGGAAATTGGGTGGGTGGTATTGGAAGAAAAGTGACGTTTTTTTAAAGACCCTTAATACGTATTAACTAAGTCTGAACCTAATTATAAAGGAGAGTGACGTTTCAAAGTAGTCTGCATTATATTATTCCATTTTAGTACAATAATATTTTGGCAGGTTTTTGTGTCAGAGCAGACTCAATACATAATCGCCGTCGAATTAAATTTTGTTGAAAAATCGAAATGAAAAAATGACTTCATCTGTAATCGAAGTAAGGATTTCTAGGTTGATAGTGTCATATTATAATATAATTTGAAATATTAGAATCCTTGAGTGATCAATCTCGGTATCTTTATAAAATTAGATTAGATTAGATGCGTATTTAATAAATTACAATCAATTGAAGAAACATAATTTAAAATTCTTCCGTAATCGTCAAAATAGCAACCCATATCAATCAAGGTTTGTACAAAACGAGCGAATGTTTTATTTAACGTCCAACAGAAGTTAACTTGGATTTTTAAAAGTTTCTCCGCGAAGTTGCGTAGCCCTCTGCCTGCCACCTGATAATGTGATTTCACAATTCCCTAATTCGCACTTTTGAGGAGGGTTTTTAAAGCTAGAAGGTTTTCTGCCCTTAACGTAATTGGGATCGCGTTAAGGCTGATTGTTTTTAATTTTTAATACCGTCGAGTTGCGAACCTTTGGAATATTTACACCGGTTTTCATTGCCGATGTGTCACTTAGTTCAACAAAATGTTTTATTTCCTCGTTTTGTTCATTTGGGCTTAACATGAGTGTGCTTTTTATACAAGGTATTCATATCTTAAGACTATAAATTTAATTAAAGCACAATGATTTCCTGCATTACTATTGTTTACATTTCGCAGAATATATAAGTTCTTACTGCTAAACAGTTATGGTATATTTATGTGAGAAAATAACTGTAAATAAAATGGACTAGTATAAATTATTCCGAGCGCAATTTTACATTCCCGTCGTGCCTATACATAGGTATAGCTATATAGCGGGTCCACATAATGGCATCCAGTTGCAAGTAAACTGGGGTCCCTATTGTGGCGACAACAAAAACCGTGTACGCCGTACCCTCAGAACTTCTTGAGTTCAAAATAAGAACAAACGTGTCATTGACGAAATGACGCGTGTCGGCCAATCGGGCGCGACGGCCGCAGACGGCGGTGACGTCACGCCGCCGCCGACCAATCGCGGCCGCCCGTCGCCTCCGGTCAACTCGGACTAATTGCCCGTGTGTGCGATAGCGCTAGTTTGGAGAACTCGTGCGCAGCCGTGGACGTTATGCGACGAATAATTAACCGCGTACAGCCTTCAGGTTTGAAGCACTAAAAGTAATGAACAGATTAAGCCTTCAACTTCATTCCGTTATAGAACTTACCGGGGAACAATTAAAACAGAATTAGACATACCTATATAAGAGAGATATCATTTTATGTATTTGATGATATAAAAATATTTTTATTTATTTATTTTATTTATTTACACTTTATTGCACACAAAAGGAAAACAAATACAAACAGAAATCACAAATATAAAAAGTACAATTGGCGGTCTTATCGCCGAAAGGCAATGTCTTACAGACAACCATGGGATGGATTTAAATTTTTTTTAATAAAATGGAACAACAAAAATCCAATCCGTGGGTTAAGATAAAGAGGTTATAATCATCGATATCAATGTTACACTAGATAAGACGTTCTTTGTAACAAACGTGTCCCACCCAAGTGCGGTGCATGCACCGCACACGAATCAGTCTGCCGCGTGACGGCCGCGCAATAGTATGCCTCTTTGTTTATATTTATAAGTAATTTATTTTGACTTTTCCCCGTCAAACCGACAGCGAAATTTTCTTAAGTTACAATATAATTAAAGAATACAACGTAAGTGATATAATGTTGCAGAATAATGCAGATAATACAGATCTTTTATTTATTAATGGATTAAATATATTTTAGAGCTCGTTAAAATACAAGGTGAGCTCCTTAATCGTGTATCTCATTTCCGCGCATAAAAATTGCCCGTCGAGTGAGAGAGACGAACTATGTAAGATATAGATTATTCAAGGGCCATTCATATCAGTGGACCAAATAGGCATAAACTATTCGAATACATTACAAATACAAATATGTAGGAAGGATGTAGTTGCAAATTGATTTCAGTATTTTATTTTAATCATATGTTGTTAATTAATAACTCAAAATATGTGTGTTGTATGTATGTTTTGAAACAGTGGATAGTATTTAGACCCCATTTCTTAATATGAATTACTTAATGGGCTATTCGAACCCATTGTTATTGAAGACTAATACCATTTAAAATTGTTTTATATTCTTCCGCGTCGGTTACGAAAAAAGGAGATCTCTATAATATTTGTCCAGAATTATTGGAATGGATATAAGTGGCTGCCATTAGAACATACCTATATTTGTTCAATTTATTTTCGACACGAAGATTTCAGATATTCCAAATGCGGTAGTCATTTTTGTATCAGCTTGTTAAAAATTCATAAATGTTATTATAATAAATGTCAGACTGATTGTACACTGATTGACTGCTTGACAGACTTGTACACTTGTAAGAGTATTTAATTTCATTTACATCATTTCCATTAATTATTCACGTAAATAAAAAAAAAAACATTGCAAATATATTATTGCTATGACGGTATTTATACTTAGGCAGTATCTTAGGCAAAGCTATTATTGACATGAACTGTCTTATCTGTCTAATAATCTTTGATCATAATTTGTAATATTCAAGTAAACGTACTAGATGTCGCTATTGAGCTTTTGACAAATACGGGACAAATAGTTTCTATGACGCGCCTCGTCTATCGGTAGAATATAAGTCAATGGTTATAATTGAGTTTTCAAGATTTGCCTAAACGAACTATTTAAGCTAATATTGCAAGTAAAATAAAAGCTTGTAATTATACGACACCATAAAAACATACGGAATGTAATGAAAAAACAATTACAATACAATTTAATTTGATATATTTCCCAAAAATCTATTAGATTTTTCTGGTATTTTTTTGTTAAAGTTTGTTATTTATTTTTTAATTGTGTGTGACCACAGTCCGTTGTAATCTTATACATTAGTTGCCAATGTGTCGGGCTTCAAACATTTTTTTGGTAGTATCAGCACAAATTAGGCTCTGTTATAAAACAACATTTTACAAAAACTTTGAACGCAATTTAAGTGTCAAAATTACAAATTATTACAATATAATACAAAATTTGTTATAATTTTTTTTATAATTTTTTAGTCATTAATTTGGAATTCATTTTCAATATCAATAAACATAAAACTTTTTTATTCCAGATATTTTGCCGTATTGTTTTGAGACCAATATTGGATCAGCTTGGTCAACAAAGGACCCAAACTAATACCAAAAGTAGGAAAGAGACATCTTGCCGAAAATTATTATATCTTATATTATATTTTATTTCTAGTTACATGAACAACAAACAAAATATGATATAAAGTAATTAGTCTAAGAGAATACAATATGAAAGTGCAATGCTCCAATAGCAGAGTTAACTGGTTTGAAAACGCCATAATGCGGGTTCGATTCGAAAAGTGTTTTTCAAAAGTTCTAATTGCGTGGTGGCCTGTTGGTAAACGGACTAGACGCGACTGCCAACATGTTCACGGTGGTCGCGGGTTCGAATCCCAGGGCACACCTCTGACTTTTCGGAGTCATGTGTGTATTGATAGTCAATCACCACGCACTAAAACGGTGAAGGAAAACATCGTGAGGAAACCTGCATACCATAGCGATTTATAAAAATTCTATGGTATGTAAATCCACCAACCCGCACTAGGCCAGTGTGGTGGACTATATGGCCTAACCACTCTCAATCGGTAGTCGATTGTAGAGGAGGCCCGTGCCCTGCAGTGGGACGTATATGGGCTGATACAGAGACAGATAAGTTTTTCATGTCGAATTTCAAATATTTTTATCCGAAAGAGCATGGTATGTTGTAATATGAACAAAGAATAGTATCATTTTAAATTTCAATTCAAATAATTTCTGTTGTAAAGAAAATTTAAAAAAAATACATGTGTCTCCCAACCTCACAACATAATACTGGACATGGCCAACTGTACAAACATGAACATAATAAGATGTGGTAAACTTGTAAAGTTCTCAGCAGCATTGTTAGCAACAAAAACCTTATATTAAAAGAGAAAAAGCCCAAATAATTATCGGTGTCGGAATAATGAAGATTTCTAAATGCATATTTCTGGTACACTTTCTAAGTCCAAATTGTAATGGTCAACCCATTATTATGAGTAACGTGTGAGAAAAATTCTTTACTGCTTACACTTTTTTTAATTCATAATTAAATTTAGCTAACTGTCGAGGCCAGTGGGAAGCGGCCCGAGAGACAATGGCCAACTCGCTTATGTGTCCATAGAACTGTTTCTAACGTTTATTGTTGTCAATGTACTCCTGATATGCGGGCGCTATCTAATTAGACGCAGATATTATGTTCTTTTTTCAAATATTTGTCTTTTTTTGTCGCGCTTCTATTCCATTATTTTAACGGCCAGTTTTATTTTACTGTAATATAAAAATATTTAAAAATAGTATGCAAACTTATTGGATTCGGTTATAAGGACTAATAGTGAGATTACAATCGATATCTTTTTTTTGGCAGACTTATAATAGCCAATTTGAGAAATCTGGTTACCACAGTAAATATAAAATATGAAAAATGAAGCATGAAATTAAACGAACTGGTCATTGATATGAGAACAACGAATTAGTAATATTGTTAAAAAATATGAAAAAATATTGCAAATTAAATATTGCGATAAAAATAAATTATATAATATTTTTTTATTTTGCTAACTATTATATATTGTAATTTCTGGTTGGTGGCCATGATGAAGTTTGTGTGGTATATATGAAGTAAATTTATAAAAAATAAACAAATATTTTGTACTCACAATGAGAAAAATATAACAAATAGACCAGGTAAAATTAAATTATGAATTATATACAATGACCACATACAATATCGCTGCAAATATAATAGATTGATGTTGACATTCCTTCTTTGTGTCTCTACCATTAATTATAATTTGCGATTCCATACAATGTACATGGGATTAAAGGTGTGACCTTTATAACATAAAGGTGACAGGTTAGGCATTTATTAATGTATGTACAATATAATTACAAAAAATAATACAATTTTATATATTTTATATGATGTTTTACACTAGGTACGATTAAATCAATAATAGTGTTAGTTTGAATAGGTACAATATTTTTTATTTTTATGGCCAGTATCATCTAGTTTTAAAAATATATTTTATAAATGCTGTTTAATTTTTTACTAATTAATTTACTAACTAATTTATGCCTTTTTCAGTACTGGCTGGTTAATTATATTACAATACTTGTATCGGAGATCATTATTCAGAATTCGATTTTTAAAATCTTAAAAGAGTGTATTTATTGTGCGATAAAAATTCCAAATTAAAAGATGTATTGAGACGTTAATTATTCACACAATAAGGAAGATTTATGTAGAATTTTCATGAAATCCATTATCACAGACAAAGTATATATGCTTTTTAATAAATTACCTCGGCGATCAGATAAGATTTAATGGTCAATGCTTCATTGTTGACCATTTTATTTTTATTAGAACAACGTGACTGACGTAGCTTGTTATCTAGTGTTTTTGCTACATTGAATCTTTTACAGTACACTGTGTGAATAATTATAACTTTATTAAATATTTGTACTTAGTAAAAAACATTCATATCAGGATACATTTTTACTTTGAAATATTTTAAAGTGCGTAATAAAACTGTACCTATTTATTTTTTATTCGTTTTTTTAAGTTTTGCACAGAACCAAAATTATATCAAATTGTTAAAATAATATTACAGATAATCATATTTATTATAACATAATTAATACGATAACAATTTGAAAGTGAAATAAGTTGTGTAAAAATGATAGAATGTATCGGACTCTACAATTTTATCGCGAAAAAAGTCCCGTGCGCGCGGTTATTTTAAATTCGTGTGTTTTTGAGTTTCATCCAGGACATAAAGAAAGGACAAAAATCTATTTTCGACATTTTAATTTTTAATTAATTACTCTACGCGAGGTGTGCTATTAGCATGCTCTAAAAAGGGTGGATTGAATTTCAGCTAGCTGTCAGCACAGTTTTGTTTTGTGTGATGAGTTTAAAGCGCACGGGAGGTCGACAAGTCGAGACAAACTGCATGAATATTTGAAAGCGGCTACTCGACGAGATCTTTTCACAGAGTTTCCCTTTCGGACAAGTGATGACCACGTACTGTGTCAATGTTGACGCAAGCCCCGGTATTAAGTAGCTCCGCGTGCATGAATAGAGTCTCGCTGCGCTGCCACCGCGCGGAATGTCTGTTTGTTTATATCGTGTTTTTGTATAGACACATCTCAGTGCCCGTTGTCGCCAGGCGACAATGCTGTGGAATTGTTTTGTCGATGTGTTTCGTGCATGTGTACAACGCTAAGTATGCAAACGGACTCACCTTGCGCGATGCGTACAGCTGGCATTTTGATTCTCATCTTGATTTGATCACCTATTTTTAGATGTTCAACAACTACTTTCGCGTTCAGAAATATTTATCTAGATATGTCGCTATCTGACGACAGTTCGTTAGCTCACTTCACACGTGCCGCCGTCGGTCCAGCGGCTTATCGTCCTGTTTCTAAAACGTTTTTGATAACACGCCTCGACTTATCACAAATCCCCCCACAAAAGTCCGACGGAACAACTCGGAGTTTCTAGTCATCTTCCCGACTTCTTCATGTTCCACGCGGATGGGCCTCCACACTGAGATCTTACTTTTTCCTTTTCATACTGTCGTGAGTCAGTTCACACGTCAGCCGAATGTTTGCTCACCAAAATTGACTGGTCATAAAGAGGGCCTTATCAACACTTGAATGAACGTCTCAGTGCCCTATCTAATCTGTCCGCACCTAGTGGCGATCCGGCGATTCGGCAAACCACTCGTCCAGACTGCGGTCACACTCCATGTACAAACATCTGTGTAAACTTCTTCACTGTCCGCGCGAAACTAATTTTCAGTCACTGTCCGTTTCGATATTTAATTTTTTTAAATGTATTAAACCGTTAAATATTGTTTATTTATTATTGTGAATATTTTCCGTGAAATGAAACCGTCGGATGAATTTTCGCAATATTAAAGGCAATGTTTACGAGTCGACTAGTGTTAGTCGCGTTCGAGCAGGTCGCGCGTGTAGCAGGTGCGCGGCCGGCCGCCCGCTCTCGCCCGGTGTCCGAGAGCGTCTGTCCTGTGTCCCTTCGCGCGAGGGCTCCGCGGCCTCCGCTCGCGTGGCCGAGTCGCGCCGTCTCGCTCGGCCGGCCGACGTCGTCGCGTGCGAGTCCGCACGAAGTGGCCAGGGGTTACTCGCGGTCGCGGCCGCGTCGGCTGCCCGACAGAGAGCGCCGGCCCGCCCGCGCGCCGCCGGCCCGCGCGCCCGAGCGAGACGCACGTACGGCGTGAGTGCCGTGCGTTGGTGTGCGTGCGCGGGTGGGGCGAGCATGCAGCGCGTACAAAAGGGATAATATTTGCTTGCATATTTCATGACTCGATTAGGAGATGGAATTTTTAATTGAATGGACTCGAGTGCGGTCAGCGTGCGATTTCAGCTCTGCCGTGGAAAATTCAGACGCTGAAAAATTGTTGTCTGTTTCATTTAGCTGCTTAACAGAGTAACTTAGTTCATTTTCTTGTAGTTTTAACACTTGAAATAAGTTTTGACATTTTCGTATAAACATTTGCTCACTGTAAAATTTATCTTGTCCCTTATTATTTTATTCAAATTCCTCATGCTGAGTAGATCTGTAAGTGACATATAATAATTTAGTAATTTAATCAAGTATAAACAAAAACAGATATTCCCGACGCTACTGTTTGTAATAGTTACAGTAGAAAAAATATTAAGAGCGTAGCAAATGTCTACGTATGCTACAAGACGCGTAGCACTGAGTTGCTCGTAGCGCACTCTACTCACAAGATACCAAAACTATTGAGTGCTAGTTATGAAAAGTTGAAAACTGTTTTCAAGAAATAGTAATACAAATATAACTACGGACATTCTAAGAGATGTTTAATATTCTTATTGTTGATTTATAAGGATTCTTTCATGATTACCAGTAGTAATACAAGATGTTACTACGATTTCATTTACAATTGATTTCTTCACAAATCTAAATATAGCCTCTTACCAAAAATTACGTCTCACATACACGCAAATTTAATTTCCCATACACATCCCTTTCATACATTTCCATAAAACAATAGCACAGCAATAAATCGACACCAAAAGCGCAACACGTAAAGCCGTTGGAAGTTGGCGAACATTTTTTCCCGCCGCTATTTTACTTAAGACGGCACGAGCAAGTTATCTCGCCGGGTCCTTGACTTTAATAAGTTTTATGAGTGTCAGACGAGACTTAACTGGCGCGGGAACGGCTCGAAAAAGCAACTTTTTCATAATTGTTTCCCGCCGAGTTGGGAACTTTCCTTCGATTATTGAAATTTCAATTCGTTTGATTGATTGTTTATTGATTTTGTTAATTGTGTTGTGTTTTTCTGTTGTGGTGTGGAGAACATTGTTATGGGGTTGTTTGATGTGAGGTTTTCTTTGCAATATTTGAATTAACTTTGAAGGCTTGTAAATGTGAAAAATTTTATGATACATATTTTCAAAAGATTCTTATGTAGTATTTACTTGGAAATCTCTATGTTTTTAGTGATTAATTTTTCTAATGATCACCCCATATTAAGTGATAAAGCTCCATATATTAAAAATAAACTTGGGGGTTAATACGTTTTTTTTTTATAAAGGTGATAAAAAAAATTATCACATACATATTTTTTACCCGAAAATAATAAAATTACAGAAAAATCGGTACTGTGAACACATCCTTATGTCCTTTGAAAATCTTGACCATTCACATCGAGATGCAGAAAAACCACGGGTCACTCTGTGTCCGGCACACAGCCTTATATTCCCGTCTCTTTCTGATGACCTCACATATGAGTGGAAAATAGAGACGGACGAAGATCGACAGCTTTCCCTCGCGGAAAACTGAGGTGAAACGGACGATGTGTGGCCATCCCGCTCGTGTGTAGGGGTGTGTGAGTATGTGGAAAGGGATGGGGGAGGGACGTGTGAGGCTGCACGCTACTCGCCGCTAGACGGCGTGGAAATTCAGTGAGCCTCGAGTTTTCACGGGAAAATGTGCGTGGAAATAATTATTTTAGGAGAGGAAAAGTTAAGAGTATTGAGGAGGAAATCTTTAGGTTGCTTATTATGGATTATTGGATGTATGTATGTAAGATTTTATATTGGATGACTAGATAATATCATTACAATTAATAGTTATATCAAAAATAGTGATATAATTAAAAGATATTATGATATAAATGAAGATTGTAATAACATCAAATCAATTAGTTATCTTGAAAACGTGCGTCCAAAAACTCCTATTATTATTTGTATTTTTATATTCAATTTTAAAAGTAAAGTGAAGGTTAATTTTAGTAAAGTTTATGAAAGGCCTTGTTAGGACAAATTAAATAGGCTTTTTAGCACTCATTTCATAAAGCTTCCAATAACATTTTGTTATTCTGGTTTTAGTGAAATTAGTATAGTCAGCAATGGCACGTAGTAATTACAAATTAAAAAATATTAATGCTTACGTATATAATAATATATACAATGATTATATTTAGAATCAGTAATTTGCTTGTTAAACTTTCAAACCAATAAAAGAGCCGACGATTACTACGCAGTATGAATAACTACAGTCAGTGTGGTTTACAATTGTTTATAATCTATATATTAATACGTGATGCAAAAACTTTGGACCCCTTTTTACGAAAATTGCGCGGACGCAGGAGCATAAAATTTGGCACACTTATAGTTTATGTGTAGGGGAAGTGCAGAACGCTAATATTTTTCAATAATAATGCTTATAAAGTACATTAAATCAAAAAATAAAACATTACACACACTACCATGCATTTCACACACACATACATACACAAGTATTTGTACACGCATACATATTCTGGTGTCAAATTGTTTCTTTTGTTTTTCATTTTGTTCTTCTGACATAGACATATAAAAAAAAAGTTTTATTTGCCTAATGAGGTAATAATATTAATATTAAAAGAGAATATTAATTTTAAATGAGGCAATAATATTAATATAAGGCCTAATATTAAATGTAATATAAAAAAAGATTTTAATAATAATGCATAAAATATATCTGGCAACACCAAGACGCATCGTGTGCAAAATTGTGAAAAAATTATTTTAATTACATATATATTTACTGTACAGCATATATTTTTCGCTTTTTTAAAGAAAATATCAACTGCAATCAAACATTATGTATTTTGTAAGAACATTTTGGTATTTGCAACAATTTATTATAGAAAATAAGGAAGAAATTTAATTGACAACCATGACAGTGTCAAATATTACTAAATTACAATAAAATCTTAAAAAATGATCACACGATGACAACACGCGCCAGCAGACGAAACGCACAAATGAGATCTCCCAGCTCGTCAAGCTCCGCGTCGTGGGCGTCGGCCTCGGACGTGTTCGAGGTGACGCCGGACATCGACGTGTCGAGCCAACGCGACGAGCTGCAGTCGTCCCCGCCGCCACCAAGACCTGCGCGGCGAAGAGGACGACCCCCTCCAGCGGTGGGCTTGGGACCCACGGGGCCGAGTGTCCCGCCTACGGTCCTCGCTACCGGTGGAGTAGTGCGCCGCATGAGATGGACTCATCAAATGAATGAAAATGTCATGCGGGCCTACTTTAGGGCGACAAAGGGAGGAACTAACCTCACTGCATACCGTGCTCAGATGCTGTCTATGTTTCAGGTTCTGGAACCAACGGTCAATGTGTCATCCCAGCGACTATCGGATCAAGTGCGGTTTATCCAACGACGTAAGTTGTTGGATGATGAAGCACTTGAGCGGCTGCGTACTGAAGCATGTGTTGCTCTGGATGTTATCACGCCTATCACCCAGCGAGCTGCAGAAACACCATCCATTCCTGCTGCTGACATTGAGCTGGTGGACAATCTAGACAACACTGTAAGTCCCCAGGATCAACAGCGTTTGAGAAGGACTTTGGAGAGTGCGATTTTGGAATATAAATCCATACCAGCGTCCTGTAGACCGCGCGTGCCGCGTTTGCCTACGCATAGACGAAACTTAGCGCTGATGGGAGCATTGGACTCCATTGTTTCCACCTATATGGAGTCCAGTCGGGACCTTGTTGATACGCATTCGATCCTTTACTGCGCGGCCGTCGCAGCATGTCGGGTGGCTAATGTAAAATTTCCAATTAATAATGTTACTACCACTCGAGATGTTGCGACTGTGCCTGCATGGCAGCGTAGGATCGAGGACCGTATTAACAGGGCCCGAACTCTCATCGGCAAGCTTATTGCTTTCCGAAACGGAAACAATAGGCAAAGGGTCATGCGTTTTGTGGCCCAGGCCTTCTCTGGGACTAATATAAGTCCCCGGGATTATGGGCTTTGGGTCACAGAACGCATAGACTATTACAAACAAAAAGTGTATGCGTGGGCGAACCGCATTCGTCGCTATAGGAAACGGTGGGATCGATTCCAGCAGAATCGTACTTTCCAAAGTGACCAAAAGAGGGTGTATAGATGTTGGGAGCGTTCTCCACAATGTGTGGTAGATGGGCGGCTGCCTAGTGTTCATGACATGCGTACTTATTGGACAAATATCTGGTCGTCATCTATCTCCCACACTGAAGCCGACTGGTTTGGTGTTGTTGAGCGAGCTTGTGAGTCTATACCAATTATGGAAGCTATTTCAATTAGTCCAGAGGATGTCCTGGTTGCAATCCGTCCGACACAAAACTGGAAGTCTCCTGGTCCGGATGGTTTGCACAATTTCTGGTTGAAATGGCTTCCATGTTCGCATGCTCGGTTGGCAGCACAATTCCAGGATGCGCTTGATGGAGGATCGCTTCCAACATTTATGACTACCGGTGTTACTCACCTCCTCTATAAATCTGGTAGTGCCACGGACCCAAAAAATTATAGACCTATTACATGCCTCCCTACCACATATAAACTTTTTACATCCATATTAAGGGCTAAAATAGCAAACCACTTCACCTCAAATAATATTCTTTTTCCAGGCCAAACTGGATGTAAGAGTGGGTCGCGTGGTACTAAAGAACTCCTTCTCATAGACATGACCATTTGCCAACAGGCTCGTCAAAATCGTAGAAATTTATCAGCTGCCTGGATTGATTATAAAAAGGCATTTGATTCGGTGCCCCATACTTGGCTCATGAGGGTGTTAAGTTTGTACAAAATTGATACAAACTTATGCACCTTTCTTGGGTCTTGTATGGGACAGTGGACCACTGTCCTTAGATATCCAGGTGGTATGGTTTCTCCTGATTGTGACGAGCCAATAAGAATCAAGCGGGGTATATTCCAGGGTGACAGTCTGAGTCCACTGTGGTTTTGCATGGCCCGGAATCCTCTTAGTACTCTGTTGGTGGATTCGGGGTTAGGCTACCGTCTTCGGAGAGGGACTGAGCCTATTTCTCACTTGCTTTACATGGATGATCTCAAGTTATTTACATCAAAACAAACAGAATTGATTGAGTTGTTAAAAATAACTGAAAAATTTAGCAACTCAATTAATATGGAGTTTTGTGTAGATAAATGTGCGATTATCCATGTAAAGCGGGGGGAAGTTGCAGTCTCTGATGGTGTACAAATCTCTGATGCTGTAAGACTCAGAGCCCTTTCCGAGACAGAAACTTACAAATATCTGGGTATACCAGAGGCACTGGGTATTTTGAGTGCAGACGTAAAACAATCAGTGAAGGAGCGTTTCTTTGGCCGCCTGGCAAAAGTTCTGAACAGTCTTTTGTCAGGTGGGAACAAGATTCGCGCCTTCAACGGTTGGGTTATGCCTGTGCTTATGTACTCTTTTGGCATACTCAGATGGACTCAGACCGAATTGGACGCCCTAGATCGTAAAGTCCGGACTCTACTGACTGCACATCGTATGCATCATCCACGATCGTCAGTGATGAGATTGTTCATCCCGCGGAGATGTGGGGGCCGAGGCATCCTTAATGCTAAGGACTTGCATAATCGCGAGGTGTGCAATCTCAGGGATTATTTCCTTCACAGTGACGTGGATATGCATAGGGTTGTAGTTAAGATAGATAAAGGACTCACCCCGCTCTCTTTGGCGAATGAGAACTGGCGGAAACCACTGGTGATGAGCACGAAAGATCGCGAGGAAGTATGGAAGAGCAAAGAGCTGCATGGTCGGTTCTATCGGGCCCTCCATGGACCTGATGTGGACCGACCTGCGTCTGTATCTTGGCTACGTTTCGGTAACCTCTTTGGGGAAACTGAGGGTTTTGTCTTTGCAATTATGGACGAAGTTATTAAGACGAACAACTATAGGAAATACATTCTGAAGGACGGTACGGTCGACATTTGTCGGGCATGCCACCGTCCGGGCGAGTCAATCAGGCATGTTATCTCCGGTTGTTCGTATCTTGCTAACGGCGAGTATTTGCATAGGCATAACCTAGTAGCCAAGATCATACATCAGCAAATTGCTCTTCGATATGGGCTTGTGACTCTTGAAATGCCATATTACCAGTACGTTCCACAACCAGTTCTTGAAAATGGTCATGCAACGCTATACTGGGATCGGTCTATTATCACAGACAGGACTATTGTCGCCAATAAGCCTGATATTGTGATAATAGATCGATTGGCGCGCCGGACTATATTTGTTGACGTCACCATTCCGCATGACGTTAACCTCGTTAAAGCTGAAAAAGACAAATTGTCTAAGTATTTAGATTTGGCACACGAGGTTACCGATATGTGGGATGTGGACTCAACAGTTATTGTCCCGATTGTTGTTTCTGCACATGGACTGATGCCAAAGAGCTTCGACCAACATCTTCAGAGGCTCTCAATTGGTCGTTGGGTCAAGAGCCAGATCCAAAAGGCGGTATTGTTGGACACGGCACGCATAGTGAGGAGGTTCCTTACTTTGGATCCCTAACCGCCGGTGGCTTGGGTCTTGAGCCCCGCCACCGAAGGGTCATTACTTTTTTATATTTTTATACGACATAATGTTTTATATATATATATATATGGTGTGTAAAAATGTAAAAAAGAATATTATGGAAATAAAGAGCAGTAAAATGCATAAAAAGTACATTAAATCAATAAATAAACCAGCATGCATTTGACACACGCATACACAAGTATTTGTACACGGATACATACTCTTTGGTCAAATTGTTTCTTTGGTTTATTATAGACATAGTTGAATATCAATCATAAATAATTGTTTACAGTCATAGACGTATTTACTGTAGTTTTGTTGAATGTCAAACAGAAAATATTTATTTGACGAATACTACGTGAAATACTGAGCGCTTATACAAATTGTGAAGCAGTAAGATACATTTAAAAGTGCACGAATTATCAGAATAACAACATCATCATACAGGTAAAAACTTTTTCTCTTCTTGATTTGGTCGAATTTCGACCACTAGGCGACCACTAGTATAGATAAAAAGGCATAATATGACTGCGTCGTTGAGTGAAGCTGAGGTCTTGGGTTCGAATTCCCGGTATTTAAAAAGGGTATCAAAGTGGTAGAGTTATAGTGTAGGTCATTATTGATGCATTACGAATGTCTGTAGAAAACTGACGTGAAATTACAGCCTTGTTATTACATTTTATTTGATAGGATTACCGAAAAAGTTAATAAACTATATATAGTCAGTAAACGAGCCCTGTGCTAAACAGAATGACATTAATAGGCTGAAATATAAAGATCCTTCAAATTACAAAATATTTTCGTCTCTGTGAAATGCCGAGCATTGCTTTATAGTCCATGGAGTCGTTTGGTCATACTACTTTCCATGAGCGTTCAAAAAAAGTATTTTTACATGTCTATTACTAAGCTGATACAAATATCTCAGGCATAAGCGATTATCTCCACTCAGAAAAAAAAAATAGTTTATGTGCTTTATCTTCATTGAAGAATATACTAACTCTAGATAACCACTTTACGCACATACTACATTAAAAAAGTAAGAACATAGAGCGGCATTCTGTAACAGTAAAGTTTTTTGTTCATTTAAACGGTGCGTCTATAATTGAACGTTTCAACGGATATATTTTTTGTAGTTCCTCTGTCACAGATGCGGGGCAGGATACAGAAAATTGCTCAATACGACACGTAACGTTATATCTCAGAAAGTATCGGATTTAAATATTTGTATTGACTTTTTGTTAGATTTTGCTACGTTGACAGTGCTACTGTTGCCATTTGTGACCATGAGTGAATGTTATACACGTGTTGTTAAAGGGTTACTGGTTTATTTTTGAACACAAATATGTTAGAAGTTTGTATAAGCTTATATATGTCCCAATACAGGGCACGGGCCTCTTCTATAACCCAGAGTACGATAGATACGTATCTCTATCGTAATATAGTCTACCACGCTGGCCTAGTGCGGGTTGGCGGATTTAACATGTTATAGAAATTCTATCAAATCTCTATTGTATACAGGTTTCCTCACAAAGTCTTCATTCACTGTTATAGTTCGTAGTGATTTACTATCAGAACACACATACCTTCGAAAAGTCAGGGCTATGCCCTGGAATTCAAAATCGCAACCACCGTGAACATGTTGGCAGTCGCGTCTCCTACGTTCCTAATAGGCCACCACTCAATACATACTTATGTACATACAAGTTTTAAATAAAAGGAGGTAAATAAGAAACAAATCACCTAAGGAAAATTAGTTACCATAGTCTATGAACACCCATGACATCCATGACCAGATTTAGTGTCGAGGCGTTTGCGTACTTTAATAAAAGTAAAATATATATTCTTAGAGATTCCTATGTGCTTATACTAGTTTACAACAAATTAAAGTCTAACGCTAACATAATAAGAGAAACACTTATTGCTTTTAATACGATTTAATTAAGCTATTGTCAGTTGTCGTCTAGTCTCTTGATAAATGCCTATTTAAAATAAAAAATAATTTGCGTCATAAAATCAAAATATAACTTTAACAAGTTAGCTAGCCTCGTTTGCTGCTTGCAAGTGATAGACAGCTGAATTGCAGTTAGATTTAACCATTGCGGTTAAAATAAAACATTTTAGATGTCTTTATTATAGATTTTTATTTGCCAAATGTAAAAATCACCTTATACACGTATCACTTTTGATCACAGGCATTCTCTTCGATTGAGAGAGGTTAAGGCTTTAATCCCTACACTAGTCTTACCAGAGTTAACCAAGTTTGAATATAAATAAAAACATCTACCACTAAAACCCTTCAAACAAAAGGTGTAGGACCTTAATCGTTCAACTAAAAATAATTCAACTTGAATTTTATCAAATCCAGTGCAATAAATCAATCGCTTAAGAACAACATACACTCATAAATTATTAGTGTAATTAACACGTACCTTCCCTGTAGGGCAGTGAGTTTTAAATAGACTTGGAGAAGACCCTTCTCAAGGGCGCCGCGGTGTGATACACACGTGTCCCAGTGTCGGGCTTTCTGGTGGATTTTTGTGTGTAGTAATGAAATTTTAGAGTGAAAGCCATAGAGTATCGACGATGAATAATAATGACACGTGCGATTTGTCCGGTTAATAACCATTCTGTTAAATATTTTTAAGCCACGGAGTAAATTTGCTAAAGAAGCCTTTACTAATGTTAGAATGAAATGATAACAGCTACAATTAAGTATAATACTATACATTTTTATCCGCAATATCGCACTGAAGTGCTTATTAACTCATACTGACTAATCTACACCAATGAATTTGTGTATTTTTCAGTATAAAAATTTCCTTTAAAGTGACGATTCGCTAGTATGTTCCTTCGTAAAAATATAACTTAAAAAATTTAGCAATTGTTTGATGTAATTATTAGTAGAAATAACTTAAGAGGGTACTAAGTGGTGGTAAGGATGGTTACCGTTGATTTTAAATAACCACGTCAGAGAACAGTCGATAAGTTGTTTACGGTGGTCGGCGTGTGACAAAAATAGTTGTATGAGGGTGGCTCCACACGCAAACTTTTAAAATTAAATCCATCGGACTTCGGGAGGACTTTGGACACACGAAAATAAAATGTACTCGGATGGATGTTTGTTTTTATTGAGTAGGGCTACTACGAAGATAAGAAAATAAATGTTATATTTAAATAGAACAGCTATAATGTATGTGTCTTTTAGAAATAAGTGTGTGTAATATTCCGACATAAGCCTTTACTAACCGTCAAACACTAGTAATGTAAGGTACAGATTATACAATGTTTGATATTTATTAAAATATAAAAAAATGCCTAATTGTTCATTATGGAAGAAATAGTCCTTTAATAAGTGATTGAATCGGATGTAAATGCTTTAATATTTTATAGAGGTAGTAACGATCTTTAAAATTATGATACATACAAAACTTTACCTGCCCTAAGATAATGGCAAAAATAGCAATGTAACTAGT
The DNA here is from genome assembly GCA_009982885.2 of Hyles vespertilio. NCBI lineage: Eukaryota > Metazoa > Arthropoda > Insecta > Lepidoptera > Sphingidae > Hyles > Hyles vespertilio. Next base: position 14,628,819 of record CM042821.1, on the reverse strand, counting down.
TGTTAGAACATAAAATATTTCACATTTACGATAAAAATGACACTTATTAATGAAGTTTGAATTATGTGCGTTACAACACATGTAATTATGGGTATTAACAATCTTTGGGCCGATTTCAAGGACAATAATTGCTCATACTAGAAATCGACTTTGCATATTTGTTGTAGAAATTCATTTGAATTGCATGCAATTAGATTGTGTGACCAGGGTGGCTATAGGCAATAGGGGTGCGACTTTGTACATGAAAAATATTAAAAACTATTATTTCGATCTCGAAATCAAAGTCGCATCTCAGCCTACAATTTTGGGAATACCATCATAAGTATATAAAAAATATAATCCTTTTGTCACAGTTGGCAATCATATCCTGGTGCAAGTAGCTTTGTGGTAATATATTTATATGTATTACATTAAATACACAGAAGCGGTTGAGGAAAATCTTACATACGCTGTGCGTAAGCTTATTTGAATAATGATTTCGAGTTAACATTTTTACCCAATCATCCTGGTGGTCATATTATATTTTGCCAGTTTTTTTTTCCTGTGATGGCAAAGTGACTGTATTACAACAGATGGTAAGCGTGGTAGAATCATGACATTAAATAAAATTAAATTTGATTTTTGTTAATAGAATATATTATTATGCTAATCACAGACGTATGAAGTATTACTAAACAACGCACAGCCATTTAATGTTACGACCAGATCCAAAGCGGTCCTGCTTGAGAAGCCCCGGCGAAACAAACGCATTGGGCTTACATTACTACTGGAACTGCGCGGCATTAAATAATGAAAGCCTACACTGGCCAAAGGATGGTTATTTTTTGCGAATTTTCTCTGTAAATTCCAGGCATAGAATAACTCAAGCTTTTCCTAAAAAAAAATAGTCGCTTAGAACTCACTTCACTCAGTCGAAATATAGACCAACTTAGGTGCAAGCACATTCTTCAATCAACATCAATTAATCACACCAAAAAGCGCTACGTATATACATCCCGCTATGAATAGTAACTATACCACGCAACCAGACAAACCTCTTCAATGAAATGAAAATTATTCGTAGGCGCGTAACTTAGCGCTTAGATTAATTTACGCGGTGCGTTGTCATCGTAAGTGGCGTCTGTTTGTTTATGTAACATTTAAATGAACGTAATTAGGATTAATGTTGCGCATCCAGGTGTGAATCACCAGCGCCTACGTCCGCAGACCGATCTTGAGACGAGCCAAATAAGCATACGATAGTGGTGGGCTTTTACAATCATTATGCAGGGCCGTGAACTGTGATTAGGAGTATCGTAAGATTAATGAAAATTGTTAATCATAATTGAAATGTACCGCACCTGACAGTATATGCAGTGGAGATAAGAAGTGATTGAACTGTAATTGCAACATTTCTATGTAATAGTTCATACCTTTTTTGGGTCAGTTGGAAAGCTGTTAAAGTCCCCTAGCAGTACTTTAAGGAGACCAAACGAGGTATATCTATCTCACTGGCCTTTCAACCTGATAATATGGCTTGGTTAATAAAAATCTGGAGGCCTATTTGAAGTCGGATAAAATATGTTCGATCCTAGAAATATTGCATAAGACACGTTTTACATCTTGAGTCCTGTGGTCAATTACCTACAGGATTTAAGTGGCCTACAAACAGAAATGTGAGGCTTCAGTTTTCTTAAATTTTATTAACTTCAAAGATATAAGTGATAGATTGACTCTAGATGATACTTTGAAATGCTCGACCTCATTACTCCCACAATTCCAATCAAACAATGACTCACAAACACGTTAATCCTTAAAAACACCTCTTTATTAAAAGCAAAATATCCCTTGAAAGATGTGTTTAATAGCATAATTTATTTAGCCAGCACTAGTGGAACAAATCTGTTGCAGCTAATAGGTCGGTAGCTAAGCGCTAAACGCTGTGCCCGCCAACGAACACTATAAATTCAGAGGAGGCTCCCCATTAATTTGAAACGAGAACCCCGGGGAAATGACCGCGGCGTGAAGGTGAAAGTTTCTTAAATACTGTATAGGAAGTTGTCTAGGCCTTTATTGAATACATGCACCTGATTTTTGAGGTTTATGTTACCGCGTTTTTGTAACACGCCTTTTTGTAAGACAGAAAGATGTTGATGGTTTCGCTATCAATCAATCAAATCAGTAGCAAATTATTTTATTAACACAATTATTGTAATTTTTTTTGTATAAAATATTGTGATAAATTATACAAGTAAACTTAAATTATTATACTTAACGATACACCAAAATAATTTGTTTAAAGTGCTATGCAGTCTATAAGTATTTGAAAGCTAGACAAAATAACGAAAAGATGCTGGTTTGGTCATCGTTTTATGACAGATCTTAGAATGGTTACAAAATATTTGTATTAGAACTCAGTGATCTTAATACATGTTTAATTTTTGTAGCTGGTATTATGGATTTGACTTTTGCATTGCTGATTTATTTGTAATTTTATTGTAGTAGCTAAATAGTTTGAAGCTTGTCTTGGGATCGAATCTTAGCGTCATAATTTTACTCTTTGAAAAATAAAATCAACGTTTAATTTGAAATAAAATAGCCCGTTATCACTACATAGTATAAAACAAAGTCGCTTTCTCTGTCCCTTTGTATGCTTAAATCTTTAAAACTACGCAACGGATTTTGATGCGGTTTTTTTAATAGATAGAGTGATTCAAGAGGAAGGTTTATGTGTATAATACGTGCATATTAGTGTAGAGAAATTTATTTGCACCCGGGCGAGGCTGGGCCGGGCCGCTAGTTTAATATAATTCTAAGATCCATACATAAATTATATTCTAATCTCAGCCATTTATTTAATAAGTCCACATCAGATATTAAATCCATCTAAAATTTACTTCACATAAGTAAATAAACTTACCATTTATTTACATCACAGCGTTCTGATTTTTCCAAACCATCCTTTGTTTTCCTTGCGTAATTTATTATCTACCTCCATTTATCAGATTAGGGTTGGTATAATATGTTTATCTACCATGTTTCCTGTCTAGACGATCACTGCGGCGTAAGGGCAAGAGTTTACTTAGAAAATGAGGTCGCGGGTTCGATTTCCAAAATATAAATGTATGTAGTGTGGGTTTGAATGTGCAAAATATGCTTACAATTAAAGGTCTCTGGAGTAATGCAAGTTGAAAACTTTATTTTCATACATCATTGTAATCCCCAATCTCTTCTTATTACATTTATAATATTCTTGTAACATTTAAATGTATTTGTTTATGAATTTTAAATGTGCTCGGCACGTGTGGTATAAAATAAGTCTTCACCGTATACGTCTTTCGTACTTCCTCGTCTTCCAGACTGTTCTCTCTATATTCCGTCCTTGCATACTTCAACATCTTAATCACTCATCCTTTAACTCTTTCCGTCTTAAATACTTTCATTAGTCATCTCTTTCACACAAACCACGTTCCATATCAGTCATACGTCAACGTTCCATTATACTCATCTTTTATCATAACATTCAAATCCTACATGTATGTTCATATTTTTACTTAATTTAATTATTTTTCTTACTTTACCTTCGCTATCTTCCACAAATGTATATCTAGTAAAACAGCTAACATAAAGCGTAAATATGCAATGTTACGAATTCTTTCTGCCTCTGCATTACAAGTATAGCTTAGCACAGGGCAGTGATTAAATGAATCCTGTATTAATTAAGCAAGAATATGTTGTATTTTCTTTTGATAAATAAAATAATTCTTATTACTTCCATCAAGATATATCATCTTATTTTAATCAATAAATACACCCAACAGTCACATATATAGTTCTAACCCCACACGAAGATTAAGATTGAGTCTTGTGTCATGGGTATGAGGAACTACGGGAGACTTGTCGGTCTCACAAACACCCAGACCCGAAACATATACCTATGGATCACACAAATATTTATCTCAGTGCGGGGATCGAACCAGAGGCCTCACGTTTCAAAGCCGACTTCTAACCAACAGCGCACAGACGCAGTCCTCAATAAAGTAACTTGCTTAAAATATTGCCTTTGAAAAATACCAATATATTATAACTCTAAACCAAACCACATCCCAACTCCAAACTTATACTTCCAACCCAATGTCACTTTCAAAATCCCAGACGCAGTTTCGTCTTGCCCGTCACAACCGTGAGCTAGGCACCATTCCGTTTACTTACACCCACGCTCGGTTCACATCGCGTTACTCATCAGTTGCAAAACCTCGGCTAATAAGACGCCGCTCATTGAAAATTATGCCTTCATGTCTGTATGTTTGATTTGATTTATTTATGTCTATATTTACTGTGGTTTGAAGGTTTGTTTGGGGAATATTGATTTGTGTTGATTAATTGTTTGAAATGTTAACTTGGAAGACTGAATTTTCTTAAGGGTAAAGAGTACTTTGCTATTGTAGAGTTTTTTTCTTTGGATATAGTTAAAAAATGAAAACGGTATAACACGGGAGATTTAATTGATAACCTTTTTCTTTATACCTTTAAAACCTTATACTTATGTACCTTTGTATCTTTAAAAGATCCTTCAAGTGAAAACCGAAAATATAAATATAACGGGGAAACTCATATACTTTAAAGATTGTATTGGTACCACCGCAAACTCTATTTCGTCCGCCAAACAGTAGTGTAAACGCTCTGTTGTGTTCTGGTAGAAAGACATTGTAGCCAGAGTAACTACTGGAAATATTGATACTTAACATCGAAATTCGGGATGGCAAGCACAGTGGAATACCAGGCATTTGCAATTCATGGTATTGTTTGGTCATGCTATTGTCCGTGAGAGGTCGTATGGCCTGACATCAGGCTAATGGCATGCTCATCTCGCCATTTATGGCAATAAAAAAAAACAACAGTTTTCAAAGTCAAAGTCCACAAACCTGCAGTAGCTCAAAGTTATGGACTTCAGACTAATTCCTCAGTACAGGTGTATTAAGGCTTCCGATGGTACGGATATGGTCTATTTTATTGATAAGTAAAGCAAGTGCCCAAACCTAGTCGATCCAAGCCTAATGGTTCTCACATCCAGTATTTGTGGGCCTGTTCAATCAACATTGTTTAGGGCCGCGGAATCTGGCGGGCCTTACAATGCATTTCGGAATTTGTTATTCAAAGTGCCGAGAGGATTGATTAAATGTTAACTGCAACGCTTTGGATTCATTTTATAAGTATTGTGTTCCAATATATTGAATATTGCATTTGATTTCGTCATATAAAGTTTCCTTGGCTAGCATTAGACCTAATGTTGGTATGGCGAAATTATCGATAGGTTTGTGTATCATTTGCCAAGCATTGCTTGGTTATTTATGGTGTTTGTTTGGTCCGTGAGCGGTCGTATGGCTTACCTTTTGCGAATGACATGGTCGTCTCAACATTCACTGCTATAGCTATAGCTCAAGACACGTTTTACACTTTGAGTCTCGTAATCAATTACCGACTGGATACAAGTGGCCTACAATCAGGAATGTGGGGATCCAGATATCTTAAATTTTATTAACTTAAAATATAAAATTAGTGCGTGGTGGCCTGTTAGTAAACGGACTAGACGCGACTGCCAACATGTTTACGGTGGTCGAGGATTTAAATCCCAGAACACCTCTGTCTTCAGAGTCATATGTGTATTTGTTACGGGCAATTTGATAAGTCCGGGCACTATTAATAAAGGCATAATAATAGCAATTATATTACGACCATCCGTCTTGGCTCGATCTACATCTGGTATCCTTACTCGAACGCTTTGGCTTATTTCTGCAATAGGACATTTTGCAATTGAACGCGCCAACATTTTTTCAGCTTGCTTATCAAGACACTGACTTTTTACATGGGCCACGGGCCATCGGGAATTATTAATAATGGCCAGTCAAAGTGATAAATTAATCACTTTGCTCATCGCTCTTGGGCATTATTAATAATGGCCAGTCCTTATTAATAAAGCCCAGTTAATTACGTTGCCCGTAACATATTCACTGTCAATCACCACAAACCATAAAAGGGAAGAAAAAATCGCAAGGAAGTTGCATTCCATGGCGAATTCCATTCCATTGTAAGATTTTCTATGGTAGATATGTTAAGTCAACACGCACTCAGTCAGAGTGGTGGACTATACAGCCTAACCCCTCTGAAATGTATTCTGGATTGTAGAGGAGGCCTGTTCCCTGCAGTGGGACCTATATGAGATGATACAGTACAGTTTATAAATAAATCTATGGCGTGAGAATTTCTCCTGCACAGTGGCAGACTGATATCCAGGTCTTCTTAATGTATTGTATAGGAAGCCCATGATTGCTAGTAACCGTATTTAGGTCGATATGATCCTAAATGTTTCATATTCAACTAGTTACTCATATCTCTCACCGCGCAGCTATTAAGTAATATATTCGTGCAGTCTTCTCGCGATATAAGTAGATATGTGAATGTCAGCCAGGCGGACATCGCTTTGCATACGGAATCACACCAAAGGGCGTTTTAGACACGCATTTGACATTACCGTGAACCAATCACGTTTAAAAACTAGTTGGGAATGTTTTAGGTTTTTAATGTATGAAGACAAAGGATTTTATGACCTTCGTTCTGTCCTTTCTGAGTGTCTTTCTATACTAGACCTTTTATGTGGTTTGATATGTATCAGAAAGTAATAGATTTTAAATAAATAATAGCTGTATAAAAGGATCCCATCAAAAACATCCTGTAAAAAAATCCAAGTCTCGTAGCTCAGTTTTTCTACCGCAAAAAGTTATGAGATCCATGTAATACCAAGTCGATTAATTTATTTAGTCCTTGCTTAAGTGACGTTCTGTATAAAGTTATTACGTAAGTTATTATTATATCAATATTAAAAATTCTTTACGTTTTAAATAAATAGATCGACTTGGCCATCGCATGAAACCATTACGTATCGTACAATTTATACATAATGCTACTGGCTCTGATTATTAATGTTCTTTCTTTCATGGTAATTGATATTTTTGAGCTATTTAGTCTATTTATTTGCAAGTTTTTCTTCGTCATGTTTTTCTAGAGGAATGTTGTACAGTTTCATGGGCTGAATACACCCTTTCCATCTCTTTACCCCCTCCTGTTATGCCTCATATATAATATATATAGATACCAATCTACAACTATTATTCCATTATATACGGGTACGATGATTCATTAACTGCAAATGTAACTTTGTAATCCTATACATTTATATGGGGTTACAAAGTTATTCACGCAGTTGGTGTGTCTAGAAAACTAGACAGAAATTATGAAATGTTTAAATTTTCCATTACTGTAGACACTAAACACTAATCATATTCTAAATTTGAAGGTTCTATGTCTGCTAGAAGTGCCTTAGACTTTTGATGATCGGTCAGTCAATCAGTGAGTGACAAAATTACGAAAGTTTGACAAGTTATAATTCTTAAAGTACTAGTTCAAATTGAATGAAATTTTAAATATACCGTGTTTATATAATGCTTACTTAGTAACTGAAAATTCAGGCTTCTTGCTTTAACCACAACGAAGTTATGGGGGGTTGAAAATGGTCTGAATTGCTTCGAGAAAAGGATGGTACGACTGTGCCGCTTTTTAGCTCGACTTGGAGGGGGCACTGCCGTACCCCCAGATTTAGTAACGGTTGATTGCTTTGATTTATTGGTGCTTTTATTTAATTAGAAAAAATACCTTGTAGTGACGTATTTTTTAAGTATTGAATCTTTATCAGATTATATTAAAACTAACGCACATATTTCACGGCAATCGTATAAAATTCGAATACAATACCCTGGCATTCAATAGCACCAAATTCTAGATTCAAAAACAAAACAAAAGCAAGGGTCAGACTTGTTATAAACATGCCGGCACGTGCCGACACGCTCGCTAAACGTCACGATAATATCGCTCGCGTGGACTACCCTTTACTCACCGCAATTAAAGTATACGGGTAGTTTAGTACTGGTATTTGTATGATGATAAAAAAGCCAGCTGACATAACTTACGTGATATTTATCTGAAGGTTTGACCGAGAGTTGTGGCCAAATTGTAATAATCCTGCTTATATTACAATAATAGTAGGCACAGACGTGAACTTTTCAAGTTTGTTATAGTTGACAAATCATTAAACAGTTAAAAAATACTATATTATGACAAAAATCATGAAATTACCATTAACTGCAAGTGCATTTATTAAATTTTGTTACACTTTTACACCAAATAGATAAAAATGCACAGTCAAAACTCTACGTTATCAACATTAAAGAATATGTAATTGTTAATGGCAGAACATTTATTACCTTCTCTACCTAACCACGCTATTAGACAAATGCATTTTCAAAAATGGAACCATTATTTTTTTTATCTAATCACGAAATCAGCCGGTACCCTCATTGGCGGGTGGTACTGGCAGGCACGAGGTATTGACCGGCGGCCACCGCACAATACCGTCTCCGGTCACGGGTCACTTGGCTCAGGTGGAACGCTTTTTGAAACTCAAACGCTCTTTTTTCTTATTTCAAAAATGCAAATTCGCAATCATATTTTTAATTGAAATAATAATTAAATAATTGAAATAAAACGACATTTTATTTTGCATGTCTCGTAAGTGCAAAGTAAGTCGCACTCTTTTTCCGATTTGAATCCATGACACTGTTACTTTGGATATTAAGAAATTGCGTTCCGTGAGAAACTCTTGACATAATCCTTATCTCCAAATGTATGATATATACCTTTATGAAGATAATAAATTAAACAATGTTTATTAAACCCACATTTACACAAATAACTTCTGAGACGCTCAATTATTTTTAATATTAAGTACCTATTACAGACTTTATGATAAAAGTTCCTTTGCCATTCTTTAAAAATAATACAATAACAAGTGACAAGAGGGGTGATTTCCATGGCCAGCAGCACGCAGTAAAAATAAAGTGTTTCAGAGTGTGGTACGAGCCGGCACCACCTATTGACCGGCGGGTGAGGCGCGTCCTTCGAACCTAATAACATCTTATTTGGAGCTTTGACTTTTCAGTTACTTCGTGCCATTTACTGGATGTATCTATGTATATTTAACCATATAATATTGATTTACAAAATGTAGACAAGTAAGTTTGTTTTTAAATTTACCAAATCAATTATGAACATTTAAAATGTCTGTTTGAAAATACGTAATTTTCGATTTTCTTTAAACTTTTTATTTTAACACCTGTAATATACTAACTTGGAAAATTAGTATAAATTATCAACGTATTTAAAACCACATACACGCAAAAAATCCTTAATACAAGTCAGCTTCCTCATAAGACGCAAAAAGGTATTCTGCGTACAAAACAATCGTTAACGTCGGCGACGCGTCAATCATTACGCCACCTCGCACCTCTGACCCGTGGTCAAGTTCGAGTCGAGTAGACTGCACGCGCTGAGCCCGTGCGCATGCCTTCTTAATTTAAATAAATGTCATTTAATTTTAATATAATATGTTTTTTTAATTTGGAATTTTATTAATTTTATTTTTAATTCAACTTGTTTTATGTTTGGATTTATTTATCGAATAGTAATTGATTAGTTTTAAAATAGTATGCTAATTTTGTACTTATATTTTATTATTCACAATTTTTGTACATATTTTTATCTTCTTCATTTTTATTATTATTCTTTCTAAATACTGCATGTTTTCTTAACGAAAATAAGATTGTAATACCATTGTCGAACATTTGTTATCTGTAAGATAAGTATAGACTCTATACCATAAACAAACTGATATCCCATAACTCTACCCATACATACAAATGACCCTAGATGCCAAGGTCACTAGATATAACTAAGAATTTACATACAAACACCAATAATGACCATACGCTCAACGGGGGTCACTTTTTGTTCCATATAGCCTTTATAATTATACACTTAATGATTTTTCCTATATACGGTAATAGTGAACTTTATAGCAATGGATTATGAGTGATAATTGAATGACGTATTATTGCAAATTTTCCCATAAGCAAATTATATATTTCTTTTTTAAAATTTCGAAACAATGCTGTAATAAATGTACATAGATAAAATGACTTTTACAAAATGTGTGTAGAAATAAAAAAAAGCAACTATCTTAGACTAAAACAATTATCTTAAGACTGTTATAAATATTAATGTATAATCATTTCATAAGATATATAAAAGACCAATGTCCCCTTACCAAAGAGGAATTAACAACAATCGTGGACAATCCTTAAGACTATTGGAATCTCGTTCGATTCTTAAATAAGATATTTTTAATCTAAAGAAGAAATAATAATCTGTATCAGCCCATTTACGTCCCACTGCAGGGCGTGGGGATCCTCTACAATCGAAAGTACGATTGAGAGTGGTTAGATTATAAATTATAATTAGTTTTTAAAAATGTTAACACATAACAACAACCAGCGTTTGCTCTTGGAAGAACCTAGACATTTCAAACTATGCACTCTCTGCTCTACAATATTCAAAATCGTTCAAAACTACTGCAAAAACTACCAGTTGAGTCTCAAAATCTGTCACAGCTGCAAAAACAGAAACAAGACCATAGCAATACGACACTCGTTATCTCGATCTACTATCGAACTATTGACATAATAGAAATTAAAATCACAATTACACGCTATAGATTTGAATGGCTTTAATACCATTATTTTCTTCGAACACTATTGTGAATGGTGAAGCAAGGTAAATATTTTGACAAAAGTCCGTTGCGCTATTGAATTACTGAAGGACATCGCTTAGGCTAATAGGTTCGGCAAAAAAAATGTTGTCTTTTATAAGACGTGTGAAAATGAGATGTAAAGGTTTTTTTGGGAATTTAGATACTTTTAAGTATTTAAGTGACATTTTCTGATGGGCAAAGACGATTAAGCAGTTGATGTTGATCTAATAGATATAATAAGTTGGAAGATTAATAATTTACATATAGACATCTATTACGCGTAAGATAAAGGCCTTGATAAACTATGATAAACACCAGAAAAAAAAACAGATTATTTGATATCCTCATCAAAAGTTCTTAACACTAAATATCATTTTTAATATTTCATTGAAACGAAAACTTAGGGATCATATTAAAATTTGTAATAGCACGAGAATCGAACACACGACCATTCCGTCAATATTTTAACCAACCACTCCGCGGTAGCTGTCAATATTTAAAATAATAAAATTGGTTACTATACACGTTACACTCTCCATTAATATCGTTTAAACCAGCTTACATTGTGTGGAAAGTTAAAAGATTAAAGGATTATCCTCTTAACCTTGTATCTGTTGACAATTCGCCAAAACGTATTCTCTACCATGAATTATACAAACAAAGCCACTGGTCATAAAGCAATTTGCAACTGACCACAAACAACCAGTGTAAAATGAACTACCAGGTTTAAATATAATATTACAATGTGCAAAACGGTTGGAGGTCTCCACGAATTTGATGAAAACATAAAGAGCCCCTGTCGAAACATCGGGATTCCAAATTGAAATAAAAGTAAAACAATGGCTACGCGGCCCGAATCACAAATGACTGAGTGGTGTGGGCGCCATGTGGGTTGGAGGTCATGTACGTTCTAAATTTAAATTTTGAATTTCGAATCCCTTTTCGTAGTTGCGCAACCATGGTTGCATCGGTAATCAAAATGTAATTAATTTTTTACCTCCGCCCGCGACTAGATTACGTGGACCTTATGTGATTATTGCGGAACTTCGAGACAGAACGAGGTAAAATGTGGACGAAGGTTGAATCGACATTAACCTACAGCAGTTATGTTACTTTACAATTAGTTGTTTCCATGAATTTGTACGAAATAAATACAAAAAAATATATAGTAATAATAGTAGTATATTATAGTTGTACTATTTTGTTTAGATTTGTGTTAAGTCCCACCAGTTCGAATTGGGTAATATAAAATACCTGTAATGACTGTGTGTGTATTAAATAAATGAATAAATTATATTTGAGTAACAAAAATCTAATTTCATGGAAAACCCAAAATAAAAAATAAAAACTATGGGAGGCTCTTATTGATAGAATAATTGCCTAAAATTGCATCCTATTGACCATAATATGGCCACAACGGAAAATGTAACTTGCTCTCCAACGCAACTCAAAATTGAGACCAACAGGATTTCGGACACTGCATACTTTTATTTTTATTTACAAGTTTATTCACAAAAACTGCCCAGAATATAAAATAATCTAAGTACATTTTTGCATGAAACGACTTTATGCTAAACAGCTGACAGATCACGCATAAAATAAAATAAATATTGTAACAATGAACAAAACGTCTTCATTACAATGAGTTTCGGCACTGGCCGCATACAATTGGTAAAAAAAGGAATATAGAAAATGAATAATTTCCACAATAACATTCGTGCGGGGAGCGTGTGTGTCAAACAATGACGCCAACAATCCCACTTTCGCGGTTCAACCAAATGTTGCCATTGTGACGGCTCGACGAAATGCACTGGAGGTGTTCACGATTTTGTTTATTAAAATTGGTGCATCCAAAAGTTTGTCTTCTCATTAGTCACAGCTCTTCAGTTTACGCCATCCTAAACGATTTCCATAAACAACTGTAGGATGTAGCTTATATTCAGATAGAAATCGCACGGTCCATGTTTTATATTATATACTTGTTTTGTGAAATAAATAAATAAAAGCACCCAATAATCACATACATTACACATCATTCTGACCCTACACAAAGATCGAGTACTGTGTCGTGGGTATCAGAAACTGTGAGAGAGACTTGTCACTAACACCCAGACCCGTAACAAATACCCGTAAATCACCAAATTTTTTCTTTGTGTTGACCATGTTTACTTCCAGCCTTTTTCTAAATACTAAATGTTTGTTGCCGTCTTTTGCAAATCCGCACTAGGCCAGGATGGTGGACTATATGGCCTAACTACTCTCAATTATACTCTCGATGTGCCTTACAGTGGGATGTATATGGGCTGTTACAGTTTTTCTGCCTTTTTAATGCGCCTGTTGCGATGCCATTTATACAAACGCAGTTTCCAGTTGTAAAAACACTGCTGGAACGTTTTGTAAACCATCTTGAGTTCGGCTCGCGATTTACTTTTATTTCTTTTGTTCAAAGACGCTGGCTATTTAGGCTGGAAAATAAAGAATCCATTGCCATATCTTGAAGAATAGAGCAATTATGACGTCACAGTATTGTTCGGTGTATGTTCTTTCTCTCAAGATGGAAGTTACATATTTCTGGGATAAGTTATATTATGCAAAAATATTTTTTCTGCTATTTCTTATGTCGAAAATATATAAATAATAATAATTCAAAAGTATGTTCGTCAATGTATTTATCTTTCATGCAGCAATAGAGTACGAGATCGACAGTATTTTTGCACTAAGGTTAAGGACGCAAAAAGTGACCGAAATAAATAACCTCTTCTTCTGAAAATATGCTTCTGTTTAGGAGCAGGTACGTCACTATGTTTGTTTATTGTAACATTTGAATATATTAATGATCAAATACGAAACACAAAATATGTTTCCGAGATATATCACGAAGTATTTTGTTTCAAGTATCAAGAATTACGTTTCAAGAATAAATGGTGCTTAATAACTATTTAATTAATAATCAAAATAGATCTTGCTTGCACATTTTAAAATATTTATCACTTTTATCGTACCTTACTATGACATGTTGTTTTAATTAATGAACTAAAATATCCACAAGTCGTGTCCACTCCACGACATCGTTGTTCAAGTCGAAGCAAATTACACTCGGACAGGGCAAGTATACGTTTCGCATTGTCAATAGAGTGATTACCACACGGTATCCTTGGCACCGAGCACCAAGTGAAACTGCACTGGCCATTGCTCATTTATCATTCAATTTTGTGTTTATAACTCAATTTTGTTTTGTCTTTTTGTATTAAATTTAGTTGTGTGTTTTGATCTTGGATTCATAAGTTTCGTTTACTTGTTACTGTTGTGAAGGTCTGGATTAGATTTCCGTATAGTGCTATTGCTGACATTTTGAAATTCAAACTTTGGATTTTGTATGAAATGAATGAATGCATGCCATAAAAGAATATAAATCATTTTTTTTACTTGTCTTACATCTTATATCAAATTTAAGGTAAATACGTCTTTGCGACGTATCTATTAGAAAGTTATGAAACAAATTTGTTTTTAAATTAAGTCTTTCTGTTCTCTAATTTGTTACTATTGTATGACATTCAGTTTCACTAAGACAACATATCGGACGTCCGCCTACAAAGTGGACGGACGACATGGTTAAGGTTGTAGGAAGTCGCTGGATGCAGGCCGTTTCCAACAGGTCTATGTGGAGATCTTTGGAGGAGGTCTATGTTCAGCAGTGGACTTCCTATGACTGTAGAGAAAGAGAGAGAGAAAAGTACTCCATTTTGAGTTTCATGGCTTGGATTCGATTAAATTGTGGTCATGGCTTTTTTGGTTTTCTAAAATCTTAAATCCTCGCTTAATTCACGTAATGCAGCTACTTAAATTTTTCTTGTGTAGTTATGATGTAACATAAATTGCATTTGTAGCATTAGTATTCAGAAAGTCATTCACAAAGCCTTGCATTGTTTACTAACTAATCAATGCCTACGTCAACACTGTTTATTTTGATAATGTAACTTATCCATAGCGATGTTGCTGTCTGCATAACATTTTTGTATCCTGATACATTTTCACATCAGGTTTTTTATTTTTCAGCAACATATTTCTTAGTTAACTCGAATTTGTGAATATTAATAATGTATGTAACTTTTCGTATTTTAATTAAATAAACTCATAATAATTTACGCTTGACTTAACCATATGAAATAGTAATCTCATCAAATCGTTGTCATCACTTTACAAAAAATATAACTTAAATTTAAATTTAAAGATAACGATACGAATCCACACATATCATCATCATCATCATCATCATATTAGCCACAGGAAGTCCACTGCTGAACATAGGCCTCCCCCAATGATCTCCACAATGACCTGTTGGAAGCGGCCTGCATCCAGCGACTTCCTGCGACCTTAGTCAGATCGTCCGTCCACCTTGTAGGCGGGCGTCCGACACTTCGCTTGCCTGTACGTGGCCTCCACTCGAGAACCTTTCGGCCCCAACGGCCATCGGTTCTACGAGCAATGTGCCCGGCCCACTGCCACTTCAACTTGCCAATCCTATGGGCTATGTCGATTTGCCGACGATATTGTAGTCTTGGCAGAATCGCTGGAAGACCTTAGCACTATGCTCGAAGACCTTAATCGAGTCTCCCAACAGGTGGGTCTTAAAATCCACACATATGCAGGCATAAAAATACTAAAGTAACAGTAAAAAAAAATGAAAATGTAATTTTACTCAATCCAACCCTCCAAAAGAGGTTACGCAAAAGAAATAGAAAAACAATATTGGAGTAAACACTCAATTGTATGGTCCAAATGACCCTTATAGAATAATTAGCCATATACCCGGGGGCTGAGGTACCATTCTAAGTAAATTCCTGAGCATTGCGGTCGGTGTGCATGTCGATTAAGTATTTAGGGTTTGGTCAAACTTTCACTCGGTTTTTTTTGGCAAAGTGACAACAGTTGGTGGGCAAACGGCATGTCATTATTAAGGACAAAAGCGGTAATTTTTCGCGAATGTTGGTAACATGTTTCGAGTTATTTTTAATACCAACGTTCATGCCTGATGGTGGTAAGTTTGGTTCTGCCTAAATATATGCTATTCTACTCAATACACCCAACAATCACATACATGATTCTGACCTTATACTAATAGACCAGGGTCAATAATTTTTAAAACCAAAAAAAATAATAGTAGGATGAAACCCATTAGAATAGGAAAGGAATATTATAAAAATGAAAGGAAAAATAATTTACGGGCGATCTGAGGTCGGGAAGGGGGTGGGGGTGAGTTTTTAAGGGTAAAAAACGGTTTTTCTTGATTTCCGGCAAAACTAAAAGTCCTATCGAAAAAAGTCGAATGGCAAAGTTGTAGGTAATAAAAAGATCTAAAACTTTTGTATTTACACTTTTTTCACAAAACCTCTAAATTTATGTGAAAAATTCAAAAAACCAAGATTTTGGTTTTTTATTTTTATCTTTTACAAAAAAAAACTTTCTTTAACGCAATTTTGTGAAAACTTACCTTTCTATGTCCAAAATACGCTGTAATTTATTTGATCAAAAATATTTATTTTTTCGCCTTATTTTGAATTAATATCGAAAAAGCACCCTAATTTTCAATCGAAAATTCACCTGTCAAAATATCAGCTTTTTTCAAAAAGTTGGTATGTTTTCTGTTTGTTGAAATCTCTACTTTCCGATGGAGAAAAAAAATATATATGTTACTTTAGTAAATCTTCTCAGAAAATGCAAAGCAAAGCTGCTTTTTTATTCCATACACTTGCTTATCATCTGCCTTATTGCAGATGATACAAACAGATTCATCCATACTGATAATCTGAAAACACAAAATCGACTTAATAATGCCTTCACTATTTTATGGTGAGTATACACCCATGAAAACAAATATATTTAAGAAATAAATGTCAAAATGTATAAAAAATATATTATAAATATATTAAAAACAGCAGCTTTGCTTTGCATTTTCTGAGAAGATTTACTATAGTAACATTTTTTTTTTTCACCGGAAAGTAGAGATTTCAACAAACAGAAAACATACCAACTTTTTGAAAAAAGCTGATATTTTGACAGGTGAATTTTTGATTGAAAATTAGGGTGCTTTTTCGATATTAATTCAAAATAAGGCGAAAAAATAAATATTTATGATCAAATAAATTACAGCGTATTTGGGATATAAAAAGGTAAGTTTTCACAAAATTTTGTTGAAGAAAGTTTTTTTTTTGTAAAAGTTAAAAATAAAAAAGCAAAATCTTGGTTTTTTTGAATTTTTCACATAAATTTCGAGGATTTGTGAAAAAAGTGTAAATACAAAAGTTTTAGATCTTTTTATTACCTACAACTTTGCCATTTGACTTTTTTAGATAGGACTTTTAGTTTTGCCGGAAATCGAGAAAAACCGTTTTTACCCTTAAAAACTCACCCCCATCCCCTCCCGACCTCAGATCGCCCGTAAATTATTTTTCCTTTCATTTTTATAAAATTCCCCTCCTTTTCTAATGGGTTTCATCCTACTATTTTTTTTCACTTTTTATTATTTTTAAAGGCTTCTTTCTACCCTGGTCTATAAGATCAAATCTAATATCGTGGGTATCAGCAATTACGATAGACTTTTCGGTCCCTGCGATACTAGTGGATCGCTCAAACATTTTTCTTGCTGCGGGTATTGAACCCGTGGTCTCTCGTTTTTCAGCCCACATCTGGTCAATTGCACCACGGAGGCTGTGTTTAGATTATTTTGGATTAGAGAAAGGTGGGAAATAAATGTACGTTATTGAAGCTGTGAAATCATTGACATTCGTTTGTTGCACGACTAGTGTGCAAACATGACGTGATTGCTATTATAATATGACTTGTTGGACTAATGTCTTTAATAACAAAACTTAACATTTTTATGTATGTAGGTCAACAGATTGACCACTTACATTCGAGGACTAATTATAGGAGAAAAGATCTAAGAAACCAAGGTTCTACTAAATAAGGATTTTGTATTAGCCCAGACTTCCCCCTCAGGCCACAGGCCTCCTCCACAATCAAAAGTAAGAATGAGAGAGGTTAGGCCATATAAAATGAGGGTTATTCAACTCGAATTCTTAATCTACGGGTTTTAAATTCAAACATAATAGAACATTATATAAATAACCACCGTAATCGTAATACTGTAGTCATAACTTATCACGCGGAAACCACGCGAATTTTAACAGGATACAATTAAATAAATATAATAATAAGTAAACAAACCCAATAGCCACGTACATATTTCTGACACCACAACAAGATCAATTTATATCAGAAACTCCTACAGACTTTTGGGTGTCTACAGTCAGAACCGAGGCAAAAGCCCGTGGGTCACACAAACATTAAATTTGTCTCAGAGCAGAGATCGAACCCGTAAGCACTCGTTTTACAGCTGGCGTATAACCTACTGCGCCACACATACCTATATTGTAAGATATCTGTTGCACATTATCTCTAGTCGATCCTCTTTATTTTCCGTCGTCTTGTTGGGTCAGGATATTTGTGACATCAAAACTCCTCTTAGTTTCTAATACCCACAACATGAGACTCGATCTTATTGCAGAGTCAAAATATGTATGTGACTGATAGGTGTGTTTATTTATTTTATTTTCACTTCTGACTCGCACCAAACGGCCAATTCACAATACGAAAGAATGAATGATGACGCGAGCACAATAAGGCAGAGTTGTTACGTTTAATTGGTTTTGTCTAGCCATAATGAGAGGTAAACGGGTTGTAATTAATGAACTCTGGAGCGGGTCGTTGCTAAACGGACTCGGCCCACGACCTGCGTAGGATAGTAGACTTTTACTGAAGGTATCGGTGGGTAGAGAAGTGATTTACGGAACTAATCTAAAAACATCTTAAATTCAAGGTTGTATTAACAGTCTTGACTACAGGAAATCCACCAATGGGCATAAGACAAATCAGCTATGACTTGTAGTAATCAATATGCTTGGTGAGTCTATCTAATAAAATGTATGTTTAGTTATAAGTGCACTGGGACGTATATGAGCTGATGAGGACGGATAATGATACAATATGATAAAATTGAAGTCGTTTTGGGTCAAGCAAAGATTCATATATAGATTAGTACTAAAATAACTTTTGAGTTTTAAGCTGTACAATTCTTACTTCTAGTCGTTTTGTTTTGACTTGTTGGCTATGATGGAATTAGTATGCCTATTGAATAGAATATAGATATAGAATCTTGAGCGATGGCCGATGAACCATCATTTTTACATAGTATAATTTAGTCTTCAATTGATTTGATTTGATTTGACAGTCATAAAGTGTTAACACTGTATGTTTCACCGGACATGCTGAAATTAAAAAAATACAATTAAAATACCAAAGCAAAAATTAAAATAAATATTACATAAACAATTTACTATACGATTATACTACAGTTCATCTCACCCACGATTAAACTTTTTGATGCATCGAAAAAGCTTTGAACTTTTAAAATTCGTTCAAAAATGAACCTTAATTACTGAAGCAAAAGCTCCAATAGTATAAATATAATAATCACTCATAGTTACGAATGTGTACAAATGATTAATGAATGTAAATTAATTGTTGTGATTATCAAATTAATTACGATCTTCTTTGTTATGTCGGTCAAGGCAGGCTTACGACTAAGCCTATGTCATTTGGTATATGATTTTCGAAAGGCTATTGTTAATACTAGATCTGCTGTACGTTTTGCGTAATGTCGTTTAGTTTTATTTCTTTATTAAACTCCCTATTATACAAACCGTGACGTACGAGGTTCGTTTCTGAAGTGGGGCAATGAGTAATGTAGATTTTGCAATTCAATTAACACTCTTTAATTGATTTCGGGTGTACTCACATTAAGTACAATGTGGATACAAATATATTTTATCTATTCTCTTGTTTAGATCTAATCTTCCTTGATCAACACTCAAATGTATAATCTTGAAATGGCCGATTTCTCATGACGAATACAAGTTTATGGATTGAAGAATATAGTTTTGACTGTTCTATTTAATATCAGCCCGGAGTCCAAGGAACATGCAAGGCGGAATGTTGATGTCCTGATGGCACTTTTTTCTATGGAGGTAAGGCGAGAGTTTATATACAGGGTATATCAAGACTGCTACCGAAAACGCAGCTGGGTGGTAGTTTTATTGACTTCAAACACAATGCAATAAAATTTTGTGCAAAAATTTGTGACGATTTTTTGCGGTTATTTTTTTTTCTATCGTCGTATCAGGGTAGTAAATACATCGTTTATTCTTAAATAATAGTGTATACCCTTTTATTTTTAACGACGCTATGGTACGCAAGGCTTCAATTGATTATACCGGGTATCTCAAGACTGCTACCGAAAACGAAGCCGGGTGGTAGTTTTAGTGGCTACAAACACAATGCAATTAAAAATTTCGCCAGAAACGCGACAATTTTTTTTTTATGATTTTTTAAATATAGTTATTTTTGGGTGGTAAATCCATAGTTTTTGCTTAAATAATAATTTAAACTCTTTTATACCTTAGAGTATTTATAAATAAAAGGGTATATACTATTATTTTAGGAAAAAATGTATTTACCACCCAAATATGGCCATAGGAAAAAAATAACAAAAAAAAAATTGTCGCTTTTTTTTGCAACTTTTTCTGTTGCATTGTGTCTGAAGTCGCTTAAACTACCACCCGGCTTCGTTTTCGGTAGCAGTCTTGATATACCCTGTATTAGCAAAAACTATGAATTTATCACCCAAAAAGATGATATTTAAAAAATTATAAAAAATATGTCGCGTTTCTTTGCGAAATTTTTTGATGCATTGTGTTCGTAGTCACTCAAGCTACCAACCGGCTTCATTTTCGGTGGCACTCTTGATATACCCGGTATGTATGTATGTATGTATGTAGGAATATACTTATGAGTCCGTGATTTAACTAAAATATAAAATATTTTATTCACAAAAATTTAATAATAAGTTTTCTATTAATCTACTAAACATTATGTATACCTTTAGATCTGATTGACAGGTTAAGGTAATTTAAATATTAAAAAAGTTGTTTGGGCACAAACCTGAATGAATTCTATGAATGATGACCCATTGAATGTCGACATCGGGCGTCAAATAAAGGGTGTGTCCACGTGTACAGTCATCAACACAATGCCAGCATTCTGACATTCGCTTTGTAACATTAGCATACTGGCCAGTGCGGACTCTCATTTGAATATTTATGCTGCCCCGTGCTGGTTGACAGTTATGAAAATCATTTCGAAATGTTTTGGAATTGTTTTTTTGGGTTTTGTTGTACGTGTATTTTTTGTATGGATGCTGTCGCTTTTTCTGTCGAACAATTATGACAATTAGAATAACGAAGTGTGTACATTCATTTTATTTAAGTTACATATTTCTTTGGGGGGGGGGGGGGCTATATTATATATATCAGCATAGCTTCCTGTGGCTGAGATGATGATGACATACTTCTTAGCGAAAAAAATAACCGTCGCTCAGAACATTGGTTGTATAAAATATGATTCTTATTATTGTAATAATTAATTCATTTTCATATGGTTATAAATATGAATCATTTTTGTCCAAAAACAATAACAGTTTACTTAACATAAATAACCTTAATATAACATAATATTTAGCTGCTAATTCTTTTACTAACTAGTATTCAATAGTTCAGTCAGATTCTAATGTGTTATCTTCATACATTTCAACTCATTCCTCCACATTCGTATCAATGACGCACAAACTATGGCACATTAAAACCACAAAAACTATTACGCAATCATTTACGTCTAACATTACAAATCGCATCATCAAATTGAGTACTAACTTATACCCACAATTACCGGCAACTTTCTACATGTTAATTTGAACAATAATGAATCATAATCACAGAGCTAAACGATTAACCGTGTGTTCAAACAATAAACCATCAGCCCACTCGTGTTGGTG
Source organism: Hyles vespertilio (assembly GCA_009982885.2). Classification (NCBI taxonomy): domain Eukaryota; kingdom Metazoa; phylum Arthropoda; class Insecta; order Lepidoptera; family Sphingidae; genus Hyles; species Hyles vespertilio. Next base: position 14,607,193 of record CM042821.1, on the reverse strand, counting down.
TAAAAAACACTCGAAATATGTATGAATGGAGGAGCCGTGAGCGTTCAGATAGGTGTGATTAGAACGAGCGTGCGCGTGGGCCGCCGCGCCGCTGTCATCGCAAGAGGTCATTGTGTTAGGATGAAGACCGGGGCATGCCCTAGAATGGACATGGTTTAGGGATTTAATGAATCAGCCCGTATATATCGCACTGAGAGCATCAGCATCTATGATTGATGTGAAGAAAGAAATACGGGAAAATTGTCAAATTTTAAATGACAAAATGGACGAGAAAATTTCAAAATCGCTGACTAAATGTTACCGTAAATAATAATTATGACTGTATCTGTATCAGCCCATATACGTCCCACTGCAGGGCACGGGCCTCCTCTACAATCGAGAGTACGATTGAGAGTGGTTAGGCCATATAGTCCACCACGCTGGCCTAGTGCGGGTTGGCGGACTTACATACCATATAAATTTTATAAATCGCTATGGTATGCAGGTTTCCTCACGATGTTTTCCTTCACCGTTTTAGTGCGTGGTGATTGACTATCAATACACACATGACTCCGAAAAGTCAGAGGTGTGCCCTGGGATTCGAACCCGCGACCACCGTGAACATGTTGGCAGTCGCGTCTAGTCCGTTTACCAACAGGCCACCAAGCACTTATTATGAGTTGGCGTATAAAATTAATTGTTCTTGTGTGACAAATAATTATAGTTTTAATACTTTATTCGAATTTATTTATAGCTAAACAGACACCTACGTATAAAAAACAAAACCCACCTTGCGCAAAAACAAATATAAAATTAACTTAATCATAGTCTACATTTAGGATTAACTAAATACTGTGTTATTAAATGCAATTATAATAAAGTGCACAAGAAGAATAATCTCTATTCCCAACCGTTAAACAACAAAACCCAACGCCGTATCTAACAAATTCTTAACACCTCAGCGGCGCTATTTGCATTGAATGAACGCGGGCTGGACACAGCGCATCGCGGCCTGTCATTAGTGGACGTGCGCAATCTGTCGCCGCTCCACCCTGTTCCAAACTCAAATTATTGTGTTGCAACACCGAAACAGAATGTGTCAATTATTTGTGTACGCAACTGTACTCACATCTGCGAGCATTGGAAAGTTTGTGTTTTCGTGTTTTGGTCTTAAGATCGATTTTTTGGCAATTATTATAACAATTTTTTTTTTGTGAGTATACATCAGTTCGTATTGATATTTTGAGGTGTTCGGTCGATTACAGCCAATGTGGTATTAAAATTTGATATTATGTATTAGAAGTGATTTATATCAGTTCTATTAGACAAAGAGCTTTTAAAGTACACGCAACTGAGCATGAGTGAGCGAATAACTTTTTATCTATTTCTGGCTTATGATTAACAAAATTGACTAGTTTCACGCACTGAATTTTACTTAATCGATTTTATTTTCATTGTCTTCTTTTAAAAAGGCTGTCCATAACATGTAATAAGAATAAAATTCGATAGGTACATACAGTGATATTAAGCTGTTAGTAAACAGGATACATAATAAAAGATCTTAAAAATCAAAGGCTTACATCATTGTTGTCTTCAATTTCCGATACCACTATCCACCCTTCCACGATAAAAAACATAGAGTTTACAATTTCGTTGGCATCAAAACCAGTAGATACAGCTACGGTTCACACAGCGCAATGAAAAAGTATACGGTCATCAGAAAAAGCTGCATCGAACCTCTTTGTGCGTCGGCCTTTGTCCATTTTTTTTCAATCTACCCTCATTTATACCTTTTTTGCAATGAAAAAAACAGTTTTATAAAAGCTCAAACGAAACGATGCGAATAATTCCTCGTTTCATGTTTCTTGTAGTTTTTTTAAACGCCCACAGGCATTGTTCGTCTTATCGATCTAATCTCCTTTTGATAGACTCCTTAGGGCCATGGACCAACATCATTGTCCAGAGATTTTGAAAAATGCTTTTAGATTCCCGTCGATGTCAGGAAAGAGTTGATGGATGGCAAAAAGTTACCGTATTGTTGGTTCTATTAACTACAAAAAAGTAATAGACTATCCAACGACTGCGTGTAAACATTACTAAATTCAAATCACAAACATCCAACTTTTTATACCTTATAACAAAGTTAAACAATATAAAGCATTGCAGAAATCATATTATGACCTACAATCTATTTGGTGTCACCGCTAAACAGTAATGACCTGACATAAAAAGGTGTATAATGGTAGCCAATAGAGTCTTTTCTTATAACCCAATTTTTTTAACGATTTTAGTAAATATAATTGTAATATTTCAAAACTGGCCAAATTGAAACTTAAATCTTATGGCTCAGGATAGCGAGCACAGTGAAATGCCAAGCACTGCTTTGTTATGCATGTAGGATTTGAATGTAATATGTTATATGAATGACTGATATGGAACGTGGTTTGAGATGACTAATGAAAGTTCTTAAGTTGGATAGAATTAGAGGATGTATGATTAAGATGTTGAAGTACAGAAGGACAGAACAAAAGAGAACAGTCTGGAAGACGAGGAAGGACGGAAGACGTATGCGGTGAAGACGTATTATAAGAAGAAATATATTGAAGATTACTAAAACTATCTTAATAATATGTCCTAAATGTAACTAAATTATATATATTTTTTAATTGTTATTCTAATTCTATTCTTCTATTATTTATTCTATTGACGGACACTTTAAAACACAAGACAAAGCTTTGAAAATACAGTAAAAATTTCCAAGCACACTATTCAGCAAAACTAATCGCCGATAAATTTATTTTATGCTTTTTAAAGCCGATTTTAATCAACAAATTGGCAATTAGCTAGACTTTATTTATGTATGCGGTCACTTCAAAATTTGTCCTCCATTTTTTGCCGAAACGACTCGGTCGCTGGGACATACTATAAACATTGTTTTTGATCGCCTCTGTCTGGCCCAGATAGTATCTGAGACACATGTTGTGCACGCTAATGAATTTTAAAACATCTTCTAAATTTACTAATAAAATCAGAAAAAATATGTAAACCTGTAAAGAAGATTTTACGCTCAATTCAATGACTAAACTAATTGAATTTAAATTTATGGCCAATATTGTATTTGTTATTAAATATATTGAACTGTAAAGACATCATTCAATTAGTTGTATCAGCCTATATACATCCTACTGCAGATCACGAGTCTTCTCAACAATCGAGAAAACAATTTAAAAGAGCTTATAGTCCACCACGCCAGCCTAGTGTGGGTGTTGGCGGACTTTACATACCGTAGAAATTATTTGCAAATTGCAGGGCGCAGTATGCAGATTTCCTCACGATGTTTTCTTCATCAGTATAGAGCGTGGTGATTGGCTACTGGTATCAATACACACATGACTCAGAAAAGTCTGATCTGTGCCCTATGATTTGTACCCGCGACCACAGTGAACATTTTGGCAGCCGCGTCTGAATAAACGTCCATTACCAACAGGCCACCACAAACAATTTAAAATTATTACTTTTGAAATAAAAATAATAATTTTAAATTGTTTGGAGTTGCTACCACTTAAAAATAAACATAATATTAGGTACATAATTTTCTAACAAATTAAAACATTATTGCAAATGAATACGATATTTATTAAAACTCAGAGTGATTCTATTATATTTGTATTGCAAGTACGTCAACCCAAGATCAACCTTATTCTTTGTCCGAAATTGTTACATACGAAACCGCTTGAGATCACAAACGCCACTGAATTTGCGATACATCATTTTACGTCAACAGCTTTGTATTTTGGCCATGAACCACCAGCCAAACCTAATCCGTAAACAATAATACTACATTTGTTTCTCATCAATACTTGTCTGCTTAAACAACCGCACTCGTCTTAATCTTCAGTAAGTTTTAACCAAAAGATTGACAAAAACAGCGCAATAATACCCGGTCTCCACTCGAGATGATTTATACAAAACGTGTATGGTGTCCATAACGGTATGTTTTTTCAGTTCTCTAGAATTTTGGTCTGACAAAAAAACATGTGGTTCGTATGAACCTCGCCGAAATATTTTGTGGGGTTTGTTTTGATTTCGGGACGAGATACTGATAGTTTGTAAATTTTCGTTTTACATGTCATTTACATTTTTCGTTGTGATTTTTATTCATTATTACTGGTAAAAAACACTCAAATCGCTTCAGGATACTGGCTTAAGGAGTTGCGAGGATACCCAAAAGTTTGACAAATAAGTCTGTAAAAATATTCTGCATATAAATATACGTATAATATTTTGTCCTACGACAATCTTACACAAAACTTTAATTTTTATCACTCTTATAAATTTGTGACACAGGTAGCAGACACCTATGACCATAGGGATTCACAGATATGCATCAAATAAGCTACTTTTTGTCACATGGTATCTTCGTTCGTCAAAGAACGGTCATTTTCGGCTATATTCGATTCTCACGAAGCGGGTTGATTTATGTAATCTTTTGAAAGACATGATCACGCCCAACATCTTTGTTAGAATGGACATTGCGTTTTAGTTTTTTTTTTCGTATTTATAAAATAACATAATAAATTGTCGTTTGATTACTCAGCATGCTGTTGGTGGTCGAAGTATTAATTTATTTACAATAAGTTAATGTAAAATATGAATTAATATTGATATAGTTTTTAAAAATACAGAATTTGTTGATATATCAATATTACACACTTGACGAACGACTCGAACATGAGGGAAAATATATACCCAGCCGTAGTTGATATGGTTTCTAAATAACATCAAATTTTATTTTGTTTTAAACTGACCCGGAAAAGTAGTAAGACTTTGAAAGGCAAATAAATCGGTGTCCAGGTAGAATACCAATTATCGAGAGGAAATTCTTCTGATTAATACAATAATAATAATTGTTCTATATAGTATTTAAGTACGTGGTGGCCTGTTGGTAAACGGACTAGACGCGACTGCCAACATGTTCACGGTGGTCGCGGATTCGAATCCCAGGGCACACCTCTGACTTTTCGGACTCATGTGTGTATTGATAGTCAATCACCACGCACTAAAACGGTGAAGGAAAACATCGTGAGGAAACCTGCATACCATAGCGATTTATAAAAATTCTATGGTATGTAAGTCCACCAACCCGCACAAGGCCAGCGTGGTGAACTGTATGGCCTAACCACTCTCAATCGGTGGTCGATTGTAGAGGAGGCCCGTGCCCTGCAGTGGGACGTATATGGGCTGATACAGATAGTATTTAATATGAAAATATTTATATGTATATACTAGTGGTAGGTTTCTCATATCTGAGAGGCCGCTTGGGTAGGTATCACTGCAACGTCTATTTCTTCCCCCAAACATCAGTGTAAATGCACTGTTGTGTTTTGGTTTGAAGAACATTGTAGCAAGAGTAACTACTAGATATATTAAGACTTACTAATCTCATGTCTCAGGATGGCGAGCGCGTGGAATGCCCAGCATTGCTTTGTAATTCAAGATGATGTTTGGTTTTGCTACTGTTCATAAGAGATCGTAACGTTAACTCGTCTTGCCATTCAGTGCAATAAAAAAAATATATTTTGGTTTTGCAAAACACGACTTACATAACTACTTCGAAGTTAAAACAAAATATGTAGAGATGTATCTATACTCATTCAGCTTTCCCTTCACTCTCTGTGTATCCTATAGACTGAATCCTGTAGGTAAGTTACCGGGGGTGAGGGGCGAGGGGAGGGCACGCCACACGTGGTCGCGACCACATGTGCCGGCGACTCGATGGCCGCATGTGATGTGGACATCGTATTTCATGTATGAGAATTTATATCCCATGATGTATTCGGTGGACTGGCGAGGACATCATGCATGAGGAATATTCTGCTGTTGGTGTTTGAGCTTTGTGTGAGTTCAAAGGAATTTATTTTTAAAGTAGCTGTGTTGAGGAATGACAATGATTACTTCAGCGTCGCTTTTAGTTGCAATATGTTGGTATGATTATTCTATGATGTGTTTTGGAATACTTAATCTGTAATTTAATATTTAATACCTAGTTTTATTTTATTTTCTTAAGCTAGATTTGTTTATAAATAAAAAACGTTTTTAAAATTAAAACTATTTTTTACATTGTTTTGATATATTTTGAACCAGTCAACACTTTTGAATTTCGAACACTCTATCACTGCTTATGCCTAAACTCGTCCTATTAATTTATTACATTATTTTAAAATTATAGCTTCTTAATCATTTTATTTACTCAATGAATTAACTTCACGACTGTCCACACAGCATTAGCGTACAAAGTATTAAACTTTTTATTGGATCTGACCATATGGGTCACTTCTTGATGAGTGTTATACGGTTTATAAGAATTTATAACGGCTATCGATTTACACTGCTATATGCGTGTAATGATAGATATATTGAACTCTTAATAAAGCCAAGGGTGATACAAGGTAACGCTAACTTTGTTGATTCAAGGATATAAACAAAGAATCATCAATAAATTTTAAGTACAACATAAACTCAAATATCCAACGAGTTTTTTTTTTTTATTGCCTTGTAGGCAGACGAGCTAGCGGCCCGCCTGATGGTAAGCGGCTACCGCTGCTCATGGACCTCCGTAGTGCCAGGGGACCAGCACAACAAAGTCGCTGCCTACCTCGAGGAGAGTACTCTCCTTAAACCTCGTTTGAAGAAGGACAGGTCATAGAGCTGAGGAAACACCGATGCAGGGAGTTCATTCCTGCGCTTGCACGTACGTGGTAGAAAAGAACGCTGGAAACGTACAGTTCGGGAACGGTACGCCTCCAGGTGGTGGGAATGAACTCTACTGCGGAAACGTGTGGTGCGATGGTACATAGGCGACGGTGGTACCAACTCAAACAACTCCTCGGAGCACTCCCCATGGAACAAACGATAGAACACACAGAGAGATCCGAAGTCTCTCCGCAGTCCTAACGGTTCCAATTTGTCCGTGAGATCGGGATCATTGACTATTCGACAAGCTCGTCGCTGCAAGAAGTCAAGTGGGTCGAGCTGGTATTTTGGGGCACCTGCCCAGAGGTGGGAGCAGTACTCCACGTGGGGCCGGATTTGCGCTTTGTAAAGCGTCAATCTATGACCTGACGTAAAGTACCGCTTGGCTCTGTTCAGGATTCCCAACTTCTTGCTCGCCAGTTTGGCTTTGTCCTCCAAATGACTCCTAAACTCGACCTTGCTTGATTCCAATACTCTCGGATCCTTGGAGAGTAACTCCTTGGAATTGCGGCGCCATGACAAAGGGGTCCTTCTTCGCAGTGAACACGCAAACTTGTGTCTTCGAAGGGTTAAATTGAACTAGGTTCAATTCACCCCATTCGGAGGCCCGCCCCAGAGAGCTCTCGACTTCACATACAAGTTGACTCCGTCTTTCCATAATGGAATCCCGAGAGTGGCTCCGTTGGCCGATGTACCGCGCGTCACTCGTACTATCATCTGCATAACAATACATGTTATCAATGGACAACATGTCATTGATAGGCAGGATAAAGAGTGTCGGCGATAGCACCGATCCTTGTGGAACACCAGCATTAATGGTCTTGGTTTCGGAGCAACAGCCGTCCACTACGACTCTTATGCTCCGACCATCCAAAAAGCTGGCGATCCATTTGCAGAGCCCCTCAGGAATTCCATACGCAGGTAGCTTCGCCAGAAGGGCGCAATGCCACACTCGGTCGAACGCCTTCGCAATGTCAAGGCCAACCGCAATCGCCTCACCCCTACTCTCCAAAGCCTCCGCCCAACGGCGCGTGAGGTACACAAGAAGATCACCAGCTGAGCGACCGTGACGGAAACCATACTGGCGGTCACTAATCAACTGGCGATCCTCAAAATACCTCAGGAGCTGAGTGTTTATAACTCGCTCCAAGACCTTGGAGAGTAGGGATGTGACAGAAATCAGCCTGTAACTCGAAGGGTCCGAATAGTCACCCTTTTTGGGGACAGGGTGTACATTGGCGACCTTCCACGAAGCCGGAACCCGGTTGGCTTTATAGGAAAGACGGTAAAGAATTGGGCCAAGAGATCGGCCTTCTCCTTTGCACTGTGGGCCAAACTGTTATCGGGCTTGCGCAGTGGTGGGAGACTGGACAGGCAGAAATTACCCTCCACAGCCTTAGCGAGCGACCAAAAAGCACGACTCCCAGAGGGATAGCTCTAGAGTCGCTCGCCAATTCTGCGGATGTGCTCCGCCTTGGCCTTAGCTAAGGCTCTCTTGTTGGATCTAGAGGTGGCGTTGAATCTCCGTTTCTCCTCCTTTGAGTTTGGATCCCGACGCCTTCTTGCGTCTCGCCACGCCGCATATGCGGACTGCTTAAGGCGCGCAGCAACAGCACAGGCACGATTGTACCAAGGCCGGCTGTGACGCCCTGCGGGTATTTTTGAGCTGGGTATGAAAGTCTCCATACCCAAGCTGATCGTATACGCGACGCAGTCCGCACAGGCGTCAGGATCATCGGAGGAGAAACAAAGCCGCCCCCAAGGGTAGGACGCAAAGAATTCTCGCAGTCCATCCCAATCTGCTGACATGTACCGCCAAACTGTGCGAGTTCCAGTCGTTGAAGAGCGGCTAGAACTCGCTCCAGACGCCCATGAACGGACTAGGCAGTGGTCAGAAGATCCAAGAGGAGCATCAACCACTATCCTGTATCCGTCCGGGTGGGTCGTCAGCAGAAGATCCAACAAAGAGGGCTCATGGCTCTCAACGTCTGGAACACGGGTGGGCTGTGTTACCAGCTGCGAGAGACCATAAGCCAAGGCCATCTCATAGACAGCCCGACCGGGGAGATCAGTGGTCCTGGATCCCAACCACTCTTTGTGATGAGCGTTGAAATAACCGAGGACCACCACCTCCGCGGAAGGGAACTGCTCGAGAATCTGGTCAGTCCCCACTTGGACGCTCTCAAATAATTGAGTAGATCCCGTATCACTGGCGTGGGACCTGTACAGGCATGCATAGACTCGGGTCCTACCCCTGAGTTCTACCCGTAGCCACAATAAGGACAGGTCCCGACGCTCGAGGCCCCGAAGGCGGTGACAACAGATATCACCCCTGACGAAGACGCACACCCCGGCTTTACGTAGGAATCGATGATCCAATACGTAACCGGGGTAATTTAAGTACGATACATCGTCAGGGGCGGATATTTGCGTCTCCTTTTAAAAGAGCAGGGCAGGCCGCGCCGTCTCAAGATGGTGGTGGACGGCGTCGAAGTTGCTATGTAGACCCCTGACATTACAGAAGTCCACAGACAATGTGGATGAATTTCCCGCCGTGGAGAGCCTGCTTTTCTTTTTCCTTCGCATTAAATTTTAAGGAGAGTGGGATAGGGTAAGGACAAGCGTGGTTGAACCAAGACGATACCCGAGATGGGAGGATATAGTGCGGACACACGGCATTGAAGGAACCAGTGCGGAGCACGGAAGGGCCCCCAATGCCCCCCCGCGTGCAGTCGCCGGGATCCACTCCAGTCTCCCACTCTGGCACGACGACTGCACAACGGGATTTTCGCCGGTTGGCGGGACAGCTTCCCGGGGAGGGAGTTTGACAGTTGTGTATCCTCGGGTTCAGGTCCCCTACTAACCGGCAGGCGGCCGGCGACGACCGTTCCCACCGGGTCTCCCTGTACTCCACGCCAGCACCTCCAACCGAGCGCCCACTCCGACACCCAACCACATCACCGAGCATCGCCTGCAACAACCAACACCTATTACCGAAGAGGGAGGAATGGATGAGGGAACGGCTATCCAGCCCTTCTACCGGAACGCATTTCTACAAGCGGTAGAGAGGTTTCTAGCGGTAGAAATAGACCAGACGGTGGTACCAACCCGCTCGGATTTAGCATTGAGTGAAAAATATGACTCGACACAAAAATCCTGCCACCAGTAGTGGGGAGGGAGGGGGACGCCAAAGTCGCGGATTGGGAAGTGGAGTGCGACAATGGTGGCTCGAAGGGCCGGGAGCGCGCTGGAAGACAGCTGGACAGGTTGCCAGAAGAATGACCCTCTGACCTCAAATTTAGAGATTACTACATTATCATTTTGTCTGTAAGTTTTTTGAGATGATATAAACGTGATGCAGTTAATTTGACGGAGATTGTAAAATGAGAGACCGCGGGTTCGATCCCTGAGGCAAATATTTGTATCAACCATAGGTATTTGTTTCGGGTCTGTTGTTTGTGAGACCGAATAGTCTCTCGTAGTTTCTGATACCCACGACACAAGAATCGATCTAAGTGTAGGGTCAGGACTATGTATGTATTGGGTGTATTTATTACTTATAGATTTATGTCAATAAATGTATAAATTTATCAACAAGTGGGTGTAACAAGTGGTCCTATTTTAAGCAGTGGAATTGTTTTCACTGAAGATGATAGTGATCATAATAAATAATCAGTGTTTACTAATACAAGTTCGTGTATGCATAGACGCTGATGCTGATTGGACAAAACAGTTGCTTTACATCACTTGAATAGACGATAATACATCGCGTCGATTAATCCAGTCTATTATATTGAAGTAATTAATTATATAATTATACCATTTTTGAGGAACCTATGTTCTTCAATTTAATCCGCTTATGATAGAAATTGGCAAACATAAGGCACCTATGAAATGATATAGAAAAGAAATTAATTATTATATAGCATTATGGACAAACCTTTGTGGTTTATCAATGCTAAAATATCTACCGATTCTGTGACTTTATTTTTTGGAATCATGATAATTAAATAAAAAAAAAGTTATATTCATTAAGCTGGTGATAATTGTAATCGTAGTTGTAAAATAATACAATTTTTGATATCAGCCTCCTATTGACATTTCTCACCGCGCACACTGGTACAAAACACACAAACGTGTCGCCAAGACTGGACAAAAAAATCATCGGTGAAATACCGCTAACCGACGCATCTGGAAGTCGTTGCGTCGCTCTCACCGTTACAGTGGTGCGCTGTGACCCGGCCGCAGACAAAAAACGTGTAGTGTAGGAGTGCTCCAGCTTTGTGCGAGAATTGCAATATTTGTAATTACTATGTGAAGAAGTGACACGGAACCGCGTGATGCGGGAATTGGTTTTCGATTGTGTTCGCTGTGCAATTTCTAGCGAAAAGGGTCAGCTTTTGCAACTTTCTATTCTGATTTATTTGTATAATGCATAGATTGTTTGTAATACACTGATACTGTTATCAACTCATTTAAATCTTATAAAACTGAAACTGTTCTACGATTGAGAAAGGATAGGCCCAACCCATCAAAATGACCGGGGTCAAATTCAAATAACAATTCACTAGTTATTATTGAGAAAACTATACGCAACATGATGTTAAAATTATAATAACTTATTTCCCAACGACATGTCACAAACAAAACATACGACAAAATTTACAACTACCGTCCTAACGTAAGTTTTCCAAACACCCTATACAAAATCCCACAGGATAAGCCGATGATAAAACAAATATCCGCTGATTATAAGGGTCAAAAACCATATTGCGTAAAGTCGGCCCAGATGAGACGCAGTTTATGTTTTTTGTCCACCTCCACGACTATTTTTAACCACTGTTTGGCCCACGGCGATGTGAGATGCAACGAATGTTCCAATCAAAATATCCTTGAGTCCAGGGTTAACATGGTGGTTTGATTTAAATTTTAAGTGCCACAAAAATTGTTCTTATAAATTAAATTATCATATGGATACTATGATTTATAATTAATATGTCGTACAGAGAAGATTCTATAAACAAAATTATCAACGTTTCGAAATTTAAATTATTTAAACTTTCTTATGAATAATAACGAAGGACGTCTCTTGCAAGATAAAACATGTTTAATTGACCCCTTAAAAGTGAATAGGCACTAGTTCAATGTTATTTGGTTAGGAAACTCTTCATTAATAACTTCAACCACCTAAATGTAATACTGCTGGTCTTTCCCCATAATACATGCGCAGAATATTTTTTACCTACTAACCTAATTGCTTGCGACGTAGTATAAATTATGTTACACCAAAAGTCTATATCATGTAAGACTTCGTTATGTTTTAGTTCCATCCAGTATCTATCACAATATATTTGCATGATACCAAAATATTAACCGTGCTATTTTACTACCTACAGTCAGCATGATATCAATATATTAAAGACCCAAAGTTCGACTCTAACTGGGATGAAACAGTAAAACTAATACCAAATAAACTTATCTAAATAATTTAACGTATAATCTTTTATAACATAAAACTGTTGAAATGTTTGTAGACCACACACTGCCCTTATCTCGCCAACATTTGAACAAACGTCCGTAAGCTTCGGCAGAGTTCCGTTAGAGGCGCTTGCACCTTGCAAATGGTAAATAACCTGCGACCTATTTATCCGGCGGTGAAAAAATTTCTAGGACAACACCAAAACATCCTTCACCACTTAGAAACAACAATCAGACGAATTTCAACCTTATGCATATTGATATAAGGGAGCACAGCGTCACAAACAGGGGTAAATTTAAATTGGTTTTTCCAACCACATGTGGGAAAGATTCTGTTAAGTTTTTTGTGCGGTCGTAAGTTTGGGCAACGGATGTTTGGTCTCCTTTGGTTTATTAATTAAGCTTTGGTTTTGTATTAGCGTGTTAAAGATTTTTGTTGTGCAATTAAGAACGTGTCATGTTGACCTACCTAATTTGATGATTTTGTATGTTGGTGTAAGCTTTTAGATCATATTTAACGCAGTGTCGAATCAACGTGTATATTATTGAGCATTTATTTCTGTTTTTGGGGGAGGCCTATGTTTAGCAGTGGACTTCCTGTGGCTGAGATGATGATGATGATTTCTGTTTTAGTAACTTACCCCTCTGTTCTGTTTGGGTTTTGAATGTCATTATGATTGTATACATTGTGCGAGCTTTCCGATTTATGAAATCTCTGATAAAGTGCTCATTACTATAATTAGTGCTGGGCATGGTGGGAGACTTACCTTCTACAACATCTCAGGACGGTAATCAGTTCAGAAAGGTTTGCGTATTGGTAGTAGTACCTCTGCCTAGTCTCCTCGTGAGACTGCTCAGGCCTAAGATGTAAGCCAGCACGCCAATAGAGAGGATATAAAAAGAGACAAAGAATATGGGACAAGGATAAACAATTCCGAGTCTAGATGTTTTGAAATTTAATTATAGTTTTTATACAGGCAGTACAAAGACTACTCTTGTTTATAAGTTCATTAAGGCGCAAATAAAGTATCCATAGACGAGAGATAGTCAATAGTCGATCGAATTATGTCGGTCTTCAAGAAACCCGATATACACACATACATGAGACCCACGTGGTTCACTATGGATTTCGCATCGTCAATTGCGCTCGGTATTCAGGATACGTCCAGATTACCCAATACAGGAGTCATCATTTAAAAAATATCACGACAGCCGTCACATCTTAAAGGCATTTTCAATTTCCCCCTAAGATGTGGCGATAACGTATATTTATATGAGTCAGTATGTGCCGCACGTCGGTCGCGCCGGTCACGTCTCGCCACGCCTCTCGTAAACCATCGCCGATTTATTACCAGCCACCAATCATGCCCGAATCTGCCACCTTTCAGTTATTGTGCGTTTATGAGTTTATAATCTAGCCCTTGTCGATCTTAGAACGAGGCACGGGACTCATAGAAACAGCTTAGGTTGAAGACGATAGTCTACCACACTGGCTTAGCGAACGTTGCTGGTATTCAGATACTATAGAAATTATTGTAAACTAAGGTGCACAGAATTCTAAAGTACGATGATTTTGAAAATAATGAAGAATAAATTAGCAGATTTCTACACGATGATGATGTTGAAAACGTTGTCAGGCGAGGCAAAAATGAAGTGCAATTCAAACACAGCATAATCATTTATTAAACGGTGCTCAGATGAAGTTCAGTAGCATGCATTTAACGACACCTGTGTCATAGTTTAATATTGCAAATACCAAGCCCATAATTTGTCTTAAATATTTTCATAATTTTCAGACAATTCCTGGACACCATGATTTATTCCTCATGTATATGACAGTGACGTATACAAGTTCCACATACCTAGTATATAGTACGGTCCGGCGCCTCCCCCCTCACACCCCGCTTCTCTCCCCCTCCCCTCAGGGCACGTACATAGAGGTGTGTTGACACTGTGCGACGGCTGACGCGATCAATCTCCATCAGCAAGCGCGGCATTATCAACGGGTATCCGCCTCCGCGGACAAACACGCTTTGAATGAGTAGACCTGGCTTTATGATCAAAAAAACAGTACTCGTAGTTTGGTTTTCGATTAGATGTATTTTAAAAGGAGTCTTGCTTTTTTTAAATATGTGTGGTAGAAACAGAGGAAGAACAAGCAATTACAACACTGGTGGATTCTCGTATCGCCGTTGTAATCCGTAAATTTAATTTTACTAGCGACGCAGCCAAGCTTCGCCTAGTTACAGTTACACTTTTCTGAAAATATTCGATAGATGATAGACGATGTTTATCAGGAATAATTTAGGATTTTAATAGTGAAAGAATTTCCAGATCAGTTTAGTAGTAGTAAAGCCTGTTCAATGCAAACAAACAATCAAATCTTTATCACATTAGTTAAAAATAATGTTTTTGCAACAGCTAGTGTTTTGAATACGGTGAAAAAAGTAATCAACATAGGAGCCAAGTGTAAAGATTCACCTACCATTGAAAATCCTGCCATCTAGAATCAACAGCGGAAACAAGTAACATCTAGCATTGAATCTTAACCAATCATTTTGGGATGCTACTATGTCTTTGACCCACTACGGTCATGTCTATAAGTTGCTAGTCCATCCGTGAGAACAAAGTTTAAAGCGATCGTCCATCACGCGTTTATCGCGCATGCGTTCCCGCAACCTTATCTGACGGGACGAAAGTGACGAAAATGTACAGAAACAAAAATATTGTGAGCGGCAGCGCGAAATGCGACGGCACGCGACGTGACCGCCAACCGGGCCACGCTTTCCAAAAGTTTGAGAAATTTTTACTCTAGCACTAGATTCTCACGCACTGTCTTTGAAATCCTACACGTAAAAACCGTTTTTTACGTTAACTCAACTGATGCTATGCAAAATAATCTAATCAAAGTATGAAGCAGCATTATATAGTCATCGATTTACATTACTGTGCCAACTTCATTCATTAAGCCAGATGTGAAGACACTGAACCTGAAATTAAGTATACGAGAGTGGTTCACAATGGAAGATTTTCATAGTTATCTATGGTGACCGCTATCAAAACACATTAGAATTTCCTATCACCAGAACATTCTTATATAAAATAGCCTATATAACTAGCCAATAGACTCCTCAACCAAACCAGGAAGTATTCAAGACATCAAAACCATCAACCAAAACAGATTGCCCAGCCTAGTTCCTACGACTGCGGCTTACAAATCGGATTTGCATTCATCCGTTGACAACTATATATAGTAATAATTCTTTTTAATGTCCCATTTGATTGGAGACGTGTACTCATAACTGCACAAAAGACTTAACTGTACCACGAAGGCTATTCACAAGGTTGTTTAGCTATGATTTATATTACGTTTAATTTAAATTTCGTGCCTTACAACAGCTCATATTTAACCCAGCATTGTGTAGATATTTACGTAATTTCATTTGAAACAAAAAATGGGATGCAGTTAATTATTTTAAGTTGTTTGTTAAGGCAAAAGTTTTGAACAAGCTAAATTGGTTAATGGTTGATTTTGCTGTAGGTTTTATTGCAATGCTGAATATTTTCATGATTACCATAAATATCAGTGAATTAGTATACACATAAGATGTAAACTATGATGTCTTGGGTTCAATGCTTAAATTGTGTGCATAATTTTAGATAATTTGTTTTGATAAACACGATTTACTCGTGATCGAATTTGGACTTTTAGAAACGCGTTGGCCTAAAACTGCAATTTTATATTTACTTTCAAAACAAATTAAAACCACGTAAACTTTTTGCTACATAATTATACGCATATTAAAATACATGTAGATAAACACCGTTAAATTCCCAGAATGACCCCGATTTATAGATAAAAGAGACAAGAGCAAAACACTTCGCTACCAACACAAAATGCACCACAGTGGTGACCATAAATAACCGAGAAACATGACACTGGTACAAAAGTGACCACCTGTTACCGGTATCAATCCTGTTATATCAAAATATCGTCTTTTTAGACCATTAATTATATAGAAATTTATATGTAGGGACAAATCGTGCTGGTGCGTTCTATGAAGCTGTGGGAGGACGGTCAGAAAAAGAATCTTTGGAAAGTAAATAATGTTTTGCTAATTCTACTGAAAAATATTTAAACACCTAAATATATTTGTAATTTTGATTACTATATTGTTATTGCAAATACCAATACCCAATAGCCCTTTCCTCTTTCCCTTTTCCCTCCCACTTACGATCCGATTCAATGGGCGGGCAAAATATTCATGATCCAAGAGTTGCGGATATTGATGGGCGACTGTGATCACTTACCATCGCCTGACCTATTGGCTCGTTTAGCAGACCTACGCAATAGTAAAAAGGCAAAGCTGGCAAACACACTACACTTCAACAAATACTAAGTGGGGTAACTTAAAAAAGCTCAAGCCGATGGGCAATTTATCTTTCCATTCCACATAGTTACCTAATAATGTTACAACATCCATTAACATTCTCATAACTTTCAACCATAGGAAATTCAGTGTCATATTTATAATATGTCCAAGGATCCTATATCTGGAATAAGTCTGCATCCAGCCTTTCCCTGCAACCATTATTGGATCGTGCGTTCATCTTGTAGGTGTCCGACTCTGTGTATTCGGATTTTCAATTTGCAATTCTATCAGCTCCTTTGGCCAAGCAACCATCCATTGGCCAAAACGTCATGCTATAAACCCTATCCAGCGCCTCTTCTACTTTCTGCGCTAGCCTTTTGACTTCTTTCAAGTACCCTCTATTTTGTGTCGTTATTTTTACAAAAACATCTCTGAAATAAATAAAATTTTGCCAGTGAATATATCCATATTCCTTCAACATTACTCGAATCGTAGACGACGACAATCCAACACATTATTATTAACTCAAATTACATCTATAAAGAAAAATTGTAATTATTAATCCCCAATTTGCTGTTCGTGCAGTCGCTACTTGCACAAAATTTGGGCACGCACCGTTTTTTGTTGCCAAACGCACGGCCATCTGGTAAGGGATTTTTTTAAACAAAAAACAGTTGCCTGACCCTTTCTTACCTTACTGGCCCTCGTTTTTTTTTACTTTCAAAAGAAGCAGACCCCTCACAATATGTTGTATTAGCGTATTAGTAGATTTCTAAAGGCCTGATGAAATTTTCGATTGAACGCCAAACGGATTGTCCTAACGGTTTTGTTATGTAAGACTTTTTTGTCTAACCCCATTATGGACTTAATAACACGATTACTGTTTAGTTTTTTCGATTAACAATTAGGCAAATAAAGAAACTACACGCAGCTGCTTAGATTTCTGTACAAAATAATACTTAAATAAATGTAGAATCACATATACATGACAAATTATTGCTAATTACATCCGATACCTTAAATATCACAAGTCAACAGTAAGTTTAGCTTTTGCTTTTAATACATAATATGACCTTAAGGATAAAATTTTACGATCAATTTCCATCTTATATATTTACACACATTTATTTATTTATTATTCCAAAAATATATATTGAAAAATGTTTTTATGTCTTATAATTCTTAATTCTTATTAATAATCATCATCATTTGAATGTACCTGTCGGTGATTGATCGATTAAGAAACTGCCACAAACAAACCTAGTAAGATATTAACAAGCATCACTCCAAGAAATTATTCCAAGCATTCCACATACCCCCATAAAGTACGCTAACTTTCGCTAATCTTCAAAATCAAATCGTCGATTTGAATTCGTGAAACATCAAAAGCGGCCGACTCTAGTGCCAATCGAAGTGCTTGTAAATCATAAAAAGACCCGACTGCCGAGAATGAGCGGCTGAATGATTGAATGAAAGAAATATCGCGCCGCGGATCTCTCTTATTGTATTAAGCGGTTTTAAAGGGTAATGTTGGTCTTTGTTCCGTGGGGGATGGTGGAATGCGGCTCTCAAAAATATTTTTGCACGCTCGCAGGGAAGTAACATTTCAATCGAATGTCTTTATTGGCAGCCGGTTATTATTGGCGGCTTTTTAAAGTGACCGTATGGAGGAATTCTTTACAATCCCTTTGTAAATTGGAAGAAATGTGGTAGAGTTAGTTCAGGACATTACTCAGCAGTGAATTACTGCTGAGTAATGCCCTGAACGGACAAACAATACAGCAGACCTAAATTTATGTGGAGATACAAGTAAATAGTTTATGGCCAGCTTTTAACCTTCCAATGAACAAACAGCTAATGATGACCATAACTATAATAATTTATAAATTATGTGTTATAAGGTTAGCATAGCGATTAATAAAAAAAACTGTGGTATGTAAGTCCGCCAACCCGCACTAGGCCTGCGTGGTGGACTATATGGCCTAACCACTCTCAATCGTACTCTCGATTGTAGAGTAGGCCCGTGCCCTGCAGTGGAACGTATATGGGCTGATACAGATACAAAAGGTTGGCAATGCATTTGCATCATGCATGAATTTAATTTGATCCTGCTTTAATAGAAATGAAAACCTTATAAAAAGAAGCGTCAGATTTACAACTAAATTCGCTAATTAGTGTCTGAACCAGTGAGTTATTAATATACCAAATTCAAATAGTGCAATTTCAAAGCAATGTAATCACTCATAACACAAAGCAAGATAATTATAAAAATATTTATACTAAAATATACATATTCCCTAATAAAGCGAGGCACTTAAGACACAGCATAAATAATACCAAAAATAGATATAATGTAGATATTCGGGTGTCGGTGTCGGGTGGCGAGTGGGATTGCGGTCTTCGTGACTGAGCCGCTGGCTTTGTTCAATCGTTCCGTGTGACACGCTGGTACAGCCGATGCGTTCGCATTGCACGTGTGCGAAGATTTGGGAATTGACTAACTAATTTTTACGCATATGGATCTAATTTGAGGAATGAAATTTGGTTTGGTAAGGCTTTGTGTAGCTGACTAGGTCAAGGCATCAACTGTGAATGGAAATAATCTTTCATTACTGGTGCTTATGAGTGTTCACTATTCAGTGCCTCTTGATGGTTCCGAAATTACAGCTTTGCACACCCTTCACATAGCTACTGCTACTATCCTAAGCCTGAGTCTGTTATTTATTTATTTATTTGATACTTCATATACAAATAGTATACAGGCGGGGCTTAATGCCAAAGGCATTTTCTAACAGCCAACCTTCAGGTGGTGCAGAGATAAATTCAGAAGGTGCATAAAAATTGGTTGAGACGTAAATCGAGGATATATACTCAATACTTATACTAGTACCTACACAAATATAAAATATGATATACATAAATACAAGATATTATATACATAAATAAATTATATAATATACATAAGTACTAAGAATAAATATATAAATAAAAAAAAAAAAAACAAAATGTTATGATAGTTCTGCCAATCTGTCTAGGAACAGTTTTCGAACTCTCATTTTGAAACCTAAACGTGTCGTAGATGTCCTAATCTCGAGAGGGAGCGAATTCCAAAGTAGGATAGATTGAATAAAGAAGGAAGAGTGAACAAAGTCTGAATTATGAGAGGGGCACTTAAGGAGAAGGTTGTTAGCTGATCGAAGGTTCCTATCATGGTTACTACCTAAGTACTGGAAATTTGGAGTTAAATAAGAAGGTGGGGAAGAGGACGTAAGAATAGAGAAAAGCGTGGAGAGAGCGTGTAGCGAGCGACGCTGGCGAATAGGTAACCATTTTAATTGAAATCGGAACGAAGAAACATGGTCATACTTACGAAGATTAAAAATGAATCGAATGCAGTTATTGAGAAGCCGGTCAAGTTTGTTGAGGTGTTCTGCATTCAGATCAAAATAGCACACATCACCATAGTCAATTAAAGGGAAAATCAAGGATTGCACAAGCATTATTTTGGTTTTGACAGGAAGGAAATTCTTGAGGCGATAGAGCGCACGAAGAGTTCCGGTGACCTTCTGGCAGACAGAGATTACCTGAGCTCTCCAGTTCAGGGTCGAGTCAATCAGTAACCCAAGATCCTTAACGACTGGACTCCAGACAATTACTGAATTATTAAATATAATAGAGGGGAGAGTTGTTGGATCCAGTCTGTTGAGCATCCTAGAGCTACCAACTAATATGGCTTGACACTTGGACGCATTAACTGTCAACCCAAAACTATCTGACCAGTTCTTTATGTGGGTCAAATCCCTGTTCACCGAGTCGATTGCTGAAGATAAACAGTTGACATTTGCCTGGTAGTAAATTTGCAAGTCATCGGCATACAGATGATACGCACACTGAAGTTTTCGGGTTAGTAGATTAATAAAGATAGAAAATAACATAGGAGATAGTATGCCGCCTTGAGGAACGCCAGAGTCCACGCTACACCAATTGGACGATGATTCGTCAACACGTACTGACTGCTGACGTCCCTGAAGATAACTAGAGAACCAATCCAGAGCCGCTGATGAGAACATTAGGTGAGAGAGGATAGCGAGAAGGATATCATGACTGACGGTATTAAAGGCATTGGAGAAATCTATCAAAGCCAACACAGTGACTTTGGAATTCTCCATGCCCTCTCTAATATCGCCAGTCACTTTTAGGAGGGTGGAAACGGTGCTGTGGCCAGGCCTGTTATGTTTTTTATTCCGAATTCCTCATTTATGTTAAACTTCATTCTGATTGTATTAAGTTCCAAAGCAACTTGCTGAACATCAATGATCGGTATCATTTCTTGATCACTTACTGAATTATAATCATGATTGGTGATATCGACAGCTCATGGCAATTTATTGACTTATAGACCTTTATGAACCTATTTCTCATCAATCGCAAGCTCGGGATGGAATTGCCTCTAGAAGAGAGCCTCTAGGATTCTGAAGTCTATGAATATTGCAAGTTCAGGACGGAATTTCCTGGAGAAGATTCTGAAGTCCATGAATATTGCAAGTTCGGGACGGGATTGCCTCTAGAAAAGAGCCTCTAGAATTCTGAACCTGCATATTGTTTATTCTCATCGCACAGTGTGTAGTCGGGCGAGGTTTACGGTGGGCAGAGGCCACAGGTCACACGTCATGGCACGGACATCTCCGCCCCGCCCTCGGACCAAGCCGCTCGATAGCCGCCGTATAAATCAATACGGCTCACCTTACTGTCTGTCCTCGATACTATTTAATACACAATTATATCATTGCTTTATTATTTTAATGTGAGTCTGAGAATGGATGTAAAATTTCGCAGCTCGTTTGTTGAGTCCAGGGGGTTTAGTTTATAATTATCTTGTATATTTCTATGTATAAATGTAGACGTGTTTCTTATACTTATGCTGGTTGTATGTTATTTCCAATAGTCTATCCCCATGAGATTCGGTGCAAACGGTTTTTCGGGAATATACTTCGTGTACGTGATGATAATGGTAGTTGCGAAAAAAATAATCAATATTGGCTTCACTATTAAAGTTCCTAATTACTTTTAATACACATGTTTTCTCTTTCTTATTATCACTGTTAAGCCTGTTGAGGTAAATATTTATAGCTATACCAACCCAATATATCAAACTATTCAAAATGATGGTCTCAAAGCATTTCAGGGTACAGTCGCAACCACTGTATACAAACTGTCGTACAACCTTGGCGATCCACCCTTGCAGGGGGTTGTCCACGGATCTCGCGGGGCGGCGACGGGCGATCGAGGCGCGTAGCCATTGCTCGCCGCACCACCTCCACCCCTCACTGAGGATTGAGGCCAGCTTATAATACTACAGACCTATACGTACGTACGTTGATAGTCAATCACCACGCACTAAAACGGTGAAGGAAAACATCGTGAGGAAACCTGCATACCGTAGCGATTTATAAAAATTTCTATGGTATGTAAGTCCGCCAACCCGCACTAGGCCAGTGTGGTGGACTATATGGCCTAACCACTCTCAATCGTACTCTCGATTGTAGAGTAGGCCCGTGCCCTGCAGTGGGACGTATATGGGCTGATACAGGATACAGATATACGTACGTACGTATGCCAAAAAACCTATCACCTAAACAAATTACCATAAAGTAGTAATTAATACTTTAAACAAATATATGCTACTAAGATATTGAATATATAAATAACAATAGTTATAAATAAATAAATACGTCTAATAAATAAATTAAAGTAAGAAATACATATAAATAATACTAAGAATAGGAAATATTTAGTATCAATATAGATCAAGTGCTATGTGTATTGACTTGTCTCATGAGCTCTTTAATTGCCTACATGACCAATAAATACATTTCATTTAATGCATCAAATTAAGTGATAGCAATACTGAATAATTTTGACGGCTTATTATAATATCATGGTATATGACCAAAAAAAACTCAGAAGTACTCTAGTCGAGGCCATCGGTGCAATATGCATAAGCATAGTATTTTCGTAAAATTTCGTTATGCCTATAAAACTGCCATTTTTTTTCTACAAACCAGTTTTAATAAAATATATCGCTATACAAAAAACAAACTGTAAATTACACGGTAACTAACACAAAGTTTAAAAAAACAATGTCTATTGTTACCATGGTTTACAAAATAGGGATGATCTGAAGATACCGTCACAGGGACTTTTTTTGTAATTTTGATACCGAGATAACGTACTCTCGTTATATGGTAATTTACAAGTTGTTTTAATCTAGGGGACAAAGTAAGTAAAAAATGCACTAACATACATTTTTTATTTTATGCAAATTATATTATTAATTATATTTTTTGCACCTTACCTTGCTGCCTTTGATACCCAGCTTTGAAGACCTTAGAGTTTTTACCGACTTATTTTATTATAATTATATTCACTGCATTGGCGAGACAGAGTATACTGATTCTTCGTTATTGGCCATATTAAATATAACAGAAATATTTATTTGGAATTTACAACAAATTATTAATGAACTGCTGTGATTTAAACCAACACTGTAAACTGGTTCTGAAAATAGTAACATTAGAAATTCTAACCCGTTATTTTCTAGTGAAAACCGTTTTCTGAATGAGATGGTAGATCAAAAAAATTACTGAATCTAAATGATGTAGAGCATTTTTCAAGAATCTCCACAGCTACCTATTGGAAGCGGCCTGCATACTGCAACTTCCTTCCGCCTTTATTAATTCATCTATCGAGAGACTGTACGATACATTGGCTTTCTTATATATACATATATTTCATAAGTAGTTAATAAAGGAATAAATTATCTTTAGTATAGTTCCATAGATATTAAAACATATTATAGAAATAAAAAGTAAACAATACCCAATACCCAAGTAGTAAAAAACATCTGAACTACAATTATTTGACCATCATAAGCCCTGGTCTGTCGAAGCTACGCACAGCGTTGCGTTGCGCGGAATGCGGTGTCAAACTCGGTTTTGTATGAAAAACATTGACATTGACATGACGTTCCGCCGCAGTATGCGTCAGCCAGCGTCTGCGGTGAGGGGTCAACCGGGTGACGGTAAGACTGGTCTTTTGTACTGTCACATTATGCGTCGGTGTAGAGGGGCAAGTGCGGTGAAGCGCGGGGCGGATACGCCGCACAACGTGCCGTCATTCTCATCATTTCGTCGCGGTAAGCGTATTTGCGCAATGGATTTATTTGAGGACAATATTTTTATCAATTTTCGTTTGGTTTAAAAATTTGTTTAGGCTGTGGCGCGTATATCGACTATGTGCTGCCGCACAGTACGTTTAATACAGTTCACGTACGTTCCCAATGACAATGGCGCAATATTACACCACGTAGGAATAAAACTTTAAAACCTTGCTTTGGTAAAAAAGATACAATTAAAAAGCAAAATTAATTAATATTTAATAAGTACAAGATTATAAAATGGGGTCAATTACATTTATTTTATTGTTATAAAAATGGCGAACGGAATTGTATTTTAATTGTTCCAAGTACCTAGTACCCCATGCTTTTTAACAAAATATAGCAACGGATTTAGTTCCCAACTGATCACGGTACAATTGGAGACGATTTATTTACGGTTAATATGTGTAACATTGTAGTAGAATACAATTATTAATATTTATCGGCTCGTTTGCTATACACCACGTCTTTACCCCCCGTTCCGTCCTCCACGTCTATGATCTATCTCATTCACCCTTGGTTCGCGTAGTGTATAGTTCGAGACGACAGATGCTAAGAGTATGAATTTATCAATACACTACAGTATCTATATACAATCAGTTTTTATCCCTATTCGCAGGGCACTTTATCAGCCCATATACGTCCCACTGCAGAGCACTGGTCTCCTCTACAATCGAGAATACGATTAAGAGTGGTTAGGCCATACTATAGTCCACCACGCTAGGTGGCTTTATCCCTATAGGTGCATAGAAAGAAATATAAACAACAAACCCAATAAAAACATCAATCGTTTAAGTGCACCCGCTTTTTATATGAGCCCGAAAAAATAGCTACAAAGAATCTTATGATGAGTTTTGTATCAGCATATATACATACATTCGTTGTATAATGGTTGTATATTATCGTCGTAGTTATTTACAAAATCCACCTACAATATATAATAAACTATCGCCGTTCGACACAAGTAGCACCACTCTCCTAGCACCTGGAGTGCATCATGTGACGACATGGTGCAATCTTAAATATGTAATTCCTCAACTTAGTATCAAGTTCTGTGTTTTCCCCTTTTTTCCATTCCCATTCCATTAAAACCCCCTCTATATGTATTGTAATTTGCGCTACTTACACCTACGCATATATATTTTGAGCTCTGTGTTATGAATTCTGTTAAATACTAAAATAAAATTATTATTGTAAAAAGTGTCCATCAGTATTGTTCCAGGTTTTGCTTGTGACAATTTTATAGGAAAATAATTTAATCGTTATGGAATTTACTTTTACCCAATTACGGTACGATCGATAACGATAATGTAAGAAAGGATATCTACATAAATCCAGTGAAATTTAATTTGTTCTGACAATAAGTTGTTTAGCCGAAAAAGGATGTATACAGCACACGTGTATTTCATTAGAATGATACGAACCACTTTTATCACGTATCAATATTGCGAAAATTGTCTCGTAAACATATATACCCAGTTTATTTAAAATGACGCACAAACATTTTTTTAAATAAATTATATATGTTTTCGAACATAAATTATTGTTATTTGTTGTCATGGACATTCAAGTAAACTTCAATGCGAAATTGTCATAGTAACGTTGGTTGTCAATGAACGGTTCTCCCATTGGTCAACGGTTTTACGCACAGAGTAAAACCTATACGTGGACCACCTTTTTTGTTGTTATGTGAACTACGTTGCATGACGTCATTACGTTGCCGCTTACCGCAGTGCCGCGCGTATCCTTCGACAGACCAGGCCTTTACTTAGCCCATATGGCTCTTATAAACTGCTTTCGGTTCCTTAACCTATTGACCGATTTTTTTTATACTTCCGTTTACAAGCCTTTACTTGTTATAGCTTTGAAAAACCACACCACGTGCCTCATTTTTTGTGTATTTTTATAAAATGCCCACCTGACGTGCTTTTAGGAAGGTAATTTTTTTAACAGTTTTTTTTTTAATAAAAGCAAGACGAATGAGTTAACCTTTAAGGTTTAAACAAATAAATATAAATATTTTCTTCGGTCAAAATAATCAAAATTATTATGAAATAACGTAAGAACTATGTTAGTATCAGATGAAAATTTATTAAGAAAATATATACATACATACATACATAAACTCGCGCCTTTTTCCCAGAAGGGGTAGGCAGAGGTGCCAGGACACCCACATTTCGCCCTGTATGTTCCGTCCCACAGGTGATGATAGGTGGCGAGCCTATCGCCATATCGGGCACTAATTCCAAACTCTGGTCTGATAATGAATAGAAAAATCCAATATCACTTTGCCCAACCCGGGATTCGAACCCGACATCTCATCTTTTAACGTACCCTAGTACAACTACGCCACCGAGTCAGTCAAGAAAAAAAATATTTTTTTCAAATGGTGGACAATACTTACTTAAGCCACCATTTGCTCAATGCTATTAGAGGTATATCATATCTGACGCAAAAAGATGCTGCATTTTATGATTATGGCTTAGGTAAAACTTTAGAATAATGAACTAAATTGATAAATCCAAGATTCTGTTGCACCGAAATAATTTACAACAATAACAAATATTGGTATTAATAATAACCTATTCGAAATTTTGAATTTTGTCGGCATGCGTAAATCACTTAATCAGACAAAAATTACACGAAAGGTGATCCAAGATACGAGAATGCGCATAGATAATGAGTTCAGAGACAATTCTTCTTCTTAGAGCGGTTCTCCAACTAGGAAGGCTCAGTTCAGTGTACCTACTCTCGCTTGTCTTCTGTATCAGCCCGTACACACCCCACGGCATGGCATGGCCTCATCTATAATCAAGAGTATGATTGAGAGTGGTTAGGCCATATAGTCCACCACGCTGGCGTAGTGCGGGTTGGTGGACTTAACATACATACTATAGAAATTCTTACAAATCGCTATGGTATGCAGTTTTCCTCACGATGTTTTCCTTCAACGTTATAATACATGGTGATTGATTATCAACACTCCCTTGCTTGTCGGGGCGAAATAATTCTGGGGCGCTAACAATCCTTGTCCACTTAGATTTTAGATGTTCCACATGACTGACACACATGACATTTTCCTCAGTGACAATAATACAAAATTTAAAATACTTGCAAGTTAAAAACAAAGTTTATTTTTAGAAAGTAACTGTGGGCGTCAGAAGCCATAAACAGTGCGTTTTTAACAACTGTAGATTATTGTCTTATCCACTTTCCTGTCTTGCAAAAAGCTGTAAACACTCACATATATTCCTTTATTGTAATGTGAAGATTATAACTTAAAGTGCTCAGTAATACCATTTAAGGACTTGAAGAATTAAAAGCCACTGCGGCATCTTTTTACGATTAAATGCGTGGTATAGTAAATTACAATATCAATGAAAAATGGTATACGTTTACAAGAAATTGTTAATTGCTCTTTTTATGTCACAGAACTTACTGGTGAGTACGTCGGCAATCTATGCCTGAGCCTCAATATTCCCGGACCTCGACCGAGGGGTAGACCAAAGACGCGATGGCTAGATGTCGTCCAGGAAGATATGAGGATCAATGGCCTTGCTATTGATATAAAATCAGGTGAAATGGAGAATATCCCAAGGATTTGACGATTTTATAAATTCTTTCTGACCTAAAAATTACTTTCACTGATCCGTCTGACACAAAGTTGATAGGTTAACAGTAGAATCCGTCATAGTTGACATTTGAATACAAAAATCACGCGTGCTCTTATTTTTTTCTACATGCATGAAGCGAACTAATATTATGTACCGTACTGTGATTTTATGATCTTCCAATTTACCTCTCCTATGTTCCGCAGCTTGATTATGAGCGCTAAGAACGTACAACATCAAATACAGATTATGAAAAATACTCGTAATATTATTGTGCTTTTTATTTTTAAGTTCAAAATTGTAAAATATTCAGATGATATCTATACCAAATTGAGTTTACGCTATCATATAAAGTATACAAGTAGCCTTAGGTCAGCATGATGGACCAGTTTCTCAAGAAATAGAGCGTAAAGGGTGCCAAGCCCGCAGATATTTAGATATTCAGATATGCACACACAGCAAATTTATTTATTCAGTGCAATACAGTTCACGTTCATTGAGGCCGAGGAAGCCGCAAGAGGGAGTATATAACCATTAGATCATCAACAAATCCTCATTTCTACAGTTATTGCAACAATCATTAACGAAGACATGATCTATTTAAACTGACAGCCTCCTGGCGTCGTTAGCTTATACGCCGGCTGCGAAACTAGAATCTTTGGATCCATCCCCGTACCAAGTCAAGTCTATAGAATATTTGTTTATCAGCACAACCTTGGAATGGTTGGCCTAGATCCAATGGAAGGAGATAGGCTGAATATTTTCTAATACCTACGCCACAAGAGTAGTATCAAAGTGATCAGGTCTTCTTAAAAAAGAGCACAACATTTTAGCGGTGCAGCAATTGACCAAAACGGCAGCAGCTCGCCGTCACGCCGCGTGGTGATCGGGCGCGCGCCGGGCACAGGGAAGTCATTTGTCGTCTGCAGCCGCGGCCACCGACTACTCGTCTCATTGTCTCATCATTGTGTTTATTTTGTCACGCTGATGTTTTTACATTCGCTTGTCCCGCTATGTTGATAATTAACGTGCAAACGGGGATTTATATGGTACATTAGTAGTACAGGATTCCGATCTTTACCTTGATCAAAGAGACTTAAAAATGCCACTTGGTCTACTTAACGCGGTTTTCTTTGAAAACTGATCTATGGTCTAATTCAATAGCGTGTATTGCAACAGGAGAAGTGTCAGAATCATCAAATGAACACACAGGAGACTTTGGTAGGCGACTTGATTTAAAATTCTGTGAGTAGCGGTTATCGCTTACCATCTGAGAGGTCGATAGCTTATCTACCTACGCAGCCTAAAGAGTAATTATCATTGAAATAAAACTATTATTTACGGATTTTATCGCGAATTTGGTTTAATTTTTCATTTTTTGAGTTCCCGACGTTTCGATTACTTTACAGCTTTCGTGGTCACGGGGCGGACTGAGGTATTAGACGTCCGCTCTGTGACTGTTACAATTCAACTACCCTTATTTTACAATTATTAATTTAAAAATTAATTTTAATAGCTAATCTGTATTTGCGATCCGATAATGAGTAATTATCACCTGCATTCACTATGAAGGAAATCTTCGTAAGGAAAACTCCGTGAAATCGAAATCACTATGAAATGGTATATAACTTATAATACGTGACGTTTCCTAACCCTCACTGTCGGGTAAACCATTACGGTAGTAGAAAAAAGTGTTAGTTATTCTGAATTGTAAAAGCGCTGGATAGAACGTTGGGCTTTCTCCTATATAATTATCTCCTATCAAATCATCTCAAACCTAGCTGTGACAACAGCTTCCTTGGCTAATGGCCGGTGGTCGCGGTTCAGTCCACGCCTCGAATGACAAACGTCAGCGGGAATGAGTTAACGATCTACACGCTTTGCTGCCCCACAAATTGTCTCGCGACCATTGCTCCGTGCTCCCTGGCACATGACACAACGGTGCTGTATGTCCAACACTTCCGCGTCTAGATAGCAAAATTGTACGTTTTCAATTGCCATCTTGATCTGAGAGATAGGAGATCAGTAGCAAAATATCTCTAAGAAAATTATATTTTTATTCTACAAGAGTGAGTTATAAGTTGGCATGCAGAGTCTCAACTAAGACATGACTTTTCAAACCAATCCTGTATTTTAGACGAATTATAATAATCAACAGCAAATACCCAGCCCGTTTAATATGATAGATCATAATTTATTTAGACTGCGTTGGTGGCGTATTACTACGGTATGGTTACAAAGATGAGGTTTCGGGTTCGAATCCCGGGTCAGGCAAAGTGATGTTGATTTTTTCTATTGATAATCGAACCAAATTCAGGATTTCACATCATATCACATCGTGAGACTGAACATACATAGCGAAAAAGTCGTGAATTTATCTATATACGTATAATTACTTTACGCATTCCTCCATCGAACCTGGAACTTCCAACGTATACAACCAGCTTCATCGAGCCAATTGTCAAATAAATTATAAAACGGCAGGAAAGAGGATAAATCAAACACCAAGAGCAAACGCCGGCGTTTCTTTGACCACATTAATAGCGCTTTTATCGTCCTTTATCAAAGTGAGAACAAGCAGCGATTGTTCCACGCATCCATCTTATCAATGTATAACAGGTTTGTAAATATTCTCGTTTCGGTTTGTTTAGACATTAGTAGTTTTATTGTGACGCTGGGTGCGAAAGGGCGTAAGTCACAACTGAATGTGAGAAATTAGCTATTACTTATTTCTGTGATGTTGTAGAAACAAATATTTTCGGACAATTTTACAGTTTTTCTACAGTATCTAATCATTAAGTTTCAAGTATTTTTAAAAATATTTTTTATTTTATTTAATTTTGTAAATATTTCTCGTATATGTAATTCTTTTGGAGGAATTATTTTATAGTACCATTATGTCACTAGTTAGTTTTTCATGAATTGTAAATAAATGCAGTAAACGAATTTCTCAGACCAAATTTATGTAGAAGTTTTCCTGTTTAAAACTATTTAACGATCAGGATATTATTTACTCAAATATGTGTTTGCGTAAAACCGAAGGCATTGTAAAGTATGGAGGTAAATAAAACAATTTTAATAATTAAAAAATATTTTTGTGTTGTGTCAAAATTGATCTTTATATGCAATTTGCATGTGATTGAGTCCTCAAGACATATATTTTTATGAAATTCTTAATACGTAGTTTCCATGACTATGTTTTCCTTCTCAGTTTAAAAGCTTGATAATTGACCAATAATTATACAAAAAGTCAAAATTCAAAGCTGTCTTGGCTCTCAAACTCTAGACCACCATCTCGGCATTCTTAATGAATAATGAACAAATTAATATTGTAGAACAAATCGCGCCCGAGCCGTGTCCGTTTGAAGGCATCACGATAACACATGATGCTATTTGATTTGGACCCATTCGTCGTGTTTGCGTCGAGATAGCGTCGTAATTTATACGCGCACAACACTGAAGAGGCTTTCGCTTTATTATTTAATTCATGATTGTCGAGTCTCGTCCTATTTACATAGTGTAATGATGATAATATCGTGTTTGCGTCCGTACGATTGCACAATATCATGTCTGTATATCTTTACAACCTCACGATGTCCTCTAACGGATCTTTGCATAAATCCTTATAATAATATTGTAAACTTAATATAAACAAGAACTGATACGTGATTGTGTGATGTGCGCTTCAATGTGGAAGATCTTTGTGATGTGTTGTCTAGTTAATATTATTCTCATTCAATGATTTATAAAACTTGGGATACGTTACAATTAAAGTCTGGAACATAACTCTATAACAGGTATCGCATCCCTCCATCACGTCGCGTCGGTCCAACCAAAATATTTTTTACACTAAAATTATAAGTAAATTTTACCAAAATTATATTTCATACCTTAAACTAATTTATTTTATACCACAAAAATACAATTTTAGTATGTTAACATTAAATAAATAATTTGTATGCATTATATCTTCGGAGTCGGAAACGTGCGAATTGCGCAACAATAGACACGTACCTTAATATCATGGAAGCAAACTCGTCACATCATTATTTACAAGCAACTATAAATACACTTCTGTAAGGCTGAAAAAGATACAAAAAAGCATAGAAATATTTTTTAAATATATCAGAAAAACAAAAACTCCACGAGTACGTTTACAATATCTCCAAAATATAAACACGAATAAAGAATCGATTTTTGTATTATTTTCCTTAATTTAAACTGCAAATAATGAATGAAATTGTTTAAAAATTCATTTTCAAAAAATAACTAGATCATTTTTCTCTAAACTACAATATAAAAATGTTCTTCACTTGAAATAATTGTCTTCACCGCAATATTGCTCAGTAATAATAAAACCGGACAATGGACGATAGAAATTATTCGTATGCATATCAAACGAGGAACTATTGTATTTGCTCAACATAATTTATGTGGCGTATTGTCCTACGGAAACTGTAGGCCCTTGCGTTAATCGTCTATCGAAAAAATTGTAATAAAACGGTCAGCTACCATTAGCAACGAACCGTGATTTGTGCCATAAAACTAAATAAATTATTATTCATGGTTGTGTATTTTTTGCACGCGGGCCCTGCAATTGGCTGGTGGTATAACCATTTATCAATAGTATAATCTCGGATAGTTATTCATATTGGGCTCGATTTATTGTCAGGTGGAAACTATGGAAACGAATTTTAGTGTTAATTTTTTTCATCTATTTCTGTGTTCGAACCGTTACTTTTTATTACTCGTGTTTATTTTAATGAATTGTAATAGTTAATTAAGACATTCATTGCCATTAATATGTAGAATAATTGATGTTTACGTACAATGTAGGATGAGTATAGGGTGTTTTTTTTCTTTCGTCAAAAAACTTAGATAGGTACCGTTTTTTGACGTATCGTATTTACGGTATGATTATAGATATACTATTCTTTTCCGTAAAATTTTATGATCCCTACCGATTTTTTATTCGCTTCCTACAGTTATATATATATACCGGGTATATCAAGACTGCTACCGAAAACGAAGCCGGGTGGTAGGTTTAGTGACTAAAAACACAATGCAACTAAAAATTTCGCATAGAAACGCGACAATTATTTTTTATGATTTTTTAAACATCGTCATTTTTGGGTGGTAAATCCATAGTTTTTGCTA
This sequence comes from Hyles vespertilio, assembly GCA_009982885.2. Classification (NCBI taxonomy): domain Eukaryota; kingdom Metazoa; phylum Arthropoda; class Insecta; order Lepidoptera; family Sphingidae; genus Hyles; species Hyles vespertilio. The sequence continues at coordinate 14,574,626 of CM042821.1, read as the reverse complement.
AAGTTATAATTTAAACACTTTTATACCTTAGATTAGTTATAAATAAATGGGTATACACTATTATTTTAGGAAAAAATGTATTTACCACCCAAATAAGGCCATAGGCAAAAAATAACAAAAAAAAATTGTCGCTTTTTTTTGCAACTTTTTCTATTGCATTGTGTCTGAAGTAGCTTAAACTACCACCCGGCTTCGTTTTCGGTAGCAGTCTTGATATACCCTGTATATATATATATCTAAAACAAACTATGTAAAACGTCTCAGGAGTGGATACCAAACCTATTCTAAGATTTTTAAGCTAATATTTATTTAACTCGATCTACAAAGCCTGATCCGCTTCTATTTGTGTCAATTTGACTACACTACCTAACGCAATCAAAACTATAAACCGCTACTTTTTAGAATACAATATCCTACAATTACCAAACACGACTCTATGGTATTCCCTGTGCTGTCCCCTAAGGTGAAAGGTCGCGTGGGGCACACGACGGTCAGTGGCGAATGGTACCGCCTGGGACCCCATCGACCTCTCCGCGAGACACCACCGCGTATTTCACCTCGTTCCACATCCACGACACGATAACTATCGACGCTACATAAATAAACCTAAATAGAGCAAGCAATGGACGTAAAAATTGCAAATATTCCCCAGTATATCCATCGATGAATCCGAAAATACAAAAATCACTCGTGATAGATTGCTCAAAGTTTATTGTTTTGTTTGTGTTACGGTGGGAATAACAAAATATTTTGTCAATTTTGTGGATTGAAAATGTTATTGATTTTTTTCCAGATTGCTTTTTGACACGTGTGGCTTATAGTTTTAAATGATTACGAATTCTTGTGTCATTGAAAATTTCACACACTTAAAAGTAACTTGAAGAAAATCATCGAACTTACTTCACAATAAGCTTGTTGAGCATTGCATTAATGAATGACAAAAAATAAAGTATTAACTCAGGTTACTTTTGAACGGGAAAATGAAATCCATTTCTTTTCACCATCCTAAATGACTTTAACCTCATATTTTCAACAATATTTTCACCTCAGTCATTACTTTGTAAATGGAAAGTCTGCCAATTTATCAAGATTTATTGAACTCAGAACCCAGAGATTAGAAAAAGGAAAACATCCTCAAACATTGAAATAAAACTATTATTTACGGATTTTATCGCGAATTTAGTTAATTTTTTTACATTTTTGACTTCCCGGCGTTTCGATTACTTACTTTACAGCTTTCGTGGTCACGGGGCGGACTGAGGTATTAGACGTCCGCTCTGTGACTGTTACAATCCTGATCCTCAAACAATCAAAAAGTCTTCATCATACAAGGTAAAGTACGTTGGGGCAAATTGCAGAATAATTAAATAAGGTGATAATTTGTATAATACATTTTATTATAATGACGTTGTCATGACAATCCAATCAAGCATAGACAAAAACTAACTCCACATATTCTTCCTCTTAAATGTTCACTACAACTAACACAACTACAATTAACAAAAACAAGAAAACAATATAAACATTTAAATTAAAAAGAGAAATACGCTAGTAATGCATCCTTTTTCCCACGACAGTCTGCTTTATATAACTGTAAGTAGATACATACTCTAGAATATAATTAGTAGAATATTTAAAATATAATTGCCCTCCTGGATCACGTCCCTCGTACACGTCTCACATAACAATCGTTAATCCGAACAAAACTTTCCAAAACTTTCAACAAGTCCAAATAATAATACTAGACTACTACCGCAATGTCTATTTCTCCCGTCAAACAGTAGTTTAAATGCACTGTTGTGTTTCGGATTGAAGGACATTGTAGCCAGAGTAACTACTGGACATATTGAGACTTAACATCTTATGTCTCAGGATGGCGAGCGCAGTGGAATGCCAAGCATTGCTTTGTAAATCAAGGTGTTGTTTGGTTATGCTTCTGTTCATGAGCGGTCGCAACGCTTACCATCAGGCGAACGGCATGCTCGTCTCGCCATTCACTGCAATAAAAAAAAAAAAGAGTCTTGTAACAAGAGTGCAAAAGTCGAGGCATTTACGACAATGCTCTCTTAATAATCAAATTAAAAAATACTGTGCCGATTTTTTTTTCAACAGTCACATACAAATTCCTGACTCCACATTAAGATCGAGTCTTGTGTCGTGGGTATAGGTCACTACGAGACACTTTTCGCTCTCACAAACACCCAGACCAGAAAGAAATATTTGTGGGCTGCACAAACATTTCTCTCGGTGTGAGGATCGAACAAGCCATCGAGCCATCGATCATCGAGTTTTACAGCCGGCATTTAACCGACTGCGCCACGGAGGTTGTCATAATGGGCAGTTGATGTTCATGGGCGGCAGTGATCACTCACCATCAGGTGACCTGTTTGCTCGTATGCCGGACATTTGCAAAAATAAGAGTATATCAACATAATATTTCGACTTGCAAAATCTTTAAGTCCTATTGGTACATACTTGTTATTAAGTGTAATTTTAGAGCGAAACTCGTCTCGTCTCGGTCCATTTAAAACTTAATAAACGTATGTAGCCAACTCATATTTGGCCGGAATGGTGGCATAACTAAGCACCTTTTGCCACTATATCTCTGACCACGATTTAAACATATTATGTATAAGAAAAAAACGCTGCCCTATAGAAAGTCCCCGAGTAGCTGGTAAAGTATTCGATTCAAAGGATATTTTCTTGTCTCATACGATTCTAGGAAGGCCATGGTTTGTTATATTATAGTAGACTAAGTTTTAAATTAAGCCGTTGTGTTGAGCTTATGTGGGTTAATGACCTTCACATACCGTTTAATTTCGAAGCAATTAATATGCCTGCAATATTGGGTGGTATTTTCCATTTCCACTAAAACCGAATGATGCCTACTGACCCCAATTTCGATAATAAATGGAACCGCAAATTGGTACGCATCCATGGAACCGAGTTCATTAATTATTTTATTAAAAACTAAGAATTAAAAAATGAACCAATATTATATTTTAGCCTTTATTAAATTAAAAGAAATAAAATACAATAAACGTTTCTAGAACGATAGATGGTCACAAGTGGCAATTATAACTTAACAGTTTGATAGTCCGTGTTAAAATAATCCAAGATTTGCTGGTCTGTCGGAAAATAACAACAAAAAAGATGAAATACAATATCTAGTAATATCAAAAGCCTAATATTGCAAACATGAGATAAGCCTAAGAACTAAGCTGCATGATATGACAAAAAAACATTCGTGATAAAATATGAAGATTTTTTTTGATAATGCATTTATTTAACTGTTAAAATGTACTCATAGTGTATTTTTATTGAAAAATCTGTGGCAAATATTAAAAAAAAAACAGTAAGTTTCTGGATGCAGCATAAACGGATCGCTGTGAAAATCTTTGGAAGAGGCTCACGTATGTTCAGCAGTGGACTATTTGCAGCTGACGAATACAAAGAAATAATATAATATTAACTCGAGCTAAGTAATATAATTCGTATGCGTTATGTGGAGACAAGGCGCGAGCCTGGCAGGGAACAGAACACAAACCGGATCCCGAGCAACGCATTTGATTTTTTTAAAACTGAATCAGTCACGAAAAGTCGATTGCATGATCTGAGAATCGAACCCAGATCCCCACGATTCACAACCTGTACTAACGGCAACAGATTTTACGTTTTAATACAAAATATTCTACCAAAACACAAAACAGAGACTAATGAAATAAGACAAACAACGAGCTCTGTCCATCAGCAGTGTCAAAAGTCCAAGTTACCGGTCCGAAGTAAATTTAAACGAAATTCAATCAAACTCTTTAATGTTGCGATTTAATTAAATAATAACTTTAGTTAATCATTTTGTACGCTTCCGCATAAATTTAATATAGATTTTTGAATGAAACTTATTATATTATGATAAAGCAAAAACACTTTCCTTAGATGTTCGTTAAATCTCAAAATTTGCTCCATGCCTAATATCATCAAATCCTAATGCTCAAATTAATTCTGAATTGTTAATTGAGGATTTGAACTTAGAGCCTTATTTGATAACCCATTTAAATTATAGTTATCATCACGACATTACAAAATACAATAACCTTTCACTTCTGAACTACAAACTCACATACCATTTTCTTTTATTGCAATGAATGGCAAGACGAGAGATATGATATCTCATGGACAGTGGTGCCAAAACACACATTGAATTACAAAGCAATGCTTGGTATTTCACTGCGCTCGCGATCCTGAGATATAAGATGTTGTCTCAATATGTCCAGTACTTACTCTGGCTACAATATCCTTCAAACCGAAACACAACAGTGCATTTATACTACTATTTGGCGAGTTTAATAGACATTGCAGTGGTATCTACTCAAATGGCCTCTAACATATGAGACGCCTACCACCAGTAAATTATGTAATCTTAATACAAAATTATGCAAGAACACCTCATACCATTTTAAAGCGAAACATTTAGCCATCGTGTTAACTTATGGCCGATACTACTCACAGTTAATAGAAAAACTTGCACTCATTTCTGTTATCTATGCGTCGAACTGGTGGGTGACCAGTCATCCATCTACATACTTATTTACATGCCTATCGCCGAAACAAGTTGCCCATTGTCGTTCGACACCAACGTTGTAAAACTACCGGAAAAACCGGTCTAATACAACACAAATTCAACACTATATCTATGCGTCATAAAGTTCAATTCATTATGTTGCACATCGCGAGAAAATTGACGGAAAAAATGATGAATTCCTAATCGGTTTTGGACTTTAATTGTGTTAGAATAGAGGTAAAATTCGCTTGGTAGTCGTGAAGACGGTTAGCAACAATGAGGCAGCTTATATACCACCCGCACGTCCTCTTTAGATAAGATAAAGGCCACCTGAAATGAAGAGAGCGACACCAATACGAGGCTAATGATACCGATACGGCACCGGTACAGGCGAGTGGTAATTAATATCCAACGATAATATACCGGTTTTGAGACGATAGCCGTTTTCGATGCTTTAATTTTAGCACATAGCCAATTTACGTCAATTGAGATGTTAAACGCAAAACGTCCGACTAAACTAGGCTACCTTATTATGCTCTAAGTATTGAACTCAACTATAAATTTCCCATCTAGGGTTAGTAATAATCAAGTAGAATGTGTATCGTCTTGTGAATTTAGTATTCATGGGTCGTTTTCAATTTGGTATTAGTACGATCCGTCATTATTAAATTCGTATTTCAAAATAACATCGTATTCTGAATCTCACATGTCGTTGAGTAAAGTTATTGCTTACTAAAGAAAAATATTTTAAAAACTATCTATACACACCAACGATTTAACAAAATATGTGAATCCAAAATACAATACGATACAAAGCATTGTAAACCTTTCAGGTCCATCAACAAATAAATTAAATCAATAAGTAACACATAAAAACGTCACACACTATTTTTTCATAAATCTAACATCGTGTTCATATACGACTAGATATGTATGTTTCTTTCAATCCACACAAAATCGATGCCAAACACATCAAACCGGTGCTAAATTCCTTTATCAATTGGAAGATCCATCGCCGATCGTCGATGTGACCTCAGATTCTCAGAAAGTTCCCGTAGAAACACCAAACGGCAACTGAAGATTACATAATGATCACTTATTTCGTGAATAGCTCCATACACTCGCCTTACATACCCCTGTTGGATTTAGTGAGGCACGTCCACGATTATCGATGCTTTTCTTTACATATTAAACCACAAACAATGTTAAAAAAACGAATATCATTTCATTGGTATAAAGAAATGAAGATGACTTTGGTGTCCCACAACACTAACAATTAAATATTTGGACAAAATCATTTGTCACTAAGTGAGAATCAAATCTGCGACATTTTTGACAGCCTCCGTGGCGCAGTTGGTTAGACGCCGCCTGTGAAACGAGAGGCCGCGGGTTCGATCCCCGCACCGAGAGAAATGTTTGTGCGACCCACAAATATTTCTTCCGGGTCTGGGTGTTTGTGAGACCGAAAAGTCTCTCGTAGTTCCTGATACCCACGACACAAGACTCGATCTTAGTGTGGGGTCAGGACTATGTATGTGACTGTTGGGTGTTATTTATTTATTTTATTTATTTATTTGGGTTTATTTTGTGTTTCATGGAACCTTTAAATTTGACCGATGAAATATGATATATCAATACTTTAATTGTTACAGATGATTTTATCTATTTCACCTCACAATATCGTCATTACTTCTGTATATGATATCGCAAAGATTATTAATTATAAAGTCTGGTGTGGGTCAGTTTTCAAAAAGGATTTCTGCAACAAGTATTAGAACTGTCAAACTGTACACGAGATTCCGACGCAGCTTTGAAACTTATTTTAGACGCTCTCTTTGGTAGAGTATAATAATACAATAGAATAAGGCTCTTCATTTCTTAATGACAGAAGATTTTTTTTAAATAATAATGATGATAATAATAAAAACTTTTATTTGGCACAAAATTACATAGGTTACATATTTATTGCATAGAGTGACAATCATGTTAGTGCTTACACAAATTATAACGGCTGCAGTTTAACACGGGTCCCGAAACTAGACATAGCCTGTATCATAGAGACCAGTATATTATGTCTATCATAATTCTCACAAAGCTTAGTATTGCTCTTATATGTTATATTAATGTTAAAACTTATTTTTTACCTAAAGGCTAAATCACTAACCTAGTAACAACAATAATTGTTGTTATAATTATTATAATTATTATTCTCTTTATTTTTTTAACATATTTTTTCTATTTTTAAATATATAAATTACAAAAAATATACATATAAAAATATAAAAAATAATTTATTTACCCTCCGGTGGTGAAGCTCAAGTCCCAAGCCACCGGGGGTTAGGGAGACAAAGTGAGGAACCGCCTCACAATGCGTGCCGTGTCCAGTAATACTGCCTTCTGTATTTGACCTTTGACCCAACAGCCAATTGAGAGCCTCTGTAGGTGTTGGTCGAGGCTCTTTGGTATCAAACCATGAGCAGAAACGACACTCGGGACAATAATTGTTGAATCGACATCCCACATGTCGGTAACCTCGTGAGCCAAATCTAAATATTTAGACATTTTGTCTTTTTCAGCTTTGACGAGGTTATCGTCATGCGGAATGGTGACATCAACAAGTATAGCCCGGCGCGCCAATCGATCTATTATCAATTACTAATTATTATAACATTATAACATTGTTGTTATAATTATTATAACAGAAACTTGTCAAACTGTTGCTCTAACACGTTATCCATCACACTGCTATTTGCGGTACAGATACGAACGGAAAATACGTGCATATTTGCTTACATCATAATAAATTCGTAATCCACGCGCCATTGTTCCGAGAATCATTTAAATCATAACATACGTGGTAAGGTTTATGGCTTAAGTAGATCCGCGGTAAATACTTAAAACATGGCTTCGAGATATGATCAGCCTACTGATGCATGTCTTGGTACAAGGTGCGGTCTCGTCGTAAATTTAATCGACATAGTTACTGTTCATTGAAACGTGAGTATTAATAAATTTTGATATCTTCGTATAACTTCACTTTTAAGAGGTAATGTATGTTGTGGATAATCTGACATAAGATTCGATGTGAACTCTTTAAAGTGTGTGCTATCGTCTCCCAGGACGCTCAGGTGAAGTAGTTATGGTATCGTTTTTTTATAATAAATATTGCGAATTTATCTCAGAACCTCGTATGACGACAATTTATTAAAAATTATAAATATCGGCAGGTCATCTTTATTAGCATCTAGAATCCTTTGAACTCTATTGAATTTGATATTAACATTGACATTATGTAATAATATCGATGGCAACACATCACTAGGCGGCCACACAGCCACAGGGCACGTGTTATTTCCATGGCTAATTGCAAATTGGCTGGTTGTCAACGCATGAGCGCTAATGTGTCATAACACGACGTGCCCGGCCGCTCACGCCGACCTAGCGTCATTACCAAGGAACTTGGAGTGACCCGCGTGTCGGCCGTGTTGGAGCCAAGGTTTGATGATGGAACTGAATACAAACATTTGGTCTATCGATAGTCAATGTGCATAATATGTAGCAGAGATAAAAAAACATACAGTTGGATTGAGAACCTCTTCCTTTTTTAAAAGTATCTGTATCTGTCTGTATCAGCCCATATACGTCCCACTGCAGGGCACGGGCCTACTCTACAATCGAGAATACGATTGAGAGTGGTTAGGCCATATATTTTTTAAAAGTAGGTTCTTTAAATAAAGCTGTGGAATAAATATTATGCAGGTTGGGTGTAAGTATTTATTTATAGTAATGTTTAAACAAAATACATTAATTGAAAATATATACAGGGTATATCAAGACTGCTACGGAAAACGAAGCCGGGTGGTAGTTTAAGCTACTTCAGACACAATGCAACAGAAAAAATTGCAAAAAAAAGCGACAATATTTTTATGTTATTTTTTTCCTATGACCATATTTGGGTGTTAAATACATTTTTTCCTAAAATAATAGTGTATACCCTTTTATTTATAAATAATCTAAGGTATAAAAGTGTTTAAATTATTATTTTAGCAAAAACTATGAATTTACCACCCAAAAATGACGAAATTTAAAAAATTATAAAAAATAATTGTCGCGTTTCTTTGCGAAATTTTTAGTTGCAATGTGTTTGTAGTCACTAAAACTACCACCCGTCTTCGTTTTCGCTAGCAGTCTTGAGATACCCGGTATATTAATTTTGAAATTAAAACAGACAAATTGTTTGGATTTAAGATATTAATATGATAATAAAAATATAATTTGCTATTGACAAACTCTACCTTTTTGTTTTATAATCGCAACCTATTTAATTTCAGAATGTTTTATTTTATTTTGTAATGTATTTTCATTAATTATTTAAAGACTGGTATTTTCTCTCTAAGGCAATTGTTAAACTGAAATTAAACTAATTATAGTGCTAGACATAAATTTGATGCACATAAAGCTTTAGTTCGGTTTATAATAAATTATAACTGACTTAATTTATTTGACTAAACAAATGATCCTCTCTACTCTATGCCGACCCCGCGCCGGTGGCATACCAACCGTTACTTCTTTATGTGTCTATGTAAATCTATGTGCGTCTATGTGAATTCAACTAATACGTGCTTCTCTCGCAGTCCTTACTCTGACTTTATTATTTCATCTCAGCCGACCATGGTACTTCGCTATCAATCAACAATTCCTCAAAATTTTCAACACGTAGCGATGATCGATTTGACCACATAATAACGCACCAGTAAACAAATCATCGAGAATGTTCAACCCTCATCGAAAACATGTACGCGGGTGCAGAAATTTCTTTGACGTCTCACGTTTTCAAAAAATGGTACAAAGAGCCCGCCAGATACATCATCTCGAGTTGTATAAGAAATTTAACACTATTATGCGGGGTCGATATGGCCAAAACATAATACCATTCTAAAGCAAAGATTCGCGATGGAATGTGTATTTTTGAGCTGTGTCCGCTAAGCAAACACGGGTGTTGGGTCGAGCGAAATTTTGCATGGTTCGTTTGACTTTTTCAAAAGGCCTTTTTAAAAGAGCGCCAAAACAAATATGCTGTGTAAAACTTTCCGTTTATTTCATTTTGAACCTTATGTCCCTTAAAATAAGGTGTATAAAAAGGTTTGGTACAGGTAAAATAATTTTGTGGAATTTAAAAAAATATATTAATGACGTTAAAGCACGGTAGCCCGAATTATTTGTGGGCGGTTTGTTCTTTACAAATGTTGGCCCGACTTCATCACGTAGTTTCCGCGGTTTGGTCAATATGTATAAAAAATTTAATTGTACGAATATTCACGCAGGTTTCAGCTGAACCAACAATATTAATCTTCATTTCCGACATTTATGCCAGCTGATGGAGAAATTGTTAAAAAATATTGCATTTGCTTAAAATTTATGTTTATTGAGCTAGTTATTGAACCTAATTACTCAATTGACCAATCATTAAGTAGCTCTTTCATCATTCATATACTCGTACTGGGTATATGACATTATATGAATTAAATATATTGCACCCCCGTGCAAAAATGTCACTTTTGCAAAAATGCCACTTTTCAGGAAAAACATTTGAAACTTTGACATCGTATAAAAATATGATATTTCAAGATATAAACAAGTTGAACAGCTTCTATCACAATACCAACTTTTAATTTCCGTTAAAAAAAATAATGACCACGTAATATTCTAAAAAATATAAGATTATTTCTTTATCCTTCCTTCATCCTTCATTATTTCTATATCTTTCCTTCTTATTCCAACCTTTGCAATTTTTGCATAAGTGACATTGTTGCACCGGGGGTGCGATATGATTATTTTAAAAAGCTATAATTATTTGTTTATCACCCATCTTTTTTGTCATTTTTGGAAACAATATACAATTTTGTTCTGCCAGAAACGCAACAACGGATTCTATATATTTTTTGCATGGTTAGTTGTTGAGAGGAGAGTAACATACTATGTAAGTATTTTATATTTTATCAGGGAAAACTAAAAGTGATTTCTGTATGTGGTGGTTTGGGCGCTATTTCAAAACCACATGAGCTAAATTAATCGCTAATATTATTTTTTACCTATAGATTTTATTTTATAGTCTTTAATATAATATTATAATGCCATCGGCCATAGCAAGTTTTTTTTTTGTTTCACCTCTCAAACTTAAGTAGGTAATACTTTTTTGAACGTTTAGCATCATTTAAGTCAAAACTCTCTGTACTAAAAAAAAATGCTCCGCAAGTGTCACATTGCGTTATCACAATGAGTACAATCACAAACAATCGCCTAAAGCCACTTGAAAGCATAGAAAAGCACACGTGTCGATGTGGCTTAATCCAGGGCTTTGCGTTATAATCCGACCACCCATACGCAACGGCCATTATTATACTGCCCACAGAAATAGTACCCCCTTATTATATAGAACGGAACACATAGGTGAACTTATTATTTTACGTCGTAAATTCGAGACCACCTACGTAAAAGTTCTTGTTGATTTTTTTCTAAACACTTTTGTGTGCGAATGTAATGATGCGTTCGTGATTTTTTCGCGATTGTTGGATATTTGATCTTTTGTAACATTTTTTTCTGGTGCTGATTGGTATGTTAAAAGTCCACTGTTGGGACAATCATCATGGATTTTTGCTGTCATTTCATTAATTTTACTTTCTTAAATATCCTTTAAATACCTTCGAATCTACAAAAATGCCTTAAAACTTAAGTGTTGACTAGTTTTTCATAATAAGTTATTTTACTTCAAGCAGGTATATATTAATGCCAACCATATAATAACATTTGCCACACATAAAAAAATAATCAATGTTATGTAAATCCCCAATATTCCTATAATTAAAATCTACACCATGAAAAAGAAACATTTCGTGAGGACTTAAAGTAAATTAATTAATCAAAAGTGCGTATAAATGAGCAGACTCGGTTATCAACATGTTATTGTCGGTTGCGGATTCAAATTCCAGGGCATACCTGTGACTTTTCGGAGTCATGTGTGTATTGATAGTCAATCATCATGCACTATAACGGTGAAGGAGGAAACTTGCATATCCTTGCGATTTGGAAGAATTTCTTTACTATGATGTAAGAGTCCACCAACCCGTACCAGTCTAGTGTGTTGGAATATAAGACCTCACCCCTTTTAATAGTGTTCTCGATTGTAAAGGATGTCTATGACCTACAGTGGGCTGTATATGGGCTGGTATATATCAAAAAGACTACAAAAGACCACAGCTAGACTACTGATCAAAATACTACAGCTAGAGCGTAGAGATGAGTACATTAATTTAATATTCGTATGATCAAATTTCGCAATCTCCGGAAAGTAACAAAACATTAAAAATAATTCCCTAACTAACATTTCTGATGTCTCCGTCAATATATCAATACGGCTAATGACAAAAGGTACAGCCTCGAGCGCAAGTTCCACCAACAATTTATTTTTGCCCATACTGTGAGTATGGCGTTGTGAAGGGTAGGTAGAAACTTGCGTGGCGCGTTGTTCGCAATGTTATTGTCCATTCGACCGTGTAGATATGTTTATTAATGATTGTAGAGGATACAGGACGATTAGTTTCCATCTGTTACGAAGGCGTCGTACACCCTCACTTATATTTAATATTTTATTGACGTCAGTTTAATGTATGTCGCAAATAGTGTTGATATGTTAGTGTTGTTTCTATGGTATGTAAAGTCCGCCAACCCGTTAAGGCCAGCGTGGTGGATTATATACATAGCCTAACCACTCTCAATCGTACTCTTGTTTATAGACGAGGCCCGTGTCCTACAGTGGGACGTGTGTATGATAATGTTGATATACCAAAAATATTTATATGACGTTTTTTATTGTTGAAAAGTTTGCTTTGTATGGGTTATCAAACTAATGTGATGCTAAATAGGGGTGGTTTACTCTTATCAGCCCAGACTACTTTATTTTTTCTGTTATGACCATCCAAAACTTACTTGGTGAAATTAGGCCGCCAATTTTACTTATTTTAAATGTAGTTATATTTCTGGTTATAAATAAATTATAAATACTCAAAGCAATTAGAAAAATCTCCGATACAAACTTGACGAGTTGCAGATTAAGCCTGTGAACATCCGGGTCACATTCAAAACAATTGCATTAAAATGAAGGTGTTCGATTAAATACCACTGTGCCCTACTCAAACACTAAATTCATACCAAAACGCGTCATTTATCACTGCAATTTATTCATTACACAGTATAGATCCACTTTGTAAAGTTTTGACCGACAAATCACGTTCCGAAATTAATAGCTTACAATTAATTTTGATGTCCGTTCCACAATCACTTTAAATTCAGGCTTCATGTTACATAATGCTGTTTATAAATGGGGTTTTGGTGCAAAGTGGTGGAACTCGACATGCCTCCGTGAGCCAAATACATACATTATAGGTAAACACTTACCTTGAAGATTATGTTCACGGAACTCCAGAAATTCGACTAAATATACCATATAATTGTGCAATATCCTTGTGTTTATTTTTGTGTACGTGCTTGAGTAAACCACTATTGGCTCATCATCATCACTATACATCAGCTATCGCTATTATATAAAATTTAATTTAAAATGTTCATTTCAATATTTTTTGAATAAGTTTATTTCCAATGACTGTTATCTCTTAGTCACATTTCGGTTAATTCCTCTTCTAGTTTAATTTGATGTTGTATTATTACAAATGTTGTGAATACCTCTAATTGATATGTATAACAATAGTTCGTCCGTGAATGTATTATTAGAAAATATTTAATATAGATGTCGTTGGTTTGAATGGTGTTGGTGCTATAATAAAAAAAGAATCAAGAGCAAGTCAACTATGAATATAGATAATAAATTTTAATGTCATTAATAACTCGCTAATGCTCTATTCCTTTTTTTTAATGTAGGCTAGGAATATCAAAGTGACAATAAAAACATTTAAATAATTTTGAGCATGATACAACACCACTAAACATCAAGACAATTTTGACCAAGATTATTAGTATATTTCATACAAACTACAAGACTTAATGGAGTTGAGAAATAAAACAAATGTAACTTTGAAAGACACTTTATAAAACTGAAATCATATGTATTTAGACCAATCGATAGGAACAAACAGACATATTTAAATATTTCAATATACTTAAATATGTTTTGTTATAAATTAAGATAATTGAATTCGACATCGAGGTGAAAATTGTGTTATTTTCTCACGGTCGCTCCGTAATTATTGTAGAGCAAATTTTCTTTAACTAAGAAAATCAATTTAATTTTAGTGAATTAATAAAATTTTGTTTTGTTTTTTTCACCTCCTGCTAAACTAGTAACATGTATACCAAGTCAAGCAGAGGTACTGATAGTTTGCAGAAGATTGGAAGATGCAGGCTGCTATCAATAAGTCGATGTTAAAATCGTTGGAGAAGACTTATGCTCGTCAATGGAACCGTGTGGCTTAAAATAATAACGATAGTAGTATTTGCTGGAATGAACAAGCAAACCTAAGGCATATCGGAGTGTGTTACTGTGTGGCTTATAATAAAAATGCTAGATTGTGTGCCAACATAAATCCCAGGCGATTAATATAATCAATATCATACATTTAACCTAAACTATATGTGGCAAATCCTTGCAGTTATTTTGACGCTTATATTCAAGACGAACAATAAAATAGAAACATGAAACAATATGCAAAGTATGGCCCTAATCATTCTTATTGCCATGCAGTGAATAAATTACAACATATATGGTCTAATAATATTATTAAATCTTAGAAAAGTGTACAGTATTGTTCATTAAAATTTGTAAATAGAAAATGACGTAAAGTAAGGGCCCGAGCAGACTGGATGCCGGGGGATAATTCAAGTGTTGCAACACTAACCGCAGGCTAATTGCGTCCATCCTAACTTGTGATATAACTTTATTGAGCCAGGTGCACACTGACGGTGTTTTGTTTGTTTTAAGCTGTGGTATGTTTTAGAGACTAACTTAGTTGACTTTTGCACAAATAAATTTTTGGTGATAAAGGTCCAGACATGGTAAAAAGTAAATTAGTAACACTGCATAAAGTAACTTCATAATACATACGAAATTGAAAATTGGAATTGAAATATTAAATCAATGTACTGAGTAGGTAGCATAATTAATACATAGTTTCCATGACATTTCCCAAATGTAATGGTAAATATGAATAGACTTAACTAATGTCCAAGGGCATAAGCTTATACTCGTATAGCCCTACATAAGGACCTAGTACAAATATTTTTCAAAAAACGTTTCTAGACTAGAATATTTTGAGATCGTGTGCAACAAGCTTTCCCCGGCGATCGTGTCTGGACACAGCAAAGCAAATTGAAATTAAAACTAAACGGAATGAGACAAAACACGATTGTGGCGTAACGGCCCTTGTGAAATGTCACTACCGCTCAAAACTCAACTTTATTCTCATTATAACATTCTCAGAATTAAAAGATAATCGTATAACTATAGTTAATGACAAGAAGCCTTAAAAAAATAGTAACTGAATATGTTCACATATAGTCAACTGTAGTTTCAAAATCATTGATGACAGAAACGAAAAAAAAAGTAAATAGTACCAAACCAATCATCATTCATTATTCCACTTCGTATTTACGCGTTAGAAGCTAAAATGCAAAAGAAATCGTCATTCGATAACTATGAACAATTTCTCTTAAAAATCTTCAATTATCCATACCATACTAATCAACGAGCTACAGATGAAAACTCACCAAAAATCACAGATACATTCAAATGTAGTACCAACTTGATAAGAAATAGAAGGTAGAGGTTACATGAGTCGCCATCAAAATAAAACAAGTGCCAAGATTCTCATCGCAAACAATGCGTTATCTGAATCGGACTGTGTAATTAAACTGTGATATGGTTGCGGTATTTAGTTAAGGATACGGTGACCGCGATGAGCTCGAGGGCATTGCGGTGATAGAAAGCCCGCTTGTAAATTTGTCTCTGGTGATGACGTGAGTGGGTGAGGATATGTTGATAAGAGTGGAGGTTTCATGCCTATTGTAGGAAGACGGTATACTTGAAATGATAATAAAATGTAAATAATTTATTGAATCCATTAAAATGATTGAATGAAAAAAAAATTTACTGAATCTAATGAATGACCGGGTGGTAGCACCCGGTTCGGAAAGTCATTTTCACTAGAGAAGAACGGGAAGGAACTCCAGTGTTGCTCTTTTCAGCTTTCGAGAACACCCTCACTTAATCTTATGAGTGTGGGAGAAGAAAGCACATATCAATATACCAAAGACCAAGAAAGACCTTAAGACTTTGCAAGTGAGAGTAGATTGCTGGGAAAAAGACCACACGGTGAGAAGAGAACAAGTAAGACTTTAAGACGATGCAGTGAGCATAGCAAAAGATGAAATAAATCAGATTCTAGTAGAAGGATAGGGTTGAGCAAAGCTGTAAGCAAGAAATAATTTAAGGAAAGTTGAGAGGCCTTAGATCCGTAGTGGCTATTGTGAATTTCTTAAGTATAAAGGTAAGTAAGCAGTATTAGTTATCATAGCCTTTTTGAGGAATTGTTTACATACAATTTTCAATTTACAGATATGTATTTCGTTTACTTTTGATTCATAGGCCTCCATCTATTATTTCATAAAGTCTAATGTACAACCCTCCTTTCTCTCGAACACGTATCCGCTACCCGCTGCTCTTATCACAAGCGCGACGCCGTGGTAGTTACCAACAGTATCTCGTACAAATATTGTCCCTCCACGTCACCCTCGGACCACACGCAATCATCGTGCCTCATTATTACCTCTTTAACATTACCTGCATCTTGTATAACTTCTTGTTGTAAAAAAATTGAACATATTTTGAAATTTTTTCAAAGTACTTGAATTAAGGGATAGAATATTTGTGATTTTTGAGACCAGATCTTAGTTAGATCCGCGATCTTGATCTTGGAATCTGTTGAGAGGGAATAAATCTAATATCCTGTAAGCCAAGAAGGTTGGTATAACGACTACCCAGATCATGCATACATTAAAATATGCTAGTTTCTTCAATTTAATTATTATTTATATCATTCAAAAGGCTATTCTAATCAGGAAGATTTTTTTAAATCCATTTAGTAATAATCAAGTAACAAATATTTAAAAGTTGGTGGTAGGGTTAATATAAAAGGATGCAACATGCACAATGTGACGTCACCTTCCATAAGGTGCATTCTTGCGCAAGAGAGAACAAGTGTCTCCACCTCACTATTAAACGTATTTCAGTCATTTTATATTAATTGTTTTTTAATTTTTAAATACAATGAAAATCAAACTTGGAGACATCGATATTGGATCTAGGATTATTTTTATTCTAAGGGAATTCAGGTAAATATCGGTGGCTTGGTTTGAAGCCAACAATAAAAGCAGAATTGGGTAATCTCGAAGTTTGATTTCGAACAATCTCACACAAATCACACTTCGGCGTTCGAATGCATTTAGAAATCAACGCAACATAACGGACAAGTGACTCTTCCCAAACCGCGAACGTTATTTGTAATATAGTTCTGTTTTCTGACTTTACTCGTTGTAATTTTTGAAGTTTATCGAAGAATATTTCCGTTATTTGAACTGCTTTAGCCTTTAGGCCCTATGTTTCAGATTTTTGCATAATTACTTTCAAACTTGATAATTTGCACACAAATATTTCTTTTAAACCCGAGTCATTTATTACTTTATTGACAGCTTTCGGCGACAGCTAATAGAAATAAAGCTAGATCCTCGCATCGAAACAAATCTTGGTACAGTTTGGGTGTGGGCATTTCAAGTTCAAAAGTCCCATATAATTTCTGATATCCACGGACAAGATATTAAACAAACACACAGCCAATCCATCCGTCCAGTCCTATCAACTCAGCGGTCTTCATCAGCGCGGCCACCGCACCACCACACAATCACCCGCTGTTTGACATCAATTACCGAGGCATGTTCTCACGATGTAAGAGAAATCCACCGCAGGCCAACCCATGACTTATTGTTGGACATGGGTGAAAAAAAAAAGAAAAACAATCAGTCGGTACAATTTCTTAGAATAAAATTGACTACCAGATACTTTAGATACACAATTATTAGGCAACCAACAAACGGGTATCTTGATTAATTGAAATCATTTTTTTTTGCATTTCCCGATATATAAGTAAATTCCTACTGTCTGATGAAGTGATTCTCAATACTAGAGAAAAGGGAAAGGTAATGAAATTCAAATAAACTTTCTTTTTATTTATTTTTAACATCACTAATATCAAATGTAGATAGGTACACAATTTATTCCATCAAATAATAAGATTTAATAAAAATCCTATTATTAATTCCAAGAATTAAGGGCCACTATTAGGGTTTGCAAATAATCTCCTTGGTTATGACGACTACCCGAGCATATCCGCTCGTGCTGATCCGGTCTGGTCTAAGAGGCATTTCGTCTGCCAATAAATTGTTAACTTCACACTTATTATTTTTTATTATATTCAAATGGGTACACGATTATCTGGAATTGTAGTAAACGAAATAGCAGAACATTAATGGTTTATTATTGGTAAATAGAAAATAAAAACATTGAATTACAATGATAAGTAGTATAAATGCGCAATATATTTTACTACAAATGACATGTATATCGATAATCGATAGCTATAATTTTACGAGAATAACTTTAAATATAGCTACTATGAAAAAAGTGTTGAAAATAATGAACGGCCCCTATTTTTTCAACTACTTTCAATTTCAACACCAAAAACAAGTGAGTCGCACTGACCATTGGTGCATTGTTAGCGCCGGTAAAAAACCGTCACAAATCTTAACAATCACCGGCCGTCAAAACAAATCCTTGTTCGGGAACAATTACACACCAATTACAAACCCCGAAGGCTCAATGACGGCCATTTGTCAGTTTTTTTTTTCCAAAACTCCCACAAACGGGTGACCGCAGATTATAAAACCTCTACTAGTAGTATTGTGCTTTTTTCTGTTTTTGTTGTAACAACGTTAAGCCAACAGTTAGTGGCGACCGCAAATTTGCCCGACCACCTTGTGAGCTAAATGAAATTTATGGCCTTAAAGCCAGGAAGAGAACGCTAATCCGTGTCGTTGCATAATCTCGGCAATTTATGAATGCCTTTTGTTGACTTTATTGCGAATTTGTCGTTTTCATTCCATTTCTTTATTTGTTTAATTGCTTTATTTATTTTTAATTTTGAATAGAATTAATATAATGTAATATACAAATAAAAATAAACCTACGCTGCACTGGTCCGTACTAAAGGTGTTATTTTATTTTCATTATTTATTGTTCTAGTAGCAATACACGTAACCTTGACGCTTTGGTTACTTTAATTTTCCTTCATAGTTTAAATCGTGACGAAAAATATTTATATTATTTTTCAAACTGACATTTATTATTATAAAAACATAAAAATGTCAGTTTACAAGATAACTGCGGTTCGAAGATTAACGTATTTATCAAAATAACTTTATTGAGAACATCGCCCACATTTTTATTCTTTAGAAACCGCATTGTGTGATATACGGGTAGATTGACGTCATAATGTCCACATAACTATTATGCACACAAGTACGAATAAATAAACAATATTTATTTACCAATTTAAAATTGTAGTAGATGGAAATCACCGCATTGAACTTATGGATGACAGCAGAAAGTTCTCAAGTGGAGCTTATGTACAAACAAGCACATCATTGGACTGCCATCTAGTAGATCTGACGACCTAACAAAATAAGATCGAGAAAATTGCCGATAAAAAAGAATTTTATTAGTATGGTATTCTGGAAAGTATATACATAAATAACAATAATAGTAGTAAGCGATGGCTGAAGACAAACCGTTCGAACTTTCATTATTGGACAATTCAAAAAACGATATTTTAAATTTAATTATCCTTCAGTGATATATCGGAAGCTTATTGTTAACGCGATATAATCTAGCGTATCGCTATAATAGTCCGTCGTAATTATCGATCGAAATCGAACTCGTAGTTCCGGAAGAATCAACTTGAATCAAAATGGGGAAAGAATAAAAAATACTATCTCCAAATCGATCACGCCCACGGGTCCGCATTCAGAAACTGCACGTGAGGTAAAGGTCGATGGTTGTATTAGGGAGGAAATCCGGACTATTGTACACAACACCTTATGCAATATACCTGACCGTATAAAGGACTACAGAATAGTACCACGGGGATTTTTTTCCTTAAATTATATGGTGTCAATCGTCACAAAAAACTACGCGAATATGCAAATTAAAAAAAAAGATGCAACGGTCTGTCTGGGAGTAAAAACCCCGCCTTAATTTTCTCACGTTAGCATAATTTTTTTTTCGTAAATTTCTAATGACGGTTTAATTTGAACAGCCCTTTGGGGTTTGATTTCGCGGTTTTTTGCGCTTTCGCAATTGTTTGCAAAAACAACGTCTCGTAACACGGCTGTCGGAAAAAATAATTACATTGTTGATTTATGCAGTTTCGGTTGCATAAATTACTTTAACTAGGATGGTGCTTTTTATATTTTTTGCCGAACTAAAACTAGTTTAATGTGAAATTTAAATATTTAACAAATTAAATTCTGATAAAAAAAAAAAACAGTTTTACTGATGCTTTTTTGGCGTATTCTTATGTAATAATAACATTGGTCGAATTTTAAAATGAATAAAAATAGCACATTTACATCTCAATATTTTAACTTTTACAAACAAACCGTCAAGTCTAGTCCAAACTCCTAAAACTGCATTCAAGGTAAAATCCGACAAAATTAATAATACCGAACCCATAGTATCGATCATCTCATCCCCTGCACGTCTTAGCACAAATGATACACTTCACAGCATAAAAATCATCTCCAAAACACAATATGCAGTTTTTTTATCTACAAACAAAGAGATACCGCACAGCCCATTGTAGATCTAAAGAAATAAATTAATGTATCTTTAGGGTGAGAATCTACCGTTACTTCTGATCTACATGAGAAAAAAAATGTATAAAAAAAACACGCGGATGTGTGTGGGAAAGTTAAAAAACACGGCACAGGAAGCTACGGCAGAGTAAATATGGACGACATTCAAAAAACTTCATGAAGGGAATTTGAAAGATTTAGGGCCATCACCGTTAAAAATGATAATTCTATATGGGTCAGGAACTTTCTAGAAATTTTGAGAAAAGAGCAGTAGTAGTAGTAGTGGCTTAGCGTTGATAAAAAAAATATTCAAAATTTAATAATATATTATGATTATATATGTGGTTATACATGATTATATTAATAATAATTTTATTATATTTGATATTTTCTGAGGACTTTTTTCAAAGATTTATTATTATTATTCGCTTATATTAAATAATAATTGGCATGAACCAGAAACAAGGCTCTCCGTATAATTTTGGCTGCAATTGATAATAGAAATTACATCAGGCACGTATTTTTTAATCGTTGCCAGTGATTCCCAAAGATTGCATTTCCAATAAAAAAATGCTTTTAGTACTAAAAGTTAGCCACCCGTTAACTGAAAATGGTAGAGCCACACTATAAAACTGCCTTGATCAACAACAGGAACGTGCGTACAAGTCGGGGTTGCTACTAATGTGTCTCATATAAAGCAGACGACAGTTCGTATTATTTTCCTCCTATTCCACAAAAATATATCAAGCCTCTGCTAGGACAAGTACCATCCGGAGATAACTTTTTTTTTTGACACATAAAAAACAAAATGCAACTGGCCAGTAATAAAAAAATCCGCGAACTTTTTCATCCATTGTCCGTCAGAATATTGAGAACCACGATAAATCCGCACTCAATGCGCGCCCCAAATTTTTTTTAAATATCCTGAGAGTACTGTTTGCGCGCATATTTTTTAAGAGCGCATCTCCGTCAAGGTGCAAGGGACAAAGTTTAATTGTCTATGCCAGGTTTTTGTATGCGAGTGTGTTTTTTAAGTTTTCTCACGCGAAATGTATTGAGATCTGTGGGTAGATACATCCGTCGGGCTTTGTTGTTCGCGTTTTGAATGATATCGATTTGGAATATGTAATTTACTGGTAAAAAAAAAGTGTGGTACACCTTGTTAGGTTTTTTTATAATGCAGTTATGGCGTTTTAAGTTTTGGACATAGAATTTTATTTTCAAATATGATAATGGCGAGGTTTATAAAAAAAAGAGCTAATAATTTTTCTTTTCCCCAAAACATCTTAGTTTCAAGCATATTCATTTGCACATTTATATTAATTAAATAAACAATCGCCACCTTTTTGCTAACAATTACATTCTTTAATTTAGATAACGGTAATGAGTATCTTTGTTTAAAGACACCGGTAAGGAACATAAAAAATGTTATTCATTATACAAAATATTAAATTTCCATAAAAAAAATACTAAAGGTTAAAACAAAAAATCCCAGCGATAATAGTCACTCATTTTCGTTAGTTTACAATTGCATTATAATTTTAATGGGTCCCGCATATTCATTAGTATAAAAAAGGTAATTTAATATAAACTGGGTGACAAAAATACGGCCAATGAACAAAAAACAAGCTGAAAAACAACCGCTAGGGGGAGCTACTGGGCAAAGAAAAAAATTAAAAGGGTGAAGAAAAACAATTGAAAAAAACATGGCCTCAGCTAACTGGGTCTTGCGACAAGCGGGTAATTTTATTTAGCTGTGATTTACTGCATATGGTGGTATATAACAAGAGTATTTTATTAATATAGCGAAAGAAGCTACAATCTAGGAATGATATTGTTGTAAATTAGGATTTTGTACAAGCTATACAAAAATAGAAACCTAGCAGCTAGCTAGAAGGATATTATAGCAATAAAAAAACAATAGGTATTTCGATTATTCGATTATTTGGCGTTTACTTGGGGAGGAAATTACCATCATCAAGCAGCACCGTCCGTATTACCGTCTAGCAGTCACGGACGGCAAAACGCTGAATATATAGACACATATTCAGATAGAAGCTCTTAATGATATCCAATACTATATTTTAGAGCCTTGACGTATTTTAAATACATTATTGTGATTATACAGATCTATCATAAACACTGTACTATTGATAAATTAATTGAAAGGACATATTATTTAGTTGGCAGCACGTAAATGAAAAAGGTTGCCGGAACTTCGGATTCACATCGCTTTCAACTAATCGCTATGACAGTCCAATGGGTAGTATACGATAGACTACTCATGACTAGAAATTATAAAAGAAATATAGAGCTTTTCTATTAATACTGCTAAGTTAAGCCTTAAATATTATTTTTATAAAATCAATTGCCCATTAAAGTTCATTCTACGAAGGTCAGATGCAAAAGAATCACATGACCAACAGTCAAAGGCGTGCCCATAAACATTATAGATATTGCGTTTCGCCATCGCACTGAGAATGACACGATCTTTAGCGAACGACAATCAACCGCCACAATGGCGTGTTCATCCCTTTCACTTTTATCGAACTATGTGTCAATTGAGCCGTCTCTGAACGTTGTCTGTCATTTGGTTAAAAGTGATCGCATTGTTTTTATACTAATCAGTTCAGGTGGGCTTGGAGGTCGTTGCGTAAATTATCAAATCAGTGATAGGTTAGTTGGAATTCTGCTGACCTATCCGATACGTGGTATAAGTTTTTCGGTTATATTATTCTAGGTGATAAGAATACCGGCGATATGATATACCTTTCCTGTTTTATCGATGATATTCCACCATCCATATGAGATTTTAAAGGCAGCTAAAGTCTTTTTTATCCAATAGGTGGGTTTATAGGTTGCGGTAACATTTTCACCGAGTGAATCAGCTTTTCGTTTGTCACACGTGTGTAAATAAGGTAAAATAAATGAAAAATATGTTTAATAAACTTCATTAAGCTCATGATGGATTGAAACCTAAACTTTTTCAGTAGTAGAAGAAACTGGTAGTGGGACGTATATGAGGTAATGAATAGAGAAATATAATTTTAATTAAATATGCTACTAATTTAACCGTTATTAGATACCATGGCCAAAAATACCCACCCTCATAATTATAAATCTCTAATAAACAGCCAGCACGTTTCTCCGGACAGATGCGAACTACCGTCATAAGACATAAATTATTCAAATATGACTTGTAACACTGCACGGCTTTGACACAATATGCATAAAGGGTTAAAAAAACTCTGGGGTCGTTTATAACCCGTGGGGTCAGGGCTGTTGTTTGGCTAACGTCCGTTACGTAGCTAATGCATTGAATATTTAAATTCGCACGATGATTAAGCTTTTCGAAGGAATTATTATTGAAATTAGACACTATTCAAGAAATACAATATTTCATTCTGAGAATGGAGAGAGAAAATATTTTTATTTTTTTTCTGAGTGGGCAAGCTATGATTGAAATTTCAGATTGGGTTATGAAAAGTAACAATTTAGACACTAGAAAAAATACTATTTTTTCCAGATAGGTACGCTCGAAAAATATTTTACATTTTTTAAAGCGCTGCTAATTCGACATTAAAAGACAGTCAATAATACTATATCTACATAGCGTAAATTACAAAACAACATATAATAATTCATATCAAAATATTTTATATCAAACCGATATTACGAAAATATGACAATACCCATAGAAGGTTCAATTCAAACAATACGCTATCTTATCTCGGTCCGCACAAATCACAGCGTCCATTTTTTTGAGTTCGGCTCCTTCACAAAGGCTACTTATCAAATTCAATTTAAAATCTGCACCCTTTTTGATAGTGCCCGCTGTGGACAAGCACCCTTCCCTACGCGGTCTCAAAGCATTTTTTATCTTCGCAATCCGCTGACTTTATCTATACATGACGTTGCTAAAAAAATGTGCGACCAGGTGGTGTCAGCAAAAAAATTAAAAAGTCCGGTGGAGTGAACTGAGATTTTAGATTGAGGTTCCGTAGTTGCTGATTTAATTTATATTTGAGTTCTGTATCTGTATCAGCCCATATACGTCTCACTGCAAGGCACGGGCCTCCTCTACAATCGAAAGTATGATTGAGAGTGGTTAGGCTATACAGTCCAGGAAAACAATATCGATTCCTAATACGGCTGCTAAGTGTGAAACAAGTCAAGTGATGGTATTGTGATATTTTTAAATCGTATATTTGTATCAATTATTACTGTCTTTTAAAATAGCTTAGGTTTGTCTATACAATGTAGTTTTTTTATTCAGTCATTTTGTAGTATTAAATTGTGGGTCACTAACACAGTTAACTTAAACTGAACCCAAAAAATCAGTAGCAACGCGTCGAAGTATAGAAGATATAAAACAGAATTCGACAGGATGGCTTAGTTAATCCTTTGGAGTTGGCTTCTCGATTCGATAGACATGTGTAAACCCGGCCTGTCCCATCGCACTCACCAATCTTTTCATTCAAGAAATATAAAGGCATTGTAGATTTTTTAATTTTACGCTGAGCGTTTTTTCCACTAAAAATTTAGCGAACGAGATAGCTAAGAAAACCGAATAACGTATTTCCATAAAGTTAATCTGGATTGAAACTACTTCGAATCTGAAATAGGTGACGAAATTTTTTAAACTAAAGCTTGGCGAGATCATTGCGATTGTTGATGACGATTTGTTAACGGTAGCTCCTTGAAAATCCTACTAAAAAATAGAGCCTCAATGGCGCAGTTGCACTGCGGTACATCGCTAAGCTTATAACTCTAAGGTTCGAATACGGAATCAGGCAAAGTGATATTTTTAAGCCTGATATATGCCACGTAGTGGGAGGTGGTCCTGGTTGCACCTTTGCCTACTCCTTTTGAGAAAAAGGCGTGAATATATTTACATAGGTAATCAGACCCTTGACCTATTACATCATATATATTAAATCTTAGTAATTATCATATAATCGAAAATACACGTGTACTTAAGATAAACTAACATAAGATAGCTTAGATAATAGACGAATAAAAGCATAACTGGAATATAGAGCTTGTTATATATATTTTTTTCGACGAATGGTGAGACGAATATACTTTTCACATGATGGTAAGCGATACAACAGCTTATGGAAAGTAGTAGAACCAAACAACACCTTGAATGAATTACAAAGCAATGCTTGGCATTCCACTGTGCCCGCCATCCTGATACATAAGATGTTAAGTCTCAATATGTCCAGTAGTTACTCGGGCTACAATGTCCTCCTAATCGAAAAACAAAACTGCATTTACACTGCTGTTTGGCGGGACATTGCGTTGTACCTATCCTTGCGACCTCTCACCTTTGAGATACCAACCAACAGAAAAACGTATTTCACATTTCTTGGAGCTGCCATCACATAAATCTAAGTTCAAATGCTTTGCGTATTTATTGTTCTCCAATGTTTAACATTACAAAATTAGATAAAAGATCAAGTACAGTCCAACAGAATTTAATAGCAATTATCGGAAATATTTGAAAGGCATCATAGCTGGAAGCCACAATAGTAGCGCTCTGAGTAATCTACATTCACCTATCAAACAGAACTTAGATGCACTTCTATTAATACCACATACTTTAAAGAATAAAGGTTTGTTGAGCTTCATTAAAGTTATTTTTTGTATTTATTTAGTTTTTTATGGAATCAAAAAGATTGTAAATCGTACGTACGTGTTGATTGGCGTCTCTCATTTGTGAGAGGCCGCCTGGCCAGCTGCCACCTCTATCTCCCGAGAAACAGCAGTGTAAATACACTGTTGTGTTTCTGATTGAAGGACATTGTGGCCAGTAAGTACTGGACATATTGAGATATAACATAATATCTCAGGATGGCGAGCGTATTGCTTTTATCTCTGGGTATATGTGAAACCGAAAAACCTCTCGTAGTGACCTATACCCACGACACAAGACTCGATCTTAGTGTGGGGTCAGAACTATGTATATGACTGTTAAGTGTTATTTTTTTATTTATATATAGATCAAGGTAAATCTTTATGACATTTAAATTAAAACCCTTGCCGTCACCAATCGAAATCCCAGCGCTCAAATATTCACCGTCAATAAATTGTCACCGGCATAAACGTGAGGATAAAACCGATCGACTAAACACGTTCAAAGTAAAACAAAAACAATGGGACGCGCACAGTCCGCGACACACGTGTTCGAGTTCGTTTAGCATTATCGATTGTCCTCATATTGTCCTCTTTCCAGCACATGCGGGTAGTCGTAAATGAGTTATCGGCGTGACGTCATGGGACAATGCGTTTTTGTTTTAGCCGCGCCCGCCGCGGGGTCTCGCGGTGTATTAGTCCGTTATAAGCATTTGCGAACTGATAGTGCTTCGTTGACTTAGTTATTTTGCGGTAAATGTGCCCTGTTCGTCTAAGCTTGAACGAAATGTTCTTATGTAGAATACTGGCTGTATAAAGCTTCATGTGGGTAGAGTTTTTTTAATATTCTCTTTTTTTCCCACTAAGGGAAAGATTTATTTTATCTGATTAAAGAAAGTCACTAAACTAATATTAAGCGGGACACTACTAATGCTTAAGCATACCCACGGTAACGAATTATATGCTAAGAACATGCTTCAATTCTTGTTTGTTGATCCCTGCTTGTTACCTAATATACCTACAAACGGACAGACACAGAGGTAGAGTATTCCATAAGCTGCAAGAATACAAGCAATTTTTTTACCGTAAATAAACTTGAACTAATCCTCAAAATAAACAGGACTTCGCAACTTCGCAAACACATTCCCACGCGAATAAAACGCATCTTTTTACCGAAGATATTGGCCACGGCAGATGTGCGAATTGATAAAAGATTCCATTAAAAAACATCATGAGAACGTGAGACTCAACTATGACCCGGGGCCATTCCTACCGTGGACCGTTAAAAAAATAAATTACACGGTCAAAGAAAAGAAACTATTGTTTGGCAAAAAACTTGAGGGGTACAGTTACCTTGCAATTTGAATAAGTAAAAAACTGTGGGGTGGCTTTGAAAAAACGCGCACCCCACACGTCCGTGATTTTTTTAAGGTGAGGACAGCGTTGGCAAATATGCAACGTATTGTTGCAAATTAATTTCGGTCACATTTCCCACGGTGGTACATCTGCATAATTAATCTGAGCTTACTTTGTTTAATCCAGGTGTTTTGTTTCAGAGGTTCGATTAAGATTTTTAAATTGATTTAATATTGTATTGATAAATAATTTCCTAAAATTGGATTGTCCTTGCGATAACGGTATGTAAGCAGCCGGTTGTATACAAAATAAAAAGATCAGCAAAAAATAACAGAAACTTTTTCGTTAAACTAAAACTTAGAAACGCACTACTCTGGTGGTAGGTTTCTCATATGCGAGATGACGCCTGGGTAGGTACCACCGCATTATCTATTTCTCTTTTCTTTTTGGGTACACACACTACACACATACACTATTATGTCCAGTTTGAAGGTAATTGCATCCGGACTAACTACTGAACATATTGAGACTATGTCTTAGGTTGGCGAGCGCAGTAGAATGCCAAGCACTGTTTTATACTTCATCGTATTGTTTGGTTTTGCTACTGTCCATTAGCTGTCATATCGTTTATCATTGGGCAAATTGCATGCTTGCCTCGACATTGATAGCAATAAAAAAATACCAACCCACGTAGAATCTTGCAAAAAGGTAAAACAAGAAGTCTTTGAACATTACAATTAAGTTATAAAATCGTATAAAACGGTGCAGAAAGTCGCTGGATGCAGTCTGCTATCAACAGGTCATTATGGAAATACTACGAGGGAGAGGGAGGTTAGAGGTGTCTGTTGAACCATGTACTTCACCTAGAAATGATGATGATAACCTGAGCATATCTCAGATGATGAACTTAATCCCTAATCCAGTTAAAAAAGAGAAGCGCCTTAATGATGTATTTTAAAGAAACTCGAAAAAAGCGTGACCCGCTTGATTTCTTTCATACTTTGACCAGTTTCGTACGCCAATGTTCCGACATCTTCTTTAGCAATCTATCTCAAACGCAGCTCTTCTATTGGTCACCACTCCATTGTCATTCATGATAAAAAATATTATTAAAATATTCTCCCAAAAATACCAATAGTTCAATAGAGCCGATACGTCATCCGATAGTGCGGTAGTCAAGTTACCTTTATTGTCCAATAAAAAATGTTTTTGAATATGCGCGGAAAGCAATGCGCACGCAGATGTTTTGTACTTTTTATAGGTTTCGTACAAATAATGGTTCAGTACCGTTATTCTAGAGATTTTTACGTGATATATCAAATTTACTGTTCGGTATATTTTTGTATAATTGATGAGGATTGTAATTGTGTAATTGCAAATACAAATATTGGAGTATTCATTCGGTAAATCAGTTTTGATTGAACATGGCGGATGGTTCGCTTGATAGAAAGTAACGTAACTAAAGGTTTTTTTTTGACGGCTTATTTCATTTACCAATATATCTTTGGCATATGTCTACTTACTCTTATCTCTTCCTTCCTAATCCGAACACTTGTTTTTTTGTAATGTCGAAAAATTCAATTGAAAAATTGTCATTTAAATCAGGCGTTGAAATATATTTATTTCGTCAAAAGCCTGGTGTCGTCTGTTTAGGTCAAAACCTGTTGAAATTACACCAACTCTAGTTAGACAGCCCAAACTATTTGTAGAGTAGCTTTAAGCACCTACAGCAAAACTAAAAATAAAGTAATTATACTCAATGTCTATCACTCATAAAACTGAACACCCCATTTACGTAATAGTTATATCGAACCTCCAGAAATTAGGGTCAAGGACATAAAGTACAGTAAGTGTATGATTAGTTAATTAAATCAGTGGGCAGTGGGTGACAGTTCATGGTCGCGGCTGCAAAAAGACGTATCAAAGCCTATGTGTGGGCCGACATTATTACACAAATTACATGGCGAATATTAGTTATTAAATACGAAGTATCGATCAGGTATATTACACTAGAAGTTATTAAATGGTAAATGAAATAAGATACAAAATACTGTGACTGTTTCGAAAAAATCTTGTGTGACCCACATTTTTATTGAAATTGTTCCAGCATTGTTACTCTAAATTAATAAAATTTCTTTCATTCGATAATAGTTATAACCAAGTTATACTAGAAGTATTACTACCGAACCTAAAAGTGAATTAATATAAGATTAAAAGTTAAACCGTTACATTAAAATATATTTTTAACGTCAGTTTGCTCTCAATAACGTCATCCAGAGTACTGAGAGCGTCTCCAATTTACATATTACAGATACCTATGTAGAAAAACTTTTAAAGTCCCTGAACATATATAAAGGTCCCGGCAGTGATGAAATTCCACCCCTATTTTGGTCATCATGTGCTTCCTCGTTGGCATCACCCATTGCTTACATCTTCAATAAATCATTAAAAAGTGGCATATTCCCATCAATATGGAAAAAAGCACATATAATACCGATTCACAAAAAGGGGTCAAAAATAAACATTGAAAACTATAGAGGTATTTCAATATTAAATACGATCAGTAAAGTATTTGAAAAAATAGTTTATAACTCAATTTATCCTGTAATTACTAAAGGTATCAGCGCTTCCCAGCACGGGTTTTTGAAAAATCGGTCCACTGCAACTAACTTAGTAATCTTCTCAGACTATGTTTTGACAAATATGTGTGGCGGAGGGCAGGTTGATGTGGTTTATACGGACTTCGAAAAAGCTTTTGATCGTGTAGACCACAGTATTCTATTAGGAAAACTATATGCGCTGGGAATTCATGGAGATCTATTAAGATGGTTAGCATCCTATCTCACAAACCGTTCTCAAGCTGTTGTAGTTGGAGGATATCGTTCAGATTTTATAAGAATCCCAACCGGAGTACCACAGGGATCTCATTTAGGCCCCCTGCTATATAATGCATATCTATTCGACATATCTAATCATATTAAAACTGCTCGACATCTTATGTATGCGGACGATAAAAAAATATTCTACAGAATAAACTCAATATCAGATTGCATCAATCTACAAAATGATTTAGTCAATTTAAGCAAATATTATGCAGATAATAAAATAACAGTTAATGTTAAGAAATGCCAATGTATCAGCTTCACACGTAAAAAACATCCTACTTTATATAATTATAATTTTAATGGTGCTATTATTGAAAGAATTAGTGTAGTTCGTGATTTAGGTTTGTACTTTGATAGCAAAATGTTATTTAGAAATCATGTTGATAATATAACCTCTAAAGCGTTCGGAACTCTGGGATTCGTTATAAGGTGCTGTAAGCCTTTTAAAGATGTCGCGGCTCTTAAAACTGTTTACTATACGTATGTACGGAGCGTCTTAGAGTATGTTAGTCCAGTTTGGTCACCTCAGTACTCAATTTACGTAGATCGTATTGAGCGTCTCCAAAAGAAGTTCATTAAACACCTAAATTACCGCTCACGCACACCGGCTAAATCATACTTGGAAGACTGTCGTAGGTTTGGCATTTTAACCTTAGAAGAAAGACGTAAGGTATTGGACATATGCTTCCTTTACGATATCATAAATAGTAAATTAGACTGCGAGGAGCTGGTGGCGGGAGTTGCATTCTGCACGCCTTCGCGCCGCACTCGACATACGCCTTTACTACATGTACCAGGTCGCGCCGCAAAGTTCGCAACTAATTCTCCATTGATACGAATGCCACGAACATATAACTTGGAATTCAAAGATGCAGATTTATTCTTTTTTAAAAATAAAGCTACCTTCAAAAAACACGTTGTTAAGTCTATTATTGACAAGACTGGTTGCTAATAGTTGGGGTTCATACCACTATAGGCCAACTCACACAATAAAAATGTCAAAATGCACAAAACACTTCATATTTTCACTATTTACACCTACGTTTTTATTTTCTGTTTACTTATATCGCTAAGTTTGTATTATCCTTACCATAGATCTAGCATAAAACATCCTTAACAATACGGTTAGTTTTTGGATACGGATTTTCACATTTGCTAATGTAGCTATTGATTTATCATTACAGATTTTATATTATTAATTTTCTCTCTGTCTGCGATATTAACATACTATCAAGTAATAGATGGAAACCTTTTATTAGCCTTATTTATTGTAAATACTATTAGAATAAGATAACATTGTAAACGCCGTTGGTTTCTTTAATAAATAAAATAAAAAATAAAACGTGTTCTCTTCACCATTCCTTAGGCAGTATAATTGATATTAGGCGGTTGTTAAAATCAGGCCGCCCAAAATATCCATTAGGATAACTTAATCTGCAACTAGCATATCAAAACCACTATCGTTAACCAGCAATGTCAAACTGTCTGATCAAAATACATTTTCTGTAAAGCCCTTTCTACAATATAACACTATATAATTCAAAAGCGATAGTTTGGACGGAAATGCGCGGGCGCATCGCTGTAGCGGCTCGGTGAGTCACAATCGCGGATCTATCAAAATTTAATAGATGCATTGCAAAACCTACGCGTAGGTGGACGGACGAGCGAAGCGCAATTTATTAATACTATCCGATATGATTCAATACACCCTACAATAACTATGCATTTCTAATTTGAATTCAGATTTCTAATTGGGATAATGGTTTGTTTTCATTGTGTAATGATAGGAGAGGTTAAGACAATGCCGATTGTTCTTTTTTATAGATTAGGTTACATTAAAATTAGATTTGATGAGTGTATCCTTTGAAAATATTAATGAATGGAAACTAGAGTTAGAATGACTGCAAAGGGATGAGAGGAAAAATTGGTTAATTGGACATTTGGCATCCTACTGAATGCAACCTAATATCTCAGGCTATCATTGCACTTTGGTTTTCCAGGAAACATCAACTTCAGTAGGCCAATCGACTTTTACATTCACGTAGGAATCCACTTATCTATACTAATATCATTATAAAACTGAACAAGAGGTAAAAGCTACCTTTTTATCACAGCGATCCCATCATAACGGCAATGGAATGACTGCCTCAAGATGATGAAATAAACATTTAATATCATCAACGAAATGTTATTGTTTAAACAATATAACGCACCTAACAATAATAGTAACACTTACAAATCATCCAACGCATCTCCATAGCGATTTAACTTTCGTATCTCATGCAAATTTGTTCGGCTGACAATGAGCCCATTTGTACATATCTGGCAAACTTTTACTTACCACCAGCATATTTTAGCTATCTCTTATTTCAAAGCAATAGAGTACAAAATCGCTTGGATTTATTGAATTAGTTGCACGCAATTGATTAGTAAATAATATTCATATTAAAATGTAAATGCGAGTATGGACCGACGGACTCAGAACAATGAGGGGCGTGGGTTGGATTAACTCATTATCTGGTATCGGCTGGACGCCTTGACCGATATCCATGCTGAGTGGATCCACCAAAGGTTGTGACCGAATATCTCGTAGATGGTATTTCAAGTGATAAAGATCTTTTGAAATTCCTACCGAGGTACTTTGTATAGTTCAGATTTGATTCAGTAGATTAGTATATGGCAGGGTTTTATTAACGGTTTCTTGGATTTACGCGAACGTTACGCATTGAAATAAAACTATTATATACGGATTTTGTCGCGGATTTATTTTATAACTTCCCTAAATTTCGATAGTTTACAGAATTCGTGGTGATGAGGCGGACTCACGCACTAAAACAATTAAACATAACCAAATCCGCGATAAAATCCGTAAATAATATTTTACTTGAAAGGGTTTATACATCAGATCGATGCTCGCAAAAGAACAATGACTGATTGTCTTTTATAACCCAATCTTCTACCTTCCTTTTTATTACACAAACTACTGTTGCTTAACTGCTACACAAACTATAGTTTCATATTGACTTTTAAGCTTTGCTATTAGAATCTTTTGTCATTTTTAAGCGCTTGGCTTGTAACAAAATTACAGTGAGACAGCTTTTCTCACCACATTGTTTACCATAGTTAATGTAACTGGCAAATTCATTAAAATACCCACGTTCACCCACCAGTCAGTGGTGAGCCATTGATTTGAACTTGCGACCATGTACCGATGATTTTAATCACACTGATCTGTCATCCCCTATAAAAAAGCTCAATTAGATTCCAATAAGAACATATATTACTTTTTTAACATAAAATTTACAATCTGGTGAGCAGTCTTTTTGGTTTGAAGTTACCACATCCATTCATAAAAACTATATAACTATTCATATAGCAATATAGCGTATAGCAATTCTAGGAAATATTAATTTATTAAGCCCCATTTTACATGCGCAATTCACCACCCAACAATCTCATGCCTCCGACCAAATATCTAGACGTTAATTGTCAATGATGACTAGCTGCCCAACATATTATCTAGTCATATCAATGACGATGAGTTACCAATATGACCTGGTGTCCGAGGTGTGAACGTGTACAGGCCACGTGAGCCGACACACTCGACACCCGCCGCTTCCACGGGACATCCTGATAATGTTGCGTGGCCTGCTACAATGCGGGACAATATAATGGGTTCGTATGCTTTGAAATTTGTCAGTTAATAGCCAGTACATTGAATTCAATGGTTAGTAGACAAATTATTATTAATAGATAATTTTCTCCACTGGTTCTAGTACCGTTTAATGTTTATTTACTAAATAACTTCTTGTTAGGTTTTCTAAAAAAATAGTTAAGTAATTTAAAATTAGAAATAATTTATCGTGCTTATAACATTGAGTTGTTACATTTCGGATTGCATTATAAGTTACATGTATATTTCGAGTTAAATTTTCTATAGTTAATTTTCAACCCTCTGAAAACACCTAGTCATTTTATAACATCTTTTTTTTTCTTTTTTCGCTCTTTTACTTCCAATCTGCGCAACACAATTTTAACATATAAATATTTATGTTTTTAAACTGAATCACAAAATAATTAAAGTAAAAATATTAAACTAAAAATCTGTAAAATTTTTAGTTTATTGATCTACACGTATAAAATGAATATGTATAATCGGTTGAAACTCATGGCCCCAACTGCACGAACATAATGGTGCGACCATTGGCGCGCGGTGGCCGCCAATTACCCTATTGGCAACAATTGTTGTGCGACACTGGCCGGCCCGACACATCATATTGCGGGACAGGACATCACGTATAATTTTTTATTAGCCTGTATCATGTTATGGCAATTGTGGGCGGGATGTTATGTCATTGGAAGTTACATGATAGGCATTTGGTGTGATATGTTATTTTATTTATTGGCTATGGAATAAAATTATTTTGATTTAGATATTCAATTTTAGAGTAAAGAATACAGCGCTAAGAAGGAAAGATAATTCAATGTAGCTTAGGATAACTTCAAAGTATAAAACGGTTCAAAGTAAAATCATGTTTTGTGCCATTTCTGTGAGGTCCTCTGTCCAATTTGTAATTGGGCGTCCAACATTCAAAGCCCCTACTCAAGAACTAAACGTATATTATTTAACTCTGAATAAAGAGTAGTATTGTTAGTCAAAACAATTTTCTCATGCCACAAACAGATTTAATTACCAAAATGTTTCATCATGACGTATGGCCAATATTTAGGGGTTACAGGGCAAAGCAATACAAATGCCCAAGGGTCTGTAAGCCACGCAACTCCGTTTTATGCACGTTCCTCGTTAATACTATTGGAGGAAATTATGAATAGGTAAGTAATATTCGGTAAGCTGATACCTCTGGCTTTTGCGGTTTGAACCATGGAGTAGGTACTTGACATTTACTCATAATGATTGTGTTCGATTAAAGATTTAAATGCCGTAAATGTCAATTATAAGGTTATAGATATCCAAAATATAGAAGCTGTCTAATTGGGAAATAATCTAATAAGAATGTTTTAGATCAAATTGGAAGAAATGGTTTTTTAATCGTAGTTCAGAGCTGTTTCTTTTCAAAAGAAAAGCGCATTGGTTACTGACTTTGAAGATTACGTTTGTGTGATCAATGAATTTCTGAATCATAATATTTTTCTTCGCATTTGGATTTTCTGAACCGAAAATACACCTTAGCTCTTCTATAACATTCATAGCCTAGAATACGATCGGAAGTACATATATTGTTCATTAATTTGCTTACATATACACTCTAGAACGTACATAGGAACATCATGTCTAAACACATAATACTTAAGCTTTTTATTAACCAACAATACCACCAATTAACAACGTCACAAAGATAACCAAGTCGCGAGGGTCAACGTCAAAATTAATTTCAATAAAGCGAGCAACGAAGCAGCAAGTGCCGGTAAGCCGCGTAATCTGCTTGGCTGTGCGCCGGTCATCCGTCATTATCAATAACCGATCGAGATAGCTGTTTTATTAATCAGTTTTGGACGAAAGTGGTACTTGTAAAGTCTAGACACATGGGTTGTGGTTTTTTTTTTAATTCTGCTGTTTGCTGTATTATGTCAAGGAACTTTGTTAACTAATTCTGAGGTTTACTCATAGCTATTCTTCCGCTAACTTTTAACCACGCATTACGATTATTTTTCATGTAATTAAATCAGTTTAAATTTTCATTAAAATAAAATTTCTAGTTAAGTTAAAAAAACAAAACACGCCGCCAAAAACATATTATATGAAAAAAACTCTATATCGAGCTCCCAAGTTACACGCTTCACATTCAAACTTAGGAGTTTGAATGTGAATGTGGTATAGGTACCAAAGCAGACGAGCTTTCTGGTTTTCTATATCATAAAGCTCAACTAAACAATCCAAACACAACCTTTATTCATAATTCCTCAGATTTATGGTCACAAATACGTTAGATTCCGAGCAGAATCACCATAAACGTACGCATACGTGGCCTGGTCTAATGAAAACGTATGACTCCTTGATAACCAGCTATGGTGCCTTAGCCACAAATTGCCCCGTCGCTAATTTACTATTGTCCATTTGTTTTCGGACGGGCGTAGCATTGTTGGCCTGTGTGGCGCTTAAATGTTGTTTATGAAATGTAAATTGCGCGCAGTTTATCCAGCGCGGAATGGGAGGAAATTTTATACTTAAGTTATTTTTAAACGGCCATATATAGTTTTTGAATACAGACGGTACACAAAGCCAACAAACAGCTCTCTTGATCGACAGTGACTACTATACCATACAATACCCGTGAAACTGTCTGTCTTAATATTATATGAATTTCTGATGGTATTTAGTGGAAATGCCTATAGATGGAAAATTTCGGCGAGGCTGTTTCTGTCCAAAGAGATGATTAGAGTTGAGTCTATTGCTATGCTAATACCAATACTGGGCAACTAATATGAGCATAGTCGAATAGTATATTGAACAAGTGAGTGAATTGAATTCAGGATGTCACAAAATACATACAAGCTTCTTCTAAACTAATGAGAAAACCAATGATGTCCACAATGAATAGTAAGTATAGTAATATTCATTATCATCATCATCATCTCAACAATAGGAATGATCCCCCCAATAATCTGCACATCGATCTGATGAAGGGGCCTGCATCCGACGATGCCTGCGACTTCCTGCAACTTTAGCCAGGTCGTCTGTCCACCTGGTAGGCGGGCGTCCGACATTTCGCTAAATAGATAGTCAATTCGCTGAATAGATTGACAATGTATAATTAATTCAATTTACAATAGCCAATGATTTCACAAACCCATATATATTCCACGTCGCATTAAATGGCTGTAAAACCTGCAGAGGTCGTAAGGTTATCTAAACGTAGGCTTTACGCAATATGAAGTCTAGTGTTTATACGGGCCTTATAAAGTTCTATTGAGTTGGACTAAATTGAGACGTTTACACGACGCATTGGCTGTAAAATGGCGAATAGATGTACGACCGACGGCGCCGTAGTGAAATTTGTCCCGTTATTCAAAGCGCGCAGACGGGCGGGAAAACGCTTTGTATTGGACATATATTTTATTTAATCCGAGCAAATATAAAATAAATAGAAGAGTAGGTACGAATAATCGGATATTTGCTGTATTTTAATTATTAGGTTACGGTTTATTCCTTGTAATTATATCTTAAATTATTGTATGCCAATTAGACGGGTCATAGCTGCTCATTAAAAACTTGTATAACACCATCTGCATCCAAAATAAAATGTTTTTAATTTAATTTGAATAGTATATTTAAAACTGCGGTTCACTCTAGAAACCATACACATAAATCTACTGGTAGAATTAATATGGTTAGCTCATCCAAAGTGCATTGTACTGTACTGTATCAGCCCACATACGTCCCACTGCAGGGCACGGGCCTACTCTACAATCGAGAATACGATTGAGAGTGGTTAGGCCATATAGTCCACCACGCTGGCCTAGTGCGGGTTGGCGGACTTACATACCATAGAAATTCTTATGAATCGCTATGGTATGCAGGTTTCCTCACGATATTTTCCTTCACCGTTTAGTGCGTGGTGATAGACTATCAATACACGCATGACTCCGAAAAGTCAGAGGTGTGCCCTGGGATTCGAACCCGCGACCACCGTAAACATGTTGGCAGCCGCGTCTAGTCCGTTTACCAACAGGCCACCACGCACTTAACAACAAAGTGCACTATCACACAGAAAACAAAGGCAAATTTACGGCATTATTGTCACAAGTACTTCTGAATATAGTCGGAATCGCTACAAATAATGGTTGGAATATAGTATTCGGCTCGATAGCGACCCATGTGTGTGATAGGGAAAAATGCATGATAATGGCTTAGGAATGCGTAGTTCATAGGAATACTGCTTTCAAATTATATCCACTGTGTCATATCAGATTTTAATAAATATGCATTGGACAAAAATACTATAACACATATTAGCGGTGAAGAGTAATACATAACCTGAACCATAATGAAACCTTGGATTAACACATAGGCCACTGTTTATCCCGGAAAATCTGAGGAATTCTAATACGTGTATTTACTAGTCTTTTGGACTAAAAGGGATAAAATGGGATAGAATATAGCGCTGATGAAATGGGATATAACTTATAAGAAGACAAAACTGTATGCCTTGAGTCATGGAATGGAGGAAACAGTATAAAAGACGGCAATCATGTACAGTTCAAATGTAAAACAGTACGCGAAATAATATAATTATGTCCAATGTGGACTGGACTCAAAAAGTATCTTGGGTTACTCTATGAAACTATACGAACTTTGAATTTTCAGACACCGTACGTAAAACTTCACTAATGTGCCTAGATACTCTACCAAATTGTGGAATCCTTTATCGTACATTACACCCATAGAAATTCGGAGGAAATAATAGGTATAATAGAGAATTTTATTTTAGAAGTCGAAAACTTATATCTTACTCCGGACGTCGAACATTCGAACATTCAAGTATCGTTTCATAGAGTAACCCCCCAGTTCGGACTGCTAGTATAAAATAAACTAACACATGGTTGCATAAACCGCCAGTGTGCGGAGCGGATGTGTGACCATGATTCGGTGTGACACGCGGGGCGCAGTACCCGTCGCCCACTCGGTGGCGTCGCTGATTTATTGCAAATGGCTCGAAAGCGAAAACGCTCGTAAACCGCCGCGTTCGAGCGTTTATAGCGCGTTGTTCGCTCGCCGCCGATTGCGTCGTGTACAACTGCCCTTTGCGTAAATCGCGCGGTTATTAGAATAGCCCTCTATGATGTAGTGTTTACGCAGTTTCACAATCGAACATTTCGCGGTTTTGAATTTTTAAATTTGGAATTAGATGGACTTTGTAGGAATATAAGTCTGGAAAACAAAACTCTAAAATACCAAATCACATATTAAGGTGTCCACTGAAAATCAGCGTTGTGTTGTGGTTTGCACCACATCATAACATTTAGCTGAGTGGACACCTATCGGTTACAGTCACGACCAGCCATTTTTTTGTTTTTATATTTCATATTGATTTTTTATATGATCCACGTTGTGTGCATTGCGTCCGTGACCAATAAATTGTTGTTTTTCTTTCTTTCAAATAAAAACCCGGTATGCATTTAAATGAAAATGTTCATACTCCATAATCTAGATTGAATCTGACTGAAGGCGCCTGTTTGTACCGATACTCCTAATACAGGACACTAGTCTTAATGTAAAGTGTGTTTCTTTTGTATTCTTATTTTAAGTCATCACTGGCGCTTAAGAGAACCTAAAAATCGAGCAATAAATAGATGCACATCACTATTTTATAAGGAGAGGTGATAGCGATTACTCATTAGATTTTGACCAAGGCATCCAACACCGGTATGTAGGTGTTTCAAGTCATAACTCATCTACTAGAATATCCAATGATAAGGAGAGGTGATAGCAATACTTATATTGGCCAATATATCCAAAAATTTATAATGCTTATATTGCCTATTTCATATCATCACTCGTCTTCTAAAATATCCAAACAACACCACAAGCAAGACCTAGTATAAACTTGAGGTAATAAAGTAATGCTAGCATAGTGTAGGCACTCCGCCTGCCGCTCGTTTCGTGAATGGAGATCGTGCCGGACGGTCGGACGCTCTCACGCGTACCATCCTACCATACGCTACCTAATTTATGCCGTTGGGAAATCGCATATATAGGTATAATTATATGTATCAATATTTCATAGTAGCAAACAGAAAGTAAATATTCTGTTTTTTGTCGTCAAATCTGTCGTCAAAGTGCACTACCACTAATGGTAAGTTCTAAATGCAATGCTGAGTAATTAGCGTTTCGAGAAGGAAAGCTATCTCTTGCCATTTGTATTGTGACACCGGCCACTAATTAATAGCTGGTGGTTTCTTCACTTCCATGGAAGGACTTACGATTATAGGCAGCAATTGAAACAGTTTATATTCCTTACACATTTTGCTAGTAGATTTTTTTATTATTGCATTGAATGGCGAGACGAGCATGCCGTTCGCCTGATGGTAAGCGATGCGACCGCTCATGAACAGTAGCAAAACCAAACAACACCTTGATTTACAAAGCAATGCTTGGCATTCCACTGCACTCGCCATCCTGAGACACAAGATGTTAAGTCTCAATATGTCCAGTAGTTACTCTGGCTACAATGTCCTTCAATCCGAAACACAACAGTGCATTTAAACTGCTGTTTGACGGGAGAAATAGACATTGCGGTGGTACCCACCCAGGCAGCCTCTCACATATGAGAGACCTACCACCAGTTAGAAATATTTTTAAAACCTCCTTGGCCAGGCGGAGATGGATGAGACTATAAGAATATGGCTGAGTAAGCCAGCGCGCGTAGTTAGAAATTTAAAGTAAGAGCAAGAAATAAAAATGAAGCAAATCTTCTATAACAATAAGAACCATAGTACCTATATTATTTTTTAACAATAGTAGCTGAAAACAGAATGTATCATTGGATGCATAAAGCAAAAGACCTGGACCTGTCCTGGCTCTGTGGCGTACCTTGGAAGAGGCCTATGTCTAACAGTAGACTGCAACGGCCTGGTGATGATGTTGTAGACATTATTGAGTCCAAAATCAAGAGTACGGTCTATCATCAGTTTGGACGGTTAGAATTCTCCATCAGGATCAGTATAGTTGCTTTGTTTCTAAATTAACAAGAATTAACGACTTATTGGTAAACTATACTGAATGGCATCAGGCACTTAAATTTGCCAATTTGACGTGCAATGTGGGCTACATTGCATCTCTGCACTCTATAGAATCGTGACTTATCAATAACCAGGAAAGACTTCAGTCACAACACTGAAACGGTAGCAAAAAGTAAAAACATCAATTCGCCAAGTCCCACTACGTAATTGCCAGGGCAGTATGTAGGTTAGTGTGGAGGGGCGAAGGCCGGGGGGCGAAGGGCGGGGGCACACGCTCGTGTGGCGCGGTCGTGACGTCCGTCAGCAGCCCGCTCTCACGGAGAACCGAACCTAGCTACTCATCTATTAGATGCGCTAAAACGGTATTTAGATTTTCTTCAAGTCGAGTTGATGAGTTGAGAGATCAGCTGCAAGCATAAGCTAAAATAATTGTGCAACTTTAGTACATTATATGAATTACAGGATATCTCATGTGCTGTAAGTAAATAAATATATTTTTAAATTTGCTATAGTTATTGAATTTGGAAGTAAGCATCGACGCAGGAACATAAATCGAGATTTGAAAACTCATACACTCATGAGTTTTTAAATAGTTGGAAATCATCTTAAACTTACGGTCTATTGTTTATTTTTTTAAACTGGGTTGTCGAAGTGGCTTATGGCACCTGATGGCTTGTGCACAACAATGCAAATAATGTAACATCATAATTATTCTAGCTTGGTCAAAATCGAATATAGTCTGACTCCAAAATGCTTCATACTGGCATCACTGTGTATCCACCATCGTTAACCATGGTTTTCCATCGTCATATATTATGATCTCAATGTAAAGGAGCTAGATTAGACCTATAGAGACTTAAAATACCATGTCTCCAGATGGCCAGCGCAATGGAAGTCCAAGCAATGCATTTGTAATTGAAGGTGTTGTTTGGTTTTGCCACTGTTCATGAGCGGTAACGCTTACCATCAGGCGAATGCTCGTCTCGCCATTCACTGCAATAAAACATATGGATGTATGTACCAATATATCTAGACCACCAAGCTCGCACCATGTAACCTTGCACACACAGTGTCAGCAGACAGACGGCGAGCAGGCTAACAAGACTTGAGCAACTCGCTCAGCCCATCGGTCACGTTTAGCATTTTGCCGCCCTCCCCGTGTCCCAGTGACAAACGCCGGGAATGCGTTCACATCATGCAATATGGACGCAGTTTTGAGTCAGTTACAATCCAAGTCAATCAACCCAGTCTTCTACTCCTTGGATAGGGCTGAGAAGTATTAATAGAAAATATTTAGTAAGTGATAATCAATCACCAAGAACTTTATCGGTGAAGAAAAACATTATGAGGAAACCTGCATAACAAAGCGATTTGTATGAATTTCTATGGCATGAAAAGTCCGTCAATGCGTACTAGGCCAGCGTGGTGGACGTTTGTGAGTGGTTAGGCCATATCCCAACCACTAGTAGGTTACGTTTATTCATTCAAATTTAAAAAAAATATTAAAAGCATTGGATTACAACAAATGCCTTTTAAGCTGTTACCAAACTGCTTCAGCTGAAACTCTTCAAATCTTACTTACACTAGGGACACAGATAACATGGATATTGCTCGTGTAAAGTAAACCCAAAATTAAAATATTAAAAGGCCAAAATATTTATAAATCCTATTTTACACCGAACAGTAAACCGGCATTACCAAATTACATAAAAAAAAAAACGAACAAACCTCAATGGTTCCCTACCGCATAATCCCGAGAGGCCAATGTGGACCACAATAGTCGAAAGTGATTTGATTGACAGGCGGACACGGCACAACGGCAAACAATTACGATTCTCGAATTATTGCCATATTCGCATCCATCTCGCAACACCGAATATTAAAAACGGAACAAAGGTCGCTAACTTTTGACTTTGTTTTGATGCCATTGTTAGATAAACTTTTTGAGAACAGATCCATGTTGCGTAATGTAGACGAGTTTAAATTGTTTAATGTGAATCGATGTATCGATTTGATCGATTACGTGGTTTTATTTAGGGTTAGATGGTAATAAATATTACTATTATTAACATTATGAAATATTACAGAAATTTAGGCACACACGGCCTTAATGTAAACCATAAATTTAAATTACGGAATATTTCAAATTATGTGTGGATAATCGTTAGAAAAATTAAGCAAACTAAAAACAAAGGTAAACACGTTTATGTCCATTACTGCAACGCGGATCAACACAAACGACGTTTTAAAATTCAACAAAACAAAAGGCTGAATAGTTGCTCCTAGACATTTTCGCTGGAAGAAAAGAGCGTTCTAAATGTAGTGCTTCGAAACATTTCACAGCTACGGTCGATGAAACACAGATAGCCCGCATCTCCTCGGTACATTCAGGGCCGTTTGCGACACAGCAAAATGCCAAAATAAGGTTAAAGGTAATTATTGCTGGATGCGCGCATCACGGCATTCCTGTTGCCATTGATTTATGGAGGAATTTATCGATGATGCGCAACGATTGTGCTTATGATACCATCCATTGGCGCCAAAACTGACGGATTAGGAAGCGTTGTAAATTCAACCGGCAAAGATCGTAAATTATACTGAGTCGCTTTAAATTTAGAATGCGTGGTTGTGACATTTTAAAAAATAAGTCTGGGGGCACGGCATGCAGTGCCCCCTCCAAGTTGAGCTAAAAAGCGGCACTGTCGTACCATCCTTTTCTCGAAGCAATTCAGACCATTTTCAACCCCCCATAACTTCGTTATGGTTAAAGCAAGAAGCCTGAATTTTCAATTACTAAACAGGCATTGTATAAACACGGTATATTTAAAATTTCATTCAATTTGAACCAGTAGTTTAAGAATTGTAACATGTCAAACTTTCATAATTTTGTCACTCACTGACTGACTGACCGATCATCAAAAGTCTAAGGCACTTCTAGCAGACGTAGAACCAAATTAAAATTCAAATTTAGAATATAATTAGCGTTTAGTGTCTAAAGTAAGGGAAAATTGAAACATTTCATAATTTCTGTCTAGATTTCTAGATACACCAACTGCATGAGTAACTTTGTAATCTATATATATAAAAATGAAACCCGTTTCGCGTTGTCACGGCATCACGCGTGAACGGCTGGACTGATTTGGCTGATTTTGGTCTTGAAATATTCGTGGAAGTCCTGGGAAGGTTTTAGGGGTGAGAAAAATAGGAAAATTTCTGAGGAAGATACTAAAAACCTTTTTTTTTGGGTATCGTTCAAGCGTGATGCGTCCAGCCAGTATAGGATGACCTTTGTTTATTTGACGGGAGACGTAAAAGATGGTCCACCTTCAACTACCACCCAACGTAAAATGATCTATCTTTCCATTGTCTTTCATTGACGGCTGACGAAATAGAACAAAATTCAAAAAATGTGTACATCGTGTATATAATATTATCTAGATACGGCGTCTTGCGCATAATTTTGTTAAATGTAAATTAAAACGATGTCTACGTCTAACAAAATCGCCCATTGTTTTTTGAGATTATTGCAACAGTTTTAAACAAGGTATACTCTATCGAAGCGTTTTGCCGGAGTATACCAAAATATATCTAATTATAATTTTTCGTTTTCATAAACGACATTGTTTTTTGAATTGATACTTTTAGATGCGCTGGGGGACAATTTGTATATGGTAACGTACTAGACGCGACTGCCAACAAGTTAACGATGGTCACGGGTTCAAATCCCA
The DNA here is from genome assembly GCA_009982885.2 of Hyles vespertilio. Classification (NCBI taxonomy): domain Eukaryota; kingdom Metazoa; phylum Arthropoda; class Insecta; order Lepidoptera; family Sphingidae; genus Hyles; species Hyles vespertilio. The sequence goes on along the minus strand of CM042821.1, from coordinate 14,529,786 downwards.
GGGCACACCTCTGACTTTTCGGATTAATTTCTACGTGAAATAAAATCCGCCAACTCGCACTAAGCCAGCATGGTGTACTATAATATCTTCTTCTATAATATAAAAATGAATCGCAAAATGTGTTGGTAAGCGCATAACTCAACAACGCCTGGACCAATTTGGCCAATTCTTTTTTTAAATGGTTATTATTACTTTATTACTAACAAAAAGTAATGGCGTGCAATATTATTAGGAAAAACAGCATTTTGGTGCTGAAATAAGGGACGGAATATTGGATGGACAATAAAAAACGCTAAAGTTTTTAATGTCAAAATTTCATAAGGCAATCTTTATATGTACATGTATATGGAGAGACGGGATATAATAGAGTGAAAGGTACGGGAGAGGACTGGGATAGCTGACAGATTTGATAGGACGAAATGTAAATGCACGTTATAAGACGGGATGGATAATAAAAGAGAAAGGACGGGATGGATCGGGAAGAGACTGAACAGACGGATGAGACGGGATTGAGCTAGACAGTAGGATAGCTATAAAAAATCCAAGTCTCGCAGTTCAGGTTTTCTACCGCAAAAAGTTGTGAGATGCATGTAATACTAAGTCGATGCATGTAATACGAATAAATTAATCGACTTAGTATTACATGCATCTCACAACTTTTTGCGGTAGAAAACCTGAACTGCGAGACTTGGGTTTTTTTTACAGGATATTTTTGATGGGATTTTATTTTACTCTAAATATAAAAGTCCCTTCCCCTCATTGCAAAGGCCTCTTACAAACGAAACGAAATATTGTAGGAACAAATGTGTGTTCCGACAAAATTTAATGCAAATGGCAGTGATCAAATCTCGAATCATAATATCACAATTATCTAAAGAATCTACCCATCTATAAATATTGAATAAATGTATTCTAAAACAGTCTAAAACTTAAGTTCCCACACATGAAGTACACTCAAACTAAATATTCCAAATAAATGTAGTATAAATTGCTCTGACTATCCAAAAAACTTATACCGGGTATCTCAAGACTGTTACCGAAAACGAAGCCGGGTGGTAGTTTTAGCGACTACAAACACAATGCAACTAAAAAATTCGCAAAGAAACGCGACAATGATTTTTTATGATTTTTTAAATATCGTCATTTTTGGGTGGTAAATCCATAGTTTTTGCTAAAATAATAATTTAAACACTTTTATATCTTAGATTATTTATAAATAAAAGGATATACACTGTTATTTTAGGAAAAAAAATATTTACCACCCAAATATGGTCATAGGAAAAAAATAACAAAAAAAATTGTCGCTTTTTTTTTGCAACTTATTCTGTTGCATTGTGTCTGAAGTCGCTTTAACTACCACCCGGCTTCGTTTTCGGTAGCAGTCTTGATATACCCTGTATAAGGACGACCATCTCAAGTAGGAACCAAATTCATGATTTCCAGCCAATTCATTCAGCATCTAGCCGAAAGCTAACGTTCCCACAATACAATAAGCAAATAAGTAGCTGCAACACACACGAGTACAAATGAACACGGTCGTAGTGAGGCAATGGGTCAGTGAGCCACGCCGCTTCCTGCGGGAAAGGCCAGCCGGCAACCGTCAACCCGCTTGTAATGTTACCGAGGTGATAATACCACTCACACGGTATTTTATAGCCGTGTTTTTGAATTTGGAATACAAGTTCCTATTTTCAAAATAGTAAATGTTCTAAATTCAAATATACTGGTTGGATTAATGCGATTTAAAAATAAATGTGTTTGAAAATAGAATTGGTTTATTTTTCTTTGGTTTGGAGTTGTCAATGTCTCTACGAGTGATGAGTTACAATCGTTTTAAAAAATATAAAGCTACTAAATATCTAAATATTAGTAATGTTTTTTCAATATTAAAATATACTGTACCTACAGACATATGTAATAATATGGAAATTAAAAAAAAAACCTATTTAGATAATCATTTCTCATAATATTCTATTAAAACATCAGTAGTGAATATTGATAATTTCACACTAATTTTAATTAAGACGTTCGTTTATACAACATTATCACAAACTCAATTCAAACGCCCAAGATGCTTATTAATAACACCATACAATGTAGCGAAGCATAACGACGACAATTTACAGATTTACATTTATAAAGACGGAAAATCATGGCAAGCATCGTTATGAACTCTCTCAATTCCCCTATAATCTTATCAAATCAATTGCATCTTTATCGCTAAGGAAATAAAAACCAAATTAATTTGCTTAATGATGAAAACGAGTCTGCGAGTTCCTCCGGTCGGCAGTCCACGCGCTGTCCGCACGTTCATTGAGCTCTTCCCATGACATTATCCGCACACCCCATTTATATCTGACTTATGTGTTGTAACTGCTCTTTGAATTTCCCACTCTAAGATAACGTGTTAAAACTTAAATTCTATTGATAAAATAGTGGACGTATGTCGTTTTGGAATGGTACTGGAAATAGCGCATCTGAAGCACCGATGGCCCTAGAGATGGACCTCGCGTTTTATTTCCACCAAGGAAGACACGACTTTACTACGATGCATGGGGGAAAATATGGCCCCAAGTCCGTTCAACCGTATTTCACCGGGGTCGAGGCGGGTCACAAGCGCGGACATTATTAAACTGTTACTCCTCAGGAATCGTGAGCCGTGACTTATGCAGATGTTTAAGTAGTAGTTTGACTGATAGTTTCACGTGTATGCAGTGGTCGTTTCTCATGTGAACTTACATCGCACGACTGTTGGAAATTAGCGAGAAAGTTTTGTTTTGGCCGTATTTGGACTTCAGCGGACAGTTTCGGGAACACGAGCGCACGTCCCTTCGTGCCTGCCGAACTATGAAAGATAGCTGCGAATAGCGCCGTCAATAGGATTTAGTATGCGATAGACCGCATTTGTAGCAATATTTATTTTGTAAGTGATTAATGCACTAAATTAGACCAAAAATAACGTTTATCAGAGCTTATAAAATTATGTTTAATTTCATAATTATAAATTAAATTTTCACATCATACATTTTTTTAATTCTTCATTGCAAGTATATTTAAGTTAAGAAACAAATTGTGCATAAAATGATTTAAATACTCCCAATTATAAAGCAAGACAATTGAACCAACATGTAAACTAGGAATAAGGGCAGGTCCCACACAATGTATTATCTAACACCAAGACATCTTTTCCGGGGCGAGAAAAAGCGCACGAAACCAGCGCGCCGCCACCAAGATATATGAGGAATTCAATTTATAGACTTTTTGCCGGTAAATAAGGAAGCTAAAGTGTAACTGTAAAAGGCGAAATGTGGGAGAATTGGCTGGAACAATGGGAGAGACGGGCGGTTTTTTCGGTTGAAAGAGCGCTCGTCGAACACAATTACGCGCACAACACGTATGAGGTGATATGAGAAGGACCGGTCGCACGCAACTGTTAAGCGCTAGTTTAATCGGACTAGCGTTTGTTATAAATAAACTGACGCTTGTATATTTATATGACTCAAGGTCATGAAGATTACAAACGGATTTTAGTACCGTGAGTAAATAATATTATTGTAGTCATGCAGGCGTAAAATGGAAGCCGATGGGGCCCAATGGGATATGTTCTGGAGTGGAGACCGCATACAGCTAAGCAAAATTAGTACAAGGTGAATAGAGTACTTGGATAATGTTGCAGGACAATGCTAGATGCAGGCCGCTTCCAACAGGTCGATGTGGAGATCTTTGTGGAGTTCAGCAGTGGCTCCTGTAGCTGAAGAGAGATAAGGAGAAAGGGGTACAATAATTATGTAAAGAAAAAAAATAAGTATCGTGAAATACATACTGACATTGTGGCATTCGGACAGGTAAACGAATAATTAATATTGAATTTAGTACATTATTGTTTCAACAAGTCTTTCTGGATTATTAGTATAAGTCTCAAGTAATGCACGTTCTGTCATGTTCTGTATGATGATAAATAAAATAACGAATGCTAAAATTTAAAATAATTAAATAATAGTTTAAAAAACTAAAAATACACGCCTTAATAAGATATCCAACTAAAAAAGTTTAGAACCTTTACTTATCCTCCTGCACCCCACTCTTTGTAACAATAAAATGTATGTATTATACTCAATTTTCTTATCTTAAATTCATTATCAATTACTTTTACTTTTTTAGTTCGATATCTTATTAAAGCGTGTATTTTTAGTTTTTTAAGCTATTATTTAATTGTTTTGACTAAAAACATCCGTCTACGGCTCTATTTCCAGAGAAAGTTAGCGGCGTGCAAAATATCCAATTATTATTTTTCAAAAAAATTTTTTTTTTATTATTGTATTGTCATCAGTCCTGGATAAGTATGCAAAATTTCGAGTCAATCCGACGTTTTGAAGGGAGTCAAAATCATGTTCAAAGATTCCGTTACATACTAACATACATACGTCTGAAGCTAATAAAAGCGTATTAAAAATATAATATTATGCCAATTAGACCAATACCCTGCCACCTTCAATTCGAGGTTCCTTGCGAAATGTATTGAATAGAGTAAATATCTTGTTACCCTATCACGACAAGTTATTTTTGCTTCCTTCTCACGAATAATGGTGCATTAGTAACAATTTTAATGAGATTTTCCTTGCCAATTGCAGTGTGGATTTCCATTAATAATTTGCATGTGAAGATGATGTAATAATAATTGAATTAATTAAAATACCTTATAACATACATTGAGATAATATACTAGAGGGGACACTGCAAACAAAATGTTTGTAACAAAATGAAGGGTACATTCTATTTCTGTCTCTGTCACGCCTACGAAGTAACATATCTTCCGTCTCGCTTCAATGTGTACCCGTGTGTACGGACCATACGCAGAGATTTTGTTCCCGATGTCCGCTCTAGTATACCTCAATGATTACAAAGCACAAAGTTTAAATATTATAGAAGGATACATGATCATTTTTCATCAAATATTTCCCCCATCAAACAGCAGTGTAAATTCAATGTAGTGTTTCTAGAGCAATCACTAGACATATTGAGACTCATTTAGAGAGGTCATGTATCTCAGGATGGCGAGAACAGTGGGATGTCAAGAATTGCTTTGATGTTGTTTGGTTTTACTACTGTCCATGAGCAACCGCATCAGGCGAATGTTATGCTGGTCCCATCATTGCGAGCTATAAAAAAATTACATAACCAAGATTAATTCCATGTCAGCACCTATTTATTTAACTTCCAAGCGGAGCTCATATAGTGAATAAATATAACAAATTATAATTAAACCAAAACGTTAAACCAAAACGTTAAACCAAAACATTAAACCATATACTTAACCTTTAATTAAGCCACACTTAACAATCTGGTGCAACTCGCCGCAATAATAAGTTTTTCACGAGGAAAAGCGCAGACAATGCGCCGGCGCAAAGAAGCTGGGAAAGCCGCGGTACCCTGCAGTGGACAGTTATTGTGATCGCACCATTATGCATCGCTTCCTCATTCTGCTATAATTGAGATGAAGGCTGTTGTACTTGACCCGCGGGAGGTCAAGTTATATTGGTGCTTTTGATTTGTATTTTTTTTATTTTGGTTTATCTTATAAATACTGATACTAATGTACGGTGATAATAATACCGTCATGTATGACAATTTATTGATTTTAAAAAAATGTCTTAAGCAAAAATTGTTTTCAATATAGTATTCGATTTCAATACACGTTTAAAAAAGCTTAGGATGAATTGCAAAAGTATGATAAACTAAAGTATTTGCAGGTTTCCGTTGACCTTTCTAGACCACATTTTTAAGTAAGTCTTAATACCTCTTGATCAGAGGTGGTCATTTCCATAACTCGTTTAACAAAATGACTCTTCCTTGCATTATTATGATTAATAAATACTGGTTCACAAGATCATAAATTATAAATTTCCCCATACCTTATTCCATTAAGGAAATAAAGACGCAACAGATTCAGAAAGTAAGCAAAACCATATTACAATATCCGGCATCGATACATTACGTGAACATTATCCATACCATAAACGCATTGAACGATTGTATACAAATTCTGATAGATATACGATTGACATCACACCCAGGCCTTGCTATTGCATCCATGAAATGCTATCACATTTGTTTGCGGACACTGTATATGGAAGACACAGAGTGACGGTAAATACAACTATATATCTGGATAGATAAGATTAATAAAAGAAGCGTAGTAATACGAAATACATCTATGCTCAGAAATAAAGCCTCAAAGACTGGACATATTGAGACTTTCCATCTTATATCTCAGGATGGTGAACGCAGTGCCAATTATTGCTTTGTAATTCATGTTGTTGTTTTGTTTTGTTTTGTTATGGTTTTTTTTCTATCACTTACCATGAGGCGAATGGTATGTTCATACATAAACTCATAAACTCACGCCTATATCCCAGAAGGGGTAGGCAGGGGTGCCAGGACACCCACATTTCGCCTTGTATGTTCCGTCCCACAATGTGATAGGTGGCGAGCCTATTGCCATATCGGGCACAAATTCCTGACTCTGGGCTGATAATGAATAGAAAAATCCAGTATCACTTTGCCCAACCCGGGATTCGAACCCGAGACTGGTATGTTCATTTTACCATTAATTGCAATAGTAATAGTAAAAATTATAATTAAAAAAATTAAACTTTAAGGCTGTTGAGAATGAAGATATAGCTCTAATTCAATAACAATCGAGCATTGTTTACAACACTATCGACGACGTTATAAAGTTTAAAGTCCCCAGTCTCAATTTGGACAAAGAAATTCCTGTCTGTGGGATGCAAGTTTCCTTGCCATGTTTAGCAGTAAAATTGCTTTTGACTAAAAATAAATGAAGTAACTCTGTAAAGCTAGGCATTTGCCCTGAAATCCGTACTATTAAAAAAGATCGTCGCATATGATCTGCAACTAACAGACCACAACACGCACATACACACACACACATAAATAAACATAGCATAAGCAAAGAATTAATTTACTGACAAATTTCACCGTACCATACTGCTCCTCTCGATACACCGTCAAAATGATGCAAAATCCTTGACATGGCTTCACGTTTGGAGCAGTCCATAGGGCAAAGGTCGCGATGAATTAGTACTCAGTACGAAGATACCGCATAACCGGCGGGTAACTGTATAAATGGATAATTTTCAATGCAATTGGACTGACGGTCTTTCGGTTAGATAGACATCATTTTTGATTTCGTAATACGTTGACTGATGATCATGGTTTGTAAGAATGTCTTGATTATTGAATATAATTTGAAAAATGATTGATTCAATTATTTATTAAACAATGTAAAGATTGCTGTGAAATGATGCAGAAGGTTTAAATTTTAACTTCGTCTTAGAATTGGTAATACTTTTAGGTCGTGTTTACAATTTAGCATGAAAACGCTCAGCAGCTCATTTATTTTAGAGTCTTTTACAACGGCGTATAACAAATTTTAATACATCTTGGTTTTACCAAATTGACCTGATCCAAGCTTCCGTAAATTAACATCGAATAAGTTATTCTGTATTTATCTAACCTAGATCCGACCTACAGCCTCAACCTATATACCGATGACTAATACTATTCTTCAGTATATTTTAATACAATTTAATTAATATAAAATAATAAATAAATACAGGCGCATGTGAGAACAGAACAACCGGACACGACGCCCACGCCAGAAACATTCACACAATCGTGACTCCGCATTATTACTGATCAAACAATAAATGTTATTTCGAGCTAATTAACATATTCGTCTTGCTTGACACGCGGACACTAGCAGGATGGTCCAATACGTCATATCAGATGTATTTATTTGTAAGGACATTAGCCTTGTAGAGTTGTAATATATAACCTTATCCACCATTTCAGATAGACTTATTTTGATGTGTAGCGGTAGGATCTTTGTAGCAGCTCAGATCACAATCATCGTATATTATGATGGGAGATCCGTCTTAATACTTCACAGAACTATCACGTTTTAAGTTCATATTTGGTTTTGTTTAGGCTGGCATAGTTCTGCCATCTATAGTCTAGACTTAATTTATATTAGATTGATTTTTTTATTTATTTATTTATAAATTCTTTATTGAACACCACATTCAGTAATAAGATAAAAAAAAAAATTATGACAACACGTTTAAATAAAGGTGACAATTGGCGGTCTTATCGCTTAACGCGATTTCTTCCAGACAACCATTAGATGGATTAGGTTGAAGAAAAAAAAAGCTACAAAGAATAGGGTGGTCACAAAAAAGGTAAAAAAAGAAAGAAAATATTAATCATAATTGAAAGTAATATGTAAAAAATATGAGGAATTAAAATATACATTTTATTAAACATACATAGACTACATAAAATAAAAATATCGTATAATATACTACATAAACTACAATACAATATAAAATACTGATTTAGGGGAAACATGAAAGTAATAATAAATTTAAAGTGATAGAAAATGTGCTCTAAGGAGCCTTTTGCAAATGGGGAGGGATTTGGCTAATCTAATAGACAATGGCAGTTCATTCCACAAGCGAGCAGCATGGACGGTAAAGGGTTTGCTAAGGAAAGTACTGCTATGCTCGGGAATTGCTAACACCAAATTCTCTGAGGATCTAAGAGATCTTGCATGTGCTGCTGAGGAAAGTAAAACGTTCTTTAAGGTAACGGGGAGTAGTGGAATGGAAAAGAATAGTATATAAGAGGAATAGGATACGAGTATTTCGGCGAAGGCGTATTGATAGCCACTTGAGCTTTTTACGAAATTCAGACACATGGTCATATTTGCGAAGTCTAAATATGAACCGGATACAAAAATTTTGAAGTCGCTCAAGTTTTTCAAACTGGGCTTCGGTGAGATCGAGATAGCTAGCATCCGCATAATCAAGGAGAGGAAAAAGAAGAGACTGAACAAGTGCAACTTTCGTGGGAATTGGCAAAAAGTTCCGTAGCCTTCTTAAAGACCCCGCTGCTGCAAATAATTTGCGGCTGAGTTCTTGCAGTTGGGGACCCCAGGATAAGGTTTTGTCCAAAATTAAACCCAAGTTCTTAACTCTGTCACTATAAGGGATAATGCATCCATCAAATATCACGGTGGGTATGAGATTGGTATCAATCCTGGAAACCATCCTGGAGCTGCCTACAACAATGACTTGAGTTTTTGCCGGGTTGACTTTCAGGCCATGCATCATACTCCAATCGTTTATACGTGCAAGATCTTTGTTGATTGCAGATATGGCCTCCGTCACCCTGTCAGCTGGTGCTTGGTAATATAATTGTAGGTCGTCAGCATAGAGATGGTAGGAAGAAATAAGGTTGTTGGAGATAGAATTAATAAATAATGCGAAGAGCAAAGGAGATAAAATTGTTTTCTTCATCAGGTAAAATTTAGAAGTGGCAGAACCCCGCTTGTGTCACTCATGACTCAGCTTGAATGGACAGGGCGATACCACTGTCTTACAGGAGATCGACATGAAGCGAAAGCCTTGCTGTTACTTTTGTTTCGGTAAGCGAGATTGCCGGATGCCCAATTCCCCTTCTCTCTTCCCATCCTGTTTCCTTCCCTCTTCCCTCCCAAGTTGATGGACCAAGGCAACACATCCAAGCTTTATGGCTGTTATGGGCGGCAGCGATCACTTACCATCAGATGATCTGTTTGCTCGTTTGCCGTTCCTATGCTACAAAAAAGTTACATTATAGTCTATATATTTTATCATGCCATCAATTCGCTCTGAAGAACTACTCTATATTATATTAAATTAATTCATTACTTTAAGCCACTAAACCACAGCTTAAACTCAAATCCCGACCATTATACTTGATACCTGAAAAAATAACGACCACTTTGTCAAGAGTGATACTGACTGAGAAGGAGACGAATAATACTTGACAGAATGTTAAAGCTTAGTAGTAATTTCTATGAAACATAAAAAACAAAATGTCGCAACATGCCAAAGCTTTCAGTAAAGGCGATTGCACTAAACTATTGAGGCAACAAATCAATCCGGGCAACGAGTTTATTAACGTCAATTTGTACCGAGAAGTTCGTGCGCGCACGCAACCAATTAACTGAGATTTTTACTCAGCGCCGGACGATACTCGGTGCTAATCTGCCCCATATTCCCGATTTACTTTCAAAAGTATTCAATGTTAATATAAAAGACCTTGAGCTTTTGGAAGTCTTATGGTGTTGTTTTGTCTTGGATGTATAAATATTACCAATCTATGTTATCAAATTTATTTGGAAATTGCCTTAAGTGTCTGTATTTCTTTTAAAATTTATTTAAAAAATGACACGAAGTATGGTTATTAAATACTGTTGCAGAAATTTAGACTTAATTTCAGAGATTTTCTAGGCATCAATCTGTGAGCAATAGTACGATAGAAGAAAGAAGATATTTAAGATATTTTCCTTTTTAACCGTCATCATCCAACTTTACTGTCTTTACGTTTGTTTAACTTACAGATATACGGCCAACCCTGCGCTTAACATAATACTGTAACCCGCCAATTTTTCAGACTTATCAATAAAATAATTAATTTTAAAATTCCCAAGAAATATTGAAGAAAACCAATTAAATAAATAATAAATAAATACATCCAACAGTCACATACATAGGTACTGACCCCACACTAATATCGAGTGGAAATCAAGAACTACAAGAGACTTTTCGGTCTCACAAACACCCAGACCCGAAACAAATACCTGTGAATCATACAAATATTTGTCTCGAAGGATCGAACCTAAGCCTTCAAGCTTCACAGCCGGCGTCCAACCAACTGCGCCACGGAGGCTGTCAATTAACGTGTTTAATAAATAGTATATTCAATCAATTTAAACTTACAAAAAGCAAAAAATAAAAGGTATTGGTGGCAGTTATTTGCACAAGTCATTAACCAAGATGATGCGCTGGTGATATTTGGTCGTTCGCGCCTCTTGCTACACTCGCGGATGACACGATCGCTGACACGGGCCAAGTTGCACCTACACGCTAACAGACAGTTAAATTGTTCACATAGTTACAGTTAAAAAGTGGCAAAGCAAAGGAAAAGAATAAACCAAAGGGTTAAATGAAATTGGTTAGATTTAACCCCGCATGTCTCATGATGGCGAGCGCAGTGGAATGCCAAGCATTGTTTTGTAATTCATGGTGTTGTTTGGTTTTGCTGCTCTCCATGAGCGGTCATATTGCTAACCATTAGGCGAATGGCTTCCTCGTCTCGCCATTCATAGCAATCAACAGAAATCCCCGCAGAAACTAAAACTAAACACTAAGTTCAAAGCAGCTTAATGCATTTTCCAATGTGAAGTAAAACGTTACCAAGAAACAAAATCGAATAATTACTTCCACTCACTGCCCAGTAGCAGTAGCTGGAGCTGTTAATTTCCTGACAAAGGTTGCAAGAAGTTGCTAGATGGTCACAAGATGCAAAAACCCAATAGATATTTTGTTATGAAAATCGTTAAGAGAAGCAAATTGTGGGAAGCATACTACGCCTAAAGATGACGATGATATTTACAGGCAGATACAATGTAACAAGTATGATATGTTTGTCATAGACTTAAACAAAAAATAAGCATAGGAAAAACTACATACAAATTGGTCGATAATAAATTATTCACGTTCGCAGTAGGTAGTAAAATGAGTAAACATGTTTAAAACAAGGTGTTGTGAATACATTACTATTAAATGAAAATTTATGTGTGGATAATAGTTAATGTTCACCTTAATCCACTAGTTAGTTCTTCGCGAGAACATTCATAGAGTTGATAATATATAAATTAACTTTTTATCTCTGAATAGAATTACATTAATTTGCAAAAAGAAAAAAACGTGACGTAACCATTTTATACCAAAATTAACAATATTGTACAGAATTTTGTGAATGAAAAAATCCAAAGTTAAAGGTAAGATCCGGTAATGAAATATATTTTTCTCAACCACACAATAAATTGGAAAGGCTTTTCTTTCTCACATTGAGATTTGTGAAGCAGTTGGGATCAAATCTACAGTTTTTATTTCCAAAGCATTCAGACAGAGGCTAACAAAATAGAGTATAGTTCCTGATATTTCATAGTTCGACCAAAAAATGACATGGCTAACTGAAAAAGAAAATTCCGGATCATTCATCTTTCGACCAAAAAAAATTGATTACGATATAATCAATCCTAATTATACTCCAGGATCTTACTAATAAGACTAGAATAACCCCTAGACCGTCAATTGTTTTTTTTTGACAAAAAAACTGTCATGTCGTATAACCGTCAGGAACACAAAAAAACTTCAAGCAAAAAGCAACCTACTGCCATTGAAATAGGGTTCATTTTAGTGTAATAGCATTATAATGTAAACAAGAACCGCATTACGGCTCGCCGACGGTTTTCGGCACCCTTTTATGTTTCTTTGACAACCCGCAGTGCGGTTCGTCCGACGGTCCAGGGGATAGAATCAATTGAGGAAATAAAATCAATCGACTTGTGTCAAAATTATTTTGACAAACTTTGACTCCACAATAACAGATCCCAAACTATCGTCAACAGTACAACCAGACACGAAGTCCGCGGGCGACGAATTCGTGAAGTCGTGTCTACGTATTACGTGGCATCGCCCATATTCTGTCACCCCTGTAACGTTGCCCTTCGACCCATGCTACTTACCTAACACCGTGCTTAAATACCGTCTGCTGACGCCTGCGGCGTGTCCTTAAACATCCGGGTGACCCATTGGCCTTCAGTGAGAGGCCGAACACGGTAAAACGACCCATCACGAACCCATGCATTATGCTGTGAACGTTCCGAGGCGAGCCCTTCAATTAGGGCTTGCGGTTTGGTATTTTCATCTGAGTTTTAAAAATTAAGAGGATTTGAAATTCGAATCGGATGGGTTATTTTTTTTTTTTTGCTTACCAATATTTAATTTTATAGAAATCTTCAAAATTACAATAAGGATTTATTGACACTGTTCACAATAAACATGTTCTTGACAGATACAAAAAATATTGTTGTTGTGAGACATCAAATAACATTGTAATGTTGTAAGTCGCTTTTATTCTAGAAGTTTTTAAAAGAAAAAAGTTATTCTCCCATATTTATCTATTTCAGTATCTCAGTTAGTCACAATCAGATGCTAAACAATGTCTTTCCGATTGCAACTTCAGATTTCAATCATCGCTTTTCCCTATTTAAGATACAATCACAATTTTCAAAATCCACCAGGTATACATATGTATTTAGAGAATATTCAACATAAACCAACAATCCGAAGCAATAAACACCGTGAACATAAACGGCATCGTCTGTTAGGGCTCTTAAAATCTTATATTCAATAGAGCATTCGCCCATAAAACGGTGTGAACAAACCAAGATATATTGAGAGCGGATACAATTGGAGATCATCTTAGTATTCCGCACTTTAGCCGCTGTAATTGTGGGTATTTTATTTATAAGTTGAAAATTGTGGCGAGCATTTCATCGGCTATCGTGGATTGTATGCAAGCGGGCTTGGACTGTGTGTGTTGCTGCGTTTATAGAGTTGATGATATCAACTTCAGTTGTTTTTATTTTTTTCATATGTTTATTTTTAATACACATTTAATATATGTTTTATATGTGAGATTTTCACTATTTTAAACGAAGATGTAATAAACAGCGTAATGGGTATAGGCTACTCCCTACATACCGCTATAAAATCTTTGGGTGAGACCGGCTTTCAACAGCTGACGTTCTGAGGTAGTTTCTGTGTGAATATAATGATGGAGATGAAGTGAGCTTCAAATATCTTAAAGTTTTATTAATTGAAGCTGATATTCACATACAAGGAAGTACGATATACTTCTTAATGTCACTTTTTCATTTCCATCAAATATAGCCAACCATAAATTGTCATCCAAACTTTTATGAATACAAAACAAAATCACCAATATTAAAATCCACATTACCTACCCATTAAACACACATCCACCGTTAATATACAGCGTGTTCAATTCGTGACTGAATCCGACTAATGTGTGTAGCATCGGCGCGGTACGAGTATGAGCGCAATGAAGATAGCAATGGCAGTATTAATTCATTGGAGCAGGGTACATGCAGTCGGTCATTATCTGCGCTTCCTGCGTGCCCCGGTGGAATTTCTAGCACCCTGTACCGCGCCAGTTCACACGCCACTTAATAACATTCATTATGGCTTTGTTCGATATTTGAATCGTTTAATTTATCATTTTGAAATTGGAACAATCGAATTTTGAAATTTGTTGTTTTAAAGGCGTAGATTCATACCTGTATCAGCCCATATACGTCCCACTGCAGGGCACGGGTCTAATCTACAATCGTAAGTACGATTGAGAGTGGTTAGGCCATATAGTCCATTTACAAGGTTCGTAATAAAGGGTTTATAAAGCCGAAAGGGGGATGCTACACTAATCATAATGAACTACTCTTACACTGTAATTACAGTGTACTTACAATTACAGTGTTGCCAAACACTGTAATTACGAAAAAAAATTGAAGTTCCATACATTTTGCTGATCGAAACGATTTTTTTTTTACTACAGTATCCCCCTTTATTTATTTATTTATTTAAATCTTTATTGTACACATAGAAAAAATACAACATACAGAAACTAAAAAAAAATATGTACAAATGGCGGTCTTATCGCTTAAAGCAATGTCTTACAGACAACCATGGGATGGATTTAAAAGAAGGAGAAAGAGAGGGCAGTGTAAAATAAATAAATAAAAGTGAGGAAACTAGATAATACTCATACTATCTAAACATAAAAATACACCAAGATAACATACATAATAAAAAGCATAAATACATACATATATAATACTACATACATATATATACATATATAATAAATACAAATTTTAAATGATTTAGAAGTAGGAAATAACATTATCCACTAAAATCTGTTTATTTAAAGAGAGAGGTAATGTTCCTTAACTTGCCTCTTGAAAGAATACAGCGATTGCGCCTGTCTCACCACAACAGGAAGCGCGTTCCACAATCGAACTGCTATGACAGTAAAAGACTTGTCCATAAATGTCGTGGTGTGCACAGGCATTCTCAGCTTAAGATTCTCGGACGACCTCAAGGACCTCAAATGTGAGTCATGAAGAAAAATAAAGCGTTCTTTAAGATAAGATGGAGTGAGAGGATTAAACAAAATATTGTAAAGAAGAGAGAGAATGTGAGTATTTCGACGAAGCCGTATAGGTAACCACTTGAGCTTAGCACGAAACTCAGAAACATGGTCATATTTGCAAAGACCAAATATGAATCTTATGCAGAAATTTTGAAGACGCTCAAGTTTATTTAGTTGGTCTTCGGTGAGATCTAGATAGCTGACATCGGCATAATCAAGGATGGGGAGAAGGAGGGCTTGCGCAAGTGAAATCTTCGTGGTAACGGGTAGAAAGTTGCGTAACCTTCGCAGGGACTTAGCTGAAACAAACAGCTTACGGCTTATTTCACGAAGCTTTCAATATCAATATGTAAGCCCAAATTGCGGACGGTGTCACTGTAAGGGATGGCTATCCCATTACAATAAACACTGGGGAGTTGATTCCAATCCAGCTTCGAGATTATCCTAGGGCTACCGACTACAATGACTTAGGTTTTCAAGGGATTGATCTTCAAACCATGAGCTCTACTCCAATCAAAGATGTGTTGGATGTCTGTATTAATAAAAGCAATTGCATCGGTCATATTGTCCACAGGTGCCTGAGTATATATTTGGAGATCATCTGCGTAGAGGTGGTAGGAGGAGCGTAAAAATTTGGTTGTTGAGTTAATAAATACAGTGAAGAGAAGAGGAGATAGCACGCCGCCCTGAGGAACGCCAGCAGCTACGGAGCACCAAGAGGAAAATCTATCCTCCACACGGATGCGTTGCCGGCGTCCATACAGGTAACTACGAAACCAATCAACAGCCATTGGAGATATGTTAAGAGAACGTAGCATGGAAAGTAATACGTCATAGTCCACGGTATTAAAGGCATTACTGAAGTCTAGCAAAGCTAAGACTGTCAGCTGGCCGTCCTCCATGCCGGATCTTATACCATCTGTGATATGGGTCAAAGTGGTGATGGTACTATGCCCTAGACGAAACCCAGATTGGAGAGGGTTTAAGAGGTTGTTCTTGGAGAGGAAATCATTAAGTTGGGAAAGGATTAAACGTTCTAGGACTTTGGAAAGGAAAGGAAGTATGGAAATAGGACGAAATTCGGAAGGCAGAGATGCATTGGATTTTTTGGGAAGAGGGATAATGTGGGCTTCCTTCCAAGCAGTTGGAAAGATCCCAGTGGAGATGGAGTGGTTTAAAATGTGGGAAATGATAGGAAGGGTTTCGTCTAAGACATAGAGAATCATGTTACGACTAACATTATCGCTACCCATAGCGTTAGATGACAAAAGAGTAATCGTCTTCTTAACATCACAAGTGGCGAATTGTTTGAAAACAAAGGTAGAACAAGCGGGAGTGTTAAGGGTAGAAAGATGCTTAATTGTGTTATTTTTAGTCATCCCATCAAAGTAGGATGGAGAAGAGAAGTGACTGTTTAAGGAATTTAAATCTATAGATTGGGGAATAGAATCTTGTGGTGATTTACCCACTCCCAGTGTTTTTAGAAATTTCCAGACTTTGGCTGGGTCATCGTTTTCGACTGACTTGTGAATGTCAAATGCCCCCTTTCGGCTTTATCACTGGGCTTTATATACTCTTTACGACTAAACTTTTATAATTTTAATTAAAGAAATCTACAAAAGTAATAGTCTTACGCCCGAATACTGGAACGCAACTTAAATATAAGTTGCGCTTAACTGCGTTAATCCCGCTTAAATGTACTGGCTAAGTGGGCCATGCGCTGTTAAGAACAACTTATTATTTGAATGGCGTTCCAGTATTCCGGCGTTAGTAATTCATTAGTAAACGGGGACGAAGCCATCTATGAGAAGAGAGGCCACGGTGTTGATCGTCTCACCAACATAAATGTTTATGGGATTTTGTTTCAAGTTTGTCTGTTATGGGAACAAAGTAACAAAGTTACAAACTCTATCACAAGACATAATTATGTTACTTTATTGAATTTTAAGTCGATTTGATTTCGTCAAGACCATTGACAGACGGTATAGTTGTTTGCTGAGATACAAACTACAGAAATATATAATAGTTCATTTCGGTTACCCAATACCCCTTTTCTCTTCCCATTATTTTTCCTTCCCGCTCTCCTCACGATTTGATGGGTCGGCAACTCATAGATCCAAAGTCATGGGTTGGCAGTAGTAATCACTCAATATCACGTTATCTGTTTGTTTGGTAGCCGAATTTGAGCAACAAAATGAGTTACTAATATTTATTACATTTCTCTAAACATTACACTCTTGGTTTAAAATATATATTTAAATTTAAATTATACCACATTCCATTCTGATATTGTTCGCCATTTAATCACTATTTCTCTAAAAATTACATTGATGGGTTAGAATACATTGCTCAGATTAAAATTTCGCCACATTTCATTCTATGATATATTTCACCATTAAATCACTAATGTTAAGCTAACAGCTTCCGTGTGGTTCTGAATTCTTGACAATAATTCATTAAGTTAAACGCATACTTTACTCAGAAATCACCGCACGGTAGTATCTACGAGTGGACTTTGACAGAACCATGTGATTGCACCGGCGAGGTCTACACGATCTTTTGAAGCAGTTGACTAGAATAAGTATTCTTGTCCATGTAGCATTTATAGTTTTTTTATTAGTAAAGATGACAAGGCGAGCAAGTTATTGGTTATTGACAGGAGCAACACCCCTCAAAGACTATTTATATTTTGATTGTAATTAACCTCACTTTTTGTGTACAGTTTGAATTGACACGGCCTGAGTTAGTAAAAGTAATTTGAGAGTTAATATTCAAATCAGATCAGTTCACGGTCACTTGAAGACAAAAAACTATGGCTCTACTAAAACATCATAAAAATGTCCTCTATCCACTCATCCTGTGCATCTCCACTAAAACATAACTTTTCCACAAGCATACTTCATATGAGTAATTTCAAGAACATGCCTCGTGGACTGACCGCACAACGTTGTTCCAGAATTAATATTTAGCATTACAGTAATCACTAGTGTACCGCAAATTTATGGCAAATACACGAGTCGTGATGTCCACTACTAAGTGCGGCCGAACTCCGAGATAAGTCTCCAATTACACCGGACCACTCCGCTACTCAAGGACATATCGGATTAATGAAAGTCTAATGCAGGGATTCCTAAACTTTAAACATAACAGAATACCACTGGTTACTGGTGGTAGATATCTCATATATGTGAGGCTATTTTTCCCGACAAACAGCAGTGTAAATGCACTTTTATGTTTCGGTTTGAAGGACATTTTAGGTAGAGTAACTACTAGATGTCTTCTTCTTCTACCTGGCGTTATCCCGGCCGGTGCCAGGGTCCGCCTTCCGGCAAATTCTCCTCCATTTCGCCCGATCTTCGGCATCCTCAATAGTAAGGCCATTGACCCTCATATCTTCCTTGACGACATCGAGCCAGCGCTTCTTGGGTCTACCCCGCGGTCGAGGACCGGGAATATTGAGGCTCAGGCACATATTACCGACGTACTCCTGCGGTTTACTTAGGACGTGACCATACCATCTCAAGCGGGATTCCTGGAGTTTATCAGCCACATCGCGGACACCAAGACTGCCACGGATGTGCTCGTTACGGATTTTATCCAAACGCGTAACGTTGCACATCCACCGCAGCATCTTCATCTCCGCGACGTGAACCTCCTGGACGTGCCGCTTGAGGGCAGGCCACGTCTCAGAACCATACAGGAGCACCGGCCGCACGATGCTTTTATAGATGAGACCCTTGAGCCTCATCGGCATCCTGCGGTCGCAGAGTATACCCGAGACCTCCCTCCACTTAGCCCAAGCAGCGCTTATACGGGCTTTGACGTCAAGGTCGATGTCACTACTAGATGTATTGAGACTTAATATTTTATGTTTCAGGATGGCAAGCGCAGTGGAATTCCAAACATTGCTTAGTAATTCAAAGTGTTATTTGGTTTTAACGCTGTTCATGAGTGGTGGTATCGCTTACCATCAGGCGAACGTCATGCTCGTCTCACCATTCATTGCAATAAAAACTCTCTACGGAACCCCATGTCAAATGATTACAAATCACTGAATTGTATGTACTATCTCTGGCTATATGGGCTGCTGGACCATACATAATCCGGGCTGAATGCCTGCTAACCTATTTAGATAAAATTCCTTCTTATCACATTTTGCATTATTTCAAAATAAAATTTGTAACCCGGGTTTTAATAATTAATGGCTAATCATAAATAATTTTGGCGGAAGCCTGACTATTCTACGGCGCCCAGTTTGGAAATCCTTGGCCAAATGTATAGTACTTTACTCTAATACTCATATGTACGTGTCTATTGAAGTTGAGCAATATGAAGACAATGTCGGCAAACACGGTGACTTCAGTAGATTTAATGTCACGAAGCTTCGAATACTTGTCACCATTGTCTGAAGAATTCAAGTGGCATTATAGAATGGTAATATTTATTTTTTTGTATGATAATTATATTCTCAGTAGAAGATATATCAGGATGTGATAATCACCGCTAACGATCATCTCATGGAAAGTCATAGATGCATCTAAATTGTGGCATAGATGAATATGCTGAAAAAAAATACGGAGAAAACTTCAACCAGAAATTATCCTATTAAAGATATCAACAAATTTCTATCTAATAGCATTAAATCAAATTAACCTGAGCCCAGCAATTACCTCGGTCAATGTTTATTATAAGATTATGTCCTAAATAATAAATGTGATTGATTTAGCATCGGTGCGTGCGCCGGCGCCCGACGCAAATTTTCAATAAATACATTTGCGGCAGATTATCTGGTGGAATCAATGTCACGTGCAGGGAAAGCTAGTAAGCGGGATATTGACGGTATATTTACATTATAAAGTTCACGCATAGACCCCAAAGAAGTAGGCAGAGGTGATTTTACATTACGAAATGTGATAGCAAACCTATCGCCATGCCGGACAACTAATGTGACATTTTTAAAACCACTCATACAAATTCAATGCCTAACCTAACCTAGGAATTGAACTACGGAATCCACGGTAATCAAACACATGCTAGTTGCTACCAGAACTGCAAGTTAAGTGCTTTGTTAAACAACCAATTAAATAAGTTAAATTAGCTGGCTAATTATTACACAGGCTTGAAAAACCGGCTTGCAAGTAATTTTTGAAATATTCCCCACGTATAAATGTTATAATGACCTGATTAGAGTGTTGTGTAACGTAGGTAAGACGAATGTCCCGGCTCAGGAGCGTGAGTGGACTCACGCCGCGCATGCTCGACCCCGCAATCTGCACATCTCCACACAATTTGTTATTCGGAAACCATCCAGTGTTCTGAGGATTTGGTAATTTAAATACTATGGAGTTATGTGTGGTGAATTGTGTTCAATATTTGGAAATGTATGGGTAGATTGAGGAGAAATGATGAAAAATAAGTTAAAAGGCTTAGCGAAAGTCAAAATAACCCGGATGTGTGTTGAATTATTCATATAAACAAGGGTCAATTTACGCTAAATTAATACATACATATGTATAGATTGGTTAACGTTCCTTTCACCCTAACGCTAAATCAATATTTATAACGCTTACATGTGCGTATAAGCAAGGGTAAAATATATCTATTTGACATAGTTTGTTTCTAGAATTTTCTAAGCACTGTTAGGTCTTTATAGGTCATTAATAAAATATTTACTTACAGGCCTATGAACAGTATTTTTTTTCTGTATTTTTTTAATGATGATGGTCTTGGAATATCAACATGCATTTCAAAGTCATACGGACATCACGTATAAAATACCCCTTTTACACATGCCCCCATTATTACAACATGTAACATTTATGATTCATTTCCGTTACATCAATATTAACTAAACACCATAGAGACAAAGGCGATTGTGGCCTCACAGGCCCAACCCACGCTTTTACAAGTTAATCACTAGTTAATAGATTCAGGTGCGTGGGCTTTGGGCTTGTGCGAACAGTGGTGGCCCAGTATTATGAACTACGACTCGGCTTGCGCGGTATACCCGACTGTTGAATTAATATTAAAAATAAAAAGTTATAAGTTAGTGATATACTCGACTATTGAATGGTCGTATTGTGCAAAGACGGTGGCACGGCGCGGCGCGGCGGTAGTGATTAAGATCTGATATTTGTTTTTAAAAGATAATGACTTTTGTTTTTATTTTTTCGAATTGCTCTAATCGCGTTGTTCTATTATGATTATACCATACCTCTGTTATATAAGTAGCTGAAATATTTTGGGTTGTAAGAATCCGGAGTATTGCTTGTTATAAACGCGTAGAAAACAAAACTACGTTCAAAATTAATTAAGAACGAAACTCTAGAATAGAAACTCATAGTCAAGACCACGTACGTGGCCATTAGATAAATAAGACAACAATTGTCAAATATGTATCAATATTTTGGCTAAAAGCTTTAATGGTTTCTTAACTTATATAAATACAGCATTAAATTCATACATTAAACATTTCTTCACATCTTAGCTCTATTTTCAGTTCCAAGTAAACTTTTTACCGTCTAGAACAATCACTGACGAATGGCAAATAAAAGGTATTTGTATGTTTTACCACGTTCTAGAAAGTAATCTAATCTACCTATCTACAAAAAAAAACCTTTTAAAATAGAACAAGTTGATAACTCAATTCCACATAATAGTACGTTTTCTATGATACAGCAATTTCTTATAAAACTGCAAAATTATAAATAACAAACAAATAATGTTGTTTTTTTTAAATTAATATACCTAAAGGATCGATCAAGTAAGCATTTTGTCTTAAAAAATATACCATACTAATTATTCTACTGTACTGTATCAGCTCATATAGGTCCTACTGCGGTGCACGAGCCTCCTCTACAATTGAGAGTACGATTGAGAGTGGTTAGGCCATGTAGTCCACCACGCTGGCCTTGTGCTACACATATGTATTATCCTACACTCGTGAAATAATCATGTGAATTGGGATAAGGTCAAGTATTACAATATTTCCCTTAATTATCGCACTATCAATATTTTTATGACTTAACGCCTCCAAACGGTGCTCCATAAAACTTCTCATAATCATTCAAAGAAAAAACAATCTTAACATTAATAAACACGGTTTAATTTACAACAGTCCAGTATACCGCACCATTTGTAGACAGCATGTCTCAGCCCGCTCATTTGTCCGCGGTAATTACCATGCACAAATTATTGATCCTACCACAATTTATTGAGGAACTTAACATTTCACAGTTATACTGACACAGATACATATACAAATACTTGTGAATTAATTTGTAGCAATTAACACAGAGGCTAGAAAGCGGTAATATTTAATCTGGATAATGCGTGGGGGTTCTGTCATGAATAGGATACAGGAATCAAAACAAGCAGTGGAAATTATAGAGAAGAATGTATTGAAGTGTGGAATGATCGAAATATTCTGGCTTATAACATGATAATATATGACATAGCAGAAGAAAGAGATGAGTAGCATAAACTGTAGATCCATTAACAGTTTATATCACCTATCCTAAATGGCAGATGCTGGATGCGACAAGCCGAAGATAGGGTAAAATGGCGCTATTTGGAGGAAGCCTATGTCCAGCACTGGACAACAGTTTAGGCTGATGATGATAATGATGATCCTAAATGTGCCATGGACATTAAAAACGAAAATGCTATGGAGATCATTTATGGCTAGATATATAATTTGAAGAAGTTGTAACTGTGGGATGAAAAACTCGATAGCGAAATAAAACTACTATTACATAGTTAGTCACCAGTCAAATTCCCACATTGATCATTAAGTTTCAGTACCAAGACACACTCGAACGCTAAGTGATTGCCATAATTTATAGCTCCAATCAATTCCATTACAAAACGTTAAGTGTATTACGTGGTAACGCGACGCCATTTCAGCATTTCAAAATGGTCATTATTTAAAACGGCCATATTTTATCCTGTCATTTTTCTAACAAAATCACTCCTACGCACTCATTGTGAACGAAACGGTTAAATTAAACACAAATATCTTTGCGATTTATGAAACTGTGTACAGCTATATTGACCTTTAAAACAATAGTGATAAGGTCGTAAATATCAATGTAAATATAGATAATGGCTTGAAATATGTTGGTATTATACACTGACACTTATCAGTTAATATTGATAGAATTAGCAAATTTTGAATGCGTGACTCAGATTTGTAGGCCGAGACTTATTGGGTACTACAATAGATGTAATCTGTGAATTTATCACTTTGTATCATAATTTAACAAGCAATTGACTACCGAAGCCCATATTTAGTCGGACTGTGAGAATAATATATTGTGTTTGTTTATAAAATTTAGCAACTACGCAATCTTTAAATAATTAATAATTTAATAATTGTTTTTACTTGTACCTTCCTTATTTGACAGCCTTCGTAGGGTAATAGCACAGAATACTAACAGAAGTCAAGCTTGTGTATGTACTTCACTTTTGTTGCCACACTCACACTACGCTCGGCGTTCGCGCGAGGGTTGTTAACTCTGGCTTATGCGAAACACGTATCGTGATAATAGCACTCGTATCGTTTGATTGAATTTTTAAAATAAAATATATAACACACAATAATACGATAAATAAATTTTAATTTTATTTATGATCTTGCTGAGAATGTGTATGTCATTATTCTAAGTTATTTTTTATTGTTTTTGTATAATATATGTTTTTTTTATGAAATTTATATTCAATTATTATAATCTGGTGTTTTATATACAAGTGTAATAACTTTATTCATTTGCCCCATCTTTGCACAAAACATCTCACTATTTGCGTGCCCGAAGCGGGTGACACTCGCGCTCGCAGTGGTCTCGACTGGTTTGAAATACCGTGTCGGTGAACGCTGTCAATGTGTGCGTTGATTTAGCGCGCTTTGTATGGAGCTTGACTTCTGTTAGTTTAGTATTCTGTGGTAATAGTAACGGGCATGTTATTCGCCTGATGGTAAGCAATAAGACCCCTAATAAACAGTAGCAAAACCAAACAGCACATAGCAATGCTTGACATTGCGCTCGCCATGCTAAAACATAACGCCTCGTTCACACATTCGCCCAACATCGGCAACTATAGGCGATGTCGGTAATGTAGTCGGCTTATCGCCTTTCATTGCCGATATTCGTGTACATCACGACACATATAAGCAGTGTTGCTAACGTGTGTTCATTCCAGAATCTGGAGAATATAGCGGTTCCGCGAAGTATACTCAATAAAATCATACTTATGTTAAGAGTAAATAAGTAACATATTATTTATAATGTCGACTCGTGTAGTGTTTTTTTGTATTGCATGTATATATTTTTATTGTTGATCTTACATTATTGTAATACTAACTAAGTTGCATTACAGTGTAATGACTCTGATCATTTAACTCGTTATTATAAAATGAACAAATTAAATTATAACTTATTAAGATTTCCCGCAATTTAGGGATTTGTTCCAAAACTTATAACCCTGGTAAAATTTCACAACATTAGTATTCGGGGTTTTTCGCCAACTGTCGGTAATCAGAGTGAGAGTAAAGTGAGAATACCCATGTTTGCCTGTCATCGTCGACGGTCCGCTAGTTATGGATTTCTAGCCACATGCTCCGTGGGTTTGTGATAGTGTATTGTTATAGAAATTTAATTTGTATAAAAAAAATCGAAATGCAAGTTTCAGCAACAACAGAAAGAAATAAAATTATCAAACTTCATGCATTTAGCATTTTCCAGAGCTATCAGTTACATCCGTATAATAATTGGTTCAGTTTAGTCACTATACGAAATCTATTCAGAAATAAGTACCAATATTTGAAAATTATGATTTTTATCTGTACGAATCACTCCGCTTATGACGTGTATTGCGTTTACTGAAACGCGGTCTTTTCAGAATATTTGTTCATTTACAGCCGCTGCCAATAAACAATCCCAATCCAAAATTTGCCGTTTTAGATTGACAGCTCAATGTTTTTTCTGATACTATATTGCCAATAATCAATCTCAGTAGTGCAAAACATATGACAACATGACAAGCGACCAATCGAAAAGTAGAAAACAATCCAGATTGACTTCAATCTAATTTTTTCGATTGATTATTGGCATCGGCCGTTAGTGTTATAAGGCCCGCCTACTTCCACTTTAGCCTGCTATTGCGGATTGATATGTCTACAATATATACCAAAAGAAAATAAAAAAACATTAAATATTTATCTGTATCAGCCCATAAACGTCCTACTGTAGGGCATGAGCTTCCTCTACAATCAAGAGTATGATTAAAGGGGCTAGACTAGAGGTGCCTTGGTAATGGACCATGGACGACTGCCAACATATTCACAGTGGATGCGGTTTAAGATCCCAGGGCACAATTCTTTTGCTCTGTGATAGGAGGGTGCAAGAATTCCACCAAGGCCTCTGCCTGTCGTAAGAGGCGACATAAGGGGTCATCGGAGTCGCTGGGAACACGGCGGGGTGGTGCGCCCTCGCGTATAACGACTCCAAGACGTGCGATAGACCCTCATTTCTGTCATGGATTCCATAACAACTTAAAAGGGCGTCCAAAAATAGGGGTAAGTGGGGGTCTTCTGAGCCCCCCGTAATAAAATAAGCTGGGAAGCCAAGAAAGGAAGATACATTGCCATACCCCTTTCGGCCTCCCCCTAGATATCGAAAGAGAAGCTTAATTTTTTGCATGAACAATAAAAAAACACTTCCTAATTTTCGGGGTCATGTGAATATTGATAATCGGTCACCACGTACTTTAACGGTAAAGGAAAACATCTTCAGAAAACCTGCATATCTTTGAGTAAGAATTCATATAGTATATTAAATCTGCAAAAGCACACTAAGCCAGTCTAGTGGAGTATATAGCCTGACTCCTCTAAATCGTAGATTGGACCATTTGCAATGTTATGTGGGCCGACAGGAGGAATTTTATGATTTACAAGTGTGGTATGAGTATGAGTCAGCTTGCCTGAGTACTGGTATGCGTTCGTGCGTGTAATGTTTAGGATATCTTCGGTTTCAATCTTTTTGGAGCCAGGAATCAATCGTGCGCTTTGCCTGATGAGTACGTTATTGATTAACGACTAAATTATGTTATATGTTATTGATTTGGGACGAAAATTAAATTGAGCGACAATAAATAAAATTATAGATGTACAGAAAACGTTTATTTCAAACAAAAACATACAATAAATAATTTAAAACAAATAAGTCGAATTATAGGACAGGGCGCGCGTGCGTTTCAGCTGTATCGGCACCTAGTATATATCTAGTAGTTACACTGGCTACAATGTCCTTCAACCCGGAATGCCACACTGCATTTAGACCGCTATTTACCAAGACAAATAGTCATTTCGGCATTAGGTACCTACTCCCACATATGAGGGACCCACAACCAGTAAAAGATTTGCGTGTATTGAAACAAAAAATAATTATATAGTAAAGTCATAGGTGATTCTCATTGTTGCTTTGGTAGATACTTTTAAAACGATAGTATAAAACATACATACCAATAATACGACACAGCATCAACCCACACGTTGGACATTTTATCCATCTCAGCAATCATCAAACATCAGAGACGAGTTCATTCATTATTCATAGAACATCTTCGAGAATTCCTTGATGTTTTTTTCTCTGCTGAATAGTAGCACGAAGTAGCTGCTTACAAAAAATAACGAGAACACAAGAGGTAAAATTGAAACGTACAAAGTTTTTAAGATTGTGCCAAATCATAAAGTTAAACTTACAAAACAGCCTTATCTGACGTTAAATTCTCTTAAAACGTTGCTAAAAATGCTGCAAACAGTTTCATCTCGGTACAGATAAGTGCACAATGTTTAACATTATTTTCTTTTGGGTATATTGTTGATAATATCAATTATATTATAATACCTCTATATTTGATCCTGGTACGTGTTATAAATGTTATATTTAAATAAGTATTTACTTTTACTAATATAAACCGTTATAGATTATATAAATTGTGATTCAAATGTTTTTAGACAACGCGCAAATAACTAGCTTTTTATACAAATGATATATAATATATTATTATATAAAAATTTTATTAAAAAACTAGAGATTAAATAAGTCGATACACAAAAGGCTTACATACATACATACGTACATAAAATCATACCTTTTTGCCAGAAAGTATAGGGCTACCATGACACTCATGTTTCGCCTTGTGTATGCAGGCAGAAAAAGCTAGTTTTACAAATATATTCCTTCGACCTTTAGTCATAAATTAAACCTGAATTTTACTACATTCGAACAAATTGATAACTAGAATTTTGTATTTTGCAAAGGTTAAAATGATTTACCAATGAATAATGAAGTGTTTTTACAAAGAGAATATAAACGAATTAACTTAAGCACAGATGTGTGGGCGAAATGTTAATGTACATAATTTTGATTATCCATGTTATCATATTATTTGTATTTTCTTTTTATTTATTAATAAATCCATTAAAGTATTCGAGATAAAGCTGCAAGTATGAATAATTATTGGTATAATAACTTATTTTCCTTCCTAATGCAATTTTTCACTATTAGGATATCTTCAGAAATATTCATTATAATACTGTAAACAAGGAAATCATTGATGTAATAACTTATTTTCCACCTAGGAGTGTAAATAACACCGTTTTTGAAAATGATCTATCGCCTATGTTCATCAGGCATAATATAGATTTATTTTTATTGCACTGAAGCGACTGATACTGAAGAAGAGCATTTCTTTCGCCTGACAGTAAGTGATACGACCGCTCATAAACAGTAGCAAAACCAAGTATTAGCCACTAAATCGTCAATGACAATATTTAAAATTTGAATAATTATTTTATTAGATGACAAAAAAAAAATTATTACTTTTTAAGTGTTCAAACTCCACTCAAACTACCTTTTAAATAACCAAGATTAATTATAAAGTACAAAATTATTATGAAATGAAAAGACCAAATTGGTGATGATGGTTAATAATAATTAAGCAACAATATATTACATTAGTAAATCCATCCATAAGTGCGTGGTGGCCTGTTGGTAAACGGACTAGACGCGGCTGCCCACATGTTCACGGTGGTCGCGGGTTCGAATCCCAGGGCACACCTCTGACTTTTCGGAGTCATGTGTGTATTGATATTCAATCACCACGCACTAAAACGGTAAAGGAAAACATCGTGAGGAAACCTGCCATAGCGATTTATAATAATTTCTATGGTATGTAAGTCCGCCAACCCGCACTAGGTCAGCGTGGTGGACTATATGGCCTAACCACTCTCAATCATATTCTCGATTGTAAACTAGGCCCGTGCCCTGCAGTGGGACGTATATAGGCTGATACAGATACAGATACAGAAATCCATCCAAACCCTACTGTTATCTGTCTTCCCCTTCGAATGATAAAGCTTTAACTCTAAACGACGAACTCCTATAAGCAGTAGTATTATATCGATCTAGCTCAATAAAATCTCTATTGAGTCATCACCCAAGCATGCTGGGGGGTTACTCTATAAAAACGATACGAACTTCGAATGTTCGGACGCCGTACGTAAAACTTCACTAATATGCCTAGATACTCCACAAAATGTTCGATGTCTCTGTCGTACGTCGCAACCATAGACTAAGTTTGGAGAAAATTACAAGCATAATAGAGAACAGTAATTATTTCTAAAAGTGGGAATTTTATATCTTACTCCGGACTTCGAACATCCCAACATTCGATGTTCATATCGTTTTTGTAAGTCGCCCCTCTAAGATAGATCGAAGATTATTATAAAGCCTACATACTCAAACAATTTTAATTAATTAAATCATCAAACCACTTTGTAATGCGAGCGTACCCTCGTTGCGACTGCGATGACCATCAAGAGACCATCGGTGACCCCACGACGGTCATTTATAAACACGACCATGGGAACTTTAAGATAACGCATCGCACGTACTTACGACTTAGAACCGCTGATTAGAATGTAACTACGTTTTTGCCTGCAATTACGATCCGCAGCATTTTACACGTCGCTCTTACGTGCCCATTGATAGATTGTTTTATTTATTTATTTGTGGGGGTTTGTGTGATCCTGGGGTTCTTTTGAGGGTTGAATAAGTTCCCTATGCTCTCTATCAGATTAATAATTGATACGTTTATCTAAGGTTAACTGAATGTTAACTAAACTTCTGTTTGCAATATAAGAACTAAGAAATAAAACAAAATCTAGGAAAGATATCAATATATAATATCGATAATAAGATATATACCAGCCATCGTATTCTTGATTACGTTCAGCTTGGTCTACGGTCATTAAAAATGAATGTGAAATAATACCTTCATATATTCGATAAGTTCATAAGGAGGAAATGGTATTAATCCCACTTTTCAGCCACTTTTATCTATAAATTTGAATCTGTGTGATAGCTATTCATAAAAATTAGTAAACAGAATCAAGTTCGTCGTTGCCGGAATCCCCACAATCGAACTGACAGCCTCACTAATTTTATCTACTAATATTTTTTGACAAGTACTTTCATGGCACACATTATTGGATTGCCTTAGATGTGTTTCCGACCTACAGTAATGTTGGAAAGAAGAAAGAATTTCTTAACTTCACCTCTCATTAAGATCATCGGCACACTAACATAAAGCCTTGCGAATAGAAAAGTCCAATATCACTTTGCCTGACCTAGGATTCGAACCCGAGACCTCAGCTTTGTAATCTTACCGTAGTACAATTACGCCACCTAGGTAGGCCTAGCTTAAGCTATAGAATAAAGATATCCATAGACCTAAGCCAGTTCAATACAGCCATCAAAGGACAAAGTTTCGTACCACGGAGTAGACAGCGCATGCGCTATCTGACGAGCATCGGCGACGTGAGCGCAAGTGACTCCGATACCATCTGTTCTCATGGCTCGAGACAAGAACGCTACTTCCGAAACGCTTCCTTACAAAAAATATCCTGATTGTGAAGTGGGTTATTGACTTGAGTGTTTAGACGTGATTAATCTAAGTAGTAGAAGTAGTTTAGTGTCTAAATAATGTTAATTATATCTTATAGTAAGTCCTCAAGTTACTTACTTACCTTTGCAACAATTTTTTTTTTAATATTTCATACAAGTTCATGTGGATGAATCGTGCCAACATAGGTTTATAAAAGAAAGCCCGAATGCCAAAGATAAGCAGCTAATCCGCATTAACATACTCCTAAATAGTCCTAAACTAACAAAACAGAAATTTCGACAGTAAAGCTGACAAAAACCTCTTCATGCAATAATCTCCGTATAATACATAAATAAAGAATAAATAAATACACCCAACAGTCACATACTTAGTCCTGACCCCACATTAAGATTAATTAAGTTTGGAGTCGTAGATATTAGAAACTACGAGAGACTTTTCGGTCTGACAAACACACAGACCCGAGAAAACTACTTGTGGGCCTCACAAACATTTGTCTCGGTGCGGGAATCGAACCCATAGCCTCTTGTTTCAAATTCGGCGTCTTACCAACTATGCCACGGAGGATGTCAATAAGAATGAAATATTAGAATATTTACCATAAAATTGGTCAGCCAAACTAACATAATATAGGCAGCCCAGGATTCTTAGCTAAAAAATTAACCGTGTGAAAATCCCCCAACAGCTTCAACACCGTTACATGTCATATTAAAACATCTTTAACTTTTCCTGCAGCAATTACAGTAGAATTAGCTGAGTACTTGTACAATGCATCGGTATGCGATATTATGTTGCATCGCCGCAGACAGACAGACAATCAACTTTCACGTTGTCAACCCACATCGGACGTGACGTGACTACACCACGACACGCACACCTTGTCTATGTTGAACGAACAGCGGAATATTAGTTGATAATTATATTTTAGAAAATTTTGATTTTCGAACTTTTTCAATGATTGATCTAAATAATGTGGATAGTCCTTCACATTGATAAGGGCTAGTTTTTTTATTTAGTTATTGATGACGAGACGATCATGCCATTTTCCTGATGGTAAGCGCGCCTGATGGTAAGATGTTTAGACTCAATACTCGTATGTTCAGTAGTTACTCTGGCTACAATATCGTAACCTTAACACAACAGTGTCTTTACATTGCCGTTTGGCGGGAGAAGTAGATATTGCGGTGCTAATCCAACATTTTGATTTATTCAAGGAAAAACTTTTTGAAAATAATTCTTACAGATAGTTTCGTAGTACAGTACAGTACAGTTTTTGTTTTTAATGGCTCTGTCGCAGACTCGACAATTTTGCCAATGTCAAGTGTTGGAAAGCACAGATTAAATAAAAAGCGTATAAATTGGGAAAATAAAAAACGGAACAAAAAATTATAAACTTAATTAATATTGAGAAAACAATAAAACATTGATGAAACTAAAACAACAACACAAAAAAAACTATACATTTAATTAAAAACATAGCGAAATTATTCACATAAAGAGAAAAAATAACTAACCATTGGACTAAATACCATTACAACAAAATATTACAGTTTAATATTATTAACTTCAATAAATTTAACAAGAGTATGAATGAATGAAGTATTGGTGAGAGTAAGAAGGAAAGACATATTAACTGGTCTAGGGATATCAGAATTTAAAAACTTATATAAAGAAGAGTGGAGATTTCTGCAGTTAAAAAAAATATGATCCACAGTGCCTTCTTCTAGACCACACTCACACAACGAGTGATCCCGAACTCTTATTTTATTCAAAAAAACCGGAGAGCAAACATGGCCCAGACGCAACCGAATGACGATTGAAGTGGCTTTCTTGGAAAATGCCCGAAACTTAAAAAACCATGGCTTAACAGGAATGGAACGCTGTATATTATAATAATAATTCCCTTTAAAAACGGAAGATTCAGCCCAAATGTCGTACCATTGCCTCAACATCCGTGGTTTCGCCTCATTAGCAAGGTCACGACCAAAACTGTCCCGATAGGTTTCAAGACCCAGACTAACAGCCTCCTTAGCCTGACTGTCAGCCATCTCGTTACCAGTTATACCACAATGAGACGGAATCCACGCCAATACAACTTTTAAGCCATGAGACTCACATTTAGCTAACATTTCCCGTATTTTTAAGGTAATGCAAAAATTATCTCTACTCCGAAAAGGATTTTTTAGAAGGTCCTGGAGACAACTTAAAGAATCTGAAAATATTATACTTTTGGGTATACTGTGTGATTCAATGAAGCATATTGCCTCTAACAAAGCAACAGCTTCACCAGAAAACACAGACAATGTTGATGGACATTTAAATCTAAGTGCTATGCGAAATTTTGGAAACCATACAGCTGCCCCTAAATTGTTTGTACCCTCCAATTTGGAAGCATCTGTGAAAACCTGGAACCAGTCAGTCCAATTGGCTTCTACAAGACTAATAAATGTTTGATTAGCTCCAAGGGAGCTTTTTGTAATCCCGAAGTTTAAAATCACTTTAGGTTGGAATATAAGTGCCTCAAATGGAACACTAAAGATTGGGCTAACAGGCAGTTGACAAATTTGTTGACCTGAACTGACGAAATTGAGATAGCTTTTCAACAGACAAGGTTTTGTTTTATTTAACCAATATTGACTGATAGGGACAACACGGGATAAATTCTGAAGTAAAGGAATGAGGTTATGCGATGACAATTGTATAACTTTAAAAAAGAACCTATCAGCAAGAAACTGCCTACGAAGGAATAGAGGAGCCTCTAAACATTCCACCTGAAGAGCATTAAGAGGGGAAGAACGCATAGCCCCAGAAATCACCCTCAAACATTTAGACTGAATTTTGTCCAATTTAACTAAAGCCAATTTACTACAGGGCTCCAGAACGAAAGCCCCGTAATCAAAGTGACTGCGTATAATAGCATTGTAAAGTAACGTTTGACAATATGGTTGCGATCCCCACCAAACACCTGATAGGGAACGAAGAATATTTAAATTTTTTTCGCTTTTTTCAGAAATATAATTTAAATGATGAATACCAGATAACTTTGAATCAAGAATAACCCCCAAAAATTTAACATAATTTTGAACCGGAATAAAATTATTATTCAGTGAAATTTGGATGTTTGGAATAGAGCGCTTTCTAGAAAACACAAGGGTCTTACATTTAGATATTGATAATGACAACCCATGGGACAAGAGCCAATCGTTCATATAGAAAAGAGCAGAATTCAGGCGATTGGAAGCATTAGAAAATGAATCACTAGAAGCAAATAAAACCACATCGTCAGCATATTGTAGAATAGAACAGAGACAGTTAACAGACTTGTCTAAATCATGAGTATATAAATTGTACAATAATGGACTTAGCACTGATCCTTGAGGTAGTCCCTTCCAAATCTTACGACTCGGCTGAAGATTCCCTCTATATCGCACAGATATACAACGGTCCATAAAAAGATTACATATGAAATTAATGATTCTAACAGGGATACTTAACCGATGCAGTTTTTGCTTTAGTAATGATAGCTGTACATTATCATATGCAGCTTCTATGTCAAGAAAAACACCAATAACATGGTCTCCTCTAGTAAGAGCCAACCGCACATAAGTAGTAAGAATACTTAGACTATCCATAGTTCCCATAGACTTACGGAAGCCAACCTGGGACTTAGGTAGAATATTATTGTGCTCAACAATCCATTCCAGGCGATTTTTAACTAGGTGTTCAGTAATTTTAGCCAAACAAGAGGACAAAGCAATCGGTCGATATGAAGATGGGTCATGTGGATCCTTCCCTGGTTTTAAAATTGGAATTATTAATTGAGTTTTCCATGAATTTGGAATACTACCAGTTTCAAATATTTTATTGATAAGACGAAGAAAAAACAATTTGGAAAATTTTGAAGATTTGCATATAAAAGAATATGGAATCCCATCCAACCCTGGAGTAGAGTCTCGTAGATTATTTAGAGCACATTCCAGTTCCGAAAAAGGAAAACTGTCGTCCATGAAACCAGAAGACACAGATTGTTCCGAAGATGGAAATGAACACTCTGAAGGAACAAAAGGTGGGGTCAGTTTGTCAGTGAAACCATCCAACCACTCAGATGGATCAACATGAATTGCATCATAATTATTGGTAGAGCCTCTAAAAGCCCTTATCTTTCTCCATACTTGACAGGATGGAGTACGAGGAGAAAGACTCTCACAAAAATTCATCCAGCCTTGCCTTTTCTTTTTTTGAAAAAGACGCTTGGTAATTGCTGTAATTTTTTTGAACTCTAAATAGGCGTCAAGACTAAGATCCATAGAAAACCTCCTTTCTGCCTCCTTGCGTCTTTTAACACTTTCAGTACATTCAGAATCCCACCAATGGGGGGAGGGAAGATTATTCTTAGAAGGTTTTTTAATAGGAATCGCCATATCAGCAGCTGCCATAAGAGCTTCCACAAAATTATCATAACAAGAAAGAAGAGAGGAGTCAGATAGAATAACAAGAGAAGCTAACTTTTTATCTAACTCATCAGCAAATTTGTCCCAATCTGCCTTATTTATTTTATATTTTAATAAAGGAGTAGGCTGTTCCATGGGGAAGGAAGATTCAGAATTCGTAATAACAATTGGAAAATGATCACTACCATATGAATAAGGCAAAACTTTCCACACTAGAAGAGATGCTAAATTTGGGGAGCAAAGAGATAAATCTAATGCACTTATATTCTGAAGAGGGGATGTTCTAGTTTCGTAGTACGTAGGAAGGCTAAATGACGTTTTATATCAATAACATAACAACTCATATCTAACGGACGTTATTGTAAGTGATCAGTTTTTCAATGAGATTTAATTTGGTAGTTTGTTTGTATTATTTTATGTTTCTTTTGCATTAAACATAATTATTTTGGTGTAACTATAACTATAATAAGTAGCTATATGTGAAGGCTTGTAATTAGCTATATTGTTACTTTATTTATTTTTTACTCATTAAGTTATTAGTCTGTAAGCTTTCCTTGTATAAATAAATAAATAAATAACCAGTTCAAAAAGTATTGGTCAGAAAAGACGAAAACATTTCACACTGTAAACAAACACCTTTGTATATTCTATAATTAATATTTAAGGGTATATTTTTTTCATTTAGAATGAAAATAATACTTTTTTTGTAATAAAAGGCGAAACCAGTTAACGGAAAGCGGCCTCTCACATATGAGAGACCTACCACCAGTAGTTATTTTTACATCATTTGAGAATTACTAGGGGCATCTCAGTTGAACTCTATACCGGGTATCTCAAGACTGCTACCGAAAATGAAACCGGGTGGTAGTTTTAGTGGCTACAAACACCATGCAATTAAAAATTTCGCATAGGAACGCGACAATTATTTTTTATTATTTTTTAATTATCGTCATTTTTGGGTGGTAAATCCATAGTTCTTGCTAAAATAATAATTTAAACTCTTTTATACCTTAGAGTATTTATAAATAAAAGGATATACACTATTATTTTAGGAAATATGTATTTACCACCCAAATATGGCCATAACAAAAAAAAAACTTGTCGCTTTTTTTTGCAACTTTTTCTGTTGCATTGTGTCTGAAGTCGCTTAAACTACCACCCGGCTTTGTTTTCGGTAGCAGTCTTGATATACCCTGTATTATACACTACACTAGAGATCAACAAAGTCGCTGGTCACAAGAAGGTAATGACTATTAGGTTAATCATATGTTATCTTCAACAATTTGTTATTTATGAACATTTATCCTCAATAATTTATTATATATGTGTATATACTAGCTACCAGCCCCAACATTGCCCTGCAATCAAATATTTTTAGAAGTTAAATAAAAAGGTGATTTAGTACTGTATAAATCAATTAACATTTGACAGCCTCCGTGGCGCAGTTGGTTAGACGCCACCTGTGAAACGAGAGGCCGCGGATTCGAGCCCCGGACCGAGACAAATGTTTGTGAAACCC
This sequence comes from Hyles vespertilio, assembly GCA_009982885.2. Lineage (NCBI taxonomy): Eukaryota > Metazoa > Arthropoda > Insecta > Lepidoptera > Sphingidae > Hyles > Hyles vespertilio. Next base: position 14,493,702 of record CM042821.1, on the reverse strand, counting down.
ACAAGTATTTGTCTTGGGTCTGGGTGTTTGTAAGACCGAAAAGTCTCTCGTAGTTCCCGATACCCACAACACAAGACTTAATTGATCTTAATGTTCATGTCAGGACTCAGGACGTTATTGTATGTGACTGTTGGGTGTATTTAATTACAATAAGTTATCAGCGTAGACGGTAAGGCAATCAACATACGCAACTTTGCACCCAAATGTATTATCAGGTTTTTTTCGTTCGGCTAGCATGCCGTTCGCCTCATGGTTACCGATACGACAGCTCATGGACAGTAGCAGAACCAAACAACACCTCGAATTACAAAGCAATGCTTGGTACTTCACTGCGCTCGCCATCCTAAGACATAAGATGTTAAGTCTTAATATGTCCAGTAGTTACTCAGGCTACAATATACTTTAATCGAAATACAAAATTTACTGTACTAACCCATATTACGTCCCACTGCGGAGCACGGGCCTCCTCTACAATCGAGAGTACGATTGAAAGTGGTTAGGCGAAAAATCTTCCACGTTGGCCTAGAGCGGATTGGTGGTATACATAGGGTATTTAATACACGTAATTTTGATATCCACTTGATCTTCATATCGTCTCGTAAACATTTTCAACTTTTGAACGTCATGAAACTGTTATATAGAATACTATTATCTTGAGCCTCTGGAAGTCCACTGCTGAACATAGAAATCTGTCAATGATTTCCGTAGAGATATGTTGGAAGCCGCCTGCATCCACCGACTTCCTGCATCCTTAACTAAGTCCCATGGCCATCAGTCCATCTTCTTTATATAAATATCATTATTATAATATTTAACCTTATTTTTTTGTCCATGTAATGTATCGCTTTAATACACCCGCTTGCACTCTTCACTTGAAATCATGACAGTGCTTTGTTCCTTTTCCTATATCATAACGTGACAAATTACCTGAGAACTTATTCAGATACGTATAAATAAATGATATTAAGTAATAACGTAATAGTACAATATTTAAAGAATATCAGAATTTCTATACAGGGTATATCAAGACTGCTACCGAAAACGAAGCCGGATGGTAGTTTAAGCGACTTCAGACACAATGCAACAGAAAAAGTTGCAAAAAAAAAACGTCAATATTTTTATGTAATTTTTTTTCCTATGGCCATATTTGGGTGGTAAATACATTTTCTCCTAAAATAATAGTGTATGCCCTTTTATTTATAAATACTCTAAGGTATAAAAGAGTTTAAATTATTATTTTAGCAAAAACTATGGATTTACCACCCAAAAATGACGATATTTAAAAAATCAAAAAAAATAATTGTCGCGTTTCTATGCGAAATTTTTAATTGCATTGTGTTTGTAGCCACTAAAACTACCACCCGGCTTCGTTTTCGGTAGCAGTCTTGAGATACCCGGTATGTTGATGTTATTGTTATTAATTGAGTCGAGGACATCTCATAGATGAAGGATCTTATTTGTAATAGATAGCTCATACATTTATGATATGATATACAATACAAAAAAACATACGCAAAAAAAAAAACACCAAGCAAATACCAAAAATATACTGCAATTAATTTCTCTAGCAAATCTTGCTCTGGTTATAAAATATAAAAATCTCCAAATCTCCAAACGAATCTAACAGTGGCAATACCAACACAATACATTGACAAAACTGATTGAGCAAACGTCACACAATGTACATGACAATACAACATTGACCCCAAGCAGTTTGACCTTCGGATTCACCTGTGACCCCCACACTCTTTGGGACGTGTGTTAGCGCGGGTGACCTTACGAGAAACCACGGCATAAAATCATTCCTAATTCAAAATTCGAACACTGGCTTTAGTAAAATAATTTTGTATGGTATTTTGTTACTCTGTGGCTGATTGTTTGACTTCGCTCGAAGAGTTATGGATCTGGCTTGGCCCCTGCCCCTAGATTTGCGTCAGTCCATACAACAATTATGCGGCATGCTGCCGGCGTATTTTGTTGTTCATTACCATTAACGTAGCGGATAGATAATTATATTTACCTAGTATTCTGGGAAATGTACGTGTAATTTCTCTAATTTGTTTATTTTGATAGATGAATCTATGTTGCGTGCAAGATACGAATGCGCCGGCTAATTTAAGCATGTAATAATGTTGTTTTAGAAATTACCTTAAGTTTGGAGCCGGATAGAGGTTTATTATAAATTATATGAGTATATTTTGTCTCCTAAAATATTTTTGCAATTTATGATACGTTATATTTTACAAGTAATATCTACAAAAGATGTATCGATTCATTTTTTCTTTTACAAAAGGGCAAAGTTGCAAGCAGGTCACCTGATAGTAAGTGATCACCACCTCCCATGAAAATCCATAATGCTTAGATCATGGATGTGTTACCGACCACTAAAATCAGGAAAGTAGCGGGAAGGAAAAAGGTTCGGAAGAGGAAAGGGATATTGGGCATCCAGCAATCTGCCTCACCGAATTAAAGGCGATAGGAAAGCTATCACTTATTGCATTGCAGTCGCTATACAAAAAACCTCCAGAAAATAATATTCATACACAAATAGTTCTATCATTGTACTAAATTTTAATAACTGGTAATAATCAATACTCTCGAACTCAGAATCAAAGCAAAATTTTGCGTAAGGAAATACTCAAATAATAGTGGATCAATACCAACTTCTTCAGATCTCTACCAAATCAACGCAGTCATGACTATTACTGCGTATGCAAAACTGAAACCACTACAATGTTAATTCAAACCTCATGTACTTTGAATTGTAAGAAAATTATAGGAAATAGGAAAGTGGAAGTGTGTAGCCGCACGAGGCGAGCAAAACCGCACGTTTGTCGATAAATCTAGCGGAGAGTTTCCTTATTCTAGCCATCTGCGTGTTCACAATAATATTTAGCTAATAGCAATTGTTGGGACGGTGACCGCAACTCATCCAGCTCACCTTTGACTTGTAATTTAAATTGAATAACACCACCATTCAAATTGGAAGCAATTTATAAAAAGTAAAATATTAGTCAAATTGCTTAAATTAGTAGTAAAGCCCGTTTGTTATGCAGATAATAGTCATGAATAAGTACAAATGACGATCAAAGTCATAGTCCTGAATCCCTACCCTAAGAGAAGACAAATATCTCATGTGATATGTATCAGAAATAACGTGATGTTTTCACCTCTGCACGCCCAGAACCAAACATTTACTGGTCAGACAAAAATATATCAGTGCAAAAAAATATGTGACCTCTTGTGGTTCTACGAACTTCTTATCATACTATGAAATCTACACTAACATTAACTAAAATAAATACATTTTCTATGATTAAAATCCCACATATTACCCCTGAAACGATTCCATTGGGCTAGCATCGCGGATGTTTATGTATGAAGGTGTCAAAACACTCAGCTGTGCACAAATTGCCGGCGGGCCGACTAAGGGCATCCATTTGAATAGCATTTGGCCCGCTTCTACACAATGGACGCAGGGCATTGCATGACCGGGACTATTCTGGATCAGATAGTTCCTACCGCGATAGCCTTCTGTGAAGATTTATTGCTTAAGTTGCTTCTTATTGAATTTTAATGGCAAATCTATTGTCCTCTTAAGCCCGCTTGTTTGTATTATTCCCTTGATTCTGCGCCCGCAGCTCTTATTAATGTGAGAACATGCGCTACGGTACTAATGGTATAAATGCTGGTTTGTTTTAGTTTGTATATCAAGTAATCTACGACACGTTTAGGTTTCAAAATGAGAGTTCGAAAACTGTTCCTAGACGGATTGGCAGAACTATCATAACATTTTTTTTAAATATATATATATATTTATTTATGCATATCATATTTTATATTTGTGTAGGTACTAGTATAAGTATTGAGTATATATCCTCGATTTACCTCTCAACCCATTTTTATGCACCTTCTGAATTTATCTCTGCACCACCTAAGGTTGGCTGTTAGAAAATGCCTTTGGAATTAAGCCCCGCCTGTATACTATTTGTATATGAAGTATCAAATAAATAAAAAATAAATAAATAAAAAAATAAATAAGTTCAAAATTCTAGCTACATTGACCTTAGTTACGGTAGTATGTAAATACATGGTCATAATATTAAGTTAAAGTATTATACATTTTATTTTTATATTTTTCGGGAAACTTATATTTATTAAAGGCTGAGCAGTCAGCAATACAGCTTACAACAATAATTCATTTGGCTGAGGTAAGTTATTCTGATTTTAAATAATTTATATATCAGGAGTGAAATGAAATGTTGAAAATTTTGAAAAGTCGATGGCTCTAGAAATTATGGGCTTCGAATGAAAGTATCTAGCTATATTCGGCCATCGTGGGGTGGTATAACTCAAGACTCATATCATTTGAGAATAGACCTATTGCAACAGCTACAAATGTATAATAAAAATGTACTAGTGGAACAAGGAACTTTTCATCTTTCTTCAAAACTGCAATACAGAAATAGACCATTAACTAACATTTATGTAGCCAGTACGAGCTTAGCAAAATCTTAAATTGTAAGCTAAATCCTCGTGCTCGTCCTTTCGTTAAAAATATTCGTAATTGTGAGAACATTTAAAGGTCAAATACGCCGCGAGACGAGACCTAAATCGGATTTGGTTCCGATCGACAATTTGCTCCATTAGCCATGGGTATTGCAATGATAAATCTATGGCTATTTTGCTAAATGTCAACAAAATAACAGAGATAAGTAAAGACCGAAAAGGTTTTAGACCGAAACATTTGTGATGGCCACTTGCTCTGTATAATACAAATCAAAATTATTGCATTGGAAAAAATGCAATGAATGTAATCATAAAACTGCCAATTAGAACAACGCATATTAGAAATGACAAATGACACCATGCCGGACATAAATTTAAGTCAATGATTAATGAGATTTCCAAAGTAAAACATTTAACTAACTTCTCGACATATTGAGACTTAACATCTTATCATAAGATTCTTACGTCTCAAGATGCGAGCATAGTGGAATGACAAGCATTGCTTTGTAATTCATAGTATTATTAGGCTTTGAAGTCATGACCGTTCGTATCGCTTATCATCAGGCAACAAGCAGGCTAATCTTGCCATTCGTTGAAAAAAATTGGACTTTCCTATTGATTTTCCGGTATGGTATTCAAACCCAGGACATTGGGGCTCTTAACAATACCTGCTGCCACTACACCAATGAGGCATTCTACATTCTATCTAATAATAATAGTCTTAACCCACTTCAATCACCAACCCCTATGGCTAGTCTTTTTAAATGCTTGGTACCTTTGGTCCCCATCCCTCCTTACTCGCTGTCCTGTGGATGACAATGTCAGCTTGATATCAGATTAAATAAATTATTGAAAAAAATCCGTTTGCCACCCGACAGTCGCTGGACGGTCTAGAACCTTTTGACATTCTATGACGCTTATTGTTTTCGTGCTTAATAGAAACTTCAATACAATCTATTAATACACTAAATTATTCTAGACAAAGAGCAGATGACATATTAATAGCGCAATAAACATGGATGGAACAGTGTGGATACTTTTACTTTAGAAGGAAATGCCAAGCTCGAGGCAATAATATCTGTACACGATTTTCTGATTGCTAATATAATTTATATCTCTACGTATAGCAATAGATCTGTGATAGCTTCGTTAAGATTCAATGAGTATTGTTCAATAGGGATATGAATGTTCCGTAGCTTCTTAAAATTTAAATTAAACCTAATTTTATTCGACTGTCATGTGAGAACCAAATGGACAAACATTAATAATTTCTCATGAACAACAAAATTATTTATTTATTATTATTATTATTACATTTAAACAACTTATAACAATAAGCAAAGAAAATTATCATAAAATTGTAGTGATGTCCAATCTCCGATAGGAGTGGAACTCGAACATAAATAACATTGGGAAAATAATAGGCGTCGATTTGTACAACCCTGGGAAACAGCAAAAAGGGAAGCTTATATTCGTCATTGTTTATAAGATTCCAGCCTTAATATTATGATGACAAATATAAAAACAAAACAATCAAAACCATTTTCTACGCGACAATGTTCTTAAAAAAATAATTATAAACTCAAAATCATTCATTGACTTAGCCTCGTTTCAATTTCAGCTGTCAATTGAAAATTATTCATTATTCACACTATTACAATCATACATTTAGTCATTTATCTTCAAAAAAAAAGAAATATACAATTATTTTTAGGAGAAAATTCTTCAAAAATCTTTCACCACAATTGTCTCCCACGCAATCCCCACCGGGCTACCACAACGCAACTCACAATAACAAGGCGCGAGAACCATTAGTAACCCGCCGTTTCCATGGTAACCATGGTGCAATGGCCAGGCGGATTCGGGCCGCAGAAGGCCGCAGTCGTTATCGGTCAGCCGGCGACCTTTGAAGATGCACCCGACCGCATGCATGCTGAATTATTCAGCTTAAACTCGATACTCGGGCTAAAGATCTCAGATTAACAGCTATCTGTTACATTGTTTTGTGGCTTTTAGGTTTTCGATTTTCGGTATTGAATTGTCAGAATATGTCAGGTTTGTAAAATTTTACTTTGGTAAAATTAATCTTTTATTTTATTTATTTATTTATCTACTTTATTGTACACCAAAATATATGAAAAAACAAGCAAAAAATAGATAAAATACTTAAAATTAAAGACATGGTAACAATTGATTTATCTGATGATCTCTTCCAGGCAACCTATAGGTAGACTGGATTATATAATTAATTCTATATTACTTAACATTATGAACAATTTCCATTAGAGAAAATTCCCTGCTTATCATAGGCCTACTTCTAGATTCGTTACGAAGGAAATAGTATTATAATATTACACTTTTACAGGATAAGAATTTCACTTAAGCGATGTTGTAACACAAAATAAGAAATAGCGTTACAATATTTACAAATACCGGTTGATTAGGTTATGAATGAGCAACCTGATTTCTTAAATTATGACAAATTTTATAAATGGAACACGAGATTCTCCGAACTGAGAAAATCATCGAAATCAATTTATATATTCTCTACAGTAAATTATAACGAATCACAGTAATAATGAACCTCAAATTTAGATAAGTCAAAATCAGCAAAAATATGACTGTACTGTATTGATATATCGCTGATAAAATAATCAGCCTATATACTGCATGGCGCGGGCCTCCTTTACAATTGAAAATACGACTGAGTGGTTAGGCTATATGACTACCCTCTACAAACTATAAACACATGAAGATCCTGACCAAAACGTCAATATATCACATCGCCCGCCACAACTCTTCGAGCCTACGACGATGACATTTCTCACTGCATTTTGTCTCCTCAAACTGTCCCATTAACACCTCGTAGTGACAAAAACATCGATAAGCATGTTATTAACCGCCATTAACGCTAGATGCACGACATCTTCACACCTTTTTACATGTCGCATAAACCTCTCCGTGTGACATTTGTCGACGACCGCGATACGCGTCCTGTTAACCTACTCGTGTGGCTTTAGCTCGTGCTAGTAAATATTCAGGATATAAGCCTTTTAAAATTAGTTGCAAATATTATAGTTTTACATTTAAATTCTGACTTTCTTAAAGTGGGTTAGGCTTTTCCTCCATGCTAGCCTGGAGCGGTTTATTTATTTATTTAAAAACTTAGTGTACACCAGTAAATAAATCTTCTCTCTAGGCAACCTACCATGGGATGGATAAGGCGGCATGAAAATTTGGGGGTATCGTGAGATGCAGGAAAAATAACGAAATATTAATAAAAAATATAAATATAAATCATGCTAAAGAAATAAATTATACAAGTAAAACAAAACAGATTTAGTTAAATTCTTGTCCCTTAACATTTTCGGCGTGATCTTTTACTTAAGCTGTCTGTATCAGCCCATATACGTCCCACTGCAGGGCACGGGCCTCCTCTACAATCGAGAGTACGATTGAGAGTGGTTAGGCCATATAGTCCACCACGCTGGCCTAGTGCGGGTTGGCGGACTTACATACCATAGAATTTTTTAGAAAATTGCTATGGTATGCAGGTTTCCTCACGATGTTTTCCTTCACCGTTTTAGTGCGTGGTGATTGACTGACTACATGATACACACATGACTCCGAAAAGTCAGAGGTGTGCCCTGGGATTCGAACCCGCGACCACCGTGAACATGTTGGCAGTCGCGTCTAGTCCGTTTACCAACAGCGACAAAAGCGACATACCCAACCATAATACTCATTCTTTTAAATAGCTAGGGGATTTTACTTTTATATTTTCAGAAATTGTTATCTGAGACGATTTTGTATTAGTCACAGCTTGGTACATTGTCGCATGAACCTCCGCGGTAGTAACATTTTGTCGCCGAGGTTATACGTGTCCTGTTGACCCAATCGGTCACTAAAGATCGAAGTCTTCGAACCGCAACTAATACATAGTCAATTCTCACCACTCAATACTCTGTCTTGACAAAATTGATACTCTCAAGCAAATAATCATATCAATATTAAATCTAGGATAGAGCCAAATAATTGCATATACATTTCTAATTCAACCTCTCTTGAAACTTTTCATGTCATGACAAAAAAACATTAGTCACTCACCTACATGCTCTACTACACTAAGGTAACAAATTTGTAATTCCAGCTTTACAAAACGAAGATAAAACGATACCAAACAAAGATAAAGCTTAATTAAGACATTATAAAATGTACGACTATTTTATAATGTATTTTTTGTTGTGTATATTACTTTTTGTTTCGTACAATAAAGTGTAATAAATAAATTGGTAATAAATAATATAATTAATTCACAAAACACGTAACTAAATTCTTTCGTGCATATTGTTCAACAAACATTTGTCACCCACCAACGTTTATCAAAACAAAACGTAGGCTGAACGTAGGCTTCGAATTATGGTGCGAGTCCCGCCTCGTCCACATCGGGACAGAATACTTCCTGAATATTCATAAGCGATATTGAAGTCGTGATACATTATCCGGTTATTAAAGTAAGTGTCTGGGACGCGGCCGCGACGTCCTGCAGGACAATCGCATGTGGGCGCGAGACTTCGGCCCGCGACGATTATGTACGCCCGCTGTACGATACGGTTGGGGTGTTGCTCCACTTTGTTACAGGGTGATATAAAAACCTATAAAGCTAGATTGAATAATCCATGGAAGTTTTAAATTGGAATTTAATAGTTATAACTAACAATAAAAATACTATAGGTGATAATAAGGTTCTTTGATATTTAATAAAACATTTTTGATTGCACTAAATGTATAGTACCAAAATTAAATTACACTATGAACTACAAATGAATGCTTGGCATTCCACTGCACTCGCCAACCTGAGACATAAGATGTTAATTCTCATTATGTCTAGTAGTTACTCTAGCTACGAAGTAAACATAAAATAAAATAAATAAGTATCAATGTTGTTCAACGCCTTTAAAAAAATCTACTTTTTTTTTTCGAGTACACCTGCGTCGTATGATCTCCTTAATTTTGCTCTGTATCAGCCCATATACGTCCCAATGCGGGGCATGGGCCTCTTTTACAGTGGACTACCGATTGAGAGTGGTTAGGCCATCCACCAAGGTCCACCACGCTGGCCTAGTGCGGGTTGGGGGACTTATACTCCATCGGTTTAGGTACTTAACTAAATGTAAACAAACCAGAACACGTGACGCATGGTTGTTCAACATTTTATTGCAATGTCCAATTTACGAATATTTTCTTAGTCAACCAAGTAACAATTAACAACAATTAACAGCAGCTAATAACAAATAATAACTAAAACAGTAAAGAACAACGATGAACACTTCCAAACACTTCACGAAAACAGTAAGTACATTATCGCAATGAATAATAATTGGCTGCCACACATAACATACGATGATGCTTAGTTATCCGACTTAACGCATTATTTTTCATTTAAATAGTCGCATTACGATAAAGTTGTACTTCTCGATTTTGTAGCATAATATTTCTTGTAACTTTTATGAAAATGTTTTGGATGCCTGAGTGTTTGGGTTTTTTTTTATGTAAAATTAGATAATTTAATTTAAGTAATTTAATTATGATCTCACATAATTTAATTGTTTGCAAGCTTACATATTCATAATTATAATCGTTATAATAAAATTGAACATGTATTGTAGTTTTACATTTACGTAAACATTTTTTTTGTCTTTAATTAATTTTGAAATGAGAGATGGCAATGTTAAATAACCTTTTTTTATGGTTTGTTTACATTTAGTTAAGTACCTAAACCGATGGAGTATACATACCACAGACATTTTTATAAATCGCTATGATATGCAGGTTTGCTCACGATGTTTTCCCTCGCCGTTTTAGTGCATGATGATGGACTATCAAGACATTCATGACTCCCAAAAAGTCAGAGGTGTGCCCTGGGATTCGAACCCGCGACCACCGTGATCATGTGGGCAGCCGCGTCTAGTCTGTTTACCAACAGGCCACCATAATTTAGCTAGGTCTTTTAAAATACGAATATATAACATATGCTAGATTTTTTATTAAAGAAATAAAAAAATGCTATTTTTCATCTTACGAATATCATGGCTCGGGTGCATTTTTGTAACGACGAAGTAAAAAATTTTACTTTAAGGATTAAAAATAATTATATGTAAGGCAACATTCACAACGTATCACTGAAGGTCGCCATAGTCCGTATATAGTCCATAATTGATACAGGCCGATACTAAAAACCAATAGCAAACCCTTAAATAATTTACGAGCGGCTAATGCGCGTGTACGAGGACTTTATTAACATTTATTATGGTAATGATCGCTTTGAATAATGTTTTAATACGAACACATACACTATTGTGATGCGCGCGTGGGACGCCGCTTAGATCCTCATTTTGCTGAAAAATAAAATGATTGGCCCATGGCTAGTATAGTGTAGTAGTATCTATGGTTTATAAAATGGGTTTGTTTTGCCTTGTTAAGAGCAATGTTAGATTTTTAGTACTAAATTGTTTGGTATCTTACACTTTTCAGTTAAATTGGTATTTGATTCTGAGATCTTAGTTTTTCCTGATACTCAAAATAAAATATTTTTTAATGTTAGTAGCGATTATTTAAAAAAAATCAAAGATAGAAGCAATACTAATATACATTTTCTTTCTTTTGACAATGTCTAAACGGTGTATACCAGAGAGTCCTCCACTCAATAGATACACAGATGATTTCATAAAGCTTGTTAAAGGATCTTAAAGTATTTAGGAAACCTAAACACGAAAGTAAATATCCTTTAGCTTGTAATAATATTATTATGGCCGCTAGCTTGTCTGCTTGTAAAGAAAACAAAAAACATTTATGGTGGAATAGATTATTGTATTTTGAAAATAAAATTATTTATAATTTTAACAATAATATTTCCTCCTAGCTTAATTGTAATCCATTCTATCTAATGGTTGACGAGAAGAAATTGCGGTAAGCGATAAGACCGACAATTTTTTTAATAGAGTTGAGTTGAATTGAGTTATTTTGTTTTATTATTGTACGTGGTGTTCATTAAAGAATTCATAAATAAATAAATATGTCTTCAAACACCACAAATGAACAGTTGACAATATATCCACAATTCGGTATACACATAAATGTAAATGACATACACGAATGAGTTCATTGTTATGAGTAGTTAGTTCACGGATCATATATTCAAATGAAGCCGGGGTGGCCAGTACACGTTCGCAGAAACAATAACTATCAATCAGATTGCCTTGCAATTGTGTTATGTTAAGTTGACAATATTGGCTAAATTCCTACATTAAATACGTCGTACACTATTATTATATTCTTGTTACAGAAAGCTAGAAATTTGATGGACGGTTTAATATTCTATTTCGATTCTTAAAATTTTCTTAAGCATTAGAAAACAGCCAATTCATAAAAATTGTATTGAGATAGAGATTTCCAGATATTTGATTTAGTGGAAGATATTTTGAATCCGATTATGACGAACTCTTTGCTTTTTTGTTGCAGTTTAAAATAAAGCGTATTTTTCGTTAAAGGGTAGTAACATACTCAAGAGTTCATTACCCATAGTTTTTCACGGAAGGATGCGTACACTTACTGTGTGTTTGCTTGCCTACATCATGTTCTTTAAAAAGGGCATTTTAAAACTGGTAGCACTATAATTACTTCCTTGTAATAACAATATTTTCTAAATTCTCCAAATAAAAATTCTTCGCTATCATCCCTACTATTTATTTTACAATTAGCAAAAATCTCTTTCAATTATATTTTGCTTCCCTTCCAAGTATGCATTTACCTCCCACCACAAATCTTCACATCCCGTCAGAACTTTAACACCGTCGTCCATTAATCCGCGATCCACGAACGGTTTTTACCTCCTCGGCCGCAGATCTAAATGACAATTCATTCATGCATTGTCCCTCGGTTGTGCAACCAACAATTAGCACATACTTGCCTCGACAAATATCTCATTATACTGTATAATGCCGATTGGAGGTTGTAAATAATTTCGCGCTGCCCGTCTATTTGTGAGTGGACCGTTATCTCGACAACACGTATCGCGATGCCCCGGCCGTGACTAGGGATCTCGTATTCATAAAATGTGAGAAAATCTTTATTTACATACGAGAATGAAAAGAATAAAATCTTGATGTTGGATGCATCGGCATGTATGCTACTGCATAGTATCTCACGCAATGTTGGTTGACACTGACTGACTGAGATAAAAATGGATAAAAATGAAAATCAACTATTTTTTAAAAATATAATAACAAATAGTATATATTTAATCCGATTTAAAATATTAATTAAATTAATTTCGCAAAATAATATATTTAAAATGTAAGTAAAATTGCCAATTAATCATCGTCCTCAGTCACGGCAATGACACTACTGGATTATTCAACATGGGATTCACTTAATTATTTCGATGGCAAGCTGAAACTATTACAACTTACTTCATCTGATCATTTTTTGCTTCATCGACAGACATTGAAGCTCTCTGTTAGTTACAAAATATCAGAAAAAATAATAACAAAAACAGCTTCTAAATTTAAAAAATCAATCAACATTGATTCGCGCTGAAAACAAATGTGACTTGACTCGATAAAACAATGGATTCAAAAACAGAACGCGCAGACAAATGGAATTTGCCAACGTGGACTTGTCAATTCAACGACGCGGCTCGGATTGTTAGAAAAGTTGAAGGTTTTCGAGCGAAACTTTTCAATCAAGCCCGTATGCCGGCGTGTGGGGTAAATTAGAGATTCGGCCTCTCAGCGAAGATCAACTGCCCGCACTAGAACCATAGTATGGAGATAGCTTTCTTTTAAATGATTTTTTTTTTCATACCATATAATTTATTTTTAAAGTTTACTTTTCTTATCTTATTGACCGGACAATATTCTACTAACATTATAAATTCATATTACTTTAAGGCAGGGGTATCGTAAAAGTAGATTATGGCTATCTTATTCTCAAATTAATTAATTAATATATGCGATAATAAACACAACTCAACATAATGCTCAACAGTTTTTGACATTAATTTTGCTAATTACTAGCATTTAAAGAAAATAAAATATATTCAACAAAAATCCACCTCCTCCCTTTTTACCCCTGTTCAAACTAGCAGTAACTAAGATCGTAAGCCGAAAAACTTGGTCCCGACGAGTCTGCAAGTAGATAAGTGAATTTATTATCTCGTGACGACCACGACGCGACGTAGGCTTCGCTGTAGTTTCATGCCCTCATGTATTTTCATTGTTAACTTGTATTGTTAATGTTTTTTGTGTCATTTTTAAAGTAATTAGCTTACTTACTCTTTAAGCATTTTTATTGCAGAGTAAACCGGTCGTTTGAAACTAATCGATTTGAAAGATCGGAACAAATGCATACAACTGTTTTGTGGGCGTGATATTTGAGTGCTTTTATTATAGATTTCTGTAAATTTTACACTCGCGTAATTAGTTAAAAACAATGTATGCTATAAATTAACTTTAACAAAAAACAAAATTAAATCAAAATGAACTAATTCAACTTCATGGTCTAACTTGAGATACACCAATAATCTTTATCTATCCCTCATTAAAATCTAACTGAAAAGTAAATAAGTAAATGGCAAGTTAAACTTCTCCATAATATATCTATCATAACCCTTCACTGTAACCACACTGGACACATAGAAGCATTACCTCGTCAAGTGCTGTCCCGTGCAGCAATATATTCGGTGTTCCCACGCAGTCGATACGTCCGTGTACCGTACGGAGACGATACCGCCTCACGTACACCACATTATCACTCATTTTCACATTTCCAACTCATTATAACTGTTGCTTGTATTTATTTTGTATACTTTGTATGCTGATTTTATATAGAGGGAATAAATTCGAAATACTTAGGTGAGAGTAATGGAGGTCGTTGAATGCAGGCTTCTTCTAATAGGTTACTATGGAATGTGGAAGATTTACTTTTAATTTTTTAGTTTATTTTCACAATCATACAAACATTTCCTTTTCCCTGAAAATTGTAGGTAGTGGTGTGTAGGCAAGTAGAAGATACCATCAGGTGATGGTAATTGCTACTTATTTGCAGCCAGCTTCACGATTTATATACTTTTTAAATGCTATTAATAACTAGTGACCCGACCTGGCTTCTCCCATGTGTAGACCTAAATTATTTTTTTTTGAAAATATTCATCGCCTTTGTTTATTCATGCATATGTTTATAATGCAGGATTCTAATGGTAAAGGAATTTTTCAAATCGGTCCAGGAGTTTCAGTTCCTATTCAATGCAAACAAACAATCAAATATTTCTCTTTATATTTATTCGATTAGATATAGTTAGTTAGTTAGATTAGTTTTAGAGTATGTTAGTCCAGTTTGGTCACCTCAGTACTCAATTTACGTAGATCGTATTGAGCGTCTCCAAAAGAAGTTCATTAAACACCTAAATTACCGCTTACGCACACCGGCTAAATCATACTTGGAAGACTGTCGTAGGTTTGGCATTTTAACCTTAGAAGAAAGACGTAAGGTATTGGACATGTGCTTCCTTTACGATATCATAAATAGTAAATTAGACTGCGAGGAGCTGGTGGCGGGAGTTGCATTCTGCACGCCTTCGCGCCGCACTCGACATACGCCTTTACTACATGTACCACGTCGCTCCGCAAAGTTCGCAACTAATTCTCCATTGATACGAATGCCACGAACATACAACTTGGAATTCAAAGATGCAGATTTATTCTTTTTTAAAAATAAAGCTACCTTCAAAAAACACGTTGTTAAGTCTATTATTGACAAGACTGATTGCTAATAGTTGGGGTTCATACTGCTATAGGCCAATTCACACAATACAAATGTCAAAATGCACAAAACACTTTATATCTTCACTATTTACATCTACGTTTTTTTTTTTTTTCTGTTTACTTATCACAGGTCTAGCATAAAACATCCTTATTACGGTTAGTTTTTAGATACTGATTTTCACATTTGCTAATGTAGCTTTTGATTATCATTTCAGATTTTATATTACTAATTTTCTCTTTGTCTGCGATATTAACATACTATCAAGTAATAAGATGGAAACCTTTTATTAGCCTTATTTTTTTGTAAATATTATTAGAATAAGATACACATTGTAAACGCCGTTGGTTTCTTTAATAAATAAAATAAAATAAAATAGATATTATGTTACATAAACATACATATGAACCCGAGGGTCGTTGTACATTTAATGTTAGATAGACGAATGTACTGAAAGCCAAGTTTGGTCAAAAATAAATATTTCTTTGCAGTTAACTCACTTACGTTTCAATACAATGCAAGCCGCCGTTCGGTCAGTGAGCGCCATTCACAAACAAAAATAACCTCAAAAATGCAATAAAAGCGTCAACAAACAAGAGTTACGGACAAATATTTGCGACGCGCCTGCAAATTCCGGATATCTGAGTGAGCAATAATATTTTTTTCGGACGAGTTAATGCACTTTGCAGACCAACATACTGTATACAGCGTGATGTGAATACTCGGCAATTGTCTGATTTATTTTAACTTTTTCATAACACACCATAAACATTATGGAGAAATATCGTATTTATTGTAGATAAACAATTTCGCTAAAAGAAAATATCATTTGCATTTTGAAAATAATTTAAACTGCATTCAAAGATTTTCAACATTATTCTGAAAACGTATTATGTATTCTGTGTGTGTAAGACATTTTTCTTTGAATAAATATCTGATATCATTTATGTATTAAAAACTATTATCCCCCTTTAACACAGGTGTTACACATATCAATTCATCGACTCCCAATTTTAAATTTTGCGCGTATGTGTTTTTATTTAGATAATTTTATCGACATAATAGTCTTCTAAATAAGTAAATTTTTTATATATTTTTGTTATTTGAACGAGCAGGAGATACAATAAAAATATGAATGATAATAATAGTAATATAATTCATGTATATCACTCACCGGAATCTCGTTCCTGAAGCTGACTTGACGACGCTGACGAAAACGATGATCGTTGTACAACTCAACATCACTTTCAAAATATTGTCCACTACAAATTAATCAAAAACTCTAGCGCAGCAACGGAGCATGCACCTTGCTTTTACAAGCGTTCACGAGAAACTAAATTATTAGTCCAACAAGACGTCACAATAAATACAGCAACTACCCTCAATAAGAAAATATTTTTTTATCATAACAATAAGATCAAAAATGGCGGTTGAATGAAAGTGACTGATTTTAATAAGTTGTTATATTTAGTAGGTTGTGTCGTAAAATTTGTGTGTAAAATTAGAGACCAAAAATCATTACCTCTCACGCAAGGATTCATCTTCCAGGCTTTATTAATCGATTTTCATTTTTGTTTCTGGAAAAATATCACTCTAGCCTATATAGATAATTATTTTTTCTATAAATAATGTTAAGGTTCATAATAACCCACGCGATAAATATATTTTGAGGTTTTAAAAATATTTTTCATGTTTGAAAAATGAGTAACTTATTTGAAACATGCTTAATTTGTTGAGTAGACTCTCTACTCAGCCCTATGAAATAACTGTTTTTTCAAGAATCAACTATGCTCAATTTAGGCATAGACTGGTTGAATGGGATTGGATAGAAAAAATTAGATACGATAGGAAAGAAACCTATTGAAATGAGACGGATAGGACAGGATGAGATGCGACGTGATATAACGAACCCGGACGGAAGAAAATGAAAGGAGACCGTAGTGTTTTCTGGTTGAGTTCATGACTACAGAAGTTTGAGCAAGATGATTCTAGTGTAGAGTGGAGTCAAAACATATCTGGCGAAGCTAGGTCAGGCCGCTAGTAAACTAATACTAGTAAACTAAATATCTGACATACTCGCATCAACCTGTATACACGAGTGCACTCCAGCGCGGCTACCGCGACGAGGCGCGGTCATCTGGCGTCGCGCCAAACAAAAACTCCGCCGCCGTACGCAAATAGCAGTGTCCGTCCGCCGGCCGCCGGTCACCGTTCATCCTCGGAAATCCCCCGCCATCCTCGACAATCCTTGCCGATCCTCAGTGATTGGCAACAATCTCCCGCCCGACTCCGCTGTCTTCAATGCCAATTGATTACTCACCTGGCTTACGTCTCAGAATTGAGTTCATTTTAGCTTTGTATTTATTATGTTTTTTGATTATTTTGAAGTAACTCAAAATTGTTTTCATTATAAAACATTGAGAAGCTCTGAGTTTTAAAGTTTTATTTTATAAGTATGGGGTT
Source organism: Hyles vespertilio (assembly GCA_009982885.2). NCBI lineage: Eukaryota > Metazoa > Arthropoda > Insecta > Lepidoptera > Sphingidae > Hyles > Hyles vespertilio. The sequence continues at coordinate 14,475,909 of CM042821.1, read as the reverse complement.
TGCCTAACTGAATTTCATACAAAAATGGAAATATATCAACGAAGGAAAATGTCTACACGGTTTACATAATCATACAAAATATAAATTTTGTTTACTAACAATAATATTCGAATTCAACGGGATAGCGACACCAAATCGTGTAAAATCTTGTGATACTGACCTAGCAACTTATATAGTTCAGTATAGTGCGTTTCGCGACCAACCTGTGTATTTATTATCTAGTTTCTAAAAATATCATCATTATATCAACCACTACATACCAATTTGACTTTACTGCATATAACATCAAGTGCATTTTATTCTTTAAAAAACATCTACAAGCATTGACTTATTGTAACATTGATATCGAAGTCTATAGGAAAATATAAATATACAAGTAATTGATACATTTTCTATCCCATTTGTTTTGCTAATTTGATCTTCTTCTGAGGTACTAAGTAGAGCCTTAGTAACCATACATTGCACAGAAGGTAACCGTTATAATGACGCAGCAAAATACACAAGCGTCACCCGTCACGCTTCACCAACACCGATTACGTCACAATACACAATATTTTCAATAATAAAGTAAAACGGACATTTACGACAAAGAAGACGATGATTTTGCATAATTTTATTGATCTAAATAAGCGTGGATCATTGATCATCGGCTCAATAATACGTATTAGAATTGTCAATTTATAGTGCTGTCGATTTCTTAAAATACTATCGATATTTCTTTGTGCTCGACAAATTCAAATTCAAGCTTTTTTTATAGATGTTGATGATGATGAACACTGGTTAGGAAGGCTATTAGAATAGTCAATCAAAATAAATACACTACAACACGCATGAACCGGACAAAATCAAGTAGTGACATTTCATGAGAAATGTATTACAGGCTGGCATATTTGTATCGAATGTCATTGTACTGCCGTCTGATGCCATTCGTTACTCTGGTTGGACGACATTTGCGCCTACCATGCAGTTACTATGCCGTGCTATAATAAAAAAAATCAACGAAAAATAACGTCTTCATAGGTATATTTCGTTGAATGCATTAGATGGTAAGGGACCAAACCATTTTGGTATTCACCTCTTTTCCTAATTTAACAACCCATTGCAAAAAAGCAATAAATCCACAACTATTATTTGTGAATCTTTGATACATATTATACTACTAAAATCGGCGGCTCAGACAGTTGTCAAAAGTGCATTTAACTTAAGGCTCTATATATTCCTTCGTAGACAGGCTAAGTAAAAATCTGACAGCGTAATATTAAGCTTAACTTAGCTAAGTACATCTTACAGTATTAATCTCTTCGAATCATTTTATCTTGTGCTTAACTCTGGGGCTTATAGAAATTTACTTTTATAAAGCAACCGTGCGTAGAATACAGATTGTTAATAATACAAAACATTTTGAAAATATTAGATGCAAAATAGAGAGTAGGAATCACGTATCAGCGTCATATACGTCCCACTGCAGGGCACGGGCCTCCTCTACAATCGACAGTACGATTGAGAGTGGTTAGGCCATATAGTCCACCACGCAGGCCTAGTGCGGGTTGGCGGACTTACATACCATAGAAATTATTATAAATCGCTATGGTATGCAGGTTTCCTCACGATGTTTTCGTTCACCGTTTTAGTGCGTGGTGATCGACTATCAATCAAGAGTACCTAAGAATAATTAGTAATATTATTCATAATATTACCACCAAAACTATTCAAAAGAAAACATAACAGTATTTCGTTACAGATTGATTTCAGTCAAGCTTGAATCGTAAAGCAATTGCATTATAATATGATGCGTGTGTCTCACATAAATATGACATACAAGCTTAAACAATAATCATAAACTCATTTGCCAAAAAAACGGGCACCTAAGCAATGAACCATTTCAAATGTTACTATTGGTTTGTTTGATAATTATAGGTAGTTTTACTTTCACAATTTTGTAAATTAATAAGCAAATAATCGTTTTCCTCAGTATTATCATAAAATTTTGATAAAATTTATGGGTTTTAATGCTAAAGTTCACTAGTAGTGTATGCTCGCTAGTAGTGCATATGCTCGTGAAGTAAAAGTTAACAAAGATTTTTGTTTGTTTTTTCTTTAATAAAGTAAAAGCAGATAATTGTTTAGTATCGAGTGTGACCCCCTCTAGCTGAAATCACAGCTTGAATTCGTCTGGGTATGCTAGCGAGGATATCCCGGATACTTGCTTGCGGAATACGTTCCCACTCCGCGGTAATCACATTCTTCAGCTCTCTGATGGTCTGCGGAGCCGGTTGTACTGATCTCACGCGTCGTTTCAGAACGTCCCAGACATGCTCTATAGTCTCTCTATATTTGAAATGGTTCATTGCTTAGGTGCCCGTTTTTTTGCAAATGACTTTATTATTAAATTATATAATTTGCTAGAAATATTTCTTTGGAACACTAATTCCCAAATCAGAATTTTTATCGACAATATCTGTCATTATCGATAATGAATTCCCATCCCTACATCAACGTTGTGCAAATCCCGGTGTTGACCGATGGAGCGTGGCGAATGACATGATCCATCACTACGCTCACGTCGCTTTGTGTCGGACCAGGTGTGAACCGATAGCCTCATCCGGACGGTACAATCTACATACTTGCTCTATAATTACTTCGGCCTATCAAACAGTCTAGTTAGCTTTGTACCTATGATCCTTATTGTTGTATCAGCCCATATACGTCCCACTGCAGGGCACGGGTATTTTCTATAATTGAGTGTATGATTGAGAGTTCTGTATCAGCTCATATACATCCCACTGCAGGGCTTCCTCTATAATCGAGGGTACGATTGAGAGTGATTGGGCCATATAGTCCACCACGCTGGCCTAATGTGGATTGGCGGACTTTACATACCATAGAAATTCATATAAATCGCTATGGTATGCAAGTTTTTATTGCTGATTGCATATGAAAACACACATGACTCCCAAAAGTCAGGTGTGGTCTGGGATTCGAACCCGCGACCACCGTGGACATGTTGGCAGCTGCGTCTAGTCTGTTTACCAACATGCCCCCACGCACTTATAATCTTAGTAATTCTTCTTTAAGCGATAAAAAACTTCAGTTTATCTAATGTAGGGGAGAAGTGGCATGAAGAAGCCAGGTTTTGAAAGAGCCACTTCTATTATTTCGGTAGTTTAGGAACCGATTTGGTTGGGGATTTTATTTTTAAGTGGTAAAACTGATTTCTCCTTGACCCACAAACATTTGACAGTTCGCCGACATCAACGGACGTCGGTGTATTGAGTTAAAGTTTTTGGCACTAAAAAGTAAGTATTTTACTTCATTTAAGTTGTTTTTTGGTATTTTACTGTAAACAAATATAGATACATGAATTGTAGACTGAGTTTGTGCATATGTTTGGCTTTGCAGCTGCATAAAAACTGAGCCCCAAAAGATTTAATATTGCTATTATTTTTAAGGTTATATATTTTTTTAAGAATTAGTTTTGAAAGAGCCGGGTGAATGGGCCATAAAAGAGCTGGCTCTTTCATAACCGGCTCGTTCATAAACCCTGCATTAGAATTTTGTAAATAAAATATACTAATAATAAATATGATTTTTTTTTCATATACCATTAAATTATTTGCTACAGATATTGCATTATGGAGAAGCCTGGTCTAAAAAAACGAATAAGACCCGAAAAATAAATTAATAATAATAAAATAACACCCAATAGTCACACACACAGTCCTGACCCCACACTAAGATCGAGTCTTGTGTCGTGGGTATCAGAAACTACGAGAGACGTTTCGGTCTCACTAACACCCAGACCCGAAAGAAATATTCGTGGGCCACACAAACATTTCTCTCGGTGCGGGGGTCCAACCCGCGGCCTCTCGTTTCATAGGCGGCGTCTAACCAACTGCGCCACGGAGGCTGTCATCGAAATCGGTAACTGAAGAAGCAGTCAATGAAGTTTTTGAGAAAGGTCAAACTCCAAAACAAAGAAAAATAGTGATGATTGCGTAGTTTGCAACAAAACATATGAAGACAGTGATCCAGATTGGTTTAAGTGCAAAATTTGTTCTGGTTGGGCTCATGAATCCTGTGGCATTAAGGAGAAATTTAATTTCTTTTGCAAGATATGTTTCTAATTTCAAGAAAATAACATTATATTCTAAAGTTCCTAAAAAATCTGAATCTTAAGTGAGCAATATTTTTTTTTAATTTCTTAATCATTTAACGTAGTTGTTTTTGATAGAAGATTGATTATTATTAATTTTTGAGATTGTTATTAATAAAAAATAATCCTTCTCTAATATATTAAGATTGTATATACGAGTATTATAATAGGTTTGACTGACTAATATGTTAAGATTAAAGCGCTTGTTAAAATGACATAAAATGACTGATAGAATTAAATATTTGTTAAAAAGTCATTAGTTTATAAAAAGGATTTGGTAGAATTGTCTTTTTGTTTTTTATAGGGCAATAATTATTATTTTACATAATTTTCACAGACTGGCTCATTCATAACTGTTGGTGGCTCTTTCAATACCGAAAAGTTATGAAACAGCCAAGACACATTTTTTAGAAATGAATATTTCACTATTTTTTGTAATGTGTTTAAGGTTTTTTCGTATGAAATAACCTAGTTTAATAAATAAATAAGAGTTTGACAGAAAAAATCATCATTTCTTTCATTAAAAGTATATTTTTTTGCTCCGTTTAGTAAACTGGCTCTTTCATACCACTTCTCCCCTATATTTGTCTGATACCCTTACATTCAATAAGTCTTGCTCTTACGTTCAATACGTCCTAGATTCCATTTTTGGCCAAACAATCGTTTTAGAGGTTTTCGGTTTGAATTTTAAGGTGGCCTCTATCATACTGTCAAGAAGTTAACTATATTAATACTGTTATCATCAATCAAATAAAATTTACAATATAATTCAGGCCTTTCTCTGACGGCAAGCTGTTAGAAGCTGCATGTGGTATGCATCCAGCGACTTTATACGACCTTTTTAATGTAGTTACTCCAATTAGTGCGCAAACGTTTGACGCTACAGTTACTTATGCGAAGACATAATCAAGAATATTTAGCCCTATCAGACCCTAAAAATCTATTCCCTGAAAAACAAACATTACAAGTCATGTAAACTAGAAACAAGTTAACAAGTGATTGAAGTTGTCCAAAGCGCGAACACATGTAATATTTATAGTCCCCGCATTGTTTGAGCAAACTTTTCACACGTCCCGAATCACGACGACGAACCCCTGTTTATGCCCAATAAAAATCACCGACAGGTCCGGTCAGGATATTGTGAATTTTCCCACCCTCAAAAATTTTCAACCGCAAACCTTACCCTCAATTATTCAAACCAAAATATCTCTTATACCCTTGTGATAGAGTACACGTGATGTGAAAAATTAAAATGGCGGTTGTAAATCTCCCTTTCAACATATTTGGCCCATATGTTGGAAACAAGTGAGCTGGCTTCTTAACACGCTGGACACCCCAAATTGAGAGTGTTCGGAGGGTGGAAAATTGTTTGGTTTATTGGAATTTCCTATGGGTTGGTTTACACATGCTTTGTAAATCGCCGATGGGGATGTGGGTTTACTTAACACTTCGGCAAACTCTCCCTTATATTGGAATTGAATTCTTTGATTTTTTTTTATACGCAACAAATAAAGATAAGTGATTAATTTATTCATTATATCAGTACAATAGAGTGTAAGCCATAGATATAATACCTATAGTAAAAGCATATCTAACAATCAACTATACATGGCGTTCCAGTTTTGGATAATAAATTAGACAAGATTAATATGGTGCACTATTTTTATAAACTAAGATTGTTTTATAATACATAAAACTATCATTTATGGATTTAATCGCAGATGTGGTTTATTTTTACATTCTTAACTTGCCTTCTATTGACATTGTTTCATTATCAGTTGAGACCATTATAGCGACATAAAATACTATTTATATATTGGACTGAAACACAATGATATTGATATTTGTAACTTATTGTCGCCTAGTATTTATGAAGATTATATAGGTAAGCTATCAATAGCTGTTAAAAATATCTCAAGAAACTGTAAAATTTCAGTCCCAAAAAAATTTGAACGCAGCTCCCTCGGTACCTAATAAAAACCGTCACAGTGAATAATTCATCGGCTCACACGGGCCCCGGCCGGATGTCGTTCAATTGGGCGGAAGGGCGGCTTGACCGCCGAGGTCGAGTGACCCTTCCCTTGCTCAATATGAGGCTTTTTACCGAGGCGCTTTCTCGAGTGGCCCTTTGAAATATGTAGATTGGTCGCCATTATGAGTCGAATTAGCTAGGTGTTTTCAAATTTCGAATTAGAAATTTTGTTCAAGATGTCACAAACATTCGAGATGAAAGGTATGTTGGTACTGAACTTTTATTTTATTGATTGTAAATCAAGTAAACGAAATTTCAGTTGAAAATCTTTAGTGCAATGAGTTGATAGATGTTTTCAAAGGCAAACATTCACCTTATGGCAAGTGACTAATGTACACTACAAGCCCAAAAAAATATATACATTGACGAATCTCATCAACTTAGTATGATCTCCTCTCATTACAAGATGCATCTAGATTTTTCTTAAACTATACATGAAACAAGGGCAAAATGAGACTAATTTATTCAGTCTAAAATTAAGGTGCAGTAAAGCTGTTCCCGCAAGGATGTTATTTTAATTAATCATATTGGTATTGTCAAAATTATATTTTGTTGTTATTTACCACTGTAGAATTCGCCATAATACTATTTGTAACCAATAAAACATAATAAATACAAATAACATTTAAACGAGTAAACAGCGTTTTATTACAAAACAATATAATTTACATCGCATTACAAAATACAAATAAACACTTTAGCAAACGGCTCATATACGTCGACAATTTTATATACACGACCCACCTGACAGCACAGGATTTAAGCCTACAATATGAACGCGGCTCAACGAAAAATCATCCTTAAACTAATTAAAAGAAGAACAAAATCCATTTAAAAAAGAAGTGGTTGTAGTTTTGAATCATTTAATATCATGATTGAAGGAAAATTAAGAAGTTAGGTTCTAGACGAAAGCGACTTTGACTACAGTCTGCAGAACTAGAAGAATTGTAACAAAGAACAGAACAGAAGGCGGGATCGACTTGCTACATTTGCTTGTGGTCTGAACTCGAGGCGCTATGACCGGCATGGCGAATGCTTGGTTGTTGCACCGATTTAACTGTAATGAAAAAAAATTGTGGAGTAGGTAATTGTAAAATAAAACACTATGGAATGCCGGTGCTTACCGGCTTATGTTCAATAGTTCACTTCTTGGGACTAAAAATCATAGCTAATGAATCAAACATATTAAAGGCAGCAGCAGCAGCTTGGCATATTTATATTGCAGAACATTCTTAGGTTAGTCTCTTTAGCACTAGAAAATATACATATAAACATAAAATAAACTAACACCTTTCTCCCAGAAGGGGTAGGCAGAGGTATAACCAGGATAACCACATTCCGCCTTGCCTTACGTGTTCCGTCCCTCAACGTGATAAGGGGCGAGCCCATCGCCATATCGGGCACAAATTCCTGACACACCGATGACACCGATGACCGGTGACCGATGATGTCACCGGGCTGATAATGAATACACAAATCCACTCCGCCCGACCCGGGATCCCAACCCAAGACCTCAGCTTTGTAACCATATAACATACCATCGAAGCAGTCATCATAAATGTTCCATGTCATGTTGTCCCTAGATAATTAACAAAATCCAGTCTCCATACTAAAGCATGTGGGACATAAATGTTTTTATATTATCGTTACCTCACAACACGTGGTTTCCGGAGAGCCGACGCATCCGGAGCGGCATCCCCGCACCACCGCCTCATACGTATTCCCCTTGGATATCACCGACGTGAAACACTTGTCTTCCATACTGTGACATGTTATTGTGTGCACTCTGAAAGAAATATTAATTGTACAGGTAGACGCCGATAGACACGTTGGAAATAGCCTTCCAAATACAGATAGCTTCTGTGACATAAAGGAGAATTAGACGGTTGTGATTTAAAAAGCAACGGTATTACTATTGAGAGTGGTTAGTACTATTGAGAGTGGTTAGGCTATATAATCCTATAATACGGGTTAGTAGACTTTACATACCATAGAAATTCTTATAAATCGCTGTGGTATGTTAAAGTTCGTGTTGTGCGTAAGCGTTTCCTCACGATGTTTTCCTCCATCGTTTTAGTTGACAAAACAACAAATATTATTGGTTTTGCTTAGTAATGCTATACACTTGCATGGTTAACTTACAACTAGGATAAATGCCCATTAGTATTTTCCTTCTTACATTCTACTTTACTCTGTTATCATTACCAGTCTACACTACTTTGACTGATTTGACGATAGGATAGTCACTAAATTCTGATGCAGACAAACATCCTATAAATCACCTTTACTTAGTAGTATGCAGGCAGGACCCCAAAGACGTGTCGGCCTTATAAAGGCCGTTTCTCTACATTTCGGTTGGCCTGTGCGGCGTGGGCGCTAGCAGGCTAGTTTCCTGCATCTTTTTATGCTCAAAAACACAATTACCTGTACTTAGTAGGATCCAGGCAGGACCTCAAAGGCGTGTCTGCTTTATAAGCACACACATAGCATTCCAAGGGCCGTTTCTTCACAGTTCGCGTGGCCTGAGTGACGCTGCGCGGCGTGGCCGCTAGCACCGGCGCGCGGCGAGCCACGCTCGGTTCCACTTTCTCTGGCTCCTCTTCATCATCTTCTTCGTCGTCGTCGTCGTCCTCGTCTGCTTCGTCACCTCGTCTGGGAAGAATTTAGTACTTTACATTATTTAAATTTAGATTTTATGTTGAAGAAGTTTCTTCCTTTTTAGTGTAATTAGTAACTAGGTTTAGCCATTTTTATAATGCTATAAATGGCGAGGCGAATGGCATATTCGCCTGATGGTAAGCGGTACGACCGCTCATTTACAGTAGCAATGCTGGGCATTCCACTGCGCTCACGATCCTGAGACTTAAGATCATAAGTCTCAATATGTCTATTAGTTATTCTGCCTACAATGTACTTTCAGTGTGAAGGTATTGTGTTCTCACAACAGTGTGTTTACACTGCTATTTGGCGGAAGAAATAGACTTGACTTATAAGTAGTATTCAGTTCTTCTTATCTGTTCTAATTTCGAAAGATGGGAATGATATAGGAAAGGAAGGCTGGTCTTATTATTGTTACTTGGATAACGCCAGTAGAATCAGCGATCGGATAACGATTAGTATTGAATAAGAGAAATGAGATTGGGAGACTAAAAAGTTGTTAGAGAAGGCATGCGAAAGAAAAATATTCAGAAGTGGAATAGATTGAATATGAAAGGTTGCACCTGCCGATAGAGCGCCGGGTATAATAAATAGCAAATACAGTACAGAATAACTATGATTGGATAAAAGTGCTCAAACTTGGCAGACTATTAAAGCATGCTAGATTGATATATTAACCCTAGCTTCCTTCGTTCATCAACGATGATAATAATTTACTAGATGTTGCTACTTTATTGCGGCGAATACATACCGGGTATCTCAAGACTGCTACCGAAAACGAAGCCGGGTGGTAGTTTTAGTGGCTACAAACACAATGCAATTAAAAATTTCGCCTAGAAACGCGACAATTTTTTTTTATGATTTTTTAAATATCTTCATTTTTGGGTGGTAAATCCATAGTTTTTGCTAAAATAATAATTTAAACTCTTTTATACCTTAGAGTATTTATAAATAAAAGGGTATATACTATTATTTTAGGAAAAAATGTATTTACCACCCAAATATGGCCATAGGAAAAAAATAACAAAAAAAAAATTGTCGCTTTTTTGCAACTTTTTCTGTTGCATTGTGTCTGAAGTCGCTTAAACTACCACCCGGCTTCGTTTACGGTAGCAGTCTTGATATACCCTGTATAAACCATATTGGAGACTATTTTGTAAAGAAAAGTGGAAAAATAATATTTATATTTCTTGGCCCATAAATAAATTATTGCTATAAGAAAGGCCAACCCAACAAGCACAGTGTTGAGGTATAAGATAAATATTTAATAAGATATCCCCATAGAATGCATCTAATATGTCTTTAAAAATTGCATATAGCCAACTGAATATCACTTTCAGATCCCTATCATTTTTGATAATAGACATATAAATTTTAAAAATGTAACTAATACTCTAATTAGCAATCTATGACAGTTAACACGTCTTATAAGAATTATAATTATGTACATAATATATGTATATTTTATTACAATGAATGGCGAGACGAGCATGCCGTTCGCCTGATGGTAAGCGATACGACCGCTCATGAACAGCAGCAAAATTAAAATACAAAGCAATGCTTAGCATTCCACTTCGTTGACCATCCTGAGACATAACATATTAAATCTCAATATGCCCAATAGTTACTTTGACTACAATATCCTTCAAACCATAAGTGCATTTACATGGCTGTTTGGTTTAAATGACTGAATAATTGGTACCCACTCTTCCTCATCATCGTCATTGAGTTTGGAGCCAGTCCAGGCTGGCAGGAGAAGCAGCATCGCCAACAACAGGCTGTACCGCGGCCCTAGCATCTCACCGCGCCGCTTATATTCAACACTCACTACGTCCACACCATCGATTTGTCATTTTAACGCCAAACTTAATTAGGATTTGCACAAAAATACCGATACGATTTTTACATTTGACACCGGGTTTCATACAGAATTTTGTTTTTTGAAATTCTTCTTTTTCTTTGTTGCGTGTCACTTGTTGTAATGATACTCTTTTCGATTGTCCGTTCTTATTATATTTAAATCTTGTTTTAATGAATTATTAACAACAATAATGAAATATGATGCAAAATTTACATCAAGGGTATATTGAGGGCTAAAAGGCCTACTCCCGAATACTTATAGCAGAATGGCAATCGGTCGAAAAATTGTACCCTAAACTGTAAACCATATTCCTTAAAACGTTATGTTTCGTCCACCCTATTTAGATGTAAATTAAGGGTGAGCATGAAAAGAAAAGATTACGCAGGTACAGGCTTTACCAATAAAACTTACTACTCACATTAATACATTCCACGCCGCACTAATACCATCTGTGATGATGTTTAAGAACTAGCTACTCGCGGGTAGATGGCGCTATTATAAATTATTTATAAGAAATGTAAAATAATTGTATTAATTTAATATTGCAAATAAAGACAATATATACAAGGTTTAAGCTATTTTTTTGTTAGTATCAGTTGCTTTGAGTTATTTGAAAATGTTATATGACTAAAATAAGAATGAAGTCTAAAAATACAACGTAAACCAATTATTTTAAGTAATTTAGGGTACCTACTCTTAAAAAAGTGTTTTCTATTAGATCAAGAGTTACTCTGTTTAGTTTAACTATGTTTAAATTAATTGTAAGCTGAATTCTATGAATAAAGAGTATATTATGTTGTATTGGTAAAGGGCCTGAAATAGCAATTGGTTTTAATTTTATAAGTGCATCAACGATAAAAATATTGTAAGGTATTAAATAAATAACAAAAACCTAATATTATAATAATTATCTTATTAGCACCAAAAGTAGAGTCTTTGAGTCTGAATCAATCTTTAAATACTTAAAAATCGTTTTCCAATAACGCATGCAAAAGTCAAAGATAACCGGAGTATTTTTTTTTTGCAATAAAATGTGATAGAATTGACGAGACAAGCATGGCATGCACTTGATCGTAAATGATACGACCGCTCATGGACAGTGGCAATGCTTGGCATTCCACTGCGCTCGCCTTCCTGAGACATAAGATGTTATGTATCATTATGTACTTACTTTGGCTACAATATCCTTTAAACTTAAACATAACAGTTCACTACTGTTTAGCAGAAGAAATAGACTTTGCGGTGTTACCTATCCAGGCGGCCTTTCACATATGAGAGACCTACAACCAGTAAACACATTTAGAAGATTTTTTAGGCCTATATCTTTAACGCTCAACAATCGGCCTACACATAACCACGACCACTCTTTCAAGTGAGCATGACTTCGAAGATGGTATCTTTATGCATGTTTTATTCGTAATTTATTAAGTATTAACATGAATTATTAAATTAAAAGTGCGTGGTGTGTATTGATAGTCAAACACTATGCAATATAACCGTAAAAGAAAACATCGTGAGGAAACCTGCATACCATAGCGATTTACATAAAATTATATTATGGTATTGTAAAGTCCGCCAACCCGCAGTAGGGCAACGTGGTAGACTATATGGCCTAAGCCCCTTCAATAGTACTCTTGATTGTAAAGGAGTCTCGTGCCCTGTAGTAAAAAATATGTGGGTTTGATACAGAACTAAGATTTATACTAATTGAAATATCATTCAGATACCGAGATTATTAAACAAATTAATGTTGCAAAAGCAATTTAAAATCATTTGTGACCACTACCAGTTATTAAGATCTTTGTATATCGTTATATATTTATCTGATATCGTAGAATTACTTATTGGATTAAAAATAAATAAATGTAGAATATTGTATCTTTTCCATTAGTCTTATAGGACCCTTTAAGATATCCGTAATCCACTTGCAATAAAAATAGTAATAAAATAATAATGTAGATATATTATAATAAAAGAGTTTTATTATAAATAACCAATAAACGAATTTAATTTCATTTATTATTTTTTCATATTGGGTCCACACAAATATTATAAAGGATAGGTATAATATAATTGCGCTGGTTCAATCTCTTCTTTTCCCCCTCCTTGATTATGCTGATGCTAGCTACCTCGACCTCACCGAAGCCCAAATGGAAAAACTTGAGAGACTTCAGAATTTCTGCATTAGATTCATATTTGGTCTTCGCAAATATGACCATTTTACCGAATATCGTATCAAACTCAAGTGGCTATCAATACGTTTTCGCCGTAATACTCGAATTCTTTCCCTTTTATACGGTATCTTGTACAATCCCTCCAGCCCCCACTATCTTAAAAACCGTTTTAAATTCCTCGGTCAAACTCATGCGCGAATTCTTAGATCAACAGAGAATTTGATCCTAGAGATTCCCAATCACAGCACATCATTTCTAAGCAAGTCCTTTACAGTTCATGCTGCTCGCTTGTGGAACGAATTACCATTGTCTGTCAGACAAGCTAAGACATTACCAAGTTTTAAGAGACTTGTTAAGATACATTATCTCTCACTGCAGTAACGTATTATCCTGTTATATATATATATATATATATATATATATACTTTTTTTTTTTTTGCTCCTCTACTTAAATCATCATTATAGTTAGCTCGATATATATTAGTATGTATGTATGTATGTTTGTATTTATTTATATTATGTAAATTAATATAATATAGCATGTACATCAATTATTATTGTTTATTATTATTATTCTCTCGCTATTTGCACTACCCTTTATTTCAATTTCACAATAATCCAGTCCATCCAAAGGTTGCCTGGAAGAGATCGCAGCTAGCGATAAGGCCGCCTATTGTAACCATGCCTTTAGTTTTTAAGTACTTGTATGTGTCTTTTGTCTTTTTGGTGTACAATAAAGCATATATAAAAAATAAATAAAATAAAATATACCGGGTATCTCAAGACTGCTACCGAAAACGAAGCCGGGTGGTAGTTTTAGTGACTACAAACACAATGCAACTAAAAATTTCACATAGAAACACGACAATTATTTTTTATGATTTTTTAAACATCGTCATTTTTGGGTGGTAAATCCATAGTTTTTGCTAAAGTTATAATTTAAACACTTTTATACCTTAGATTAGTTATAAATAAATGGGTATACACTATTATTTTAGGAAAAAATGTATTTACCACCCAAATATGGCCATAGGAAAAAAATAACAAAAAAAAATTGTCGCTTTTTTTTGCAACTTTTTCTATTGCATTGTGTCTGAAGTAGCTTAAACTACCACCCGGCTTCGTTTTCGGTAGCAGTCTTGATATACCCTGTATAGGCACGACAAAATGATTGCAATGAAAAATACAGGGCTATCTAAATTGATTAGTTAAATCAGTTTTCTGATCAGTAAACACATGCCAGATCCGAAAAACGACTTATTCGACTATACTTCGACGGAATATTCACCACCGTGTAAGGTTTTGTTATTTTGGTGTGTAATACGTATTAGTTTTTAAAATAAGACAAACAAGCGTTTAGCACGATTTTACTGTTCATGAAAATATTTTATATCGTAATATTTCTTATTATTAACATAATATTGACTACCAAAAAGCAAACATAATGAATTTCCAATAAGACTAGCACCGAACGCCATCTGTCGAGATCCGCGCACATTATTCAATATTACCCCTATAGCGGCGGAGTGCACCCAATGTAGGCTAAGTTAACTATAAGCTTGTGGGAGGTAAAACGTCCCGCCTAACGGCCCCATCTTTCATCATGAATAAATGAGCAGCGTTCCTAAAAAGTGTTTCAGAAACGCACACAAGGCGCGGTAAGTAGTGCGGGCCTTTGGTGCGCGGATGCCGCGTGTGGTGCACCGTAGCAGCGCCCGCACAAAGCACGGGGCGGACCGCAATCCCACCGCTCTATCCCCAATGCACGACCTCATTAAAAAATGAAACCTCACAAACACGCCATGAGCCCACAAAAACCCCCCAAGATCAGTCAAAGCGAAACGCGCTACCTGCCAGAGAGTAGCGGAACTACGCCACTCGCGGAACCAACCTGTGTACTTTTTTAATTAGCCTCATACACTGAGTGAATGCGTAAAATACGTTAGAATTTTTTTCACTCCCATACGCGGTTAGTTTGGTAGCTTTGAGTAAAGTATGTTAATTTACAAGTAGCCCCGCACTCGTTTGCTTTTTGAACTGTTAGCGAAAGGATTTTTTTCCATGTTGTACAAGGCTCATTTGACAAGTTTGAGTGGTTAATTAGCAGTGAATTAATGTCTGTGCACTTGTTTGTATTGTGCGGTCGGTAAAGATGTAAAAGTGTGGCGTAGTCGGGCGCAACTCGGTCGCAAGTCTCGCCACAAACTTCTTTTATCTCAAGTCTAGGTTCGCTCAAAAAGTGCAAAGTCTGTACAAAGTTCACTTTCGCCTTGTGAACTAATTTTTCGCTCGGTGTCAAGTTCATGGGTGAGTGAGACGCGCGCGGGGTTGTGCCGCCGGCGGAGGGGCGCGGGGTGGCAGCCCGCTATGATAAAATAAAATATTCATTATGATTGCTCAGCGCGGCAATGTTCGCGGGAGCGCGATTGTCGCCGTATTCTGTGTTGGCCGTTGTTACTATATTACTACGCTGTACCGTGTTTAAAACATTATCCCACACATATGAGTCATTCTTATTAAATGTTGTATATGTATAAAACCTAGGATAACTGCTAGTAAAAGCTTAATCAATTAAAATATTTTTCATGATATGGTATTAATTGTTCACTAGAATAAGTGCATAGAAACATGAATCGCTACAAATTTTATTTCTTATATGTCCAGATCTGATAACTGTTGAAAGTTACCGGTAAATTATTTACAGAAATATTTCTGCAAACCATACTTACTTTTAGACACATCCACACAATATGGGTATTTAGTACCGTCACATTGAAACAAATATATATATTAAAATATCTAATGCTTTTTATAAATTTGAAAACTCAACACTTCCTACACTCTACATCCAAGTACCTACAAATTTACAATCAAGCACAGATCAACTACACTAAATAAAAAAAAATATTTCGTCTGCCAATTCACCGTCTGTTCACATCATGAATGAAGACTGAAAACTGACGTAAAAATCGTCCCGGACCTGCCCCAAACAGTTGAAAGTGAATTTCTCGTCTCCGGCCGGCGACCGTTTCTTTCTCCCGCTTTTTCCCTTAATTAGTCCATTAATCCGAACCGGGGGAGCCCGTTCTTTATTCATTACTTTGGCAAGCGATTCTGTTATTATTGATGAGTTTTCCTCAACTTGTTGATTGTTTGAGACAAGTTTCTTAACATAATCATTCAATCAGTCTTATTTGGTTCTATTTTTGTTGATTTAGTTTTGTATGGCGAGCGTAGTGTTCCACAGTCAAATAAAAGTTTATGTTGTTCCTGATTCCTTAATAGTTGTTTCTATTTGTCAAAGCTATTTGTATTAAGTATCAAAATTGTCTTCCACAACGACCAAACCACCGCTTCGGGAGTACTTTGGAAAATCTTTCTCGATAAAATCATTAACTAGATAACTAATTTTCATAGTAGGTATGGTAAGGTGGTTTCATTTTTCAAAATTGTATGGTATGTAAGTCCGCCAACCCGCACTTGGCCAGCGTGGTGGACTATATGGCCTAAACACTCTCAATCGTACTGTCGATTGTAGAGTAGGCCCGTGCCCTGCAGTGGGAAGTATATGGGCTGATACAGACAGATACAGATATTTATTTATTCACCACAATTTTCACAGATACAATTAGATAAGACCCAGACCTCCAAACTAGTATAATATACTGTGCTATGGAAGCCTGTGCTCATCCTCTTACAGTAACAATATATTATCAATTTAAACATAAAATACAGAAAGAGTAAAGAAAAAAAAATTAAAATTAAATAAATACAAACATAAATTAAGGAAAAAAAATCCAGTATGTTCATAATTATTTGTGTGTGTGTGTGTGTGTATTTTCATACTACTGACTTCATTAGGTTCTCAGTTTCATCATAATTTAAACCACTAAGCCACTTAATTATTGTTGCCTTTATTTGAAAATTGTCATTATGGCTAACTTTTTCTGTAGCATTTAATTTATTGTATAGGAACGGTGCATATTGCGTCATTTATTATTCCTTCTATCTTATTGTACTTAAATTACATATCTTCGATGTTTGCATAAAATAAAAAAGTATAACTAACATCAGCAACGTCGTAGTCCAATATAAGCACGCAAAACCATTTGTAGGAAAAGAGCCTAAAAACAACAATACAAATTTAAACGGAACCCTAATAGATATTTTTCAATAAAATATTACATTATATCCAATAATATAAACACCAATTCTCAGAAGTCTTATAATATAATGATACACACACACTAACACATATAACCTAATGACCTTTATATAACACACTAAATTACTTTATCACAAATTCGGTTTTCTAAAACTCAACGTCTACAACAAACTCCCTTTGCGCCGTCTAACTAAACATTTCCTAATTTTGAACCTCCAACTACCAAGTAACTAGGAAAGGCAAATGAGACTCGCACGGCACTGCCCAGTATATTCAGACCCATCGTCATCCACCGGCCGCCCCTCATCACCGTATATCAGTAGGAAATTCGGGGAGGGAGGGTGTGTCTTGGTAGACTGGTGTATTCATGTACATAGTACATGGTGCTGTCAGCTTACCATCCAACTTATTAGACGTTTCGGAAATTCGGTTTCGCCCCGCAAGCACCGCGGACTATGCTGACGGTAGAGATGGAATCGGCTTAAATGTATCGATGAATGCGATAACCTAATTACGGAATTATCGGGATGTTAAATCATTGCGTTTAAAATAAGAAGGCTACAATTTAAATTTCGAATTATAAAACATTCTTGTTCCCTATCTCTCTCTTTTCAGTCACATGAAGTCCACTGCTGAGTATAGGCCCAACCAAGATTTTCTGTATCTCTTGTCCCTATGCTGACCTGTAATTGAAAAGTGACTTCATTTTGTCAAAGTAAAGGTCAGTTGCGTTTAATACTTTTCTATATATCAGAATGCCTGAGTGGCGCAGTTGTACTACAGTATGATTGTAAAGCAGAGGTCTCAGGTTAGAATTCCGGGACTGATATTAGATTTTCTATTCACTTTCTAACCGGAGTCAGAGATTTGTGCTCGAAATGGCGATAGGCTCGCCTCCTATCACATTATGGGAAGGAAAACACATTGAGAAAATTCGAAGTCCTGGTTACCAAGAAAACTTGTCCCTTCCCGTTCTAGGAAAAAATCGTGAGTTTATGTATGCGTATCAATGGTATTTTTAAGAAAGAGTAAATACGTAAGTTCAGAACAAATACTCGTAATTTACAATATAACGCCTTTGGCACCAGCTCCTTTATATCGTAGTAAAAACATATAAACTCCATTTATTGCGATCTACCACTTAAAAAAAACCTCTAAAATTCCTACAAAATCACCGAAACCCTCAAACCGAAACTGATATTCGAGCAAATCTATCGATATTCGTCCCTCTCTAGTTGATATCCAGTTGGTAATGCAAACGTTTGTAACCCGCCGGCCCGGCCCGCGCCCCGGGCGAATACTCAGTAAATAACCCTTCATGTACTCTATACGTTATACGATACGGTATTTACACTACGTATTTACTGGGTAAAGCCGACAGAAGCTTCTGCGATATCGCTGTGTAATAAATTCTTACTGGTCCGAATGTGCTGTATTGCTTTAGCTTAGATTCATTTTATTTAAATAAGAACGGAAGGCAAAAACCAATTAACTGCTTAAATTCGTTTATTAATTTAATAACTGTTAAATAGTTAGTTAAATTCGAACAGTCACAGAGCGGATGACTAATACCTCAGTCCGCCCCGTGACCACGAAAACTGTAAAGTAATCGAAACGTGTCGGGAAGTTACAATTGTAAAAACCAAATCAAACGCATTCCGTAGTTCATTCCGTAGTTTAGTCTGGTATCGAATTAAGTAGCTGTTTGTTTTTATAAATATTGGTCATTGAATAAATAGTTCAAGTTTGTTTCGCCAGATGTCTCTAAATTGAAGTACTTATTTATACGAACTTGCTTTTTACTTTAGTTTTGTATATTTGTTTTAGTTTTTGTAGCTAGTGTGAATGTGTATATTATAAATCAATATTCTTTTTATAAATTCCTTTATACAGGGTATATCAAGACTGCTACCGAAAACGAAGCCGGGTGGTAGTTTAAGCGACTTCAGACACAATGCAACAGAAAAAGTTGCAAAAAAAAGCGACAATTTTTTTTTTTGTAATTTTTTTCCTATGGCCATATTTGGGTGTTAAATACATTTTTTCCTAAAATAATAGTGTATATCCTTTTATTTATAAATACTCTAAGGTATAAAAGAGTTTAAATTATTATTTTAGCAAAAACTATGAATTTACCACCCAAAATTGACGATATTTAAAAAATCATAAAAAATCATTGTCGCGTTTCTATGCGAAATTTTTAATTGCATTGTGTTTGTAGCCACTAAAACTACCACCCGGCTTCGTTTTCGGTAGCAGTCTTGAGATACCCTGTATAATCTTCATGCTGGTATAACAAGCCATAAATTCAGATGTTTCGCCTAATAAGAAACTATTCTAATACTTACTCGTCGTTAAATAAAAAATCTTATTAAAATTTTAAATTATAAATGTGTATATCTTTATACTATTCTAAAGACTCTCCTAACAGTCCTTTCAAGATAAATAATATGTTTTTTATTGCTACAACTAACAAGACGAGCGTGGGATTCGCCTGATTGTAAAACGAAACAATCGGGCATCTTCCCGACTAGTTGGAAATTAACGAAAGTGGTTCCAATTTATAAAGAAAAAGATGTGAAAATTGTAACTAATTACAGACCCATATGATCTTGTCTACCTTTGCCAAGATATTAGAATCGCTAATCTGTCCATTAATAAAAAATCATTTAAAACTTTACCTAACAGACTATCAGCATGGCTTTCTTAAATCGAGATCCATAAGTACTAATTTAGTTATGTTTACCGAAAGAATAGCCGAAATCGTGGATAATAACCAGGACGCTAATGTCATATGTACAGATTTCAGTAAGGCGTTTGATCGGGTTTCACACAATCTATTGCTCTTCAAGATGAGAGCTTACGGTATGACTGGTTCTATGTTGCAATGGCTAAAATCATATCTTAGCAATAGGAAATTCTTTGTAGTAATCAATGGTTATGAATCTAAACAATATAATATTACATCAGGTGTTCCGCAGGGGTCACATTTGGGTCCTGTACTTTTTAATGCATTTATTAATGATATAACTGATTGTTTCTTTCATTTCGAGCCCCTTCTTTATGCTGATGATCTTAAATTAGTTGGTGTTTGTCCATCTGTCGATTATAAAAAAAGGTTTCAAGAGGATATTGATAGAATGGTTGTTTGGTGTAACAATAACCAAATGGAACTAAATGCAAATAAGTGTCATCATATGATTTTTAGTAGGAAAAGTAAGCCTCTTAACTTAGACTTTCATATAGCGGGAACCAAAATAGAACAAACAACTGAAATCAGGGACTTGGTGTATTATTTGAGAAAAAAAGACGTTTGTTCCTCACATGGAAAACGTCATAAAAACAAAGCTTCTAAAATGCTGGGATTTGTTATTCGTAATACAAAAGTTTTCAAGGATTATCAAGTCAAAATTATTCTTTATAATAGCCTTGTTAGGAGCCAGTTGGAATATGCCAGTGTTGTATGGAGGCCACACTTTTCGACTCACTCGCTAAGGCTAGAGCGGTTACAAAGGAGATTCGTTGCAAGTTTGGCTTATAGTAGCGGAATAGCTAAGAAAATTAAATCCTATGAAAAAAGATTATTACATTTTGGTATGATAACGCTAGAAACCGCAGAAACCTATTAGATATTTCCTTCATTTCCAAATTGTACATAGCTAAAATTGACTGTCCTCCGTTACTGGAAAAATTTAAACTTCGCGTTCCAAGAAGAATCCCGCGTTCAGCGATAACTCCTTTGTGTCCGCCTCTACGCAAAACAGTCCAAGGATCTAACTCACCCATATCTAGGCTCTGTAAGCTGGTTAACAACTATAGCGACATTATTGACATCCACACAGATGCGCCCGCCAAGCTGCATAAAGTAATCTTAGCTGCAAAGTAACTTTTGCCTGGTATAGTATACCTTTATTAAAATATGTTATAGTTAAAAAAAAATAAAAAAAACATTTCTCTTTCCTCCCTTTGCCACCCTGAGACATAAGATGTTAAGTCTTAATATTATGTCCAGCGATTTTGTTGACTACAATGGGCTTCAACCCGGAACACAACAGTGCTTTAACAATGCCATTTAGTGGGCGAAATAGACATTGCAGTGGTACCTACCCAGGCGGCCTCTCACTTATAAGAGATCTACCACCACTAAGATTTTTGACGGAATTCATAGCATATTCTTTTATAGATATATTATTTTATCCACATCTTTCATTGCAATACGATCAGGCATCCTTTTCTAGAACAAACATAGACACACTGAAATGACAAATTGACAACAAGAGACAGAACTCATTAACCTAAAAAAATCTCAGAAAAAAAAACATAAGTTCCTACTCTCCACAGTCAGCAAAAGCACTAAGCAATAAGCATTACAGCACACGACTTAATTGATGTATCACATTAAACCAACAGTTTATGTTATTACGTATTCATTACGCTGAGTGCTGCAGCCCGGCATTTCATAAATCTCTAGCTATTTAGATTTTTCTACACATTCCAATTATTTTTCTTTAGTGCTTCAAGTACTGTGTGTAGTGGGCTTAGTGCTCATTATTAGCATATTACTAGGTTATTCAAGTTGAACAGTAAATGCCCACTTTTAACCATAAGAGTAGACATTTGTGGATTCCCTCGTATAAAGGATTGTTGACCAATAATTAAGCTACGCTTTTTCGCAGTACTGCTTGAGCATACTGCAATAGAGGAATTATAGTCAAAAGTCTATAATTAGAAATTTAATTTAAAAGAACGATATTTGTTGTCCGTTTCATCATCGTCATTATCATAAAAACAAACGAAACAGTTGTAAATTCTATTGATACGAGTATCCTGGTTGCAGAAGTTATTTTAAAAGCCCTCGAGCGTCAAAATATAGAACACATTTGGTTAAAATTAATCACCATCACCCATGCAGACTTACCAGCTGCAACTTTGAAAAGAGCTGTAAGTGAGAGCCAAAATCAACAGATATTTAGCTATCATAACTAAATTTTATTGGTGCCACACCATGCAATCAAAAATATTCCCGTCTCTCCTAATCAGTGCTAAAATGTAATAAGTCTAGTATATAAAAATACAAACAACACATCAAACAGGATCTAATATTATCCTTAAATATAAAAATCTCTACACGCCTTCGAGACTTCAATATTACAAGGTATTTTTGTGAAGCGCTTTCAAGTGCGTGAAATATTCTTGAATTCCGCGAACGCTGGTCTTGTTATATTTGATGTTCAGTATTAATAAAATCCCTCTTCACAGACTTAATAACAAGCGTACGCCTTCCTACATGTTATTTGATTTTATGAAGCACAAGTTAGATTTTAAGTATTTTCGGACGCCTATTATTATATAGGAACCCTGATGATACTTTAGACAGCTTTTAGGCTATGAAAATTACGTATTCAAGCATAAGTTACTGAAAGTTACATGAAAATGGATTCTAGTAGATATATCAGTTCCAAAATCCGTATCCGTAAATTGAAAACCACTATATTTACTACTATATTGTTTTGTGCAATATGGTTTAATACATATATTTATTAATAATTAATTTATGTTAATGTAGTTCCTGGTTTAATTCTGTGAGTCCTGTCAAATAATCATTATCGTAATCTCCGGTCACCCATACTTAACCAGCCATTACAAAGGGTTTACCATAAAAAATAGAAACGTAGTTACTGAAACAACTGAAGGATTATCTGTATCAATTTCATTGTGAATTAGATCACATACAAGTAAATAAAAGAGATCACAAGGCTCAATTCGTGTGATGTAAGCAGCCAGTGGACGGAATGTGAAACGGCTCGGCTGTTTGTTTGTGGGTGGTTTGTTCTGCTGAAATTCCTCCTTTGTTGCTTACCCACCCGTTTGGAGGCGGTACGAGGCATATGAGACCAGCGAGATTGTGTACCAATCCATCATCGTCATCTTTATTTTATTGAAGTTTTTTCTGTATTTTTAACAGAGGGTTTTAAACACCGCCGGATAAGAAATGAATTGCTGATTTAGATATTTTTTGCATAGGTCCAGCAAACGAGCAAGCAGGTCATCTAATGATACGATCACAAAGGCCCATGAACATCCTCAAGGCTTTGAACATGGATGTGTGGCGCGCCCATTAGATAGGGAGGGGGGGAGCGGGAATGTAAAAGGAAGGAAAGAGCAAACACTCCGGTCATCATCGTGAGACATAAGATGTAAAGTCTCAATATATCCAGTAGTTACTCCGGCTACAGTGTCCTTCAGTCCGAAACACAACATTGCATTTGAATTGCTGTTTGCGGTGAGAAATAGACATTGCGGTGATACCCATCCAGGCGGACTTTCACTTAAGAGAGACCTACCAGCAATCAAATATAGTATGATACTGTTTACTTTTTTACAACCATTTTGTATGCAGTGCCCCTCTAGCATAACATTTAAATGCTTATCACCATTAATATCGTCATCAGCAGCTGTTTCAGCTACAGAAAGATTAATAAGGTTACAAACAGACGCTACAACAAATATATATGTCCCGCCATAAGCTTATAACTTAAACATGCCAAAGCTTAGAATTTGGTGGGCAATAGGTACATACAGGGCTTTGTTACCCTTACATAATGTATTCGCGGACTTGTCTGCCTCGTATGTACATGTGAGAGCGTCGGTATATAACTTTATACGAATATGTTACGGCGTCGATATTTTACTCTTTTCTTGGTTGACGGTGAAGTAAAACATCTTGAGGTAATCTCTGTATATAAGATTTCTCTTTGATAATTTCAAAGTAATATTAATTTTTCTATCCGCATTAGATACGTGATAATACTTCATGGATTAACGATATCTAGCATCTATTCTTGATTTCTCCCGCCAAACATCAGTGTAAATGCATTGATGTGTTCCGGTTTGAAGGTCATTGTAGCCAGAGTAATTACTGGACATATTTAGACATAACTAAGCATTGCTTTGTATTTCATGGTGTTGTTTGGTTTTGCTACTATCCATAAGCAGTCGAATCGCTTGCCTTCAGCGAAAGGTATGTTTGTCTTGCCATTCATAGCAATAAAAAAACAATGATCTCTCATGCGTCATGACTGTGTTTATCACTTACAGGGATAAAGATATATAATTAACTATATAGATTACCTCCACGTTTCTTCATAGTAATTTCATTACAATAGTGTAATTCATCACATTATTTAAATCGCTGCGCCGTACATATATAAGCATTATAAGCGCACTAATAAGTTTGCATAGTTTGCATTTAACCGTGAGATTGCTTTACAGAAACAAATTCGTATTTGACTGATCAAATAATCATCAATGAGCGCTTAATAGAAACGGTTGATAAAATCCCATATTTACATGCTGTCGCCTAAACATAAACTTTAACTAACACAAAAATATCGATAACTTTTTTAACTTTGACTTTTTGCCGTAACTTTGAAACACCGGAGGTTCATCGAATCAGGATGTAGATAATCTGGAGATTCAACGATAGTTAATAAGATGGCGTATTGCCAAAACTCGAATTTAAAAGTGTATATCTGACCTAGAATCATGGCCTGGTATATTCAAACGCCTCACATGAAAGAATAAAGAAAACTCCAGATTTCTGAAAGTATTAGGCGAAAATATGTTTTATTTGCAACATATTTTTGCAGCGGTAAGAGCTTGCACTTGTACGCACGCTGGATGGTAAGCGATACAAAACCATAATCGACGCAGGAAAGCGATTTTGATGTATCTCAAAAAATGCGTATATGCGTTTTGTATATTAAATAATTCATCAAAAAAATACCGCATTGAATTTCCTCGTGAAAATGTAAGGTTTTATTTTAAAATGTTATTATTAAATTAATGGTATTCCTAAGTACTCTAGTTTAGAGGATGTGTCTATGGTCACCCGTGCTCTATGACACTTTCTCGCCATTTTGTAAAAATTAAAAAGTTAAGAAGTCAGTAATAAATTAGCTCATAAAGTGAACGGTTGTTTTATTACGTATATACCGGGTATCTGAAGACTGCTACCGAAAACGAAGCCGGGTGGTAGTTTTAGGGACTACAAACACAATGCAACTAAAAATTTCGCAAGGAAACGCGACAATGATTTTTTATGATTTTTTAAATATCGTCATTTTTGGGTGGTAAATCCATAGTTTTTGCTAAAATAATAATTTAAGCGCTTTTATACCTTAGATTATGTATACATAAAATGGTATACACTGTTATTTTAGGAAAAAATGTATTTACGACACAAATATGGTGATAGGCAAAAAATTTCAAAAAAAAAATTGTCGCTTATTTTTGCAACTTTGTCTGTTGCATTGTGTCTGAAGTCGCTTAAACTACCACCCGGCTTCGTTTTCGGTAGCAGTCTTGATATACCCTGTATATCAGTTATTCATTTTTTAAATTTTTTTTTTGCTTCTGGTTCAAAATTGCTTGTTTCGAGATACGACAAAATCGCTTTCCTGCGTCGAATTATGGTCGGGACTAAAACCAAACCACACCTTGAATTCCAAAGCAATGCTTGGCATTCCACTGCGCTCACCATCTTGAGTCATAAGATATTAAGCCTCAATATGTCTAGTAGTTACTCTGGCTACAATATCCTCCAAACCGAAACACAACAGTGCATTTACATTAGTTTTTGGCGGGAGAAATAGACATTACGGTAAAACCTGAACAGGCCGCCTCTAACATAAAAGAGTATGTAACATAAGTTGTCTGTATTTAACACGTAATAATTCGAGTTCTTGAATAAACATAACTCTTAAAAGATCATAATACAATACTAAAAATGAAGTACCATTTATTTCAATCAATTCAATTCAATCAATTCGGGAATTAACACCATGTCTTCTTTACTGAAGCAGTAAAACGATTGACATCGTCTCAAATTATACTAGCATCCATATTATGAATTAGGTTCAAGGCAATATCCTACCAAACCATATTTGTCAAAGTAAACAATATTACATTCTCTATTCACCCCCAATTTCTGAGGAGATCAAAGCGGGTAGAATTACAGAAGGGCGCCGCTAATATCAATAGTTTTCACAGTGGTTACATATAATTTCTGCCTTCTGCACAATCCACTCATGCTATTATTGAATTCATACGACATTTAACTATCAGTATTTGTATATTCAGACTGAATGCACATAATACTGATATAGAAAATGAGTTATTGTTTTTTTAACGAAGTCATACCAGATTTACAATTTTGATCGAATATTTTATTTTATATCAAAATAGAAAATACGTATTTTTCGTAAATTTAAATAATTTTGATTGTGGTTTCTAATTACACCTATATTTAAATATGGTTAGTGCAAAATTATAAATCATGCCCCGAAGATTAAGCTAGTGATTTTTAAACTTTATTTAATATTCCGTTACCCACTGTCTGTATCCACATAATACTTAAAAATAAACTGAAGAAATCATAGAATTACAATTTAAAAACATATTTTCGCCAACACATAGTTACAAATCATATTTGTGTTGGGTAATGTCTATAACCGCAAAAAAACTACAAACTTGTACGTGGTTGGAAGTGAAATAGGAATTTGAAATCTCTATGGGTTTCCATAATTGACACGGCGACGACGCCGCTGGCAGCACAAAGTGAATTTCAATAGTTCTAAGTTACGCGCGTATGTAACAAACTTAAGCTGCCGAGTGGCGAACTAAATGAATTATTCTACAACTTGAGGCAAATTTTCGCAAATTGAATACGTAATTTTGAATATTGGCTACATATTCAGCGGTTCGTATGATGGAGATCAACGAAGAGAACTTAAAGGGGGGTAAGTGCTAATTCCATTTTTAGTAAAAATCTGATTCGAAATCGAGTTTGATATAGCCAACGCCTTTTTCACCGACCTTTATTTCGAAGATCCACTATGCTAAAGGTTAGACACATAGCCGACGTCATTTTGCATTAACCTCGTATCGCCCAAGCGCCTTTGAAATACCTAGAATCGAATTCATCATAAACGTTATCAAGCCACGATTTTGATTACCGCCCAAGGACCTTTTGAAAAGACATTCAAAAAGTATTGCCATTTGACAATTTTCACAACGATCCAATAGCCTTTTAAAGAACAATATTGGTAAACAAATTTGATTGTCAAAACATCTACGGACTATCACAACATAGCACTGAAAGTCTCACTTCAATGAATAATCCTAACATGAGAAAAATAACATGGCTGTAACGGGTTTTACAACAATATTCTTCAAGTTTAACCTTTGGGTCATAATGACCACGAGCTCTTGTCTCTGGACGTTAGGAGGAAAATTAAGACACAACCAAACCACCTCACGTGACAATGCTGCAGTTTATAGACAACACCATGAACACCAAGACTTCCTCGGATGTACATATACATGCCAGCATCTTTATCTTCATAATTATGCACACGGTATTTAATGACAGACCAAGCCTTGGTCCATACAAGAATACGATGTTTTTCTATAAAAATCCATGGAGTCTTATTAACAACAAGAGATCATGAAGTCTGCCATTAACTACCTTCCAAATGTACCAAGCAGAGCTAATCTGCGCTTTGACATCAATGACGATATCACTGTAATCATAATATGTCACCTACTACTGATTCATAGTACCCACTTGAAGTTATTTATTTCTACGCCAAGTTCCTTTCCTATCCTTTGCACTTTGGGGATCCGTACTCCCCTATATCATAAACACGGTATTTGCCTTATATAATTTCAGACCACTATTCTCAAGCCTCTATCTATTACATGAGCTGATCAATATCAATTTCCCAAACATCTCAAAACTGATGAATATTTTAGGCTTGTACATAACGTTATATTCCTGATAAGTTGTATATAACGTGGGTAAATTGAGCGCACGTAAGTAAAGGGAGGGAGGGAAGAGGCGGCGCACGGAACTTGCTTAGATAATCTGCATACATTAAACTAAGGCTAAACTAACGCGCGGCGTATCTTGATGAACGAACTTCAGGGATTCGCCTGCGGTCTAATTACAGGGGAGGTTGGGCCATGCTTCTGACGTGGGTATATATATGTATGTATATGTGTGTTTATATATTGTGCAAACTGTTTTAATCAAATTTTGATGAGGGCCAATCGAGCTGCCGGCTAGCTACCACTCTCTACACAATTATCTACTATATACAATGGGGAATTATTGTATCGATGCCGGTCTTTATGGAAGAATGTAATAGAAAAATGGTGTTAGAAGAGGCAAGAGAAAGAGGAGGATTATTGGACCTTCAGCTATTTTACGAAGTTAATGAGAGGTGATAGTAAATATGGTGGTAATAGCTTGGAAGACAGGACTTCTATCACAATAAAGCCATTCTTACAATACGTCCAGATGACTTCAGTGACTCTACCATCATTGCCCCTCATTCTTTTGTCCTATTCAAAAACTTTCTCCAAGCATTGGTTCACACAAATGTAGTATGGAATTACATGTACCAGCTCAAAGGCTCTGTGGCAGGTAAACGGCGTATTTACCGTGCTGAGCCGGATTACGTCGGCGTAAGGCTGTTCGCTGATATCCACGGAACTGGGACATCGATCGGCGCAGTTTAAATTTTATATTAAATTGTTTATATAATTTTATGGAGGTGGATGTACCAAAGGTATGTGTTACTACTGCTGAGTCTGATGAGATGGTAACTCTCTCATATGTGGCGTGCAGTCTAGACTGAGTTTTACTTAGGTACTTATAATTTTACGTGTATTTCAGTATTAAAGAAGTAGTATATAACGCTATATAAGAAAGCAAGTAACTGGTAATTAGAAGTTCTTGATATTGTTCCACTTCTTTATAGACATTCGGTGGTCGATGCTTCTCTTCGGAACAGGTTCAGATGAGGCTATTGGACAATGTTGGAATAATAAATGTGGGAATAGTTCTGTATCGGGTCAAATTAAATAAAGATCGTCTTGGTAATATTAAATATATTATCGTCTTAAAACTCGTCTTCCCTTCAGCCGTCCTCTACGTCTTCCAGACTGTTCTCTTCTATTCCGTCCTTACATATTTATTCATCCTCTTACTCTTTCCATCTTAAATACTTTCATTAGTCATCTCTTTCACACAAACCACGTTCCATATCAGTCATTCGTGTAACGTTTCATTCTACTCATCTTTCATCATAACATTCAAATCCTACATAAATAGTAAATACCTATATTATACTTGAGGCGCGACGTCCGAACCTCTCAGCTACATCCGGCTGCACATATTACATTCAGACCAGTAACCTGAAACAAGCATGCTGTTAATTTCCACGCCTCTGATCTGAACGAAATGTCTTAACATTAGTTATAATATATATTAATGATAGGATCGTGTGTGAAGTGAATGTGTTCCACACATCATCTTAAAATCATGCTCCCTAACAACCTCGTCGCAAAACTTCTGTAAATCCTTTGACTCTTCTGCAACCATAAGGCCTAAAGGTATATGTTCTCGTCACTGTTTCAGAATAGTTAGACATCCTCGTCGAATGAAATGAAATTAAAATCTACATTATACATATCTCTGACTTTCTTAAGAATAAGTATCAGATTTACCCTATCTTTATACTGGCTGCTTCCATTCTTGACTGTGATATTAATCACAGAGTACATTCTATATTCCATTAGATAAATTAATAACAAAATACCCACAAATAAACCAGCCGAATCATAAATCCACTCACGCCAACATTAGAAACAAAAGCAATGCCAGCAAGATGGCGCCTCATATTAGTGGCCGTGCTATTACTGCCCAACTTTACGTAAACCACCACAGTTTAATTGCTTTCTCGATACGTTTGGTCGTGGTTCTAATTTACTTTGTGTAAGGGTTTTGCATAGAAGTGGCTTGAAATGTATAGCTTATATACAGCTAATTAATGTGATTGGATTTTGTAGAGATTTATAGTACAAGGAGTTATATAATCATGGCCTTTGTTAAATTCATACATGAGGGCTTGTATCTAGTGTAATAGCCCAATACATACGTCCCACTGCAAGGCACGGGCCTACTCTACAATCGAGAATTCTATTGAGAGTGGTAATGCTATATAGTCAACTACGCTGGCCTAGTGCGAGTTGGCGGACTTTACAAATCATTTTTTATCTACCTTGCTTGCTGTCTTTTGTCTACCTCTTCCAAAAACATAATTTCCTCAATCCAAACTAACCCAAAATAAAATAAATTCAAACAACGGATCTTACAATGTCACCAATCAACCTAATTTAAACATTAAACCCGAATTATCTGCCAGTATTAACCTCGTTACTATATCAAAATTCCGAGAAAACCATCACAGGCCTACCTACGTCAATGCCTTAAGTAAATTCCACGCTACAGGCACACAAGTCCCGGTTGAAACCAAACGAGCCCGCATTCCACTAAACCATTCTGAACACAAATAAACAAACATCGTAGCAAGCGATCGCACATGTCTCCCGCAAGACAAATAGGTACTTTCTACCCCAACCCCCGGGGCCTCCCTAACCCCGTCCATCTCACGAACGCTGACAGCTGGTATTCACCTGGGGGTACAAAGCACCCCGACGGTAAATTCCCTTGAAATGTCTTTGGTGCTGTGTATTTAAGCTTAAATTAAACTACCCCGTATAGGTACCTCGAGTATGTACACTTTTGATTGAATGTCGTGCGGTATTTCGTCTTGAATTTTCGTAAAGCGGGTTTTCTTACATGTTTTACTAAAAGGTCTTGTGTCTAAATGTGGAATTTTTGCTTGAAACTCATCCATGCAACTGAAAATGAAACTCAAGCATGATACCACAATGTTTATACCGTAGAGAAATATTTAGAAATCCTTGCATAATATGATATCGAAAAGTATATGTGTATTTAGATGGCTTTATTATTACAAAATATATAACGCAACCTACTTAGGCTCAACTCAATTGCACAAAAGTTAGTTTGTGCAACTAGGCCTTAATATGGTGGTGTAATAACTAATTGGATTTTTTTTTCTTATCAGACAGTACATATTTTTTCCAATAAGATCTACAACGCAATCGATTTATTAGCGACATCTATTGTTGAGTAGTATACATACAACGATTTCCAATTATTACTTCTGATTTGATTAATAGATGGCGCTAGTATACAAAACAAATTACCTTAAGTTAAATAAAAAATGTTATTTTCTTACGCAAAAACAAAATCTTATGTATTCTTATATATACCTGTATATTTTATCCTTTATATGCGTTTATATGTCTATTTACTACCTTTTATCCTTTATTCCCACCTAAGACGTAACAAAGGGACTCACCCTTAGAGGGAAGCTGGGCGTCCATCAGCGGAGATTGATAAGCCGGCCCACGAGACCGCGCCGACCTACTGAGGATAATCCACCATTTATATAAAAAGCCTTTTAGCCGTCTCCGACGCTTTTACTTTCGAGATGCGGTCAATACCGATTTGATTCCTCGTTACTGCGTGCTACACTTTCCGATATTTTGAAAATTAGTTTATTACGTAGGTAATAAGTAATATTATGCAATTTATAAGGCGAAAATGTTTAAACTTTATGACACAGAATATTGAAGATACTTGATAGATAGATAATTCGGCTATAAAATAGAAGCCGTAGGTTCTTATAGAAAAAATAAAGATTTACCGCGAGAGTCGGTCAGGTGCATTAAAGCCGTAGCCCTCAGTAACTTTATTGGATAATACATTATTCGGTATCAGCCCATATACGTCCCACTGCAGGGCACGGGCCTACTCTACAATCGAGAATACGATTGAGAGTGGTTATTAGGCCATATAGTCCACCACGCTGGCCTAGTGCGGGTTGGCGGACTTACATACCATAGAAATTCTTATAAATCGCTATGGTATACAGGTTTCCTCACGATGTTTTCCTTCACCGTTTTAGTGCGTGGTGATTGACTATCAATACACACATGACTCCGAAAAGTCAGATGGGATTCGAACCCGCGACCACCGTAAACATGTGAGCAGCCGCGTCTAGTCCGTTTACCAACAGGTTGGTAAACGGTTGTTGGTAATACATTATTAATCAACAAAAAAATGTATCAGCAAAGAATTGATATCCATAAAGTGTAAAATGTTTCAAATAATTGCTATCAAGTACGTAAGTAAAATTTATTTTATTCATTTTTTTTCTTATACATAGTTAGCATAAAGGCGGACTTAATGCGTCAGGCATTTTCTGCTCATTAACCTTCGAGTAGTGGAAGAAAACATGGTAGGCAAATCGAAATATAAATCTTAGAGCGAATTCAACATTGTGACTACTAAATGTTGAGTTATTCACTTTTATACTTATAATATCCTCAACAGCTAGAATGTCAAAATAAAAATCTGTAAATACAAATATTCGATTCCGTGGGGCTATCGAAACCGCGGTATTTTGGTCATATTCAACTTATCAGTTATTTGACAACGATGTTTTTTAAAAATAAATAAATAAGTCTATAATATTCTTACCTGGTCAGTCTTTAAATTACAATAAAATCACAACTCCAGGCGTCTTGAGAATTAATTTATTTTCCCGCTCTCTTCTCTATTGTGTGTCGACGATACTTTTCTTTGTTGTTGTAAGTTCCCTAGCCACTTACTATTGTAATAAATATATTACTGAAGAATAATTCTAACAAAGTTTCTTCAATTGAAGAAGACTACAATTATACAATTATAATGTAAATAATTTATATGACGAATACTTTTAGAATAAGTATTCCAATAATATAACGGTCCTGCGGTGTACTCTTTTTACATAAACTTTGGTCATACCTATAGCATAATCTATAATACTTAAGATCCGTTTTTTTTGCACAAGCCTATGTAGGTACTAATAGGTGAAAAAGCTCACTCTTTGGGAATGTTAGACGTACAGTCAAGATACGGTCGCATGTTATTCACGCCCTGTTATTTATAAAACCATTTGCAATACAACAATTAATTGCCAGTCTGTTTTAATTTAATGTTTCTGTTCTCTCTATTAGAGTAGTTCACACAATTACAAAAAATAATTTAGTTTTCAAAAGCGTATCAT
Organism: Hyles vespertilio; assembly: GCA_009982885.2. Lineage (NCBI taxonomy): Eukaryota > Metazoa > Arthropoda > Insecta > Lepidoptera > Sphingidae > Hyles > Hyles vespertilio. The sequence continues at coordinate 14,442,817 of CM042821.1, read as the reverse complement.
CTTATTTACATATTCTAAGAGAAAAACAATAGGATGTTCTTATACTGGGTATCTCAAGACTGCTACCGAAAACGAAGCCGGGTGGTAGTTTTAGTGGCTACAAACACAATGCAATTAAAAATTTCGCATAGAAACGCGACAATTATTTTTATGATTTTTTAAACATCGTCATTTTTGGGTGGTAAATCCATAGTTTTTGCTAAAATAATAATTTAAACTCTTTTATACCTTAGAGTATTTATAAATAAAAGGGTATACACTATTATTTTAGGAAAAAATGTATTTACCACCCAAATATGGCCATAGGAAAAAAATAACAAAAAAAAATTGTCGCTTTTTTTTTGCAACTTTTTTTTGTTGCATTGTGTCTGAAGTCGCCTAAACTACCACCCGGCTTCGTTTTCGGTAGCAGTCTTGATATACCCTGTATAAAGATAGATAGGTATATAATTCATGATGAAATCAGAATATTATATGTTTCTGGCATATTTGCATGAAATGGCTTCGACTCCATAATCCTAATTGATGGTGTCTAAAATGTGGAGACATGTCCTGTAAAAAACAATATCAGCGACATCGATCTTAGTTTAATCCATTCAACAATGTCGTCGTAAAGCCGATTCAGAAACTTGTGGTGGCTAGAAAAGTCTGATACTAGACTGGCGTATGCTAGTTTATTAATATTACTTCGTCGATTTACCCGCTTCATTGGTCATTCTGTCTAGAGCACTAACGACTAATTTTAGAAAACTCGGTCTTAGTTTTACATGCCAGATACACAATATTTTATTATTGCCACAACCTTTTGAAGCTGTAGAATAACGGATGTAGCCAAATAGCATCCAAATTATATATAGCAATAGCATCAAAATACAAAGTTTTTTTTTTATTTCCAGAGCAAAATAGATATATCGATGGCGCCCGGATTTATTCCATGTAACAGTCTTTCAATCATTGACTTCGTACAGTAATTACGTATAATGTTTATTAACCCTATTCATCTTGCCTCGACCTAAATCCGGTACAACATACCCCGAATTAAGACAGCGTACACACTGCTTAAAGTAACGAATCGTGCGCGTCTTCACTAAAGCTTACCTCCTAACATTATTGATGACTAAAACAACCCCTCCGCTCCTACCCCCGGCCTCCCCCACCCGCGCCCTGTCCACGGACCCGAAATACGAAGTGGGGTCAAACGGTAACGTTTACCTACAATCCGAATGTCTCGGACGTGGGCGGTTGTTGGAATGTGTGTTGTATTACGAGGGGATAGAGTGGATATTGTATTAGAGACGTTTGGCTTTAAAGTCTGAAGTCACCGTATAAGTAAGAACATGAGTATGAGAGGTACAGTAAGGCAACGACAGAAACAACGAAGGGTAATAAATGGGCAATAGCAACTTTTCAGTCATCGAAAGTTCTTAATGATTTTCCTGGTGTTCTGGTGCTCTTAAACAAAGGTATTCGCACACCATCAGACCAGCTGCTGGCGCATTTATAATACATTAAAACAGTAAATGGCTTCTACAAATAAAGATCCTTCGTGTATTTTTATCATTTAGGGTTGGTTTTGACTATAGCTTCCAAGCCACTCTGAAACAAGCATTTAATATAATATATTTATTCTTTACCATAAAAACACTTAAGAGCGTTTATACCCTGCACGCGCTTTTTGGCTTAAAAACAGGACTTTTCAAATGAGTTAATAGCCACCAATAAACAATTAATAATTATTACTAATTTTAGAAAAGGTTGTCATCTAGGGATTTTGGTGGAAAACATTATAGATTGATGGATAATTTGTGAGTACTATACGGATTACTGAACACAAGTTTCGTTATTTAGGCTTTAAATGGCAATTTAGAAGCTTAAGATATCCGAAACCACTAAATATAAGATGAAAATAAAAATATTATCAGACTAATAAGACCCTTATGGAGGGATTTTGCTGAGAAAAATAATCTTTTTGTGTTTAGTTCCTAAAAAATAAAAATTTAAACAATGCGAAATTATTCAGAAACTCTCGTCAAGAACATATTTTTTTTCACTAACTTATCGTACATAATTTTTTATAGCAATTGCATATTACAATAGAAGAACATCTTATCAATAAATTACCATTTTTATATTTCTACAAAATTAGTTTTCATGTTTTCTACAAATATTTTAAAAACCACTATAAAACACGCTGTCCGACGTGGATCAAATCAGACCGCCGCAAGGCCTTCTAGAGGGAGGACGTATCGCTCGTCGCTCCGGCCTGGCTGCAGTTGATTATGCCGCGCGTAGTAAAAATAGCCACGCGCGGAATGCGATTACCACATCTTAGTACTTTGGTAGTAAAATATTTAATTATTTTTATTACCTACTATGATTTTGTAGTGAGTATAAATTATGTTTCAGGTAATATAATGGGATGTAATTCCGAGGCTAAATTATGTTATGTATTGTAATATAAAATTAAATATATTTCGTAATTGTAAGGGGTTGTAAGGCCCCTAACACTATTTATGTGTTCGAACACGAAATGACTAATAAAACGTCCGTAGTGTATACTGATTGAACACTGATTTGAATGCAACTTAACACTGTAATAATAACGAAAATATGATTAGTATCCAAAATTTGTATTATTCTTTGCTTGCACAGTAATATTTGTCTACTTATAATGCAAATAAAATATTTTTATGATATTATATTACAGTTACATTTCAATTGAAAATTTGAAGCGCACGGATCAAAGTTGTTTGAGCCGATTGTATAGCGAGCCGACGCGGCAGCTCTACGCACACAGCTTTGGTCGCTTATGTGTGCGTGAAATTAACGAAGATATACCTATAGTTGACTTTGCGCGCAAGGTGTATACGCTCTTAAAACTCGTTGATTTTCAGTAAACTGTTGGTTGGTAGATGTAAATACGTACTTTGAAATACCAAAGAATTATTGAAAGATTTTAATAGTTCTCAAAAACATACATAAGTAAAAAGTGCACAGAGTCAAAATGTACTATACTATTTAATTAATCACTTTTAGCACATAGCACAACACAACAATATCATAAAGACTAAACCCCAGTTCAGAATATCACTAGTACAAATTATCTCTCATGCCGTACTGTTCTCCCTACACATGTAGGTGGGAGTAAGAGGGTATCCCCCCAGGTGGTCGGCAATTTCACCACGTTAGGCTGTGACGGTCGCCTGTAATTTTGGGGCCTAATGCGACTATTCCTATTTTAACTTACCCCGGCTTAAGCGGCTGCCACGGGAGATAACGGCAGCCGATGTACGGTTTATGATACGTGTGTAGTAATGGGTAGGGTTTTGGGTAAAAGGCTAGGGTTTAGGTAATTGGTAGTGAGGATTTTTTTGTAATAAGTATATAGGGGTTTTAATTGGGACGTTAATTTTAGAGATGATTCAAATCTGTGTTTGGGTGATTTAAATATTTTTATTGAAAAACAAATATTAATTGAAATACAAATATTTTTATCAACAAAAAAAACATACAGTCGAATCCTTTTATTCTTGAAGTCGGTTAAAAATTAAATATAGTTTTATATTATAAGTACACCAAAATGCTTACAATATAGTATAATATTATTATTGGAAAAAATGCACAATATAGTACACGATAGACGTGTTCATTAAGCTATATTATTTACCATTTTTTAATTAAGATACATCTGAATACCAAAAGAAATCGTACGTTTCTACGTACTTCTCTTTAAAAGTACGTTTATACAAAATGATTTTTTGCCATGATAAACCAACTAGTACCCTTATCTTAATTAATTATTACCTATATCCTATTCTTACTGTGTATAGCATAATCCAAAACGTCTGGGGCAAAGCCAGCATCTGTTCAAGACAATTTGTTAAATGTCCATAATCTGTCAGTTACTTACACTACGACATATGACGTGAGCGCTTTTATACGTCCCAGAGTGGGGGCAACCCCGCGCATTATAGGGGTGACAAATAAGTTTATAGTGCCGAATGTAATGAGACGCGTTTAAACCTTCGCTTTGTTATGTACCAGTCGTATATTTAGTAATTGTTGGGATTATTCTTCTAACTTTAGTCCATAATGTTATCCTATTTTAAGTGTCTAAAGTTATTGCGTCATCAGTGGACAAAAATGAAAATAAATTTCGACAAAACTATTAAAACGCATAATATATTATACCCGCTGCATTAATAAAAAAATACAAATCCTTTCAAATTTAAATATCGAATGTAATTTCAAACAATCTCTAATCTCAGCACATAACCCTCAAATATGCATAAAATTTCACATTCGACCAACGCAAACATTGAAAGACAAAAGGGTGCATTACGTACCCGGCTGGAATATAAATCGGAGTTTGTAAAAGTTTTCGGTACGGGTTAATTAATTGCCTTCGGATTGCTCGGAGCGTCGGGAATACAGCCGACAACGGACTGTACAAATGTTTAGATAATTTGCAATGTGTGGGCTGATTGTACCCTTTGTTTTAGTTCCTCGTTGTTTATGAGATGCAGTGGCGGATTAAGTATTCTTAGGTTATTAATTATAGTGAATACGCTAGTCATATAACTTACATAGCGAGATTCAATTTAAAAGAAGAAAAATAAATAAATAGGTAAATAAGACTGTTTTTGTTTTCTTACTTCTAAAGCTTAAAATAATTTAATTCAAATAAAAATTCTGCGGTATAAAAATAGCAATATGAGTTTAAAAAATTATGTAGCGGTAAGAAAATTAAAAATACTTGGCGAATTCATTATAAACGTAATGCCGGCGTATTTTAATACGCAACAGGTACACGGCGAGCGCAATCACCACCACCTCCATGTCTGACAAAAACCAAAAATTAAACAACATCCTTTGTTGGCGAAAACGCTAAATTGAGGAAATTTCCATCCATTCTACAGCCAGGCGTCATCCGCGCCTAAACCCCGCTTCAATTTCAATAGCGCCCCCTACATACTCCCTACACCCTTTAGGACGCCCCCTTGCTGTCATCTCTCCCTCTCTGTCATACGAGAATCCTTTATGTTCGAGACAGACGGAGCTACCTACAGGGCCGGTCCGAAAGTTAGACATATATTATTGTATTATACGGCCGTAGGTGGTGCGGGGGTGAAGATTGATGCCGCGAGGGCGCGCGGGGGTAGTTTCGGCAACCCTATGGCGAACGTAACGAAATTTGCGTCACGCACGAATGTGTGCGTCGGGGACCGGGTACGTGGTCCATTCTTTATTTAAAAGTGTGTTCTTTATTTAAATTGATATGAAGGCCATCTTTTTACGTCACATTGTGCAAAAAAGGTTAATTGAAAGGAGTTTTGACAGTAAATATAAAAAAGAATTTAAGTTTATTTATATACTAATATTATAGCTAGGCATAATCAGCGTATTACTGAGAAACATACCAAGTAAAAATTGGCGCGAAAGTAGACGAGACTATATGGTAGCTTGCTAAGTATTCCACTTAGTCATTAGATTTTCTTCGAAAATAGCCGCGCAATTATGTCTATTTTTAGTGAGTTATAAATTTTATTCGCAGCCCTTGTCATTGTCAAAGGATAATTTAATATTAAATAACCAAGCAGAATGGCCCACATCAAGGCCTCATATTTCACTTGAACGAAATTAGGCGGAGGAATTAATTTTCAAGTTTTCAATATAGAAAGGAAAAATTGCCTCGTGTGGATATTCATGTGGCTTCAACGTAAATTAAAGGGCGGTAAGGTTTCTAGTCTATTCCTTTTAGTTTGAATGCGTGGGCATACAAATTGAATGTCATAAGACTTCTCAAGTCCCTTATTGCTTTCTAATACGAAATTTATTAACTGATATGATATACCTGCGTCTGCTCGTATTTATTTGGTTTCTGATTGATTTGGCTGCTGGATATTCACTGCCTAAGACTTCGCAAACTATAACTTGTAATGTAATATTGTGTGCATTTCTTATACTACATGCAGGATAAACAATTGTATGTTAAGTGTACACAGTGCAATGCAAATGATTGGCCCAAAAGTGTTATAAATAAAGGCTGTAGCCACTTCGCGATGCAACTGTCATCATAGTAGATTTTTAGGACGAATAGGATGATATCGTACCCCTTTTTAGCATTTATATACCTGTAAGCAATTTCCAAACTAAATTGAACCCAAAACATCATGGTCATTAGCAAACCCATAATCTTACTAAGCCAATAACTAATAAAATTAAAATCCAGAACCCCGTTTTCCCCAACAAAATGCTTGGTACAAATCGTAGCAAATAAAGTTGCTTTCAACCTAATAATTTAATAATGAACTACACGTACAAAAAAGAAAAGTTCACTCCGAAAACACTATTTTGCTAATTACGCGACAGACACCAACAAATCTCAAATTAAATTTTTAGATCAATGGTCCATCTCATTTAGCATGATATACAACCAACACGCACTCCTACTAACCTAACAATTAAAATAAAGTTCCAAATCCCCGCGCTCTCCAATACAAACGTTCAGAACAAACCGTAGCAAACAAAGTGGCCCTCAAACGAGTAATTTAAAGATGAACAAAAATGATATTGAAAAGTTCAAAGTCAGGAAACACCATTGTGCTAATTACGCGGCAGACGGCGGGCTTTCGCTTTCGTCGGCGCTCGTTTTAATTATTTTTTTTTCTCCGCCGTCTCGGCGTCTGGCGGGAGCGCCGCGAAAAATTCACGACAGAATAGAATAGGTGCACTTTTTGTTTCATTTGACAATAGTATAAATGGGTATGTTTGAAGTAAATTTTATATTTGATTTATGAGGGTCAATTTAAGTGTAATGTGTGTTATTTGACCTATTAATTGTTCCTTTGTTAAAGATGATCATAAAAATACTGTGCTCATATACAAGAGCAGTATTTGAGTTTACTTGAGTGTGAATAGACGCCCTGTTAGATGTTGCTTATAACGGGGTCTTATGAAATTCCTTAATAAAGGTTTGCCTTCAGCAGCGAACTTCCAAACAACTTCCGATAAAAGTGCGTGGTGGCCTGTTGGTAAACGGACTAGACGCGGCTGCCAACATGTTCACGGTGGTCGCGGGTTCGAATTCCAGGGCACACCTCTGACTTTTCGGAGTCATGTGTGTATTGATAGTCAATCACCACGCACTAACACGGTGAAGAAAAACATCGTGAGGAAACCTGCATACCATAGCGATTTATAAGAATTTCTATGGTATGTAAGTCCGCCAACCCACACTAGGCCAGCGTGGTGGACTATATGGCCTAACCACTCTCAATCGTACTCTCGATTGTAGAGTAGGCCCGTGCCCTGCAGTGGGACGTATATGGGCTGATACAGATACAGCGAACTTCCTGCGACCGAAGGCAATGATGACGATATAATATTTCATCTCCTGACTAAAGTAAGTGTAATTTTAGTATTTTAATGATTATTTTAATTCCGAGGTTAATATCATCCTATAATTCTAGGAGTTATACATGTTATATAATAAAGGAAACGTATTCCAATATAAAGTCCTATAGGCATACAGTCATATAAGTGTAATAGTAGATTGAATGTCTGTTTATTCGTCTCGTGCTATTTATATCGGTATTTTATATTTATTTATGTTGTGAGTTACTACTTATTATGCAATAAGTTTAGTATTATGTAACTAGTTCCTATTTTTAGTCCTTCCGCTATAATGCTCATAGCCAAAATAAGTATGAGTGTTTCATTCTGAAGAATATAATTAAATTAGTAAACTGAGTGCTCGTAGATATGGTAATTGTGATCAAGCAGTTATAATTTTAGGTGCTTTTGGTGACATGACCTTCCTTTCTTATGATTTCGATAAAATAACACGTTTTGTACTCTTGATTGACGATATACACATCACTGCGACTAGAATGCGTCTAGACTCATTACAGTAAATACGTTATATTTGAGACATAAATACTTCATAGTTATACATTTTCAGCATTCACCTGGTCATTGCGGGAAATGCCGCTTATAATAGTACTAATAAACATTAAAAAAAATAAAAAAAAAATTAAATAAACAGTGCAAAAATAATTCAACTCGCGGGCGTATCCGCCAGCACCTTACGTCGCGCCGACGAAGTTCGCGCTCCGCTCAATCTTTGATACTTTCTTCGTGCATTTTTTTAGCTCGCCTTATTAATGAAAAGTAGGTTACTAACTTGGTACGCTTTAAGAATGAAAGTTACGGCCACCTTGCCGTAGGTCGATGAACTTCGCTCAGCTGTCTTTTGTTTTGTCTCCTTCGCCACGTGATTTAAAAACAAAACAACGAACCAGATGGAATAATGTACCAACTGGTCTTGGTATAGACTTAATTGTGGGTCTGTGTGGTGATTAATGGAGGGGCATAGGATGAATAAAGCAGTTTCTTGATGTGTTTAATTTATTTATATATGCATGTATTTTGTATATTACCTTATTTCGATTTTATTGTAATATCTGGCAAAATTTTATATAATTTAAACAGATAATGTATATTTTTTTGTATTCGTATTTGATCATCATAAAAGTCCTAGACCGGCTAACGTAAATTCTGGCATTATATCTATCTAATTTTACTCTCACATTTTAGCAAAAAAGCCTTTTGGCAAAGCTAAGCAACTATCGTTGAAATTATCAAAACAAATCTCCCGGAAGCAACTGCCACCTTGCAACAAAATCAAAAACCCAAATAGTCGTTGTAACATCATTAATTATCTATTAAATAATAATCCTTTTATATGTCAAAACCCATTGAGCTTCGGTGAGAGGACACGGGATTACCTGCCATAAAAACCATAAAAAAAAACGCACCAAACAAACAATGTAACCCTCGATCGCCACTGTTGGGTACGTTCGACCATAAAAAACTATGAATGAACGTGACGTTTCGGATCGAATGTTTTCGAATATCGTTTGATATTTGTGTTTAGAAAGCAAAAGCGTCTTCAATGTGATTATTAAAAGGACGATTGTGTTTTGTTTTCGTGGGATTAATTTGTTTTGTTGTGGGATTTCAAGATATTGGAACTACGAGAATAGGAGAATAATTTATTTTCTCTATATTTGGCTTTTGCTTTTGACTGTTACTAGATTTCGATTTCACTATGGAAGAATAAATAACTTGTAAATACTAACTATTTGGTTTCGCAAGCATATTAATAAATCTAAGGTTAATTCTATAACGCGTTTGTCGATTGGCATTTCAATCAACAATGGAAAAATACTATTTGAATGAAGATAAATTATATTAATATTATTATATTTTTCGCATGCAAGCACAAGACTGACAAGTAACCCTTTAATATAGATTTGATAAAAAATGCTCGAGTATCCATTGTTATATTTTTAAGCAACGGTCCACTTGGATTCCGTTATGAACACCTTTGCATGCCCCATATCTCGTGACCCTAAGGAAACACTCATGCTGCTTCACAACGCCTCAGGCTTGCCCAAATCCTCCTGAGAATGCATGCATAATAATCACTTCGAATAAAACCAATCTCGTGTTACCCTCACAAATATCCCTTCGGGTCACCCCACACTACCTTAGGGTGACATTTTTTATTCACACTTCCTTCAAAAAATATGCAAAAAGGACTGTTATTTTCTTTGATAGTGTATCGGAAATAATAATTATATGCATAATGGAAAGGATTAAAGGCTAAAGGTTTCTGTGCGTGACATTTTTTTCTGTTCCTGTCACCTTGTCGGTGTCAGATGTTTTTTGAAGTTGCGTTTTGAATCGATTTAATAATATGCATTTGGATGCAAGCTGTACCGATATTTATTGATAAGTCGGGATTCATTGTACGTGCGTTCGATAGGGTTAAATTAAGGTGCGATTAAGTTAAAAAAAACTATTGTTAAACCTATATTGTAGTTTTATGCAAATTGTAACTTTAAATTCCGATATTGCATTCAATTCTATTATTTGTTATTTACTGATCAGAATAAAAATTTGCATAGCTTTATTTGTGTGTATAGGGGTCTATAATAATAGTTGAATTCGATACAGCATCAGAATAAAATAAAAATTCCAAAACTGAATACATTTTAGATAAACTCAGAAATAGGAGCGTTAAATTTTTTGCTCTTAAATTCGTTTACAACAAAAAGCTTACCATCATTTTCAAAATCTGAAGTACACCATTGAATTACATTATAAGTTACAAAAACGCACAAAAAATATTAAAATTTTACACATACTTTCTCCGCAATCTCATGCAATGTAAATTCATTGACGGTTAACCCTCGAACGCCGTAGGTGTGAATCCGGAGCGCGGGTTGCATAAAACGCTCGAGTGAAGTGCCAGCCCCGCCAAGGCGCGGTGCTAACAATGCCCCGACTGCTATCTCGGCATGTAGGCTCTTGACTCCAATCAAATAATTACTGCCCCACGGTCGAATGTACCCCGACCTCTCGAAATCCAACATGGCCGACGATATATGTGAGGTCTTTGGTTACGTTGGAAGTTTAGAAGGATTTTACGTTTTAAAATTAACAGTTCAGTTCAGTTTTTTACCAATGGCAAGCAGTGCCGATGTCGACAATTCTGCCAGTTTAAAATTAACAATTTTGTTTATTAATTGACTTTTTTAAGTGTTGTAAGGGATGATGAAATCTTTATTTGAATTGTAAACCTAGTCGATTTGAATTTAGTTTGGGGCAATTTATTGTATTATTTTAATGTTTAAGAATACTATTTAATTTTTAGACACATTTTATTATTAATATTACAATGATGGTACGTCATGCGAGCCATAAAAACATTACACCCTTTACACACCGCATATTCCGAATAACAATGGGATGCAGATTCAGATTGTCTAAAGAAAAATAATACATTTTGATTTATAATAGAAGTAAAAAAATACTCTTCATTTATCGAGAATGCATAAATAGACCCTATTATTCGACATCAGGAAGTGCAAAATATGGGTGTAACTTTTTTATGCCGACTGAATACGTGTCAGAACGGGTTGACTTACGAGGGACGCTGTTTTTTTGTATCACAGTAGCGTTTGAAATAGTTCAAAAATATTTAACGGATGCATTCAACAGTGATTTGATTTATTCCAATGACATGCAGATGTAAGAGTTCTCGTTAGATTTATTTGACTGCTGTTTTTCCATTGATATCGCTTTACGCATGATTGGTCATGTCGATTGGTAGTTAGTGAGCATTATTCGTGTTTGCGAGGGTGACTGATAGATATTTTACATTTTGCTACCCGCATCGATTTTATTTATATTAAAATATTTATGTGTTAGTTCGTTCCAGTTGACTCTTTTTTTTAATTTATTTCACTAACTATATACCCAAGTAAATATTATATAAGACTATTCTCCTATTTATAATGGCATAAACCCTACTTGTTATAAACTCAACTGAATGCAAAAACAGCATGCGAATCCGAAGCTTAGAAACGCAAATTTGTTATCTAAATCCTAGTCTGATAAAGCCCCTAATCTACATAATAAAAAGAAGCGTCCGGAAACACAAATGCAGTGATAATGCCACAATGGATGGAGAGACCGCGGCGCACCGGAAGGGTTGCCATTGTCTGAACTTACAGCTCCAAATTAATGAGCGCCTGCAAAAAAATGTTGCACAATCGCGTCATACGATCTTTTTGTACGGCACTCAAACTGTTCGCGCCGCACAGGTGTTGTGTGACGGCTTTTGGGTGTGCTCACAAAAAAAATGGTTTTGTTGTAAAAATAATACTTGCAGAGCGTGAAATACGAATTTTAGAGTAAAATTTTAAAATGGATAGTTTATTTTTGCTGTAGGTAATCTATTAACTTCATAAGTTAATTTGAAATGTTAATATTAAACAATTTATAATACTCATATTTTTTTGTACAATTTGCGTACATAAATTACGTTCCATATAAAAAAATCACGAGAATATTATAACATAAAATCAGCTTGAGCAATTAATTGTAAAAAAACAATTCAAATCTCCAAACACATTAACATTTTTGCACAAAGGTTCCGCACAAAGTTTGAGCACCACCGGGTCGTTGCTACCTACTGATCTAATTTCCATGCGTATGCGCCGCGCTAACGAAGGGTTAGATTTTATTCACAGTTTCAATAGCTGTACCGATGCATTTATTAACTTCGCGCATTGAACAGATTAGTGTGTTGTGTGTGTTTGCTACGTGTAGTCGGCTAGTGTTGTTAAGAAGTGTTGTGTTCTTAAGATGTAAGTGAGAATTTGTGCTTCTAACGTCATATGATGCGTCTTGACTATCAGAAAATATCAGAGTGAGCTTGGACCGCAACTTGGAATTGATGTCCGGTAAAAACAAGTGGCGAAGTGTGAAAGAGACAAAGTCCATGTGGCAATAGTTGATTGCACAGTCAGAGCTAATATTTTGTCTCTTTCTAGAAAATGTTCTATTTTCTATTTGACAGTAGATACCCAAAGCGTTTTACCGCACTGCAGTTACCTTGACTGGTGGAGTACATAATAACTACTTCGAACTGCAATAGAAATATAATAGATCTTCCAGGATGGTACCACTGACATTCAAAAAACCAACGGCTTTGCTGTCAAGTTTCATTCAGGGAGTGAGAAGGCCTACCTATATATATTTTATTGCTTCTAATCTTTGAACTTCTCTATCCCCTTTTAAGAGACTAGCGACACAAATTCAAGGCAACTAAATTTACATACTCGTAAACAGTGGTATTCACTAGCCATCAGATGAATTAAGAATATTTTCCGGACCAATGTAAAAAAAGAAATAATTTGACATATTTACGCAATTTATGATCTGTAGCTGTCTATAATAGTTAAAAAAATATTCATACTGCATATAATATTTAAAGAAATATTGCTAGATCCATGCCTGAGATTCTTATTTCACTTCTAGTCAACAGGATTTCATCACACATATCGTATTTATCAATTTTAATTCTACAATTTCCACCGCAAAACCTTCTCAATAGTGAATCATCTTAATTTTTATTCAACATACAGTCAGCAATATAAGCCACTACACATTTTTGATATTTCGAATGGTCTTATCATCCAAAATAATAATAATATCTTATAACACTTCACGACTAAATCTGAAAACACATTGTAGGTTTTCGTCTTACGCATAGAGTAAAGAAGCGGCCATAAATACTAGAGCAACGCGTCTTACATCGATCTGAACAATGGATTCTTTTGTTGTGTGCACCACGTGTGCACATTATAGGTCATACGCTTAAGACGTGACCACAGACTACATAGAAAGAACCTTGTACGTTCCATTGTCCTGATTGGTCAGTTGGCCCCGTAATTACCGCTCTTTACTCTATGCGTAAGACGAAAACCTACAATGTGTTTTCGGCTTAAGATTCCTTTACATGATAATATTTTACGACTATAGAGTAGTAATTTAGAATATTTAATCCATAAAAATGTTTAATTTTTTTTTATTATGTTTTGTTTTATATTGCTGTACTGTATAGTATCAGACTAGAGATATGCTGTAATCACTTTAAAATAAAGTAAAGTTGTTCTCGACCCACAAGTTCCTACGACCTTTTTAAATATTAATCCGAAGCTGTGAAAAGAATCACCGAACATAACATCCAAGGCATATCAGTTTTTAGAGCCGCCCTAACGACCATTTCCCGCATGGCCCTGAGTCCTGAAGGAACTCAGGCCATAAAACTCACGTATGATCGTTATGTTGATATCTATGTGATGTTATTGATATCTACTTCCCTAGGGATTTGGCGGTAAAGGACATTGAAAAGTATTCTATACTTTAGGCGAGTGCTTACTTAAGTACGCAAAAAAATATTAATTTAAGAAAATATTTCTATACTATTATAATTATTTCAATCTTTATTGAACAAAAAAGGTTATTCAAAACTGAACATGTAACCCTATGTATGTATCTTAGCATATTATTAAAGAAATACGTAATCTCTGTCTGAACATACTAGAACATATTAACATACTAGAACGAAATCAATTTCTGTTCTAAAAAGAAACGCTTAATAACTTTATATAAAACAATAACATCCAGTATTATCCTAGCAGGTATTCCATACAATTAATATTTTATTTTACAACAACATTTAATATCCACCAATCCCCAAAAACAAACACACATTATCCCAACCGCGAAGCTCCGAAATTAATATCCAATCAGGCTGGTACATGCGCACAAGTACATGTGTATTGTACATAAAACCGTATCTAAAGGCTTAGGACGCCATTTCGCCGGGGCACTTCCTGTTAACGTAAATCCACCCGTATTCCGAGGGAAACTCGATGAGAAATGTGTGGAGATTGCTTTTTAACCTTGCGTGTATTTTATAACCTTAAGTTAGTATTAGGGTTATGGGGACTTTCAAACTGCTAAGATTATTTCATAACATTGGATACTTTACGATTTTTTTTGCATGGGCACTATATGGATTAATGCAATGTCGCCTAAATGGCTTAACAAACAGGATAGAAAAGAAAAGAGAGAAAGAAAAATTGTTTGGCACTAGCGAACAGAACGACGTTCATACATATGTACAGAAAAAAAATATATTTAAAAAGAAGAATTTGGCACGTCGTGGCTTTCACTAGTAAGGGCATAATTCTTCTTATTAATACAGTCACCGCTGGCCACCGCCCATGAAAGCCGAAAACAATTGAGAAATCGTAATAGCGATACTGAAGCCAATATAAATTGCTACACTAACAACATTTTGTAACTAGATTGAGTACGTGATTATGTATTTACTTTTAGGTTTCCATCGCTAATTTAATTATTTCCAAGGAATTTAAACCGAAGATATAACCAACTAGCGATTCCACACCACTCCCTGTTTCAAATCGCCAAACGCATAAACCAAACAAGTACATCCCAAGATCATGTTCTGCCCGAAATATCCAATAACCATAGTTTTACGGGGACCCTTTGTGTGGGAGATCGATCATTTCCCCCGTCTCCCCTCGCCTGATGGATTACGCCGTCATCCCGCGTGATGGAATAAAAGAAAACATTAGACTCACCAGGCTCCTTGGGGAAAATGCCTTCGTCTAAGAATATTTTTTAACGGAGATGGGGGCACGTCGGCTCTGATTTTTATTTGGACTTTAATCTTTAATGTGTGCGCGGTATGTTTTGTTTTACCTTCATGTTTGAAAGTATGATTAGCTTGGCATGTTTAATGTAGGTGTAGGAGGTATCAACAGTATAAGAGTCATACTAGAAGAAAAATATTGGTAATATTTTTTTTAATCGGAATACACCAGGCGGCTTCAACATTGTATAGTAGCTTAATGGCTTATATTAGTATGTTAGTGTAGCTTATATTAGTGAGATGAATTTCAATAATTTTGAATGTGTCCATTTTGCCCCATTTCCTTTTGGAGCTGAATTTATAAAAGACTGCACGTTTATACAATTGACTCATAAGTCTACCCATTTATAATATTTTTATCTGAGTTAAAGAAATGATTACTCTTACATATATTTATTTCCTTTCTTACCTGCTTATCAAAGGTTGAAGAATGTTCGCTAAAAGATCACCATAGAAATCTTAGCAAAAGGTCTCTCTCTGTCTTTAGCAATAGTCTTTTGGTGTCTGAAAACAATAATTAGGAAATCATTCAACATTATACACAACCTTTAAACACAACTTATTTTTTCTCGGCGACTTTAATCCAACTTAGCAACAGAACGCAATCAAGAAGGTCTATTATATTTTCATTCAAAACCCACATCTAACCCTTCAAAAGACGCACCAAAATTTCTCGAAAACTTGAACCGCCGAAAATCCGATGTCCAAAGCTACATAACACGGTACATAGGGAAAGCGGGGGTGTCACCCCAGATGTAGATACGGGGTGATTTACCGAGGGTCTCAGAGACCCTTATCAGCCGTCGTTATGACCATGTGAGGGTGAAGTTATTGTACGGTTACTGGGAGGCGCGGGTGGGGGTTACCTCCGAGGGGAAGAGGGGAGGGGTAATGGAGGTGAACGTTTGAAGAATACTCTACTCTTTGAAAGGACATAATGTGTTATTATTTTTAGAGTGGCGTGTGGTGTTCGCAATTGTTTTTGTTATAATGGATATTGTCTGTCTGTGAAACAGTTTTCGTGTCTAGATGAATTTTTAATAATTTTATAAATTTTGTTCTGAAATATCAAGTATTTGGTTTTGAAACAGCGATGACTTTTATTATATTGTTGCTAAAACGTAAGTACTTCAAAAGTACGAGACATAAAGGCTATAACAGTAAAAATATTTAATAAATAACAAAAATACAAAATGCCCGGCGTGTTTCGCAAACCATTGGTCCCTGCAATAAAATTATATACGCCTACCAAATAAAACGGCGTCCCCTCGTCCCGGCGACATTCTGCATGCAAAATTTAATTTTAGAATCCATGCCGTTTCAATATAGGTAATATTAGAAATTTATGTTCCGTTTTTGAATTTGAATTTTGTCCCCGCTGTCATAAATATTGTTTCGTCTTTCCGTGTGTCGTTTTATTGTGCCTATAGTTTGTGATGTATGAAAAATAGTTAGTAAAAATGCTAATGCTAATATTTGTTGTTTTTCGTGCACAGTAGATTATATTTTAAATGTATTTGATTCGGAAAAGCTAAAGAATTATAATTATCCAAGTAAAATTTCGTCTTATTACATGCATTATTTTAAGATTGATTAAATTAATTGCATAATATTGCACAATATCGTAGTGAATATAACAAAAAAATGGTAGCCTTCTCTCATAAATTAGTTAATTTTAAATGCAAAATATTCAAAAGTTTTATTGCTAAAGTGTCAACTTCAAAATTCAAAAACACGCCACACTCCCGCAAACCGTAAAATGGAAAGCGGAAAGAATCAGTCAAAATAATTAGTACAATTATGATTGCGGGGGAGGAAAACACAGCGTTAAACTCGTGTTAAAAGCCAAAGTAATATAATTTGCCCGTCTTTTTCTCCCCCACCTAATTAC
This sequence comes from Hyles vespertilio, assembly GCA_009982885.2. Classification (NCBI taxonomy): domain Eukaryota; kingdom Metazoa; phylum Arthropoda; class Insecta; order Lepidoptera; family Sphingidae; genus Hyles; species Hyles vespertilio. The sequence goes on along the minus strand of CM042821.1, from coordinate 14,425,826 downwards.
AAGTCATTTTATTAATAAAGTAGATCGCAACAATTAACGCGGTGTCGTTCACACTTTTCATTTTATTCCAAAGAGAAAAATATTTATTGTAAAACTTTTAAAACGTAAAAGTATAGAAATTAAAATACTAAAGTAATAAATAACGAGGCGGTCAGATTAGCCCACTGAAAATATTTAACCATCAAATGGTCGCGTGGGTACGGGTCAACCATTCACTAAAATATTTGAATACCGAATGATATACGATTTGTTTATTGGCGGGCATGTACGTTCCTTTTTTGAAATTCATTATTCAAAGTTGACCGGCGCGCGTTCGGGTCGCCGTCGGTCATTTCGAGGGGAGTGATTGGCCGGATGACCCCTCGCGTGTTCGCTACATTATGTACAAAAGTTTTATTTTCGCAGCTTGTGCCCGAAATACCGGTCCGGCCAGTTTAGGGTTTGGAATTATTGGAAATTTTACGTTTAATTTATAATTTCGTCGCGCGTGTAATGTTAAAAGGTTAATTTAGGGTTGCAAGTTCAAAGTGAAATTCTTAAGATATTGTATTAAGAACGCACGGATACACATCCATTCATAAATGTAATTAAATGGTAGCTTTGGAAATCCTGTCAAGTAATTCTTACATAATTTATATTAAACAGAATACCATACATGCAATGTATTAGTATTCCTTTAGATTCCATCTATTTTGTTTTTACACAAACAGCCATTTAAAAAAATGTGTTTTTGTACTACAATTTTAATTTTGGTCACCATTTCTTTGATATACAAGAATAAACCTACTTTAATAATGAAAGAAAGATCAATCAAAGAATAAGATATTTATAATCTCAAGTACTCGAGTACTTGAATATTGATATTCAAATGAAATAACGTTTTAGTTTGTATTTATTGTTGCTTAGTTGGTAGGAACAAGAGTGTTGAGCCTACTTCGATTTAGCCTTTAAGTATGAGTTTTAATCCGATTTTTTAAATAATAAAGCTTAGTATTTCAAAAAATATGGAGGAAAATATCCTCCAAGCCTGCTAGATAGGGTTTGGAAATATGCATAAGCTTATGAGCTAGTGATGGACCGGTTTAGAAATAAAGAACATAATTTTCGTACCTTTACACACATACAATACTTTCATAGAAAGTTAAACAATAACAATCTTATTCATAGACAGATTTAAAACCTGCTTTAACACTAGAAGTGCCGAAACTCATGACCCCCCTCAAACCGCCGCTGTGACAATTTTGTCCTTTCACAACATTAATTAGCATAAAAGTATGAAATTTTAATTAAAACATTATGTAAGTTACTTGAAACTATATTTATTTGATCAATTTCTTTTTGCATTTCTGATCATCAACTAAGTAAGTAATTTTAAATGTAATAAATTTTAAAAATCTCCAAACTATTTACTATCAGAATAGCAAATATTACACAAATAATATTCTTTACCAGTGCATTTATTACACACAGTTTTTTTACACTTGTGGCACTTCACAGATGACTTATTACTTGTACATTCTGACTTGACCTGACACCTTGTACGTTTTTCCTGTCTTTCTGGTAGATTTTCTGGATGACTATAGGAATGACTTTGTTTCTATTATTAATGTATTGTGATCCCAATTCTTCTCCCAGTTGCAATAAAAAGTCTCTACGTTTAATTTTACAGTTGTTGATAATTTTATACAATACCCATGCGTTTATAGCCGCCAAATCTAATAAATTATAAAATGTATGAACTGGCCAACGTCTGGAAGCTGCCTTTACTGTATATTTCCTGCTCATCGAGTCTACAACATCTACTCCATATTTCGTGCTGTTGTAGAATAGCACTGTTTCCGGCTTTTTCTTTGAATTAGAACATATTGTTATATCTTGATGCATAGTGCTGAGCAATAAAACATTTTTATTTGGCTTAGTTTGATAAACAGTCAAAGTTGTGTCACCAGTTTTTAGGAGAGTCGTCTTGTATAATTCTTCTTTAGCCATTTTTACGGAAATAGGTATTTCTCTTCGAACTCTATTGACAGTGCCTGCGATACTAGTGTTTTTAGACTTCAAATATCCCGCTAGTAAAATGGAAGTAAAAAAGTTGTCACAAGTAACATTCCTGCCTTTGTTGATGTAAGGTTCCATCAATTTCTTTACCACCCAGTCACCTAAACGCTCATTAGGTCTGTAATCATCTTTTCCAAGGTAAGGAAACGCATTTATTATATAATTTGCATCTTTGTCAACAGCCATCCAAAACTTTTGACCATACTTATCTGGCTTTGAGCTCATGAACTGGGTAAATCGGCGACGGCATTTAGATGGAAAAAGCTGTTCATCAATCGTTATGTACGGCCCGGGTATGTAACAAGCTTGTGCATTCGCAATAAATTCATACCAAATTTCCGAAATCATAGCAAACTTATCTTCAGTTAGTCTTTGGCGTCTGCTGGATTTATGATCGAATCGCAAGTATACTTCATTATCTCACGAAAACGGTTTCGAGACATTGTTGCCATTATAATAGGATTACCCCATTTTATTGACCATAATGAATCCAGATCTAAGTTATGTGCACCAATTGCACCAAGTATGTAAAGTACAGCAATAAATGCCTCCAATTCTTCCATCGTCATGTACCAGTCTTCATCTTGTAATTCTCGTCGCGCCTCTTCCATAGTACACTCTAAGATATGCTGCATAATTTTTTTGGAAACCATTAGTTGCCAAGCACTTTTACAAGTTTCATCCACGTTGCGCTTAGCGTATGGAGTTGGCCCAACGCGATCTCTAAAAACATTTTGGCATCCGTACCTACCAGGTGTACTACCAGCTTCAATTACTGTCCAGGCAGTACCAACTGGAGAAACAAGTGCTGAGCCTGGTGTCGTTTCAAAACGAGGGTTTGGCAATGTACTACCTACAGACGGCCGACCGCGGCGGCCTCGAACACCGCGACCTCGTCCTCGTCTTTGAGTTGGCACTTGATCTTGGACTTCAGTCACGGCGCTCATCAAACTTGTTACATCTGAAATATAAAAATGAATAAAACAACAGCTAAACACAACAGATACATACAAATACCAATACAAAACAAAATGCAAATACCTACATACTTAAATAAATAAACAACAAATAACGCTGTATTCCTATAGAGTAAAATAAAACAATATTTACCTTTAGTTATTTCTCTCTGAATAGTTTCATTAGATTCGTCAGAAGAAGAATCGGAACTGTTTTCTAATTCATAGTTGTCGTCAGAAGATTCCAAAGGCTCGCCATCTGATTCGTCCTCTAAAATATCATTCAAACTGGACATAATTTCTTGTGGTTTCAATATTCTGCCACGTTGACTAGTAGACATAATTATAATACGCTTGTAAAAACAAAAAACGTTGTCTCTTTATGCCAGGCGACGACCGAGTGAATAGAAACAATGCTCAACTGTTTTAGTCGCCCCTCCACCCGCGCAGTTAGCCAGAACAATGACCATATGTCAAATTATTGCTTAGAATCTTGGCGGGACAAAACCGACCCGGCGGCAATTCTAGGTAAATCGGAAATTATTTTATTTACTTTTGTTTTTATTGAATAAAAAACATTATTGAATTTAAAATGTCAACAAATTATAAAAAGTCAAAAAGTTTCACGGTCTTCAGTAGAATAAATAAAAATAAAAAGTTAGAGACAATGCAACTTGCGGGTGGGACAAAAATGGAACGGTGGCGCTTCTAGTGTTAATTCTCGCATATTTTGTCCCTTTCGAACAATTTTTTAATCCATTTTGAGCGAAGAAAACAGAACATACGATAGCTGAAATATGTTTCAATATTGTCTATTAATAAGGCCGTAAGACTTTCTAATTTTTTTTAACAATACAACCTATCAGGCACTCAAATATATGTAATTAAAAAAAAATACATTTACTGTCTACGAATGAGGCCATCAGGCATAGCCATAAGCCATCATAAAGATTATCTATAATTAAAAAATAGTCATTTTTGCAAAATCTTATATTATCCCGCGGATAATGTTTCTTACGTCACACGCGATAGAAAGATTGAAATTAAATTGAAACGCTATTATTTTGTCGGAAATTTGAGCGGCGGCTCTGCGGAGGGTTCCTGAGGGATGAAAAACGAGGAAACTTTCCCTCTTTCTACGTTGTTTACTTTTACACTAGTTATGTATGGTGGGCGCGATACAATTTCTTTCGCGTCGTACTCGGCCAACTTTAATATTGTGATTGTTTCTAGCCGGCGCGGTTTTTGGGATTTACTTATAAATGATGTTCACTGTTTTTTATACAGGGCGTATCAAAACTGCTACCTAAAATGAAGGCGGGTGGTAGTTTTAGTGACTACAAACACAATGCAACTAAAAATTTCGCAAAGCAACGCGTCATCTTATTTGTGATGTTTTAAATATTGTCGTGTTTCGACGGTAAATCCATAGTTTTTGATAAATTTATCATTTGAACTCTTGCGTACCATAGCGTTATTAAAAATGAATGGGTGCACAGTATCATTTCAGAAAAACACTAAGTATTTACCACCCAAATACGCTGATGGGAAAAAAATGCGTCGCTTTTCTTTTGCAAATTTTTTGTTGCATTGTATCTGAAATCACTTAAGCTACAACCCGGCTTCGTTTTCGGTAGAAGTCTTGATATACCCTGGATTATTTTTAATAATAAATACACCCACAATTCGCGGTTTTAGTTTAAAACTACAGTAAGATATATACATGTCTAGTGTGCTAAAATTACAATCGTTTTAGTCCGCCGAAATATGGACCAAAAACAATCATTTTTTGGTCAAACTTGTCCTTATGCTATTACTATATTATATTCTAGCTATGAGCGTTTGTTTTTTAGATTCTTAACTACAGTGTCATGAAGATAAAAAAAAAAATTATTTTCCGTCCAAAATTCAATGGCTAAGACACGAGTAGAAGAACGAGAATTTTCATTTTTTTGTCTAACCTATGATAGCTATTACGGGCGTCTTGTTATTTTAAGGACGTTTGGTAATATTTTAACTTGCCAATGCTAGTATGGCATTAGCCATATTTTTTATATATGACTGAGCCAACATTAATAACTGTTATGTCTTGTGACATTGGTATCAAAAACTAAGAGAGCCCTTTAAAATACTTTTTATATTCTAAATGGTATTGAGTAATATCTATAAATTAAATTAAACTTTTTCTCCATGCTTAATACACTACTAAACAACGAACAATAAAGGAAGGTTTCTAGAAACTCGTCGAATAACCCTTCCACATATACGTATGAAACGGCGACGTTTGTGCCAGACAGTTAGTTGCCACGGTACAAAGGACCCCGGAATGGCGAAGGGTTAAATCTTCCCTTAGGGGCCTTGTGATTAGTTTAGTAAAGATAATTCATGTTGACGATGTTGTGTTCTATGGAATATTATTTGAGATTTTCTAATATACACAAAGGTAGATTTCCTGTTGATTGATCTTATAAATACATATTAAACATTAATTGAGGTCGCTATTACAATGAAGTGTTGATAGCTAAAATAAATTAGGAATTATAGTCTCTACATGAAGTTTTGTAGTTAAATAACTATTAACTATTGCGGTTAAAACACAGAAATTACCTGAAGCAGGTAGTTACGATCCTTAATCACCGATAAGTCTACATACTAAACTCACGCCTTGTTCCCAGAAGGGGTAGGCAGAGGTGCCAAGGCAGCCACATTTCGCCTTGTATGTTCCGTCCCACAATGTGATAGGTGGCGAGCCTATAGCCATATCGGGCACAAATTCCTGACTATGGGCTGATACTGAATAGAAAAATCCAATATCACTTTGCCCAACCCGTAATTCGATAATAAGTCTAATCATTATTTAATATTGCATTGTAGCAGCCCATATGTCTCACTGCAGGACACAAGCCTCCTCTGCAATCGGGAGTATGATTGAGATGGGTTAGGCACGATATAGTCCAGCATGGTAGCCTAGTGTGGGTAAGCGGACTTATATGCCATATATATTTTTGCTATTCCCTATGGTGTGCCGATCTCCTCACGATGGTTTCCTTCACCATCATTGTGCATGGTGATAGACACATAATTCCGAAAACTACCGTGAACATTTTGGCAACCGCGTCTGGTCCTTTAGTAACGGCCCACCACACAATTACTTATTATCTATACTAATATTATAAAGCTGCAGAGTTTGTTTGTTTGAACGCGCTAATCTCTGGAACTGCAGGTCCGATTTGAATGATTCTTTCAGTGTTGGGTAGTCCATTTATTGAGGAAGGCTATAGGCTATATATATCATCACGCTATGACCTATAGGAGGAAAGCAGTAGTGATATTTCTAGCAAATACGAGGAAATTTTGTTCGTTTTTCGTGGTCCGATTGGTCGATATTCTTAACTGATAGTCAGAATTAAACATTTTGACCGCCATTTTAAAACGTGTATGCACCCGAGCGGAGCCGGGCCCGACTGCTAGTTTGTTATATAACAGAAAATTCATGTAAATCTTAAATCTTAAGGTATGGAATTATGGATAAAGACAACAAAGTAGGTACTGTAAACTTTTTTTCTAACTGTTTTAGAGGTAAAAAGATAACATTCAAAGCTAACAGATTCCTTTCTTCAATCTAACATTAATTTATGCAAATAAACTAACCAGACTTAAAGGACAACGCACTATTTATTGTTTCATGAGTTTCCTTTTGACTCTCTTTAGATAATTAAACTTAAAAAACTTGACGATATTTCCACGCAGTTGCGCATATCCATATACTGGCAACACAGTGAAATAGACACCGAGCCTATAGGTGTGACCTCCGAGGATTTTGAGTGAATCACGTCCACACAAGCAAGTGTCACTCACACGTCTACAATAAAACAGTACATGTCACGCCCTGTTCTCAGCCTCGCACACGGTAAATTGTGTCTACACTGTGTTGGACCGAGTGAAAAATAAAATTGTCTATGCTCCGTATAAATATTCAAATATATCGTTAACGTACTTAAAAATAACGTTTGATTATTATTACCAATGATGTATTTATTTTTATATATTATATAATTATAAATGCTGGCTGAAAACCTTTATACTAAAATTCGAAATTCAAAAAGTTATTCTTCCAGAGTTTAAATTTCGAATATCATAAAAAGGAAACAAAAGATGCGTAAATGGTTGTAAATAAAAAATGTGACATAACAAAGATGGCTTTACCCAATCCTATGTAAACGAGCAGCAAAACTTAATATTGCTCTCAAAAATCTATTAAAACCTCACAATCCCCGAGTAGAAGGAAAACAGCGTCGAAAATTTTGCGTGGGTACATAATATTCGGACCCCAACGCACACAAACTTCAACCACATAGTAATCCACACACACATAGACGAACACAATCTCACATACGGACCGTATGTGGCCACGTGTGCGCGGGAGGGACACGTGTGCGAGAGGAACGGGGCTATCGATATAATAGTGGGTGTGAGCGGGATGGACAGTGGAGGACGAGCGATACAACAAATCAATACGAGCGGTGGTGACCGGTAGCCTGTGTAGCCTGTGTCACCCTCCAACTCCCCCTTCGCTCCACAGACCGCATGCCTCCACCTACATTGTCAACTACCACAGAGTAATTTAGACCTCCCAAAATTGCTGGCAAGTACATAGCGCAACGTTTCGTGGCTGCTCTTTGTTACAATATGCTTTTAACTAACGCTGTGTTGTTCTTTTGCGCTTGAATAAATGTTGATTTGGCATTGTTTGGTGCGTGATGTGAAAGCGGTGGTCATGATACAATCGTACCTTTTTTTAGGGTCAAACGATATTCTTTCATAATTCGGAATAATAAGAATTAAATAATTGTAAACTTTATGCACAATGAACAGTGAACTTTCAGTAACAAATAAAGGACATAAGCGTCAGTAATAAATCTTGTGTAAAAAGAGATGCAGCCAGTAAAGTAGAAATTTGTACAAAGATTTCAGTGATACCACATAAAACTAAACCGTGTTTAATATTGCAATTAAACTAAACTAAATACGCAATTAGTATACTCTGCGTTATGTATTGTGAACTTGAGCCCTCATAATCATATATGAACCCCATATTTCTACTGTGGTACTTTTCGATTACAACATAACCAGATTTACTCTGAGCGCGGCAACCATTTTTCCATAACATGTCTGAAAAATTCCCTAGTCTATGTCGCAAATTTCGCTTGACCGCGCGTATGGAAGGCGAACGAAACTCCGACCGAGCAAACTTGACACTTTACGAACATTTACACTGACTTTGCAGATATCTACGTGCTTTTCTAACATTCGTACTTACTATTTATGTATTTCAGAGTTATTTGGAAGAGAAAAACAAATATCGGTATTAGTTAAGTAAGTATGGAAAATAATGTAGGACAGTTGGTGCAATGGTGGGAAAATCTCCCAGCTCTTCATTTGGAGAATACGATAGAACCTAGACTTATTTATTTTAAAGTTAGAGCAGTTTAGTAGGTAAGATCCCGGGACTCTTGCTAAAAAATTACGTAAAACACTCAGGATAGTTGGTGCAATGGTAAAAAAAACTCTGATCTATATTTGGAGAATTCGATAAAACTTCGATTTCGTAGTAGAGCAATTATAAATAATATACTTTATTGCACTTAAAAGGATTCATAGACAGTTAAAAAACCTATTTCAATCACCGAATGTTTTACCTTCTTCGCTCAAACTAAATTCAAAAGTCGTTCGAGAGGGACAAAACATACGATAACTAATGTTTTTAAAACTATCCATGAATAAAGCCGAAATTGATTAAAGAAATAGCAAACATATTCGACATGAAAAATAGGTTGTTGCTATACGAAGTGATATAATTATAAGACGTAGAGCCATGTCAAATTTATTCCATGGTCTGTTCCAAATAGCATAACTTCACGCTTTGTATATTACCGACGGGGTTGGCAGAAGTCTTACTGGTGACACTCAAATTTTACCAAAACTTATTTCCATCCAAAAATGTTGAGAATGAAGAGATAGGTGGCTGGCCAATGTTAATTAAATATTATGAGAATTACATTTAGACACAAATGTGAGATTACTTACCAGCAATATTTTTTAAACGTAAAAACGTCCCAATTAAGTTAGTTTATGAATATGAACTACTTAAAATGTAATGTAATGTCAGTCTTAAGTTGTTGCTGAGTCTAGAATAAACAATTTTAATAACAGATTGTATAATTCCATTAATTTGTTTATCACTATAAATTAGTACCAGAGCATTAAATATATCCAGAATCATATACTTAATCCATTTTATTCCTAGGTACTCTTATCTGCGTTAAACTTATTTCCCTATATACATACATACATATACCACACCTAAAACCCATTTCCTCGACAATGACCACGGAAAAAGGGTCCCGTTTTTTCCTAAAGTTTCTGAGGGTACATTTCGCTGAGTAACAGTCTTGTAATTCACTACCCTTCGCCCTCCGAGGGCTCATACAGGGAGGGCTAGGGACGATAAACTGTAAAACCACGGGAGGGGCCCCCTGCCCCCCTCTGATAAACAGGGCCGTAATTTATGACACCTAGTGGAACCCTTCTTCCAATGGACTCGGGTTGAAGGCATTTTGGTTGGCCATAGACAATAAATGAATCCAAACCAATTGGTTTAACGATGGAAATGGTTTTGTGTTTTTTGTTTGTAGTTCTAAGGTGATAAATATGCATCACAAATTTAATATTACTAGAAAATTAAGTATAATAGTTAACCCTCATAATGACGAAATATTAATTTTCTACAGTCACATTTCAAACGAAAAAGGCTTATATAAATTAATATTTAATACTACTTTTATAAAAAAATATACAGGGTATATCTAGACTGCTACAGAAAACGAAGCTGAGTAGCAGTTTTAGCCACTACAGACACAATGCAACAAAAAATTTCGCTAAGAAAAGCGACGATTTTTGGTGATGCTTTAAATATCATCGTATTTGGGTAGTAAATCGATAGCTTTTGTTATATAAAACATCGAACAACCATACATATTCTTACTCATTAATAACATTATTATTGGTATAACTCTTTTACATCACTCACTATCAATATATAAGATAAATAAGCCAATCAATCCATTAAAGCAAACCGCTCCACAATATTCACTTAGTGTTACACGCATTCGAGGAAAACTTTCTGCCACTCGATAACAAGAAGCGGAAACTTTTATAGACTTATATTTACTCCGAAATGGCCATTCGCGGATACCATTTCGTTTTACTTTTAAAACTCTAACTACTTATTCGCAATAATAAATTGTAAGTGTGAGTGATCTTCACAACTTTTTATTCTTTTAATTTTGATTTATAAAAAGTTAATTAATGTAATGTTAAACAATATACATACGTAAATTCAGGCCTTTGTCCCACAAGTTATAAGTATTTGTGTGGTTTTCTTAACGTAATCTCACTGTAACAACACTCACGTCACTGACTTAAAACTTTAATATCAGTAATTTGTGGATAGCGTCGTGGGTAGAATGTTTACCTTACATTTTTTGTTATAAGACCGTAAAATGTACTACCGACGATATGATGAGTCTATGGCGACATCGGGCACTATATCTTGACTGCAGGCTGATAATGAATAGAAAATTACATTGTCATTCCATGAATAATCGCGATTTGTTTAAAAGTAACTTTATTAAATAATCGTTCTACTAATAATATTTTATTAAGCAAAAGTCTTAAAAGAAGCAATTTAAAAATAAGAACGAACAAAACTAGAACCAAACATGCATTTCGAAATTCGAATACACAAAATGGCGTTCCCTCCAAAAGCGGTAACAGTAACGCAAAATAATCTCTCAAACAAAACGCTAATTCACCCCCGCATCCAGTCCAAAATCGATACCAACCCCGTCTGACCAATACAAGTACGAACATATAAATATATAAAGCTCCTATTTTACCCTTATGGCCGGCACGGTCCGCGGCCATCTTGGAATTTGTGCCCCCTCCCCCGCGCGCCGCCCACGCTCAATCTTACCCCAAACATGCCCCCTCGATCTAAGGGGCCTTTGAAAGGCCGAAACCCACTAATACTAATGTCCTCTACGTATGGACGAGTTTGTGTGAGTGCACAGGTTGGCAACATTTTGTTACTGCGTTTCGTTTGAGTTTACACGGCGTGCTTTGTGAGCTATTTGGGTAACAATGTTTGTAGCTGTTTTTCGTTAAGCTGATTAGAGAGAGTACAGGATTAAGTGATAGCATTAGTCTTATGGATTAACTTTTAGAATATTCTGCTGAGTATTCTATTCAGTTAAAGATTTGCAATATCATTTTCTTATGTTATAGTCAATAGGATATAATACCTAGAAAAATTAATCATATTTTAGTATCCCTAATATTAGGATTTAAAACACATGAATTAATCTTGTGGCAACAACAAGCTTTACTCGTTATAACACAGAGGCTTTTAATAAGTAGTAAGTACAATTTAAGTAAATTTGTTAAGAAATATCAAAAACACGAAGAGTTCATACGATGCGACAGAGGGTAAATAGGTAAATATTTACAATATCGTTACAGCGTAGTTTATGACAACATTTTATAGCCTCGCTTTATGACATGTTACGTGCATAAAAGTCGAGATTTCCCCTTAAAGGATTCTCGTGACTATAACTTAGTATTTTATATCAAGGACGACCCAATTTTATTAACATATTTTTAAACATCAATTTTTACTAGCTCTACTTGGCCACGAAGTGCTATTTTCGAACATAATCGCAAAGATACTTATTTATTGGAGTAGTAAGAAGTATACTAGTAAATAAGATCAATAATCCGACAATAGATAATAAAAACAGGGCGCTCAAATTGAAACAGGCGTCTAAAAGCAAAGCTGTCGATCCAATCAGTCACCTCAAAGAGCATTGGAGAGATAATTGGCGTAGAGTCGAAGCGAGGTAAGCGACCCCCGCCCGCCGATGCATTACCGAAATAAAAAATTCACGTCAATTTCCGAAAGAGATTTCCATCAGTGCCGATACGGTGGCTAAACACAAAACCCCGAGGTGGCAACACACACACGTGAATTATTCAGTCGCCACTCCATCATTCGTCCGCCGAGAACGGTTCGACACCAATCTTCCATTTGGCAAGAAAATCGATACACGTCCTGGCCATATAAGCATTCCGGGGGAGGCAGACGGGGTGTCTTAAGGGGGAGTTAAGGTTTAGTCCCGAATATTGAATTTCCCTTGGGACAAACCCGTTTCGCTTTGTCCCTTCGGCCGGGGTCGTGTGGGCCGCGAGATGCCCGGGCGAGGCTCGCTACACGCGCTCACTACCACACGCTCACACGCGCACGTGCGTAAGTGTTTGGATAATAACATTGCGAGGCCGGGCATACGTGACTTTCAAGGCGTTTGACGGGCCCCCGAGCCATATTTTCGCTATATACGTACATTGTACGTATGTGAGCGTCTGAGTGGGCGTTTTACTCTCATGTGATATAGCGGCCTCCTTTCAAAGCCTTTAAATTGGGTTTCTTTAAATAAAACGCTGTAGGACTCGAGAACAGTTCTTATTTTAAAAGGCATCGCCTACATTTTTCTCAGTAATTGGATATGCGCAATTTTTTAATTTAATTCTGGGTTATATATCAAAAGGAGATGATTGAATAGTTTTTGCGAATTATGTTGGATGAATCATTGTTGAAGAGACAACAAAGGCATTTTAGGGATCTCATGACCCCTTAAATAGTAAAGAGGAATACAATGCCAAAATCAATTTTCACCGGCACTTTGCAGTGTCCTCTTTATATTGAAATTCAATAATAAAATATCATTAGGTACATCAATCTTAGCTTGAGTTTTGTCTACATAGGTAATTTAATTAGTCCCATTTTGTATATTCAAATTCCTTAGTTATTAGTATACAATCTGCTGAAAAATTGGTACTACGTTCATTCACAAACCTCACGCACTGAACTTAAGTTCTATATTTATTGGGTATTATATCATCCCATATACGTCATTAAATTACCTATAGAGCAGGTAAAATTAAGAGTGGTTATTCCATATAGTCCACCACGCTGGGCTAATGTGGGTTGGCGGACTTTACATACCTACCGTATAAATTCTTATACATAAATCACTATAGTATGCAGTTGCTGAGGACGTTTTCCTTCACCGTTTTAATGCATGGTAATTGACTATCAATTTACACATGACTCCGAAAAGTTAGAGATGTGCCCTGAGATAAAAATCGACGACAACTGTGAACATATTGGCATGCGCATCTGTTCCGTTTACTAACAGGCCGCCAAGCACCACGCACTAATTTTGGCTTGCGTATATTTAATTAGACGTTCTGCTAATTTAAATTTAAAAACACAGCTACGTAATATAATTTAAATTAACCGGACAAATCCCCTAAAATTAATATACAAAATTGCTCAAAATTAACTTCGTAGATAGCAGGCGCCATTAATCTAACCGGGGCCTAGCGTTCCCTCTTCCCATATATCCAGCTATCCCCATGGACCCCATAAACGCGTGTCGCTTCATTTAATCGCTCTGTTTGGTGCGCTATTTAAGTTATTTACTCTGAAACAATTGCTTTAGTGCTGCGTTGCGTTTATAAACCAGTTAAATGTTTACAATTTCTGTTACGACGGTAGGTGGTAAAGGAATTAGGATTCTGTCAGAACGCGCCAAAGGTTGGATGTCAAACTCTACCAATTGGATGTATGGGACTCCTTAACAGTAAAATGTATGCTTCGATGTAAGATCAGTTTTCTTTTGCAATAATATGAAACTCTCCAAAGATCTTAAAGAAAGCATTCAACATCTACCGAAAGGATCAGCGAAGCACCGAGTATTAATTCTCGTTATTCTTTTTTATTATTGTATCAGCCAATATACGTCTTACTGTAGAGCACGAGCCTCCTCTACAACCGAGACATCGCTTGAGAGTGGTTAGGCCATATAACACGTTAGCCTAATGCGGGGAAGCGGCAGCGGTAATCCTTTTTAAACAAAAAATAAAAACTAAATCAGTATGAAAAGTGCGTGGTGGCCTGTTGGTAAACGGACTAGACGCGACTGCCAACATGTTCACGGTGGTCGCGGGTTCGAATCCCAGGGCACACCTCTGACTTTTCGAAGTTATGTGTGTATTGATAGTCAATCACCACGCACTAAAACGGTGAAGGAAAACATCGTGAGGAAACCTGCATACCATAGCGATTTATAAAATTTATATGGTATGTAAGTCCGCCAACCCGCACTAGGCCAGCGTGGTGGACTATATGGCCTAACCACTCTCAATCGTACTCTCGATTGTAGAGGAGGCCCGTGCCCTGCAGTGGGACGTATATGGGCTGATACAGAGTATGAATAGTCTTCTATACGCTATATTATCTCAATAAACAGGAATACATCTAATTATAAGAAGTGTGATGTGATATGTGGACAGGAGTTACGAAACCAAATTATTCCAGTGCACTCTCTTTTAACTTAGCAATAATAATTTATTGTACCTATCTTCCCCACTATACTTCCCATATAATGGTTACCCAACACAGCAAAAAGAACAATTTTTGTTTCCAATACTTCACCGCACTCTAGATTAGAAGTTTGATTTTTAGCGAGGCGAAATAGGAATTTGTTTCCGTGGCGTGAGGCGGGCGGGGTAAGGCGGCCACTATAAATCTCTGTCACAATAAGATAGAGACAAATTCCTTAGCTTCCTCTCCCCGGTACCTTTACGAATAAGGTATACAAGGAACGTACCATGTCTTTATGATAAATAGACACGATACATGAGTTTCCATCAAACATGTAGAGTGTTTTGGTGGAAATATATTGATGGAACATTGGATATGTTCATGTATCATTCGTTGTTCAGTTCACTTCATAGCAAAAACATAAAGAAATTAGTTCTTAATCAATATACTGATTTAAACTATTAATATGCGTATAATGAGTGATATTAAGTAATAAATAAAATCCAACAGTTGATTAACAAAAAAACTGTGCCTTAACATTATAAAATTAACTAAATTCCAAAAAAAATTATTAATCTTTTTTTACAGAATCAAACTTGCAATTTACACTTTTCACTGCCCAAGTCAAACAAATTTAGTATAAACACCTTTGCACCATTTAGAAAGTAGTTCTTTATAATTACAAATCCTCCATCAAAATATAAATACAGTATATTGAGCACGGCCCCACACAAAGTTTCCACATGTACGCGTTTCCAATCAAGCACCTTTGTACGGAGCATACAACAGGCTGACGGCAAAGACATATGGGCCATGTCATCCATCCTCAGCTTTAATACCAAACCACTATCGAAACTACTGGGATTGTGCCTTATTTGAAGGGGAAGTGAGGTTCAATCGGGATTTATGAATACTGGTATAAAATGAAGTGAACGTGATGGAAAATTGCGTAAATATTTTGTACTATTTCTGGATGGTGACTGTTTATATTTTGTAGTTAGATGGTATAAGAGTTGCTGATGTTTATGAATAGGCGTAAAGCTTATCACTAGAGCAGTGAGTTTATCGGCCAAATAAAAATAAGTTTCGCTACATTTGATCTAGTGATATTAATGATCTATTAAATAAGTGGTCCTACCTATCTAATATAAAGGTTTGCTGGTCGGACAATCTTCTTTATTTTTATTAATCGGTTTAAAAAAACATTTGTTTGTTCCTTACGACTACATGCCTTAAGAATACATGCCCCCTAATGACGATAGATTTTGCCCAATCTCGAGAAAAAAGGTCAGCTATGTTCGTATAGCTCTAATAGTAGGTAACTCTACCGAACCTATTATGAACTTTAACGCCAATAATAAAAGTGTATACTATCGTAGTATAAGATTTTTATTACCAGCACTATCTCTTAAATAAAGTTTAATATATTTTGAACTAGCCTATAGTCATTACACACATAGAAAACTGTTTCGAAAAACAGCGTAATTGAGATCTCAAGTGAAGATCTGTAACTTCAATTGAATCCCACCTACATACTCTTTTCTGATTCACGTTCGTATCAATAAGACGCGCTATGGTACTCAGGCACACACATGCAAAATTTCAAAATGCAATTGTTAAAAATATATCGTCCAATTTTCCCCGAGTCTCCCCGAGGCGGACTTGTTAGAGCATCGGTCGAGAATCACGTTCGCTTTGAAAAACGTCCTTTGATGCGCTCGCCTTGTTACCAACGTAACAACTAGCGTCCTCCACGTCGCGTGTATTAAACCTTTAACTCTTTGTGAAACCTGCCAAGGTATAACACACCCTATACCAAAGCAACAAGAACCATGTACGCCTGGATCGGAATAAAATAATTTCGAGTAGGCTTACGTGCTTGGGAAGTGAACTTTTTCCGACTTGATGAGAAAATGTGTTTTTCACGACGTGTGATATGGGTATATTTTATGATTTTATGTTCTTTTAAGTGATTTTTTATTGTTACTCGACACGTAGGTACAAGCTTTATGAGCAAGTTTTTACTAACAATATTACGTCTGATATACATATTCTAAAGTAAAGTATTACCAACACGTTTTTGAAACAATAATTACATTATGCAGAGATGTATTAGACCTTATTGTAAGCCGCATGGAGCTAGGGTTTTTCCACTTAATATGACGATAGCTAGTCAACCATGTTGACCCAATTTCCATGATTTCAATTTAATATCAAAAAAGCAAGCAATAATCCGCTCCTCAGGTAAAACTAACACCTGGAAATTCGACTTTTCAAATGAGCATTTAATTTTGTTCCACCGCACTACAGTAGGTATATAAAACTTTTTCATATAGAGCAACAGGAAAACACGGCATAATCGCACAAAATATTAAACAAGTACACGACCTCAATAACATACCCACGTAACAACATTTTATAGCAACCTAATCCGCAATAACTCGCTCCTATTTATGTTTCTCATTAAGCAAAATAAAAATCTCATACCTCGAACGCTTGTGATATCTCAACCATAACGTATAATATCGCAGTGATTACCATTTGACGAACAAAATATTCCGCTCTGATAGACTTTTTGATGCCACAGTCCGCAGTCTGCAATTCAGCCGCGGAAAAAAAAGAAATTGCCGCCATTTTTAAATCATACCTATTTATGTTCTCTGTTCAGTGATGTTTATTGAGATTTTCGATTGATCGGAGATTATTTTTGTGGTTGTTTTCTTTTTGGCGCGACAATTAATTGTTAGTGTAAAGTCGAGAAGTTTTGTATAATATTTGCCTTGTTTCTTTATTTGAATTCTCAAAGTTTTACCAACCAGTATTGGGATTTGGGACAGATTGAAGACCTGCGAGGCAGATGAATAGAGTCCTATTATTATAGAGAGTATTAAATTTATATAATAAAGATGAAAAAATATTGTAAGCCCAGGAAAAATAGTTTGAAATCCTAGGATAAGGCTTGTGTTCAATGAACTTCGAGTTGCTAAAGATGATTATAGTGATGCTGATGATTATTTTATAAAACGTGTATAGGGGCCCCAAGCTATTTTTCCCTTCTATAACCAACGGAGCGCTGATTGAGGCTATGAGAAGCCGGGTCGGTCGGTAGTCTTCATACATTTTATTTAGCTTGATACGTCCTCTTCTTTACACAATGAGCGTCATAAAGCAAAATACCTACGATCGGCTTGTCTAAAATTTGATTTGTTACGCCGCCCTAAAATATATTTACTCAATTTAACTACCAGTAATATTGGAGATAAAACAACCTTTAATATTAAGCACACTTCGTATATACGCCTGTCTGGGACGAATATGGTTTAATATCATTAGTAATTTATGTAGTTTACACAAATTAGCTTTTACTTAAGACTTAGACTAAACTATATTTTAGAAACTCGCTCTATCTAATCTACAACATATCTATAGCTAACATGTATTTTATACAAATATACTGACCAAGTTTATTGCTTTATTAAAGCTTTGTGAATATAATATTATTTTCTGATATGTATATTGTAAAATATGAAAACTAACTTTATTTTCTAACAATTACATTCATAGATATATTTATAGCCGCTAGCTGCAAAAACAATCCGGATTTCACGAGGACAGCAACAAAAACTGAAAGCGTCTAGAAAAGAATAAACGTTGATTTGAATGAACGTCCACCGCGGCCCGTTTTAATAAATCCAAAATGCAAAATAAAATCCAGCATGCATCGAATTAATTTGATGCTTTGTTTTAAACACAATTAAAACAATAAGTTTTGAAGTCACATGCAGAGCTATAGAGCGTGGCCTGGCTTTGTCGCCCACCCTTTGTTGTGTGCGGTCCCTTATTGTTTCTGTACGGCGCAAATTAATCTCACTGTACCTATTTCTTTGATGGTGACGTTCATATAAAAGGACTCCAATGACAGAAATGTGATGGATATGTAAATAGATGCCGAGTTTTTGTTTGCTAACGGAATTTTCGGTGTAAAGAACGCGAGGTCAAATTTCTTTGTCTCTTCACTTTTTTTTTCGAGTATTGTTTTACATCTTTTTAATCTAACTCCAGGGCAAAAGTTCCAAAATTATGTCAAACGAATTTAAAGGATTTTGAAGAGGATTTTTGAAGAAATTGTGACGTTTATTATATCGTATCAGCATCAGTGAAGTGGACAATGGACAACCGCAATGTTAATCTTAGGCCACAGCTTAAAATAAATAAATAAATACCTAAATAACACCCAACAGTCACATACATAGTCCTGACCCCACACTAAGATCGAGTCATGTGTCGTGGGTATCAGGAACTACGAGAGACTTTTCGGTCTCACAAACACCCAGACCCGAAAGAAATATTAAATCTTTAAATTGTGATGGTATTACATACCCAGCAATATCAATATGACGTTACTTTAATTTGCATAGCGGTTTTTAATCCATTGAAATCCATATTACTACTTTCCTCATTGAAAATTACAAACAGCTGTTATATGAAAACCGAGAATCCATTTCCGTAACTGAGCAAGCATATAATGTGAGAAGTCGAGATATCAGAACCTGAGAAGTCTGCGAACGACAACCGAACTCGTATTGCACTTCTTTATGCTGGCAGTTTGGATTTAAAACAACTTTTGCTGCTCTTTTCAGTTTTTTTGTTATACTAAATTTAGATTATCTGTTAAAAGTACGTTCATATATTGTATAGATTACGTATGTATATTTTATTATGTTTATTATAAATTATAGCTACTACAGAGATCTGAAAGCTTTATAATAAAGGGTTTGACCTAATATTCTACATCCTTTCGTCCCATGCCTTTTATACGTTCCTGTATCATACGTACCACTGCAGCGCACGGGCCTCCTCTACTATTGACAATACGATTGAGAGTGGTTAGGCCATATAGTCCACCACCACCACCGGGCCTAGTGCGGGTTGCCTGCCGAAGCTAAATTTTGGAGATCTGTTCTATAGTACAAGTAGATAAGCTTCTTAACACTAAATTGATTTTTCTCTTTTCCTATAGTTACCTTTCTCCTTCCTCCAATTTCTAAAGTTCGGTAACGTAGTAACGATTTTCTGATTTCATGAATTACATACATTATAATAATTACATACAACTATAAAAAGAACTAAGATAAAATATATTACATAATACATTGATTTAGTAAGGAGTAGGTACATGGCGCTCTGTAGGCCGAGGCAATATCCGGACGGCTGTCGTTGCCTGTCAGTTTATTTATGCGGGAACATGTGGGATTCGGGGCGCGGCAGGCAAATATGTAATAAAGATAACTCCATACTTCTGCTAATAGAATTATGCGTAGTTTGCGAACGCTGGAACGCGAGATAAAAATGTAAGTGTGTGGGATGCCTTTTTTATCCATTTTGTATATAAAAAAATAGCTTGGGAATATGGGTAAATTGTGAAGTTTCGGATTATGTTTTATCTAAAATTAACATGTACTGGAATGGAAAACCTTTTCCGATAATATTATATTATTTTTGTATTTCAGAAATCTTCTGGGTGTACTGGAAGGCAACTGTGACGAAAGCTGGCTCCACCACTAAGTGGGATTAATAGACGAGTCAAGAAAGAAAAGAAGTGAGAGAATTCATATGGATTGTGATGAGATGAATATAAGACGAATTTGACACTTCGTAATTTTACATTTTAAATACCACATTGTGTACCTTTTCAGCTTCGTACTTAAATAGCACATTACCAAAGCTAGCATTTGCAAATATCAAAACACGCGCCAATCCAGCTTACAAATCAGCAAGAAATTCATTTACCCGCTACTAATTTATATAGTCTAATTCAAACCTTAACGAGATGCTATCCGTAAACCTGTACACACACATACACATCCAACCTATATATTCAGTTAAGCCTTCCAAAAGTAGCTGTGGATGTGAACGCACACATACACGCCAAAGCCGCAAGGCACGTAACATAAGGAGCTTTGAAATTAATTTAGCTCGGAACTAGCTGGCAAATGGATAGACGTGTGAGCTCGGAGGGGGGCGGTTTAGGTGCCACCCATGCGCGGGGGAGGAGGGGGAGAGGCCGTACGCTCGGAAAATTCGGCGTTTAGCCGAACCTTTGTGGTGAACGGTTGTGCTGAGGAGTAATTGTGTTTCGTACATTATGTAGAGCTGTATGTGTTCGCTTTGTAATTTATTACGTTAATGGCTAATTGAATAGAGGTATTATTGGATAAATATGTTCACTATAACCTTTGTTAAACATATCTAATTACTTTGAATAATAATTCATCACTATTTTATTCCTACCAAAGCCTGTATGTGTTCTTTTACGCTCTCGGTTAAATTCACCTCGTCCTACAATAAGTTGACTATTAGGTACTAAATTGTTGATTTTACAAATGAGTTTCGACTGGGTATAGAAATTTAATTCATCGATATATTCATAAATATCCTTTAGAGAACACGATAAATGAAATTGCGAAAATCTCTCGTAATGTAAAAATCAATATTGTGATAGCTTTCTTACTCATGAGTACGACAGTATACTACAGCTTATCAAATTTTTATTTGACGTCACTCTTGTTCGTCCTCCCTATAATCCTGGGTTCATGCTCCGTAGTGTGAAGGGGCATCTTAGTAGGCTGGCATAATTTAATCGAGTGGTATAGGACTGCCGTCTGATGTCATTCGATACTCTGCCTGGACGGCATTAGCGCTTACCATCAGATGCAGTGCAGTTACAAGTCAGTACAAGTTAGTAGTACAATATTAATTTTAAAAACCGGACTCATAATAACACCACCGCCCGAACTCAAACTTTTGTTTACCAATCTGCAAGACACCCACACGTTCCAATCTACGTTGACATGTTGACAAAGCGTCTTACACATTGTAAGTATCGATAGATTCTCGTTAATATCCTCTCGGCAACTCCAAAGGCCTTTATAATATCCGGCCTTCATGTCCCTTCCCCGACAACTAATAACGTCGACATATTTTACACGCGTCCTCTCGCCTCACGCGAAGGGAAACTCATTTGAGTTTTACCTCCTTGATTTCTAGTTAATTCTTTGTAGTTAATATTTAACTCTTATTCATAGATAGTTTTAAAACCTATTTTAGTAATCGAATTGTCTTCTTCGCTCAAACTGAATTAAACGTCACGTATGTAATGCGTTCGAAAGGAAAGGTTTTTAATTCCGAGAAATCACTGACTTATTTTATATACTCTTTGCATGCGAGGGACCTACTTAGAAATTGAAGCAGCTATGGACAGTATATGTAGATTTCAGAATTACCGAGGTAGTTTAATCCGCTTACGGCCATTCTCTATATCCTATCTATCTTTAACAAGAGGTTAAATTGGCTACCATTACTATGTCAGTTCAATGCTACTCTTTATTAAACAAAGATTGACACATATATTTATGTTGCCTAGCTATTTATAAGTATATGCACCACTAGCTTTTGCCCGCGACTTCGTCTGCGTGTACACAATGATATAAACGTGAATCTTAAATTGTATCCTCTTCGAGAGCTTTTTATAATAACTAATATATCTGTATATATAAAGAAAAAAAAACTTGATGCAATTAATGAACGTGGAGTGGACTGGAGTAATTATACCTAACAAAATCTGTTCACACCGTTAATTACAATATTTCTGTATACACTACATTTTTAGTCTTTCTAGAAGGCGGCACCAAAATAACCAAACCACAGGGTGAACTCACACGTGAACACGCTACGTAAAACTGCCCATGGGAGAAAGTCATCTAGGTAGGTAATTTGAACCACTCAAAAAATCCGCTTATAGTTCTAGGACTGATTGCAGATGAAGAAATAAAAAAAAATCTAGGTAGGTACCACCGCAATGTCTATTTTTCCCGTGAAACAGCAGTGTAAATGCACTGTTGTGTTTCAGATTGAAGGACATTGTAGCCAGAGTAACTACTGGACATATTGAGACTTAACATCTAATGTCTCAGGATGGCGAGGACAGTGGAGTTTTGCTACTGTTTATGAGCGATCGTATAGCTTACCATCAGGCGAACGGCATGCTCGTCTCGCCATCCAATGAATAAAAAATAAAATAAAGAATTGATCCCTCTTTCGAGGTACTGTTATCTATTTGGAGATCCGACTATATAAGCTTATTTTTATGAAGGGTGCAAAAAAATAGAGTATATTGTTTTGTACTTATTAATTGACTAACTAAAGTGTCAAGTTTAATGTTTGCAACTTAACTACTTAACTTACTCAACTACTTAACGACGGTTTTTGGTTTTCCATATACAACAGTTTCGGTGATTAGACAGTCATAAAATCACCCTATTCTCGCAATACTTAAACTCTTATTTTAACCCCTTTAGGGTTAATTTTAGAAAACTAAGTATGCTGTCAGTTTTTTTTTAAATGATTACCTAAAGTGCTAAGTTTGACTAATGTAACTCTAACGGTTTCGATTTTCCATACAACCGCTTTTTACCCTTTCCACCCCCTTAGGGGTTGAATTTCCGAAAATCCCTTCCTAGTGCTATTCTAGGCCATGATGGGAACCCCTGAGCAAAATTTCACAGTCCTAGTTTCAGTAGTTTTGGCTGTGCGTTGATCCGACAGTTCAGTGCTACAAAATTGTAACCCTTATCTTAAACCATTTAGGGTTAATTTTAGAAAAATAAAGTACGCAGTTATTCTTGTTTCTAGATGGGTAACGAAAATGCAAAGTTTGATAATTCTAGCTTTAACAGTTTCCATTTTCCATACAACAGTTTTTTACCCTTTTCACTCCCTTAGGGGTTGAATTTCCAAAAAATCTTTCTTAGTGCTACTCTACATCATAATAGGAACCCTTGTGCAAAATTTCATGTTTTTAACTCCAGTAGTTCCGGCTGTGCGTTGATCCGATAGTTCGGTTCTACAAAAATTCAACCCTTATTTATATTCATTTAAGGTTAATTTTAGAATAATTAAGTATGCAGTTATATTTGTTTTTGATAGGCTAACTAAATTGCAAAGTTTGATAATTCTAGCTTTATCGGTTTAGATTTTCCATACAACCGTTTTTTACCCTTTTCACCCCCTTAGGGGTTGAATTTCCAAAAATCCCTTCTTAGTGCTACCCTACGTTATAATAGGAACTCCTGTGTAAAATTTCACATTTGTAGCTCCAGTAGTTTCGGCTGTGCGTTGATTAGATAGTCATAAAATCACCCTACTCTCGCAACACTTCAACCCTTATTTTAACCCCTTTAGGGTTAATTTTAGAAAAACTAAGTATGCAGTTATATTTGTCTTTGATTGGCTAACGAAACTGCAAAATTTGACAATTGTAACTTTAACGGTTTCGATTTTCCATACAACAGTTTTTAACCCTTTTCACCCCCTTAGGGGTTGAATTTCCAAAAATCCCTTCTTAGTGCTACCCTACGTCATAATAGGAACCTCTGTGCAAAATTTCACGTTCCTAGCTCCAGTAGTTTCGGCTGTGCGTTGATACGTCAGTCAGTCAATCAGTCAGTCAGTCAGTCAGTCAGGTTCCTCTTTTATATATACAGATATCTATATCTCACTATCTTTGTTCATTGAAACATAAAATGCATCCAAATATCTATTGAAATCTCTAGTTAAAGATAGATAGATTAAAGAGAACGGCTGTTAGTGAGTATTGCGTTTTCCCTTAAGGATTACATACCCTTCGTGAAAAAGTCATAGCAATATTTCCCGTAACATTAATGTACTGGGTATCTCAAGACTCCTACCGAAAGCGAAGCCGGGTGGTAGTTTTAGTGCCTACAAACACAATGCAACTAAAAATTTCGCAAAGAAACGCGACAATTATTTTTTATGATTTTTTAAATATCGTCATTTTTGGGTGGTAAATCCATACTTTTTGCTAAAATAATAATTTAAACTCTTTTATACCTTAGATTATTTATAAATAAAAGGGTATACAATATTATTTTAGGAAAAAAATGCATTTACCACCCAAATATGGTCATAGGAAAAAAATAACAAAAAAAATTGTCGCTTTTTTTGCAACTTTTTCTATTGCATTGTGTCTGAAGTCGCTTAAACTACCACCCGACTTCGTTTTCGGTATACACCCTGTATAAACCATAACATACTTCTGTATCAGCCTATATACGTTCCACTGCAGGGCACGGGCCTCCTCTACAATCCAGAGTACGATTGAGAGTGGTTAGGCCATATAGTCCACCACGCTGGCCTAGTGCGGGTTGGCGTAACATACTTACTGCCGCCATTTGGATGTGAGATAGTGATGAATATAGACACATATACAATAATTAGATATTTTATAAAACTTTTTCCCAGCATACGTGTGTTTAGTTTGTATTAGTTATAAATCAGATACGCAGAATTCAAGTATGATCATCAGGAGTACTGCTTAGCGTCAATGTTATTTAAATTATTAACCCGAAACTATCATGTAATTATTATCACTAGTGGTCACCTAGTGGTTGAAATTCGACCAAATCAAGAAGAGAAAAAGTTTTTACCTGTATGATGATGTTGTTATTCTGATAATTCGTGCACATTTAAATGCACGTATCTCTCAAAATTACTCATTTATCCTGAAGTATATGCAATTACTAAAATCGTAAACTATAATAATTGCTTTGAACCAGCAATAGCAAATGATATATTTTTTGTACCTGAATGTTGTTATTGCAGATTGCTGCTACAGAACTTTATTTGTGCATATAATGGTAGTCCGTGTACATTTAAACGTATCTTACTGCTACACAATTTGTATAAGCGCTCAGTATTTCACGTAGTAATCGTCAAATAAATCTTTTCTGTTTGACATTCAACAAAACCACAGTAAACAATTTTTTCTGATTGACATTCAACTATGTCTATAATAAACCAAAGAAACAATTTGACCAAAGAGTATGTATACGTGTACAAATACTTGTGTATGCGTGTGTCAAATGCATGCTGGTTATTTATTGATTTATTATAATGTACTTTTTATGCATTATTATTAAAATCTTTTTTTATATTACATTTAATATTAGGCCTAATATTAATATTATTGCCTCATTTAAAATGAATATTCTCTTTTTATATTAATATTATTACCTCATTAGGCAAATAAAACTTTTTTTTTATATGTCTATGTCAGAAGAACAAAATGAAAAACAAAAGAAACAATTTGACACCAGAATATGTATGCGTGTACAAATACTTGTGTATGTATGTGTGTGTGAAATGCATGGTAGTGTGTGTAATGTTTTATTTTTTTATTTAATGTACTTTATAAGCATTATTATTGAAAAATATTAGCGTTCTGCACTTCTCCTACACATAAACTATAAGTGTGCCAAATTTTATGCTCCTGCGTCCGCGCAATTTTCGTAAAAAGGGGTCCAAAGTTTTTGCATCACGTATTAATATATAGATTTCTGTAAACCTAAAGCACATGTCATTCAGTTTATTTATGATGTAACCCTCTTCATATCAGCCCAAATGATTCTACATCATGGGTCCAAAGTGCTTTTGATCTGGGTACATAATTTGACATGTGAAGTCCCCGGGCGATTGCCGGATAAACCGGATAAAACCGGTTAGTAATATCCGGCCACGTTCCTCTTACAGTAAATATACTTTGATATCATCACGCATGGATTTCTGTTTGATGCGAATACGAACGGAGATGGAATGTCTGGGGGAGATTAGTTATTTTATAGTTTTATAGTATATCTTGGTAATACAAATCTGAATGATAGGTATTTGTTTTTGGAGCTTTTGGAAAATATATTTTGTGTAAATGATTCTTTAACTACTTATTCTGAAGTGGTTATATGACTAATACCTTTACCCATTTTTTATTATAACAATACATAGAGGATGTTTACGATGTTTTGTTTTTAAACGTAAACGTAGAGATAAACATCTTGAATGTAAAATTAGATCTTTTTTCAACCGACTTTGTACAATATATCCCGCTTCGTTTAAATCCTACAAATGTCATCCTGTGCGAATTTAAATAAAATTAATAAACGGATTTTATCACGGATTTTATATAATTGTTACAATATCTAAACAAAAAAATTAAAACAATTCCGCTATAAAATCCGTAAATAATAGTTTAATTTCAATGTGTAACATTTGTGAATTTATGAAAGCATTATCCTGTTCAAAGTTAATTTTATTTTTGTTTTAGTAAGAAATAACAAATCCCTTCAAATAATGCCTAGTCTAGGCAGATTGTCACATGTCTGTGTGTATAAAAGGGATCCGGTGTACAATTCACGGTCGCTCATAAAACATTTTACGATCTGGCCATTGGAATAAAACTCGGAACAACGTATAGTCGAACGATATTCTTTATTTTCCCCCACATCCGTGTCTTTTAAGGTAATTTTCTTTTGAATACTTCACGCAGTGTATTGTTATATTCATAGTCTTTGCAAATGCAACTTGTAATGTCAGTAATTTAAATAATGATGGATTAAATAATTTTGTAATGTCAGTAATTTAAATAATGGTGGGATTAAATTAAATAATTGAATTAAACCTATTATTTACGGATTTCACCGCGGATCGCCCGTGAGCAGATACAATTTTTGAAATTATTCTATTGTCTATGCTTATTAGGGATAATATATGATTCTAATAATCGAATAACTTTTCAAATAGGTCCATAAATTTCGGAGCCTATTTTATCCAAACAGACAACGAATGTATTTCCTCTTTCATAAATGAGTACCTATACATTTAATCCCATAATTTATCGAACCATTCGCCATCAATAGCGATAGTAGATGTGATTACTGGATGTATTTGTTTATTAATTTTAATAAACAATAACTACAAATTATTGATTAATAACTAAGAATATAATATAACAATGAATCTAATCATAACAGCCTAATCAATCTTGCAATTTGTTGGTACCACGATTTAATTTGTTCATGCTAAAAATAGCATTCGAAATGACAATACGCTCTCCGTCCATCCCATAATAGAACTACAAAGGTATTACACAAATGAAAGCCAATTTTATTCCTGCCTACATTTTGGAAATGTAAATGAAAACCTTTTATGTACGTATTTACTGATAAATATATCTGAAATATCAGGCCGCTTCCAACAGGTCATTGTGGAAATCCTTGGGAGAGGCCTATGTTCAGCAGTGGACTTCCTGTGGCTGATATAATGATGATGATGATGTCTGAAATCAAATAAATTAGTATGTTTCTTACGTTTTCAAGCTTCAATTACTGAACAGATCATCGTGTAACTTTGCATATTCAGGTCAAGGGTATAGGTAAAGGCATATTGTCAAGGGTACATAAAATATTCTAGGATACATATATCCGAAAAAGAAATTGCGATGCATAGAAAAATAAGATAATTGCAGTCCGGCATAACAAGGTGGCATACTGACATGAATACATTACAACTTAATGTAATGAACATAAATAGGGATTTGCGTGAATAATAATATAATATACAGAAAAAACACTATCCCCAAGTTATCCTAAGAACTGAGGCAAAACCTTGAGCAAAATCTAGTTTTTAATTTTGATTTATTTATTGCAGGTCTCAAGGAGCTGTATGAAAGGCTTAAGCCTCATCTCAAGTCCAAATATTATGAGTCGGGAGTGGTCGGTCCATACATCAGCAATAAAACGGTTTACTGTCGCCCCCTGTCGACAATGTACGTACGATTTATATCTCCCTCGCATTTAACTGCTGTAATAAACCCCTCAATTGTTTTTACCTATTCCTAAATTAACTATTTCTGTTTGTTTTCTTTTGGTTAATGTTCCAAAAGTATTATTTTAGTTTATTTCGTATTTCTTACATTTATCAACATTTTCAGATGGTAAAAAGCACACTGTAAGTTAGCGAAAATAAAATAGTGTTCACAATAAAATCTTTTAAGCACATATTAATTTGTTTTATTACAACTCGTGAATTAAACCTCTGGTGTAATTAAAATACCACTATATCTCTCATCAAAACGATCTAAATATCTTCTACTTCTGGAAATATTATGTCTCGTTACATCGTTAGAGCGGTTCATAGTTCGACCCCTACTCAGTGAGGCTTTGTCTATTTCTGCTACCTTGCAACATTATGGAAGCATTTCTAGATGCAAAATGACTAACGAAACTTATCAATATCTTATGAAACTAATCTTCTAGTATCATGTAGAGACGAGCGTAATACCATGCAGTGCTTAGTAATTTTGAACTTGGAATGTCTTTGCTATCTGTTAATGGCCAGTCATAATATTATCTATGTAACAGCCAGCTTGGACACTGCTGAGCTCAACAATCAGGTTATTAATATATATGTTATACATTGTAGGGGAGCTCAACCCGCCCTGTCTTACACCACACTCCATAGTGTAACTATCTGAGAGTGTATTCGCCCATCTTACACAGTTAATTTGACGTGTATACCAGTATTTAAAAATATGTATCAATTCAAACGGAATCGTTGCTATGCTAAGTTTGGACCATAACTTGTCATACGAAACCATATCAAATGCCTTTGACAAATCCAAAAAAACAGACAAAAACGGGTGTTCTATTATCCGTATAATATTTAACAGCTTTCTTAAGGCATAATGGTATAATATCGGTCACTTTAAATGGAAATGTCGTAAGCCGTGTACCCCAGTTTAAATATTTGGGCCATATCGTTACGGAGGACTTAAGGGACAATCTGGACGTGGATAGGGAGCGGAGGGCATTGGCGGTGAGGTGTAACATGCTGATCCGTAGGTTTGTACGTTGCACAGATGCAGTTAAAATTACACTCTTAAAGGCGTACTGCCAATGTTTTTATACGTGTAGCCTTTGGACGAATTGTTCTCTGCGAACCTTCAATGCTCTCCGCGTCCAATATAATAATGCGTTCAGAATGCTGTTGGGGTTGCCACGTTTTTGTAGCTCATCAAGTATGTTTACAGACGCACATACTGATGGTTTTGCAGCCATAAGACGCAAACGAGCGGCGTCGTTGTTGCTCAGGGTGCGTGGCAGCAACAACAGCCTTCTGCGTGTTCTTGCGGGCAGACTGGATTGCCCCATTATGTATAGATTGATTTCACTGCATGTGCGTATTTCTAACATAGGTATATAAGCTAATTGTAATACTAACACTTAATGTATGAGATATTTCTCGAAATAAATGTATTATTATTAATGAAATTTAAAAAAATATATTAATAAATATCGGCTAAATATACAAAATTTAATAATAATATTTTAAACACCATGCTCATATTAACACGATACACGCGAGGTCAGAAGCCCTGCTCGAGTGAATTTCACGGCTTGGAGGTGTTTAAGCTGATGAGTATTAGATAGAGGAGCGCTCGCTACACTTATCTAAGGAACTCTTATTAAATCCTCCTTAACTAATCCTTCAGAGTTCCAGCGAACGCGTACGGACAGCAGAAAAAACATTACACTTTTTTTTATCAAGTTTTGTTAAGGTAACTTTATGTTATGCCTTTTTCAGTGTTGTTTGTCAGTGGTATTGTATTATTTATCACGGATAGTTAAATATTTAAGAAATACAAGATTCGTTTCAAAATTAAACGATATTTCAAAAAAATACTTTAGACTTATCCAACGAAGTATAATTACATTTTTCACTCTAAAACACATAGTCAATATTAAGCACCGCATTGTGACAAGCCAGTTTGAGAGCAAATATTGTCCATAATTTTCGTAAGATATGTAGAATATTAATGTATTACATTAAGTGCTAGCAAGAAATCCACGCTTATAATGAACATTGCACACAGCGTTCCATATATGTACAAAGCTTTCTATACTGTCGCTACCAGTAATTAGAGGGACCGTGGTATATAACCCGTCGTACATAATGTAATTATACACGTACGTACGCTGCTCTAAAATACTCACTCGTGGAACAATTTGGAACTAGAGGCGAAGTTGGAAACCGCAGCAGACGTCGGCCATCTTGCCGTAACTATGGCAACGCGGCCGCGAATTGTCTGCCACCTGAAATTGTAAATAACTTCACGCCATGTTGTTTATGAGTTTCATTTGCGAATTTCGAGATGGATTTATTGGGGATTAGAAATTGTTGAATATATTTGTCTGTGTTAAATGTTATTCGAGCTGGCTTTGTACACGCGCCATGGTATATTTCAATTTCAGACCAACTTAAAACTGACTTCGCAAACACTACATCTATTAAAAAACATCAACACAATCACGATTTAAACTCTAACCACCTAATTTTATGATTCAATTTCCAATACCTAATCCATAATTCCAAATTCAAAATCAACGAATCAATAACAACCTAGACTGCATGATGGTATGAAAAAGGCGCAATTAAAGTGACGCACCACGGCCTCGTTCAGTGCATCGCGGGATGGCTCGGCTACATAACAATTCGGTGGAGTATTTCAATATAAATGCTGGTCCGCCATTAGCAGGCGACAGGGGCGAGCCGCGAGATATGAGTACAGCACTACCCTCACCACATGGGTAGGTAAGTGTGGAGAGGTGTTTTAGTTGTTGGGTTTTGTTTGCTGTGTTATAGATGAGGTAGAGTATGGAAGATTTATGTAGCTATATCATGAGGTCTAAGGCCTAAGTAGCCACAAAATAATATTTAAAAAATTAATACATTCAAACATTTTAGCATTATCCAGCTAAGAGAAGTTCACTACATAAAATAGACCTCTCTCAAGGATTTACTCGCATATGTTTGCAAGTTTTTCCAACTATGCATTCGAACAATAGATACTATGGGTGTTTAGACAAAATGTTGAAGCTCATAGGCAAAAAAAGTAAAGAAGAAACACGCCACGCAAAATATTGTAACAAATAAAAAACATAGACCTATCAAATTTATAAAAATAGCTTTTCTTCCAAACTGCAAATAAGCAATATTGGATATCTAGATTCAAATAGTGATTATGATGAGACTATCTTACAACTTTGTAAGTGTTTAAAAACACAATAATATATATGCACTGATAAACCTAAGAATGGTTAATGAATCGTGTCCTATGTACACAGTGGCAAGAACTCATAAAAAATACTAGTAAAATAGATTTTATTAAAACAGTCCATCTCCACACCACCCGATAGGAGAGGACAGACAGGCGCAGTTGTGGAGCACTCTTCATTTCGAATGCCTGTCCACGCGTCGCCTCCCGCGCTCCCCTTGTGTGTACACGCCCTATCGAGAACTACTAATACACACACCGAACTGTGCTTTTGGATGCGACATTTTCTGAGGCTGCAGGACAATGATACGTCCATGGCGTATGAGAATATTACCATTAAGGATTACTCTCCCGCCCTCTAAATCACCATTACTGGAAAGTAGGATCGAAAAATTGTCATAGAATATCTAAGGACAAAGAGCTCCTATGGAAACTAGCTTGATCAGTAGTGGTGTTCAAGCAGAGTGCAATTGCGTGGTGTTGACCATTGGACGTTGGATGGCCTTTTTAATCATTTACCTTCTATTCGATAAAATTATCACCGTTCTACCGTACAAAGTAGGAATCTCTACTTCAAAGATTTCCCTATATTGGAACATAGGAACTGCAATATCGTCATCATCATTATCCCGTTGCAGTCGACTACTGGACATAGGCTTCTCCCATGGTACGCCACAGAACCCGGTTTATTGATTTATGCATCCAGTCGCTGCCGGCGCTCTTGTGCCTGTCGTCCCGCCGTAACATGATGACCATACATAAAATACTTTTTGCTATAAGGTTCTATATCAAAACATGCAGGAAATTGCATTTTCATGCTTTGCCCTACGACTAAAGCCAAATATCGTAAAAGAGGATATGTAAGTACCACCAAACTTGCCACATCCGCGAGGCATCCAGTCATCCCTCCACACACGCATGCCCTTCGCTCCTCGGCGAGTGATGAAAGGACGTGTGACGCGTACCCTTCCATTGTGGTCGTGTCACAACAGAGCGGGCAGGGAGGAGCCATTAAACCTCACCTGAAATTGTGCTTCAACACGCGATGAGAATTTTACAAATGGCGGCTTTCATAGATCACTATACCGCCGTCTGATATTAAGTGTTTGTGGTTCGCGTCTGATTACGGGGGAGGATTACAAATGCTCGGGATGTCTTTGTTGTTTTCCATTTTTCTAATGCTGCTTTTGTACACTTAATCTAAGTATACACGTGAGAGGAATTTAGTTAGGTTGTTTTGTTGTTCAAGGCAGTTCATAGATATGCATAATTTCAAAAAATACTTACCAATCTACATAAAAACATAATCATTTCATTTTAAAATATTTATAGTACCGACGAAGATGAACAAGTTAACAGTTCGTCTTAAGGTAAGCAGTTATGTCATATACTTTTGCAATAAAACCACTTTCTAAAAACCTCAGTAACTAAGTACTAGTAAGAACTAGCAAAGTTCAGGAATTCTTTAAATCAACTAAATCCAAGTTCTACTAGTTCTACCATATCATTTCTAACCTTATAATCCTATTCCTATTGAAATCGCCTAAACTCAAATAAAAAACCCACGACCTTTTCGACAACACGACAATCTTAATTTTAAATTTAAAAATGCCCACACGCGTGCGTGAGACAAACGTAATTACACAAACACGAGATGAGTTTGTTCAAAAGCAATCACACGTAAGCTTCAGAGATCGACTATCCGAGATTGAATAGCAAATCCGCGTAATATATCAAAAGGTAATCCGTTTAAGTTTAAGGTGCACTATATATCATGCGACACCGGCACATAGCCCCGCGCTGTTTGGTCGCCTAAGCAGGGTGGCTCTGTAACGCATGTTGTTGCGCTTGGTTCAAGGTACAGGCCGGTTACTTGTTTGTATTAAATACAATTTTAAAAAAAATACATGGTCTTCTTACTGTCTTAGTAGAAAATAGCAACGTGTATTCCTCTGAGAAATCCACTTTGTATACGGTATTGGTTACAAAACATACTTTGGTTAAGACCAGACGATTGAGACGAAAGGGTGTTGGTAGAGACAAGCAATACGAGACCTTCTCTCAACAAATTTCAGCCTCATCAATGATCCGGTATGAACAATTAGTATGTGGTGATCTGACCAATGAGTGGCATAAGAGCAGACAGAAGACGAAGTAATGCACCAAGCATAAAAAAAAATACTCTAAATTCTATACTATCGACGTAGGATAAGGTTTCTAAAAATAAAAACATTAAAAGAATCAGCATAAAAACAATCAGGGCTACTACAATACTCATATTAATAAATAATGAGAAGCTACAGCTATCATTACGCTTGTATCTCTATACTTGTGCCCCAATTACTTGTTCGTCAACTAAGCAGGGTGGCGCGGGGGTGTATCAACGGGGTGGAGAGGGTACATTTTCCTGTTTGACGGCACACGTCGCAAAGGGAAATCCTGTACAGGACAGAGCTCTAAAATTGCCCCTACTTGATATAGACACCCCGAGGTAATATTATATACCGGCTTGTTTGTACTTAGTTATATATGTTATATTATATGGAGCCGTGATGTTTGAATATTAGTTTTCATGTAATAGTCTAGGAGAGAAAACTAAATTTGTAGAAATTGTCATGTAAAAATTTGGGAAGAATATATTTTTACTGATGGTAAATCTCTCAGATTTGAGAGGCCGCCTGGATAGGTACCACCACCGCAATGTCTATTTCTTCCGCTATCTAGCAATGTAAATGCACGGTCGTGTTTCGATTTGAAGGATATTGTAGCCAGAGTAACTACTGGACATATTTATATTATTTCTCAGGATGGCGATCGCAGTGGAATGCCAAGCATTGCTTCGTAATTCAATGTGTTATTTGGTATTGCTACTATTCATGAGCGGTCGTATCGCTTACCATCAGATGAACATCATGCTCATCTCGCCATTCCATGAACCGATTGACATTTTGACCGATATTTATTTGTGTTAAGAAGATATTAATTAATAGTTTGCAGAGATGTATGCCCTCTCTTTTTCCTACTCATCCCATGGTTGTCTGGCATAAATTGTCTTAGAGCGATAACACCGCCATTTGTACTTTGTTGTTTTATACTGTCTCTGAACTGATATTTGTTTTTACTGTGTACAATAAAGAATTAAATAAATAAATAAAATATGGAAAAAAATATTACCTTAACTAATCTTTATAATTTTATCTTCCATATTATATCTACCAATATTGTGTCTAATTATTTCAATCACAAACTAGCCTGTTTTCAATGTGTATTGACTGGGAGCCCGTTCCTTGGTGTCTATGGCAACCGGACTGATTGTACACGCAGTGGGGGCGCCCTTCCCTGTACTTTGTCTATGCTTTGTTCAACAAGATCGCTCTAATCAAACTGCTATTCTCCTACAGACTTAGATGAAATAAAAAAAATATGACTGCCAAGGTATACGAGATGGCAAGTGAGTGAATAAATGAAGATGTGTAAAGATTAAAGGCTTAGTAAAATATTTGTATATTGTACTTTAACTGAGGTTACCCAAACATGACATTGACATTGGCATAATGTTATCAACAATTGCTTTAAACAACTGAGGTTAATCGTGCACCATTTAATTAGCAAGCTGTTTTTTTATGCATTTATGGCTAGGTAGAGTCGACTAAAGTCGCGCTATGCAGGTCGCTTGTAACCTAACCTAACCACTGTTTTAATTATTATTTTTTAAGTAATCATGTACGTATCGTTAATAATAAACATGTTTGTTTACGTTGCAACTGTGTCAAATAAATCGTTTTATTTCTTCCTTTCACATTGGTTTTCGTGAAGCTTATGAAATAAATGAAATGAAATGTATTTATTGGTCATTGGTTAAGTTCAGGTGGGGTCGTCCTGTATTTGCCTCTATAAATATTACACATTATGTAGAAGTGAAGTGTAGGAAGTGCGTGGTGGCCTGTTGGTAAACGTACTAGACGCGACTGCCAACATGTTCACGGTGGTCGCGGGTTCAAATCCCAGGGCACACCTCTGACTTTTCGGAGTCATGTGTGTATTGATAGTCAATCACCACGCACTAAAACGGTGAAGGAAAACATCGTGAGGAAATCTGCATACCATAGGGATTCATAAGAATTTCTATGGTATGTAAGTCCGCCAACCCGCACTAGGCCAGCGTGGTGGACTATATGGCCTAACCACTCTCAATCGTATTCTCGATTGTAGAGTAGGCCCGTGCCCTGCAGTGGGACGTATATGGGCTGATACAGATACAGATAAAGATGACACAGTGAATGTTAATTGAGGATTCTAGATTTCCTTTCTTAAGTCGGTAGATTTTTACCCATTTATAGAATTAGAAATAAATATTTTTACAACATCCTACTTAAAATAAAATATAAATCCTTTTCAGAGACCAAATTCTCAAAATACATAAACGTTAAATTCCCCCCGCTGAGTGTTTGCTAACACTAGACGTAACCGCGACCTCATTTCTTTATTTACCTTTGTCAAACAGCGTAAGTTGAATCTAATCTAACTTGCCATCCTTACACACGACACTGATTCGAATCGACATCTGCACCTATCTAGACTTCATTTAGAAATTCAAACATGATATTAACATGAGTTTCCTATAGGTACTAAGTGGAGAAGCTAGTTTTAAGTATCAGCAACAGCCATTACGTCCTACTGCAGGTCATCCTGCATGGGCCCATCTACAATCGAGAGAACGAGTGAGAGGAGGTTAGGCCGTATAGTTCACCACGTGGCCTAGTGCTGGTTTGCGGACTTTACTATAGAAATTATTTTTATGGTATACTTTCATGCCGATGATTTCGTTCACCCAAAGTGCGTGGTGGTTGACTGTTCATACACACATGATTCCGAAAAGTCAAAGGTGTGGCTTGTGTTTTGAAACCACGACCATCGTAAACATATTGATAGCCGCATATCGAACTTGGATATGTTTTTCAAAAATTATTTTATTTTTTGAAAAAATTTAAAAAAAAACTAAAAAAACTAATAATCTAAAACGGTGAAGGAAAACATCGTGAGGAAACCTGCATTCCATAGCGATTTATAAGAATTTCTATGGTATGTAAGTCCGCCAACCCGCACTAGGCCAGCGTGGTGGACTATATGGCCTAACCACTCTCAATCGTACTTTCGATTGTAGAGTAGGCCCGTGCCCTGCAGTGGGACGTATATGGGCTGATACAGATACAGATACTTTATTTTTTGAGCAATGTGGAAGGTTAATTTGGCTTATAATTTGTTGACCGACTCATTTCACCACAAGACCTTTCAGTTGCACCACGTTAGATAAATACGGCTCGAAGACTACACATCATATCGAAATCTCATAGAAAACTAATGTAAATCATCTCTTCGTGAAAGCAAACAAATTACCTAACCAAAACAAAACCTGTCTGCACTTAATACTAAAATTTTCCTACATGTTATACTCGTAGTTGTATGTTATAGTTACAGCAATCATCTCCGACATTTTAACATAGAACAATGTACGCGCACTGATTGATCCAAGACGGAGGCTTGCGGTAATGGCAGCTTTCAATATACGAGCACGTAGAGTTTGTTGCCTGAATAGATAATTAGCTGCACAGGATAGCATAAATATATTAGCAGCGCAGCGTACCTCGTACATGTTCAAACAGGGCTCTAATTAATGAAATATTGATGGATACAACTTGAACGGGGTGGGTGATTGAAATGCGTATCAAATTGAAGTAGCTTGGCTTTGGAAGTTATTCTATTCTTGTACGAAAATGTGACGAAGATTTGTCGAAATTTGATTTTGGTTTTGACAGTTCTAGGCGAAGGTTAATGCTTTCGATTCGGCTCGGATTCGAGCTGCTGGTGCATAATATGAAAACTTGAAATAAAGAAAGCAGAATTGTAATTAATATTGTATCTTATTTATTTTTAACTGACTTCAAAAAAGGAGGTGGTTCTCAATTTGTCGGAATACTTTTTTCTTTATTGTTGTTTGCACTAGAAGCTAATATCCAAGATACATTATTATGCATGCCATATAATATTTGATCCATCAATCTCAAATACCACTAACTCCATTATCAAAGCCATGGGAAAAAGCAGCGCGCAATGCTCAACCCTTCGACTTTTTCACTATAGAACTCATTTAAATCTCTGCGTCCCCTGCTTTGCCTGTGATGCACCTTGTTGCAAATTAAGGATTCAAGCCAACATAAAAAATATGACCCCAAAGGATCGTGGGTAAAAAAGTTTTATCTTTTTTTTTTATTACACTTTATTGAAATGAGACACCGGGCGCGCATATAAAATTGATCTTTTTGTTAGCTGCGAAAGGGTTAGGCTGCCAGTGCATTGAATATTTTTTTATTTGACATGCAAGGTACAAAAGGCCCCACGGCACTGCGGTTCGGGACGCTTCGTTATTTCGGTGTTAAAGTTGAATTTGCGTTTGCAATCTTTTTATTATTTTTTATGGTTGAATTAGGAGTGTTCGTTTTTTGCGATTTAAATGTTTGTATACATTTATCTAGAACTGACACACGTGGATTTTATCTGTTGAATATGTTAGTACGGCATGTAGTACATTACTGACTTTCTTTTTGACAAATGGTATTTGTAGACTATTTATAGAGTAGGTAATTGAGATTACTTACGTAATTTGCCCAGGTTACAAGTTATATATGTACTAAAAATCTAAGTGGTTAAAAAGGTAAAATTTTAAACTCTCAATTGTATGTATGAATCATTTTTTGTGAATATTCACTTCAGTTTTGTTCACATAAATATTGGATAAATATGATGAAGTAATAAAAACCTTAAATGTAATACATATTATCTTGTAAAAGTTCTCAATTCTTTATAACATAATATAACTCAGAGTAATTTTAAAACAGGCATTCACGAATTCGAAAGCCAAATAAAATAAAAACAAAAATAAACATGCAAAAACCATCACAAACCAAAGACAAAAAAAAATATGTTTTTTTAACACCAAACACTCAACAATGAAACAGTAATACAAACGAACACAAAACCCCGACAGATATCATCAACAATTTCACACTACACGCTCACGTATTTTATCAATTTGACAGCGCAGCACTTTATTTGACCCGATAAGTATCGCTCTTGATTCCATCTGATGTCATTATTTTCGAGTGGTGCTTATTTCTTTTAACTTTTGTTGAGTGCCTGTGATAATTAAATGTGTAGATACATCGAGTGCCGCGTCTGAGCCTTCCTGTTACCACTGTTATGTTTAGTATTTGTTTTTGAATGGTGTTTATAATTTGCACATTTATTAATTTGTAATATTGAGTGATGTCTGAGTAAATATAATACATACTTTTCATCAGAAAAATCGAAACACCTTGCAAGTTTATTTTTTGCAAGAATTATCAGAAACGTGTTTATATTTAGGAAAGCATGTCAAATGTCGTGTAATAGTGATAGTCATATAAGATGAGGTTTTCAAATCTTAATATTGATGTTCTAAATACAAATTAAATTTGTACACATTTTTCTGATAACCCTTACAAAACATAAACTTGCAAGGTGTTTAAATTTTTCTGATGAGAAGTATAGATTGAAATGCAGTACTTACCACTTATCAAGTAAAGTTTTCCCTGCTAAGAATATAAGTTTACCTGGTTTAATCAAGTAAATGTAGTTAGCAAAAGACTAAAAAACGGGACAGCTCTACCAATGCTTCAGAAAAAAGAGACGTAAAGTACCCACATTGCTGTGGTGATTCACACATTTTGATTTCTGTAGGTTTATTGGATATCCTTACTTTTTTTTCATCTGTTTGTCGTTTCTTTGCTTTTCAACTTCAAGAAGCCAGCAACATAACATTTGTGACCTATTTATTTGCCGGATCTATTTAGAAATGAAATATCTATTTTAGGATTAATTAATTTGACTAATATTTGGAGCAACTAAGAATACAATCAACAAGTGCATCGTGGCGTATGCGCAACATGCTCGGTCGATCAAAAATATTATTGCTTGTGACGCAGCGGGATATCAAAGATTAAATACATACATAATTTTACAGGACTTTAAAACATGCACATATGACACATAAAACAATGACCATGCATAAAATTATATTTTAGGGATAAACATGGTCTTTCTTCTGTTTCTTCTTAAAAATTATTGATCAAAGTTGTCATAGAATATTAGAATTATATATTAGAAATTAAATTAGTGCGTTTTAGCTTACCAAACTACTTTTGTTTCTGGTTGATGTACCCGCCTGTTAATACACTAATAAGTGCAAAACAAACTTTCCGCAAAAGCAATAAATTATGCCAACAATATGTTATTTTGTCCAAACCACTTACACACAAAAATGGAACTACAAACCATATTGAACATAAATTTGGTCCAACCCGCCAACGGTGACGTGTTGGCCGATTCGACCGCCGCGTCACTCCCCCGGCATTCCATTATTTACCAACCCTTCTGACCCCTGACCCTTCTACCTAAATATGACCTATCGGCCTAGCCCCTGGTCATTGTGCATCGAATTAATCGGCTGGTACACTTTTGTGTGGACACTGCCCACCGTTATTCGAACTCTTTGGTCATTGTGTTTCTATTAAAAGACTTTAAGTGTCCCCCGGCTGCAGGAACGGGTTT
Organism: Hyles vespertilio; assembly: GCA_009982885.2. Classification (NCBI taxonomy): domain Eukaryota; kingdom Metazoa; phylum Arthropoda; class Insecta; order Lepidoptera; family Sphingidae; genus Hyles; species Hyles vespertilio. Next base: position 14,385,700 of record CM042821.1, on the reverse strand, counting down.
GCGAATTTTTTTCTACGGTCAAACTGGTTTTTGATTTAGAATAGATAGTGAATTTTTTAGTTTAATCCGCGTTGCATTTTTGATAAAGGTTTGCATTGTTGTACAATATGGTTGTCCAGTATGGTGAGTTACATAGCAAATACGTTTTAAATATGTACAATGCAAAATGAAAAATCTGTTAATTTTTTATTTTGCATTCTGTTGAATAATAAATGGGTAAAATACAACTTATAATTATGGAAGTAGGGATTAGGTCACCGAAATCTTATGGCCTATTTTCATTTATTTTAATTAATGTAATGGTAAACTGAAAAGTATCAACCAAATTAGTAAGAAAATATTATTTAGGAATAAAAAAGGTAAAATATGATGTAATAAATAATGGTGTACTTACCTTTAAATAAACTATAACACTTAATAAAAATGTCGAAATATTATCAAAAAATGTACCAACCAACCTAGTTTTACACCAACATTTGAAACACGCTCCGCCATTGCAGGTAGAGAGAACTATTTTGCATACTCACACCCCTTGCTAATAGTTGACTATTGTTATTATTTACAAGCGGAAGCGGCCCCTCGCACATCTGTGCTAAGATGCCGCTTTATTACTTTATAATCAATATTACTTTATAATCAAACCAAACGTAATGACTGATAGCACAAGTTGGCACAAGCAAGGAAGAATTCAAAATAAATTGTAAATGATTTGAATAAAGAATATTTTACATAGTTTATGGTACTAAAACGGTGAAGGAAAATATCGTGAGGAAGCCTGCATGCCATAGCGGTTTACAAGTATTTCTATGGTATGTCCGCCATACCGCATTAGGCCAGCGTGGTCAATTATATATGGCTTAACCACTCTCAATCGTACTCTCGATTGTAGAAGAGGTCCATGCCCTGCAGTGGGATGTATATGGGCTGATACAGAATATGAATTTAGTGTCTCACAGGAAATCAACTTGAAGCAACAGCTTAGCTCTCGCGGTTCGTTCTATGCCCAATACCCCTTTTCTCTTCCCATCCTTTTTCCTTCATTCTTTCCTCCCGGTTTGATTGGCTACAACATATCCATTATCCAAGCGTTGTGGATGTTCATTGGCATTGATCACTTACCATCAGGTGACCTGATTAATCAGTGAGACACGACTAACAACAGCGTGGCTCTACCAATTTCAAGAACCTTGGTGATTCTGACATTGTTCACGGTATCAATGATAATGAAGATGGTATTTCCAGGCATTGTCTATCATAACATTATATCTTATTTTACTTATTACTGTTACAATTGGAGCATAATATACTTGTTATGATCGTTATACATGTACTGTATCAACTTATATACATCCCACTGCAGGGCACGGGTCTCCTCTACAATCGAGAGAAACGTTGAGACTGGTTAGGCCGTATAGTTCACCACGCTGACCTAATGCGGGTTGGGGCGGGCAGGGTTGGTTGACCGTTATATAGACTATATTTACTATTATCTTCTACAAAATCCATATTTATGAGTAGAATATGTACATGTGCAAATAACGTCAAACTTTTAATACATAATAGTGTTCTATCAGAAAATACATAACATGCATATCCCAAGTCACGTTTAAAACCTTTGTTCGATACAAACTGTCAGTCAAATTGCATAGAACGGATCAACGAGGAAAGGTGTTCGCCGGAGTTTATGCAAATTTTATACATGTACATATTTCTGCAATATAAATGTTACCCTAATACCTTAACATAAAGTATATTTTTAAATAAACCAACCATGTTTGCAATAAAAATAATATCAAAATATAATTATGCGAGGAACTCTAACCATTTTTGCGATGCGCACACGGTACAGTTTTGCATAATGTATTTGATATATTTGTGACCTTTTATCGCGAATTTAGTTTCTAATTTGCATGGCGCATTGTCAAATGAAACTTTACTTTTAAAAATGGCCACAAAAGAGTTTTTTTATAAATAACATTGCGTGTGCACGCAAATGTAGAACATCTGCTGTTTAGGGAGGAATGCTTTGCTATTTATTCGAAATATTTTTATAGTAATAAAAAATATCTGCATAGATTTAGAAGGATTTTATTCTAATAGAATTTTGTAACCCTAGGCAGGTAGTAACGGTTCATAGGTTTGATGGTATCAAAACCCCATTACTAAAATAGGTTACGGAGTTCCAATAGGTACTAGAAGATACAAAAAATTGTATCAGAATGTTAATTATAATATTAGATAGGTATATATTGATCCACACTTAGAGGATCCACATTAGAAATCTTGCGATTAATTCTTCAGTATTCATAAATGATAAACTGCTTTGTGGCGCAAGTGCGTGGTGGCCTGTTGGTAAACGGACTAGACGCGATTGCCAATATGTTCACGGTGGTCGCGGGTTCGAATCCCAGGGCACACCTCTGACTTTTCGGAGTCATGTGTGTATTGATAGTCAATCACCACGCACTAAAAACGGTGAAGGAAAAGATCGTGAGGAAACCTGCATACCATAGCGATTTATAAAAAAATCTATGGTAGTCGGCCAACCCACACTAGGCCAGCGTGGTGGACTATATGGCCTAACCACTCTCAATCGTACTGTCGATTTTAGAGGAGGCCCGTGCCCTGCAGTGGGACGTATATGGGCTGATATAAATATAGAAGCTGCTTTACATATTTCTCCAATCGGTCTATAATTTATGTTTATTATTTAACCACCCCTAAACAGTCTAAGCAACATTTATTCGCATTAACAAAGCATTAAGAAATTAAAGACACGCGCATGACCTCGCCAAATGTATGAAAATAATATATTTACATTGTAAAAGCGTGAACTAGCGAAAACTAGTCCACACAATGAACTCCATACAAAGTCGTCATGTTTGGCAAATCTACGACGACACAATGCGACAAACGAACTGAAAACCAGTAATACTAGTTCATTTTACAAAAACTGGTATTACCACGCGCGCGCAATTTGCAATTTTTGGCTTCGGTACAGCTGACCGATGGACAAGCCCAAGTGTTTACTAATAAGAGGTTATTTATTCCTATCCTAGGCAGGCAAGCTATTGGGTCGTCTAATCATATGGGCTAGCTTAGAGTATTTATAATATAAAGGGAGCGGTGTCATATGTACAACCGCGTTTTAAAAAACGTAGATATTTTCTTGTTCCTATTGTTGGTAGCACTCGTATGCTAGTGAAAATTTAACTAATTATTTAACAACAAATTGCTGAAAATTCCTTTGATAGCCAAAAGTATATTTAGCTTTTATAAATTTAAAACGAGTTTGAGTGGAATTAAATAGTCCAAACTACTTCGTTTGCTTTTTCTTTTCCAAATAATTTGTGCATGTTGGACAACCTGTCAAATATCAGTAGGAGGGCAGTAAACAGGTGGCTTGGCATTAATATTATTATCTTAGAGTATATATATATATATATATATATGTTAGAGATCGCATAGGTCATTAGTTTTATTGGAATGGCAACATAGTCCGACTTGATTGACGTCGGCCAAGTTATCGGTTGCCCATGGCAACGTAAAAGAGATCTGTCAGTAGAGTCCGAGAAATAATAATTTTGGTATTGTTGTAATTGTTATTCTTGCCGGAACGGCGCCGGAAGTGCGCACTGATAGATTATTGAAACCATCGCGTCGGGCGATATCAGCAATCCACTTAAATCTCTGACAGCAGCGGTGGGATCGATAATAAAATCATCCCGCATGTCTACCGCAATGCCTACTACCCAATCTGAAGAATATTTGCGACCGGAACGGGCCGCTCAAGAAAATAATGCGGCGGGTCCATCAACATCAAGGATTGAAGGACATGGGGGCCTTCGCCCGAAACCTGGGCTATGTTTTTGTTTTTCAAAATATGGTGACGGGCTTCTAGAATATCAACCAGAACAACTGTCAGGTCCCTGCAACTCAATGGAGGTTCTACAACTTGTTTCGCGATATGGTGAAGTATACAAGCGACCAGGCGGCGACATCCGTCGAGTATTCCACCAACAAGGTGGTGTTGATAGATCGGTTAGATACTGGTTGTGGTGAGTCTAATGTAATAGAGATGGTGCTCTCGGGCATCACGGACATTCAGGTATGTAAAGATTTACTCAAAAATACGCCTACCAGTTTTGTGGCACTAGATAAGCATTTTGGTAAATATTCTAAGATTAATAATCTCAAGCGAAATACTGATTAGTTGCGAATGAACATGAAACTCCCAAGTATCATAAAGACGGTTACCTACTGAACCTCGCTGTTATTATTGTAATAAGGTCGAACACTTGAAATGCTACTGTTCACATTTAAATAACAAAAATAAGGACGGTGGTACTCGTTCTTTGGCGTCTGTTGATAAACCTAGTGATAAACCTATTACACATTGTTTTTATTGTTACAAAGCTTAACATTTTGAATTTACTTGTTTCATCAAACAACGCAACAAAAAATCTAATGATTTATTGCAGTCAAAATCGGTCAACGTTTGTTGGTCCTCAAAGGAGTATTTTGAAACTAATTGTAACATGCGTCTGTGGTTATGTTTTGCAAGCATTGATTGACAGTGGTTCAGAATGTTCATTAATTAGAAAGGAAATTACTGATTAGTTTTTACCTGATCAGAAAGACTCCTCATATACCTGTCTCAAAGGTATTGGTTCCGTGCTTTTTTTTATTTTGTAAAATGACGACGATTGCTGAATTTAATAGTTGTATGCCGAGGTCAGACTGGTGATTGTTCATTCTAATTTGTTACCGTACGACGTAATATTAGTTAGAGAGTAAGGAATGGTATAGTGCGATAGATTCCAATACGAGGAACGAACAGAATTTATCTGAAATAAGACAAACGGCTAAGAGCAGGATGGACGAGCGGGCGATGAAAGATAGAATTCGTTATGACTCTAATAAAGCCACTATTCGTCCTTTTGTAGTTGGTAATCTATTATTAGTCTAGAAAAACTGAGTTGAGTTTACGTTTGGTACTGAATTAAATTATTTTTTATGTATTCCGTATGGATTGAAAGCTTTTTCGCTTTGTCCTGGTTTTATTCTGTTGAAAGTCATTACGCTTTGCAGATGTATGGATTGAAAGCTTTTTCGCTTTGTCCAGGTTGTATTCTGTTGAAAGTCATTACGCTTTGCAGATGTATGGATTGAAAGCTTTTTCGCTTTGTCCAGGTTGTATTCTGTTGAAAGTCATTACGCTTTGCAGATGTATGGATTGAAAGCTTTTTCGCTTTGTCCAGGTTGTATTCTGTTGAAAGTCATTACGCTTTGCAGATGTATGGATTGAAAGCTTTTTCGCTTTGTCCTGGTTTTATTCTGTTGAAAGTCATTACGCTTTGCAGATGTATGGATTGAAAGCTTTTTCGCTTTGTCCAGGTTTTATTCTGTTGAAAGTCATTACGCTTTGCAGATGTATGGATTGAAAGCTTTTTCGCTTTGTCCAGGTTTTATTCTGTTGAAAGTCATTACGCTTTGCAGATGTATGGATTGAAAGCTTTTTCGCTTTGTCCAGGTTTTATTCTGTTGAAAGTCATTACGCTTTGCAGATGTATGGATTGAAAGCTTTTTCGCTTTGTCCAGGTTTTATTCTGTTGAAAGTCATTACGCTTTGCAGATGTATGGATTGGAAGCTTTTTCGCTTTGTCCAGGTTTTATTCTGTTGAAAGTCATTACGCTTTGCAGATGTAAGGATTGAAAGAATTTTCACTTTGTCCTTGTTTATTCTGTTACGGTACAGAAAGCCTTTACGCTTAGCTTTGTGTGTGAGGTTTAAAGCAGTTTGTAAATAATATGCTTGTGTGTGCATTGTGCGCTGGATCATCTACCCTGGATGAGATGTTGAGAAGCAACGCGAGAGCGCGTTGCATTGCAGGATGGCCGTGTTAGAGATCGCATAGGTCATTAGTTTTATTGGAATGGCAACATAGTCCGACTTGATTGACGTCGGCCAAGTTATCGGTTGCCCATGGCAACGTAAAAGAGATCTGTCAGTAGAGTCCGAGAAATAATAATTTTGGTATTGTTGTAATTGTTATTCTTGCCGGAACGGCGCCGGAAGTGCGCACTGATAGATTATTGAAACCATCGCGTCGGGCGATATCAGCAATCCACTTAAATCTCTGACATATATATATATATATATATATATACATATATATACATATATATATATATATATATATATTATATAGGTATATATATAGAGGGTCGCTGCTACTTCAAAAACGTAGATAAAAATGGTGGTGCCGGGGCCACCTTTTTGTTCCCTACATCCAGTGTGAATTGTGACAGCATGGTGGACTTAGGTACATGAAAGAGAAAAATCAAAAAATGTAGTTTAGCGCTATCGAATACCATCCAAATTTATTTTAAGGGTTAATTATTAACTGTGTATTCGTTTATCATCGACAATAAATCCAATTTCTTAATAATTATCAAGAAATAATTTATAGTCTGGCATGAAAGTGTAGAAACGGAACTACCCCTTTATTTCACCTGGCAGCACTATCACATGTTTCACATATATGAATTTTGGTTGTATCTCGCATTAAAGTCATCGTTTTTGTAAAAGTATACCCAGTGATAACGTTTATTATTAACATTTATTAAATAAATTCTTTATTAATTTATATTAATAAGCATCAAAATGAAAATTCGAACGTTAAAGGGATGCCATAAAAACGGCTCAGTGGCGCCTCCATTTATTTCTACATTTATTTGCCAAGCTGTAAATCATTTTACAGAAAAACATTCATATTTTTGAATTTTCGAACTCCTTTTTATTCAATGTTGCAAGTAATTGAATTGTTGAAATTCTGTAAAAGTTCCGGAATAATTTTTAGGTAGAAAATAAAAATATTGGAATTTGTATCGAAAAAAAATTATACTAAGGCAAGGGTGAGTTTTACTTTACATTTATTATTAATATTTTGTACTATGATAGCTAAAAACAATGTCACATGAATATGTTAATTTCCATTTATTTATTTATTTATATATTTTTCGCGGAAAAGTCATCTATCGGTAACATTAATATAGAAGTGCTACCAACATTACGAACAAGAAAATATCTACGTTTTTGAAGTTGCAAATGTATGACAGCGCTCCCTCTATATATAAATACACTAAGATTATTATCTACATTTTAGAAGTACCAACGCTCCCTCTATATTACAAATAGTCTAAGCTCTCTATAATACTTACCGTAAGAGTATGGTGAGGTTTTAAGTGATATTTAGCCAGGAGGAAAACAGAACAAACAGACATTGCTTGAAAAAAATGATTGTTTCAAAAGCTTAAGCTATGTATGTAAAAAAATCAAGTAATTAAACGTGTAGGTTTCTAAAATAGTATTCTCAAATAGAGGTTATCAATCGGAAAGTTTTTTTTTTTTTTTTTTTTTATTGCTGTGAATGGCGAGACGAGCATGCCGTTCGCCTGATGGTAAGCGATGCGACCGCTCATGAACAGTAGCAAAACCAAAAAACATCTTGAACTATAAAGCAATGCTTGGCATTCCACTGCGCTCGCCATCCTGAGACATAAGATGTTAAGTCTCAATATGTCCAGTAGTTACTCTGGCTACAATGTCCTTCAATCCGAAACACAACAGTGCATTTAAACTGCTGTTTGACGGGAGAAATAGACATTGCGGTGGTACCCACCCAAGCAGCCTCTCACATATGAGAGACCTACCACCAGTAAAAGAAAGTTAAAGTTATGGCCCTCAATAAATACTTACTTACTGATACGAAGAAATGGAAACAAAAACAAGACTTCTATCTCTGCCCATCGTCCAATTCTGAAGAATTATAAAAATTGAGAGCAATAATTATTATGATGTTTATTTCTTACTGTAAAACTGCATATTTTTATTTTTATACCTAAATTAAATGCATAATCATTTTAACAGTAACTTTAAATAATTAATGGCATATCAACCATAATAATATCTCAATTATCTTATACTTTCTAATAACAAATACTGCATATAAAAATAGAAGTTTTTTTTGCAGCACCTACGGAAATAATATAATATTCTTGATTAATAATGCAGTGGAAGTTGAAAACATTTATATACAAATAACAAGGCATAGGCAAAACTACTTAGAAAATAAGAAATTCTACTTGCAAACGAAACGTTAACCCGAAATGTCCAGCGCGCTCTCTACTCTCTAGAAACTTGAAAATGGAATGCCAATCGGTTAATTTGGCGCCAAAACGCGTTGTGTGAGCGCGCGCCGCCTCATACACGGGCCACGCCCCACACATGCTGGCCAATCGCACCGCTCTAAACACCCTCGCATAGCACGCATATTGATCTGCGGACACGACACGGCTCGAACCGTTTACATTTCGACATATCACATGCTAAACACCGAAAATAATAACATATGAAACCATTGCCATACAATTTTAAACTTTATTTATAAAAAAATAAAGTTTAACATTACTAACGCGGAATATGTCCGTTTACGTCACTTCGTGTATCAGTTTTGTAGGGGTGTAATTTATAATGTATGTTGAAGTTAACCAAAATGTACCTTATGAAGCCGATATCATATCACAACTAAATACAGAAGATGTATTCAATTTATAGGAATACTTTTATAGAAACACAATTTCAAATAGCTTGCATACTTACGCAATTTAGCACCGAATCTAAGACATGTCACATGTCATATCCTTACTAATATTATAAAGGTGAAAGTTTGTATGTATGTATGGATGTTTGTTACTCTTTCATGAAAAAACGGCTCAACAGATTTTGATGAAATTTGGTATAGTGATAGCTGACACCCTGGATTAACACATAGGCTACTTTTTATCCCGAAAAATGTAGTGTTCCCGTGGGATGAGTCAGGAAACCAAATATACATATTTTCTACTCTTTCAAATTCAAATTGTTGGCACGGGATGTCCTCTCCTACGGAAGGGAAATATAGTCGACGGCACGCGGGAAATATAGTTAGTAGACACGCGAAATAATATGTTCTTGATGTGGATTGGACTCAAAAACTATCTGCACCCGGGCGAAGCCGGGCCCGACAGCTAGTTAATTATAAATCAAAGTCCACAGGTGGATTAAGCAAAATTAATAAACGCTAATTCAATATTAAAGCAATGCTATAACAAAAACAAATGAAATCAAAAACATAATAAACGTACAACACCAGTGCTACCTAGCGGTCTTGATCAGATATTTACTGGTTGTTCTTTTATGAACAAAGTTAAGAATTTAACTATTCTCCAATAGGTGGCGCTGTTCGCCACTACAACTTACTATCTAATTAGTAATATTTATTACTGTTATTGGACGAATAAGATTAAAAATTGTTATGTGATTCGCACCGTAATATCTTGAGAGACTAATTAGTATGAAGTAATTTTGAATACAACGCAAGATTTGTACTTTATTCATTTCTATTTAATATGAGGTGACTACTAGGAAGTTAGGAATCAACCTGTAAGAACAAAGTCCTTAAAATCAAGCCAAAGTCTTAATACCTCTAAAGACACATCTATGTATTTTACTATCACACATTTTAGCAGAAAATAAAAACTTGAGTGGTGTCAGCGGACACCCGGATGTAACGAAGTTCCTTTCGATTAATTAGTGAAGGAATTGTAATAAAATTTTATTTCTTAAGTTATATAAATACATTTTTTTTAAATTATTAACAATTATAATGTAATATAAACTTAATCAATAGGCTCAATTGTAGTAATAATTGGTAAATATAGTAGTAAGGGCATAGTCAAATGAAGGGTTGATGATTGACAGCAGGATAACAACTAAAATTGTAAATAATAATAAATTTATTAAGGAGGACCTAAAATCAATGTATTACGGTTTTATTATGTAATTTTAATTAAACGTCACTATCAAAAGAATCATTTGGATATCACCGTCATTAGGTTTTTTTTTTCACTTATTTATGCAATTTATGTTTTTTTTGTACCAATTTGATTTATGATATTTGATGAAAATTAGAAATTGTCGCAACGTTTCCCTAAGGTTTCCCACTTAATTTTGGGCTTCAGCGTATTCTTGGTTTTTACTATAGCCTTTAACATATTAATATGTATTTGGATATTTTATTGCCTCTATTAGAGGTAAATAAATGTATGACATCATTTTCAAATCAAGAAATAAAAAACGATTGTCAAATGTTTTTAAGTGTCATGCCAACTTTTCGTGAGAATTTTTTCCGTCTAGCCCCCTTTCACATCGCGCGATAAGGAACTTCGTTCCAAAACTCATTGCAAGGAATCCTGAATGGGTAATCCAATATAGAACCACAAATAATTTGAAAACTGTTTTTATACAAAATAGAGGGGGAAGTCAAACATGTGGAGTAAGTCTATTGAGGTGCATCCTTCTTAGTCATAAAAGAGCCATATGTCAAGTTATGGGATTCATATTATAGAAAAAAAATTAAACAGGCATCAATGAATATTTAGTTTGTTTACTTCACAATACTATTATTCACAAGAAATTAATTCTACCTACAATAAATTAAATCATTAACATAATACTATAAAAATAGATCTTCAATATTAAAATTGACTGTAAATAAAAGGTGTCAATAACAACTACACAAATTGTCAGTAACTATTCTACTGTGATGTGTATTATGCTTAACTTTATTATTAAATTAATGAAACGATCCCAAACAATACATGTTTAACATGCTTACATTTACAAAAACATCTGAACATTTATGGTAAACCATAGCCTATTTTTTCTTTTATTTTTAAGTAAATACAATAGAGCACACATATAGTTGCATGCACAGCCAACATACAAATGGCTTTTAAATATTAAATCTTTTCAAGACATTGTTTAAATTTTGTATAATAGAAAAAATAGACCAATTAACATGGTTTCAGTTTGTCTGGTATGAATATGTTTTTGATGTACTTTAGATAAAACAAACAAATTAAAATTTGTAAAATGTTCCGAACATCTTAAATACACAGTCTTTGAATAAAGCTTTTTGAAATAACATCCAACTTAGACATTTATACTTCATTTCTTTCTCCTGCCTTTAAAGGCTCATTGAGAACTAAGGGTATGTCTCCACCATTGTTCTGTGGCACCCAACCAGCCGATTCTTCTTCCATTCTCTTCTTCTCTTCCCTAACTCTTTCATATTCATCAATTTCCAACTGATACTTGGGTGTGGTGATACCAAAAAAGTTGGCCAAAGATTCTCCGGCTGTGTCAACAGCATTGAGCATTTTTGTTCCTGATTTCCAAGCTACATAAGAAAACCATGGTCCCCAGGATAGTGTTTTCTGAAAAAAGACATAATGGTTTATTATTGTGGCTGTTGGATATAGGGTATAGATTTTACCATTTTTCATACAGACTCAGTCAAGTCAATTTCTATACACATATTAGCAATCACGATATATAATTGTACAATGTTAATGTGTTTACATGCTCATATTACGTGGAAAAACCAACTTCTTAAATAAATGTATATAATATTAGGCAAGCAGGTGCTAAACAAAAGGTGAGATCATCTCTAAATAATCGATGAAGCGATCGTCCGTCATTACCCGTCTGGATATTCATAACCAAGGTTATTAGTCATTGATTTCCTTAACAAGCGATATAATACTTACTGGATCGACGTTTGGTTCCGGGGGTTTCGAATCCACTTCAGTGACATGTTCTTCCTCTATTTCTTCATCCACGCCATCGCTAAAATGTAAAACTTTCTTTGGTTGATTAATAGTCACTTTAACTTGAGAATCTCCAGTTTTCTCCATGTTAAAATATATTAATTCTATCGGGTTTAAAACTTTGTCATGTTTATTTTCGCAAATCGCTTCTCAATTAGTCCATAGAGCAACCATATGTGACAATTGCGTTTTGTTATGCGGAATTTGGGTTAAAATATAAGAATTATACAGTCCAACTAACTAGACGTGAGCTCCATTTTTTGTTCCACATCTATTAGGTAAAAACGAACCAAAATATAATTTTTCAATTTCAATTTTTAATTTCATATAAAGTCTTTGTAACCTTTCTTTTTGTTGTACAATGTACAATCTATCTTTAAGTTGGCTGTATGGTCACTGAACTTAGCAGAAGCGTTCATAATAAAAGTATAACAATAAACAAAATGTCTATGATTTGCCTTGATTATTAGGGATGGGAATTATTGCTACATTTAACTCACTTTATTAGTTATGTGTTATAATATTTCACATATACTATAAAGTTAGCGTGTATAGTCAGCAAAATAAGTCGCTGAACACTTCACATTTTTTATAACTTTTTATGAATTAAAATTTGTACGTACTACTCTGTAATCGTAAAATATAACCCACTAAAGTCATCTATGCCGAGAAATGCCATACAATATTAAAAATAATTATTATTTTGGATGATAAGACAATTCCAAATCTCGTGACTGTGTAGCGACTTATGTTGCTGACTATACGACCTAGTAACTTTGAATTTGCTAGTATTTAATTTGATATATTTAATTGTAATGGCTTCAAAATTACTGTAATGTAAAAATAACTTATGTTTCTGTGAATTTTCTCCGGAGTACTATTATTGTATTTTATGTATTATTATTGGGTGTTTGTGAGACCGAAAAGTCTCTTGTAGTTCCTGATACCCACGACACAAGACTCGATCTTAGTGTGAGGTCAGGACTATGTATGTGACTGTTGGGTGTTATTTATTGTTCGTTAATCTCCTCATTTCAATGCAATCGGGTTGTTTAGACTGAAAGTATTGCTTAAATGGTCTTCGATTTTATATCTTGTGTAGCTTGTGGTAGACATAACATAGTGAACGTACATATGTATCAAATATGGACATAATGTATTTTTCACAGTTATAATATTTACTTAAATTGAAATTGTGAAATGCTCTTGCCTATTGCATGTTTGTCTATCATTCTATCATTGCCTGTCAGTTGAAATTTGACAGAAGTCTAAAATCAGAATTCGATTCAGAAATCGAAAATAAATTAATAAACTTGATTTGAAGTGAAAATAAATAGATTAAGGCTTTAGCGTTTATTTTCAGTGTATTACCATGGAAGGTTTCTGCCGAGGGTGCCTAATTAAATACGATGAGCCCTCGGAATTACTGCAATATACAGAGAAAAATCGAAGATTGTTCGTATATTCGACGGGTTTACAAGTAAGCAGTTTATATATATATATATATTATAGTAGCAATCTGAATGAAATAAAATATTCAATTAAATATATATAAATATTTTTGATATTCATTAGTCCACTTGTCAAATAACTCAATACTATATATAATGTGTAAAAAGATAAAATGTATTAACAAAATTTTCATTTACATACATTTTCTAGTAGCTAGGTAACGGTAAGTCTGTCATATATGAGAGGCCGCCTGAGTAAGTAGTAGGTACCTCCACAATATATATTTCTCGCATGTATGTGCATTCTTGTATTTCAGTTCAAAGCACATTGCAGCCAGAGTAACTATTAGACATATTGAAACTTAACATCTTGTCTTAGAATGGCGAGCGTAGTGGAATGCCAGCCATTGCTTTGTATTTCATGGTGTTTGGTTTTGCTACTGGCTATGAGTAGGCAGTCAATATTATTTACCATCAGGATAATAGTATATTTATGTCATAGTTCATTGTAATAAAAAAAAATCTTAGAATTTATATTCCATTCATTTATTGCAGGTAAAACGTAATGATGCATTCACATTTCAACTATGCAAAGATTGTTATGTAAATATGAAACTCTCTTGCAAGTTCAAAAAGCTTTGTCGCTCCTCAGACAAAAAGTTTAAAAATTACATGGGTTTGCAAGATGCAGGCGAAAATATGGATTTCTGCACTTTTTTAAAAAACAATGATGATGCATTGACAATAAGGTATGATGTTTTTTCTCTCACACTTAAGATTTTCTCACTATGGGTGTGGACATATTATTAAAGAGATAGTATTATTTTGCAGGTTTCCTTCAGTAATAGGAAATAGCACTCCTGCAAATCAAATTAGCAGAGATGATGATAATGGTAAAGTTTAATCTATGTATTTAGTGTAATACTGTAATCTGTATAGGGTAAATTAGTTTTAGTATATAAACACAGTTATTGCACTCCATGTTTTATTGAGAGTAACATTATTCATAACTCACAGCCATAACTCAGTATGAATGGGTAGGCTCATCTAACACAGTACCACTGTCTTAAAGGAAATCAACATGAAACAATAGCTTTACACAACCATTATCCAAGAATTGTGGGTGTTCATGAATGGCAGTGATCACTCACCATTGGGTGACCTGTTTACTTGTTCGTCAAACTGGTGCATTAAATATGTTTGTGGATGTCACATGCTATTTATCATAATAATGTAGAGCTGTGCAGTTTATTGTATTGACACAACAGTCAATGTATTGAGAGAAATTATTTCGCTCTGTATTATAAACATATTTCTGAAATTATCTGTATAAACCCACAAAAATTCAACTGCAAGGCACAGGCCTCCTCATCAGGATACTATTGATAAATTAGGTTTTAACTCCTACATACCACCATGCATTATTTTGTTTATTGTATTGACACTACAGTCAATGTATTGAGAGAAATTATTTCGCTCTGTATTAGAAACATATTTCTGAAATTATCTGTATAAACCCACAAAAGTTCCACTGCAAGGCACAGGCCTCCTCATCAGGATACTATTGATAAATAAGGTTTTAACTCCTACATACCACCATGCATTAAGTAAAAATTGTTCAGCTTTTATTGGCATAAAAATTGAAAGCTTTGGTGACTCAATTAGTTGGACGCCGGCTGTGAAAACTGAGGCCGTGGGTTCGATCCCACAGTGAGACAAATATTTGTGTGATGCACAGGTATTTGTTTCCGGTCTCAGTGTCGTAGACCTAAAAGTCTCGTAGTTTCTGATTCCCACAACACAAGACTTGATCTTATTGTGGGGCAGGACTATGTAGGTGACTGTGGGGTCTATTCATTACTTATTACATTTCAATAATATTTTCAGATTCAACATGCACAAGTATTCGTAACTTCATGACGGATATAATGCAAGGTGAGGAGATGCCTGACACAGAAGCTCGGATAATACGAGAAGTGATTGAGGAAGAAGCTGATGTTTTGGAAGAGTCCCTGGACTCACACTGGCTCCAAGATGATGCATCTATTGATACTGATTTTAGATTAGACTTTAGGTAAGACTTTTTTCCTGTTCCAATTTTAGGTCAAATTTTTGTTATTTTTTTATACCAGTAGATCCCAGCTGTAGTGGCAGCAATTTTACTTAATCATGGATTGTTACAATCCCATGAAATTTAATATGGGATTGTTATATTGTCATGTACATTATAGATGTACAAACAGTAACAATTTTATACACAGGAATGAAATATTACTATGGGATAACAGAATTTTACTAATAATTTAATAAACAGTTTCAGCCCATTCTCAACACCTCGTTCGACTCATCATGGTAATTTTAACACACCAAAAAAATCAAATTATGATAAAGATGAAAATTATTTTTCACCAAAAAGCTTTATGGGTAAAGTAGAAAACAAAGAAAATCAAAGTGTTCAAAACAAATTGAATATTCAAAACGAAAACGCACAAGACAATGACAAGCTTGTTCAAGATTTTTTCACAGTTGGTAGAAGTTTGGATCCTATTGATATTGATGAGAATTTGATGGAAATAGATCAAAATATAACAGTTGATGAAGAACTTTCATTGGATAATCGTCCACAGAACTATTACGTACCAAGAGATGTGGAAGAGCCAGTTCAAATTGAAGTAAATGATGCCAAAGTGTACACAGAGAATACATCTAAAGTTGATGTGCAGTGCACGATTGATAAGAATCTTGAGAAAGCACTGAAGAATGATGGTAAAGAGTTTTCTTTAGAACATTTGCTAATGTCTCCTCCTGGTAAGTGCTCAATGTTTCTATTAATATTGATTGTGATTCATAAAGTTTCTTGTTTATTTTGGTATGAGTATTTATTCAAATCAGCTATATTGAAACTAGAAATCAATGATTTTTGTTTGTTTCAAATTTTATTTATATCAAAATAAAGACTATTGTAAACCATTGTGTACTTAAAAGTATATTATTTCATGGATCGATCATTATAGATTTTAGTGTAGAAAATGATTAACATTTTTGTTTCTAGTAGTGTTCCCTGAAGTCCAAACACCTTCCACACCAACAATAACTAATATACTTTTTGGTAAGAAACTTGGAATTGAAACTGGAGAGGACTCATCACAACCAAAAATGGGACAGTGTATAGAAAAATATGAAGATGTACAAGGAGATATTGATATACTGGAAGAATTCTTCAAACGAAATGATAAGGAAATAGATATAGAAAACGAAAATAAAGGTGAACAATGTTCAGACGAAAAAAAGAAAGTTGACAAGAGTGCAGACATAAAAAAGAAAGTTGACAAAGGTGCAGACGGTAAAAACAAATTAGAGAAAAATACGGACAAAAATATTAAGACTAAAGATAGCAAAAAAGAAATAATTAACGATGAAAAAATTGAAGAGGAAACAAATCATGATGAAGAAATTAAAGACAATAAAATTAAGAGTGAAATAAAACCCATTGTAGATGAATATTCAGTGGACGACAAATTCGACATACCAAATGCATTTTGTAAATTATGTTCCAAGCAATTCTCGACCTCAAGAGCTCTAAGGATACATTCAACGAAAGCACATCAAATTAAAATTAGTAATCCTGAAAAATATGCATATAAACATAAGGTGCAAGTTTGTGATACATGCGGGAAATCTTTTAGGAATACAGTAAATTTCTATAAACATAAATTACGACATAAAGTAAGTCAACGATTATTTTATGATAAAAAGTATATTTTACAAAAACAGTTTGTTTAAAAAAGACTCACTGATATCTGACCCCTTAATCATTTGTAAATTAACTTTTATTTGTAAAATTCTTGAAGTGCGTGGTGGCCTGTTGGTAAACGGATTAGACACGACTGCAAACATGCTCACGGTGGTCGCGGGTTCAAAACAACTCAGTCTTTTCGGAGTGATGTGTATATTGATAGTCAATCACCATGCAATAAAATGGTGAAGGAAAACATAATGAGGAAACCTTGCATACTATAGCGAATTTGTAAAAATTTATATGGTATTTAAAGTCTGCCAACATGCACTAGGCCAGCTTGGCGGAATGCATGGCCTAACCTTTCTTGATTGTAGAAGAGACCCGTGCCCTGCAGTGGGATGTATATGGGCTGATACAGTATACAGTTGCAAAACTCGGTTTCTGACCAAGTGTCCCTTAAATTCTACATAAATGTATGAACTCTCGTTAATCACAAAGCATCCGCAAAATTTGACAAACCAATTTAATTTTCAGGAAGAAAACAAAACAGTTACATGCGAGCAATGTTCGCTGACATTCTCTTCACAGCATAAATTAGACATGCATATGACTACACATAATGTTAAAATGGTTAAAAAGCCTTCTGGAAAGGTACGTACGATTTAAAATACTATGTATCAATTGGCATTATAAAATTGCCAGAGACCGATTTTACTCTTTAGTAGGTTGATGTAGCCGTCTCCTGTGCTGTTCGCCTGATTGTAAGCGATACGACAGCTCGTGAACAGTAGCAGAGTTCTGAGACATAAGATGTTAAGTCTCTATATCTATATCCAGTACTTACTCTGGCTACAATAGTATTCTTCAAACCGAAACACAACACTGCATTGACACTGTTGTTTGGCGTGAGAAATACACAATGCGGTGGTACCAACCCAGGCGGCCTCTCATATGTGAGACACCAGTATTTTTTTAAATCTGCATATTTTCTTATTTCTAATACTCTTGTAATCAAACAAATGCTCAATTTAAGGATATTTAACTTTTTAATATTTTCCAGCAATACGTGTGCAACATATGCGGTGCAATCAGCAATCACTACAACAACTATAGAATACACAAAATGCGACACACAAAGAATTATACTAAAACTTGTGAGGAATGCGGGAAGGGATTCTTCAGGAGTTCAGATTTAGTTACCCATATGAGGTATGGTATTGTTCATATAAAATCCCTACAGTATTCATGCATTTTACATACGTAACACTCTTGATAGTGCCTAACTAGAAAAATTCTATTTTTTTTATTGCTATGAAATGCAAGACGATCGTGCTGTTCGCCTGGGGCCCTGCTATATTCAACGAAACGAAGTTCGAAACTTCGGATGATCGAAGTTTATATATACGATACGAATGTACGTACATATACTTATGGTCGTTATTGCCTTATTGACGTAACCATAAACTTATGGTTACGTTGTACGTTATACAAATTCGAACTTTTGCAGAGTAGATACATTCGTATCGTATATAAACTTCGATCGTCCGAAGTTTCGAACTTCGTTTCGGAAGGTCCAGTAATTACTCTGACTACCATGTACTTTAAACCGGAACCCAAAAGTTAATTTACACTGCTGTTTAGCTGGAGAAACAGACATTGCGATGGTACCTACCCAGGCGGCCTCTCACATATAAGAGACCTAACACCAAAACCAACCTGTCTTATATCTCTAATTTGAGTTTTGATCATCATTTCGTTGTTTGATTTATGTCTGTCGCGCTTATAATATTTTATTACAATAATACAACATTTTTATTTACAGAAACCACACAGGAGAACGTCCATTTGAATGTGATAAATGTCCACGAGCTTTTTCTCGACGTGATGCTCTAATTAGGCATATCAAAAAGCATATCGGTACTTTTAATTTCTATATTTTAAATTTTGTAAAATTCTCCTTTGTATAAAATATATAAATAAACAATTTTATTTATTTCAGGAGAGAGACGATATGAATGCAATTACTGTAAAACTAAATTCATAGCGAAAAAGGATTTGAAGTATCACATACTAAAGTCGAAAAGGTGTATCGAGTATAGAGATTTGATGGCGAAATTAGAGAACAAGAAATCTCAATCCCAAAACGGTGTCAACATAATTTATGCCACTGTAGCAGATGTAACAAATAGTCTAGTGCTTAGCACTGAAGTAGAACAATAAACTAGTGCCAAAGATTTATCTTTGATTTATTTGAAATAAAACTGTTTCGGTAGAGTAGTTATTCCATGGTACAATTACAAAGCTGAGGTCTCGGGTCCGAATCCCGGTTCGAGTGATATTGGATTTTTCTATTCATTTATCATTTTGGAGTCTGTAATTTGTGCCCGATATGGTGATAGGCTCGCCCCTCTATCACATCGTGGGACGGAACATACAAGGCGAGATGTGCGTGTACTGGCACCTTTGTCTGGGAAAAAGGCTTGAGTTTATGTATAATATACATACTTAACTGAAAAAAAGATGCTTTATGAGGCTGAAAGGTGTATCCATTGACTTATATTCTACCGATAGACGAGGCGCGCCTTATAGACTACAAGCCCGTGGCAAAAAGCGATGGGTCAAATGAACCCCTAGGAGACCTATTTAGTAAGATACAGGGGCATAAAATAATAATATTCAGCACTATGCCGTCACTTGTAAGCTGTCCGTCTCAGTGCAGATGAGACTTCAAAAGCATCAAGGAGAGGGGTTCATTTTGGTCATTTATTTTTATACGGCATTCCTACCATCGATAGGTCCATGAAAAATAATAAAAGAACACGTAGTGCCGTACAAAAATAGTGCGTCACAAAGTCAGAAGATCGTTAGATATTCCGGCTTTGTCGGTAAATTTGGTCATTTGATTTTAAACAGCATCGGTTCCATACAGTCGCAATACCTCTTCCAACCTCTTCTAAACCATTATTCCGCAACGCCGCGCCGTACAAAAACCATGCGACAAGGGAGAAAAATCAGCGGTTGCAACCCACTCCCCTTCAGTGGTCCGGGAGGTGATTTGAAAAGGTACGGCATCGGTTTCATAACATTACGTAGCACTCAAAATTACTATTTCAAAAAAAGCCGTCACTAAATTTTTGTTAATTTGAATGTATACATAAATTTCTCATAAATTTAACTTTTAAAGCTGAAAGGTCATTTGATCCTGTACGGCAACCTGTTTTTTAACATGATATTGCTAAATACAATTGTTATATAGTATTGCCATTCAATAAAAAATGATTAAAAAGAAATTGAGAGGAAAATATGAGTTTTCAAAAGTTTAAATTATCGAAGATTAGTGAAATGCAGCAACTTTCTAAATATTATTGTTGTTTTAAATAGTTCTCAGGTTAACGAATGAAGAAAAAATATGTCGTACATTTTAATGCAGAATATAATTTTTTGGCTGATTAAAATGGCACCACCATTTCGGGAGTACTTTATGATCATGTGATACTACACGGCATTAACATATTTTTTAAGAGAATAATTGATAACATGTATAAATCATTATGCTAGCTTTTAAAGTGAAACTGAGTGTATATTATATCCAAAAATTGAAGACTATCAAGCTTAGTATTAGTATTTTTGTAATCTTTTCGATGTCATATACTTCAAACATGGACATATTTTTTGAATTGTGTTATTAAATATACTAAATGATTTATTATATACAAAAATGAAAAAAATAGGTAGGTATGTCTTTCAAATTTTAATTCAATATCTGAATTAGCGACTGAGTCGGTATCGGAATCAACGTCTTCATCGACGTCTGAATCATCTTCTCGATCACCTTCTGAAACATGAATATGTGTCATCTTATTTTGCGGACAAATAAAATAAAAAAAAGGAATTAATAATTATAAGTTATTGTTATGTTTATTACATTTTATCAATGTGAACCTTCAGATATGTACGGCATTGACTTTTTATAGACGATTGCATTAAATACAAATAAAGTGTCTAAATGATGTACAG
The DNA here is from genome assembly GCA_009982885.2 of Hyles vespertilio. Lineage (NCBI taxonomy): Eukaryota > Metazoa > Arthropoda > Insecta > Lepidoptera > Sphingidae > Hyles > Hyles vespertilio. The sequence continues at coordinate 14,364,778 of CM042821.1, read as the reverse complement.
TAAATATCATACTAAATATCACCTTAAAGTATGTTTTGTTACATGGATTATTTGAGAGCTATTTTCCGCTCTACAGACCTTTGGATCACAAAAAAATGTACGGCATGTGAAAAAATGTTATCTATGTCTAAAATACTTTCAAAATAAATTAATCTCATGTTGTGTCAAATCACCTCTTGGACAACTGAAGGGGAGTGGGTTGCAACCGCTGATTTTTCTCCCTTGTAGCATGGTTTTTGTACGGCGTTGCGGAATAATGGTTTAGAAGAGGTATTGCGACTGTATGGAACCGATGCCGTTTAAAATCAAATGACCAAATTTACCGACAAATTTGCCGGAATATCTAACGATCTTCTGACTTTGTGACGCACTATTTTTGTACGGCACTACGTGTTCTTTTATTATTTTTCATGGACCTATCGATGGTAGGAATGCCGTATAAAAATAAATGACCAAAATGAACCCCTCTCCTTGATGCTTTTGAAGTCTCATCTGCACTGAGACGGACAGCTTACAAGTGACGGCATAGGGCTGAATATTACTATTTTATGCCCCTGTATCTTACTAAATAGGTCTCCTGGTGGTTCATTTGACCCATCGCTTTTTGCCACGGGCTTGTAGTCTATTATAAACTATTTGTCCCGTATTTGTCAAAAGCTCAGCAGCGACATCTAGTTCGTTTACTTGCATATTACAAATTATGATCAAAGATTATTAGACAGACGAGACAGTTCATGTCAATAATAGCTTTTCCTAAGATACTGCCTAAGTATCAATGCTGTCACAGCAATAGTATTTTTGTAATGTTCTTTTTTTTATTTACGAGAATAATTAATGGAAATGATGTAAATGAAATTAAATACTCTTACAAGTGTACAATTCTGACAATCAGTCAATCAATAATTAAAATAAAATACTGACATAAATTTGCAACTACATTCTTCCAACATATTTGTATTTGCAATGTATTCGAATATTTTATGCCTGTCGACTGATATGAATGTCCCTTGAATAATCTATATTTTATACAGGGTATATCAAGACTGCTACCGAAAACGAAGCCGGGTGGTAGTTTAAGCGACTTCAGACACAATGCAATAGAAAAAATTGCAAAAAAGAGCGACAATTTTTTTTTTGTTATTTTTTTCCTATGTCCATATTTGGGTGGTAAATGTATTTTTTTCCTAAAATAATAGTGTATACCCTTTTATTTATAAACAATCTAAGGTATAAAAGTGTTTAAGTAATTATTTTAGCAAAAACTATGGATTTACCACCCAAAAATGACGATATTTAAAAAATCATAAAAAAATGGTTGCCTGTAAAGTCGGTTTTACGGGCGAAGATTTTACGTGACAACGTCTTTTTCTCGGTAGAATATTTATTGATATGAATATAATTAAATTGCACAATAGGAACAAGGAATTGAATGAAAATAAGAATTGCACAAATTTTAACTATACAGGGAGCGCAAATAAATGGCGCACTTGCTCAGTTGGGTACAAGGGCATAATATTAATATCGTAATAAAAAAATAATGTTTGGAAAATACCTATCCGTTTTGAAGTTATGACCGTTTAAAGTTTTAAGTTTAATTACCACTTTTTCGCATAAAATCAGTTGGAATGGATGAAGAACAAGATTTAAACACATACGTATTTTTTCGTTTCGTCGTTAATTGAACGGTTAACGAAATATACCACGAAAACCATTTTTAACAGCATCAAAACTTTCTTAAACTTCGCTTTAACAGCTGTTTACACATGAGTAAGGTCATGAACTCTTAGCTGTATAATTTATCCTTCTCTAACTTCAAAAAAGGATATTTTTTGTTTCATTTCAAATAAATCAATCAGTTAAACAGGGACGTACTTAGATTTAAGCGTCAATAAATTAACAACATAATAACTTTAGGTGCAGTTGCATCGTGAATGGATTGACTATTTTGTTTGTCATTATTTTCCTTAGTGTCACAAATCCAAACTGAAAGATACCAAGAAATCACACTGGTCATCGCTTAAATCATGTAAGATTGCGAATTTAATTATAATTAGAAAAGTTTTGGTAATACCTACATAACATTTAAATTTTCTAAATAATTTAGATTCATTGAAAAAATAATCTGATGACACTGATTAATAAAAAATAATATTTTTAAAATGATGGCCCAATTCGGCCCTATTAGTCAAAGGAAGCCGCCGGTCATAGTGTACTTTGTCGGATCCAACGCGGCTCGATTATTCTTCCTTTGAGGTCGCCGCCGCCGTTTGTGAGTGCGTGCCGAAAGGCGGCAATTTCTTTGTCGGTAACTTTTAGCATTTTGCAAAAGAAGACCGACATCTTGAGGTGTGTTCACACTACACACTTGATATAACTTAATTGGATTAAGTACTCCGATATAAAAGTTGGACTGATACTGATACTTGCTCAAGAGCTTATAATGTTATTTAAATATGTCATCAGCCGATCCAGTCAATTACAAATTGCCTATTTACTTTGCTTATTATTGTATTTAACATTATTTTAATGTATTTTGAAAATAATGTTACTTTAAAGTGATAAAATTTCTTCTAAATTCTTATACCTAGAGAAATGTCGTCTACCATTATAGCATAGAATTTGCATATGAGACTTATTTGAGATAAAATTAGTGAAATCAATAAACACTAACTACTAATTTGCTGCACTGGAGACCCCGTGCCCTGCAGTGGCACGTATATGGTCTGATACAGTAGTAATACTAATTGTTCAGATGAATTATTATGAACTCAAATAGGAAAGCTTTGTATCTAATGTGAACAGGCCTTTATCTTTCAAGAATCAAAATAATAATTTATTTTTTATTAGTTGAATTCGGATTGCGATCGCGTGTGCATGTATTAGTCGTGTGCATATTATTGTAAATTCGTTTTCAGTTATTTTGAGTATATTTTATTAATTTCACTATGCTTTGAACATAACCCAATTTGATAGCTTTTGATGTAACTTGTGTTATGTGAAATATAAAAGAAAAAGTGATTTGTGCTACCAAACTGTGACAGTGTTTTCGTGCGGGTTTTGGCGGATCCTGCGCTTCCAGCTTTGCCTATCAAGGTCATTACGGTTTACATTACAAGGTCAGTTAACTATTTTGGTGGTCATTAATGACAACTAACCAGCCCATATGAGTCACCGACGGCCTCCGTGGCGCAGTTGGTAAGAACCGCCTGTGAAATGAGAGACCGCGGGTTCGGTTCCCGCCCCGAGACAAATAATTTCCGTGAACCATAATTATTTTTCTAATACCCGCGACACAAGATTTGTATCTTAGTGTGGGGTTAGTACCCATGTATGTGACTGTTGGCAGTATTAATTTAATATCTTTTTTATGTACCCTGAGCGTGATGTACACAATCGACTTATAAGTAAATAATGAGCTCTGCTTATTTATTGTTGAATGTCTACCGTTCAGTTGTAAGGTTTTTTTGTTTTTTTTTTCTCGGCATCTTTCTTAATATTCGCTAGCGCCATACAAATCCGTCTTAATTAAGATTCCTTCACCATATACTATAATGTATATTGGCAGGTGCGCCGTTTTCTTGTCCACCCTGTAGAAATATATTTTGTTTACTAAAACATTGTACATGTAATGACGAATCTAAGCACTCCATATTTTCACTACAGACACAGCTGACGATACTTTAACCACACGTGTGAACTTGTATTGTGACGCTTTCTTGTTTTTCCAACGCCAAGAACGTTCGAGAAAGACAAAGACAGAGACACAAGCATGCGCCGATTCAATGCGCCTAATTCTCTAGTGCTGCGCGCGCACCGTTACGTTACCGGGCGTTACACTTTTTCATAAGTGACTCCCAGCCGCAACCTAATTTAAGACGTTGTCACGTCAATAAAAGATCTGTATTATTGGCGTTATTCTACAATATCACTTACGTTGTATTCTTTAATTATATTGTAACTTCAGAAAATTTTGCTGTCGGTTTGACGGGGAAACATCAAATTAAATTACATAAAAGTTTAAACAAAGAAGCATACTGCTGCGTAGCTGTCACGCGGCAGACTGATTCGTGTGCGGTGCTTGCAGCGCACTTGGGTGGGACACGTTTGTTACAAAGAACGTCTTATCTAGTGTGACATTGATATCGATGGGTGTATCAGCAGTAGGTATAAGAATAAGTTTTTAATTTATCTTTGGAACCATTTTGGCGAATGTGGATGTAAGGTTTGAGAGTAAAACGTTTCTCGAGGGCATACATTTTGTCTGAAAGGAGTCAGTTAGGAAAGTACCCCGTAGTAGTAATAGGAAAGTAACGGCGAATATGAAATGTATTAATTTAAAAGCGACAACTGATAGTTCATATTCTTTGCAGTCTGTGAACACTCATGGGTGATGGGATACTCGGACTAGGGTTTATGTACTTATTTCGTCTTTTTTACACTTTACACCTACATAACCATCGGCCGATAAGTACTTACAAAGCCACCGGAAACAAAGCAACTATTGACGCCTAGGATTTATGAGTTTCATGAAAGCTGCGAACCGTACTAACTTCCGACGGCTTAATCACAGAATACTAAACTACCAGAAGTCAAGCTCCATACAAAGCGCGCTAAATGAACGCACACATTGACAGAGTTCACCGACACGATATTTCAAACCAGTCGAGACCACTGCGAGCGCGAGTGTCATAGGAGTGAGGCGTATTTATCGTAACAGTTCAAAACAGGTAGAAGACAAATAACAGATAACAGTTGTTCTCACGGTTAACATATATCTGTTCCACAAACCTAATCTGTTCTTTAAAATATAACAGTTGTTATTATCAAAACTGTTCTCATCACCCGTCTCTTTTTAATGTACACACGAATGTCACTTGTTAAAACGAGACACACCTAGTATTTATGCGAAAAAAAACAGTTGGCAGTCATGTACGTAGAAATCGTCTTTGAAAAATGCTTCTTGAATTAGGTCGTGTTATCTGTTATAATAACGTTGACGTACATATTACGTAGTTGGTCTCCCTCATACCATCTGAATAGGCCTTTGCTAGAACGAGAAGCACCTAGTATTTTAACCATAAATAATAACAACGCGTATCCAATCATACTGGCAAACCGAACTTGAAAAATAACAGGCTGTTATTTAAGAACAGTTATTAGGAACTGTTATTTGGAAGGAACAGTAACAGGAAGAACAGGTATTGAGTTTGACCTGTTATAACACAACTCTAGTGTCACCCGCTTCGAGACCGCAAATAGTGAGATGTTTTGTGCAAAGATCGAGAAAATGAATAAAAGTTATTACACTTGTATATAAAACACCAGATTATAGTAATTGAATATAAATTTTATAAAAAAAAACATATTATACAAATTCAATAAAAAAAAACTTAGAATAATGACATACATATTCTCAGCGAGTTCATAAATAAAATTAAAATTTATTTATTGTATTATTGTTTTTTACATAATTTATTTTAAAAATTCATCAAACTATATGAGTGCTATTAACACGTTACTTGTTTTCGCATAAGCCAGAGTTGACAACCCTTTCGCGAACGCCGAGCGTAGTGTGAGTGTAGCTACGGAGTGTAGCAACAAAAGTGAAGTACATACACAAGCTTGACTTCTGTTAGTATTCTGTGGCTAATGTTCACCTTTTTGGGAGTAGGCTTTTCCGTCTAACATGCTGGTCTAATTTGAATGGTCCGAACCATATTTTTGTATGTAATTTATATTTAATTAACAAGAGAAATAAAAACACAATTGTCAACAACACTCGATTATATTTCCAGTAGATCCGAGCTAAATAGAAAAAAAATATACAAATATGTTACCCCATTATCCAGCTGTATGGACATCACAATGACAGACACTATTAAGCAAAACAAACATCTTTAATGCTTGAACCTCCGCATTTGTTTGAGATCTGTACGGGTTAGTGGTTTTTACAGTTGGTGCCTAATAATTGTTTAAACATTGTTTTGTACAAATACACTACGAATTCATAATATAGCAGATAACCAATTTTCTGTTAAAGTATGTAAATGCTTATATCTTAGAGAAGTCAAATAATTCCTAATGAAAGCAGATTTGCTGCTGCAAAATTGATGATTGGTTGTCTGGATAAAACATTTCCAACATTGTGATACTTTGTATTACCCAAGTGTTGCAAAAACTACAACACATCACAACCGAAACAAAATAATCAGTGTCTGCATGGTTTTATTCTACATGAAATTATTTGCATTTTAAAAAATTGTTTTGTCATCTCGACTGTAAGAAATAAATAGATGACTGAATCACGAATGCACATAATTATAATCTTAAAAAAACAAATACAGGGTATTTTAAACTGTATTTTTATAATGCAAACAAGTTCTAAATCTATACATATAATTAACTATATTTGTTCATTGACTAATAATTTACATTTCATTACTATTATTTATTATGATTCTTGATATAATAAAAAACTACATGTCTAATTGAACATAGTTACATCAACATTTAATCCACATCGTCTTATACAAATTTACCCATGTGTACTAAATTGAACAAGGATTATTTAATTATGAATAAATCGCACATGAGACTGGTTAGGCCATATAGTCCACCACGCTGGCCTAATGCGGGTTGGCGGACTTACATACCATAGAAATTCTTATAACCACTCTCAATCGCACTTCTCGATTGTAGAGGACCGTGCCCTGCAGTGGGACGTATATGGGCTGATACAGAAATCACACATTTTATTATATTAGAATTTCCTTCACAGTTTTAGTAATAAACAAAGTTTTGTGTTCCTGTTTGAAGTTGAATATAGTTTATAATGGTACAACATAGTAAGCTGTAATGCATACCGGGTATCTCAAGACTGCTACCGAAAACGAAGCCGGGTGGTAGTTTTAGTGGCTACAAACACAATGCAATTAAAAATTTCGCCTAGAAACGCGACAGTTTTTTTTTATGATTTTTAAATATCGTCATTTTTGGGTGGTAAATCCATAGTTTTTGCTAAAATAATAATTTAAACTCTTTTATACCTTAGAGTATTTATAAATAAAAGGGTATATACTATTATTTTAGGAAAAAATGTATTTACCACCCAAATATGGCCATAGGAAAAAAATAACAAAAAAAAAATTGTCGCTTTTTTTTTGCAACTTTTTCTGTTGCATTGTGTCTGAAGTCGTTTAAACTACCACCCGGCTTCGTTTTCGGTAGCAATCTTGATATACCCTGTATAGTGGTAACTGCATGCAAACTCAATACAATATCCACAAGCAAGATACAGTAATACCCATGTCATCAAAATACATGCAAGGGTAACTATGATGTGTTTTCTATGGTGGACAATATCATGACACATACATATATCCTATAACCATCATAACGCACACCATTTATGTTTGTGTATTATTAGTAATGTCACATTTATATGTGGATTATATACTGTTGTAACTACATCCAGATGTAAACTATCAACATTAGTGCCTCCTTTGATCACAGACATTCCTTACCAATATGTAACATTGAAGTCATCTCTGCACTAACATAAACACAACTATACTACACTTACAAAACCTGTGTTATTACAATTCTCTATATATATCTCGTAAATATTTCTTTACTCTGATTGATACTTATTGGGTTTCTTTATTGCCAGGATAGTAAATATTTAAATACAATACACAAAATGTGAATTTTGCATTCAGTTTGCTATGTAACAAGTGATGTACTGACTTTAAAGCTTTTATAGGTACCATTTAAATAAGTTACACTGCCAATATTTGTGGGTAGACGCAAGTAGCATACCCTGATTATATCAAGATAAAAAACCCAACGAACTATGCCTTATTGCCATATATTACGACTTAAAATTTAACAACAATTTGTGTTTGATTGTATCTAACCCTTACACGATTAAACATGAGTATTTGCACAGATACATTATTATATATTACAATAATCGATTTCATCCATAGGTTTTCTGGAATATATCGCAGTTAGTGATAAGGCCGAATATTGTATGCCTTTAGTTTTTAAGTGTTTTGTAAGCGTCTTTTATTTTGATGTACAATAAAGCATATATAAATAAAGAAATAAAATAATTGTTACTTATTTAAATGGTACTACTATCCATTTATCTAGACATATTGAATATTAGTAACACAAAACATAATCATGGTGTGGCACTAAAGTCTTGGAAAAAAAAACAATTTTGGCAAAATTAAATACATATTACAAACTATGTAAAAGAATCTATTTACTTACATGTAACATAAAATACATTTAACAATTACAATAAACATTGCAGTAGGTAAAAATATGGAGTAAACCCTAAAATAATTCCAACTTGCTCCTATCTGTTTCAATCAAATAAATAGGTTTTTGGAAGTCATTTTATAAAGCATGCTGATACAAAATTAATTTAGTAATTATGGTCTAGCAGACAAACATGCAAATTACAGGAATTGTCATGATTATTACTAAAACAAAAACATGACCTGTTGTTTAAATTACATTATTCATAGATTAACAAATAATACAAACAGCAGTGTGGTGATTTTAAATGTCAGGATAATAAATAATCAAAATAAAATAATTTCCACTTAGCATATTTGCATTCTAGAAAATTTTCATACATACATGTTTAAACCATATTTTGATTGTTTAGTGATCCCTAAATGGTTTAAATTATGATGTTACTTCACAGTAAACAGCACATTACGTCAGCACCTTGGTTCACTCAGTCCATAATAGTGTTTGGTCAACTATTATCATATTTTGAACTATGATTTCTGCTCCTTTGGCCGGTGGGTTAGGACTATGCAGTTGTCTGCCAGCTGGTTTCGCATAGAGGAGTTTTCTTTACGCACCTCAGCCAATTCTTGGTTTAGTCTTAATATTTCTAGAACTAGTTTTTCATTCTCTACTTCCAGTTTTTCTAACCTGTAAACAAAAATAATTTTATCAGTGTTTTCAAGGTTTTATAAATTACTTTAACTAAATTAGTAGATGTGGCCTTGGCTTGCTTTTTTGGGTGCACAAGTTGTGTTTACAAAAAATGATTCTACTAATCTAGATAAATCCAGTTTTGTAGGGTAATCATGATACATTTTGTTTTGAAGAAGGCTTATTACTCTGGACATCGATAAAGTTGTAAAATAAGTGTTGTATTTTTGTAAAAATAAATAGTATCACAACTAATTTAGTTTATGCTAGGAATACTAAGAACTTTTTGATTACTACAAAAAAAAAACAATAAGAAGTTCTGAATATTGTATTTTTCTTAGAATACACTAGAATGCAGCAACTCTTCCAACCGAATTTCTTGATTCCTTAGGTATTAGATTGTATATCTTACCTTTTTTGTCTGTCTGTGAGGTCAGCAATATGGTCACAAGCTTTCGCCAATATTCCTCCTTTGCTTGCAGAATCTGGAAGACCTGAATTGGGCACCATTGCTGCTAGTTTTGTGATCCAACTGTTGATTTTGTCACGGCGCCGTCTCTCAACTTCATTATGTGTAGCTCGCCTCTTGTCGTCACGCTGCAAAATAAATATTTAATGTGGAGCTTAACAAAATACATATTGGAAACACTCAAAACAGGTTTCTACCAGCATGGCTTTGTATAATTTCTTGGATAGTCCTATATACAGCTGTATACTTGCATTGGCTAAAGATGATGCAATGATAAGTCTGTGTCAGTAATATCACTTAAAATGCGTATTTGTGATGAATGAAAGATAAATATATCTATGGTTTTAAACAACACAAAAAGTAAATAATGGTTACCTTTTTAGCATTGACTGCTTTAGCCTGCATTGGATCTCTGCGAATAGCTTTCTTTGGTGCTGTACTAGTGCCAAATACTTCAACTGGATTTGTTATTACATAGAACTCTGTATCTGGAAGTACTGGAATGTGAATATTCATCCTTACACATTAATAAAAAAATGATATTAATACATAAGCTGCATAAACCTATACCTTTTTCCCAGAAAGGGTAAGCAGAGGTACAACCCGGACACCCACATTCTGTCGTGTATTTTCAATCCCACAATGTTATAGGGGACAACCCTATCGCCATGTATTAATATTAATGGAATAAAATAAGTAGAATACAAACTTTTAACATACACATAGATATAAGAAAATGTTAAAATTGAAACATAAAATAAATAAAACTTTTAAAACAGAACAAATTATAATGTTGCGAGATTTTAAAATTTGTGTTAAAAGTTAGTGACTAAATAAATAAATATTGTCCTTACTGTGTGGCGGAGATGGTGATGGATCTGCTGCTGTTTCTTCACCAGTCATTGGTATCAGCTTGTATGTCACTGCACCAGCTGCAAAACAATTTTGAAATGAAATGAAAATATTTATGGACTCCATAAAATGTCATACATTATTTAGATTGTCACTTTTATTATCATATATCACTATCATAAGATTCATCTATGGTTTTGACACCCAGAGGATATTCTAAGTGAAGCAGTCCACATACCATTGTTGTTACAAAAATCTTTTGTAAATTTGAGAGTTGTAATTTGTACCAAGTGTGAAGTTAAGCTCTCTGCTTATCACTAACATGTTAAAATGGAGTATGAGCTTAGTCAGGTGTACATAGTATATTTTATGGCAGCTCTACCTATCTATTAGTTATATATGATGGATATGTTTATGCTTAATTATGTATGTGTCATGATAAAATGAAACGGTGACAATGTAAGTAATTTTAAAAACATGTAAAATTAATGTTTATTGTATTTATTTATATAAGTCTCACTATTTACGGCCGATGCCAATAATCAATCGAATAAATTAGATTGAAGTCAAACTGGATTGTTTTCTACTTTTCAATTGGTCTCTTGTCATGTTGCCACAGTTTTTTCACTATTGAGATTGATTATTGACAATATAGTATCAGAAAAAAGATTCAGCTGTCAATCTCAAACGGCAAATTTTGGATTGGGATTGTTTATTGGCAGAGGCTGTAAATGTGTCATGACATACCTAAACTCCACTAAGGTTTAAAAAGCAAAACATTGAAGGAAATGTTTAATTCTACTAATTGTTTTTCTATTATATTGACATGCAGTCAATAAGTATTATGACTTTTAACCATGTGTCAGGAAATGCGATGTGTAAAGTTTTACCAATAGACTACTTTTTCATATCATTCTAAGAAATCTTTAACACTTCACAACAAATTTATGGAATAAGGAAACATAACAATATTTAAAATAAACCAAGACAAAAGAGGTGGATATGTTGAAAATGTTACTTTTCCTTGCAAAATAATATAGTAATGATTGAGCTTCAATTATATAAATCTAAATAGAATGTTATATTAAATATTGACCACAGAAATAGTGAGGATTATGAGTGTAAGGGATCTAGATTTATGGCGGTACTTTAGTATACTTACAAATATCTTTGAAGTTATATGAACTGGAATTCTCGTTTGTGTCTAAAAAGGACTGGGACACTAAATGTGATCTCTGTTCCGAGCTTCCTGTAATTTAAGCATAATTAAATTTAACCTAATTTAATATAGAGATAATTTAATTGGAAGCAAACAATACTGGAAATCTTTTCGAAGATAGAATTAAATGTTTCACTCACCAAACGATCCTTCGTCGCCGATACCCAAATATTCACCATCGACACTGTAAATAAACGCGGTAAATCGTAAACATAGATCGTAAACAAAATTTCCAAAAAAATTAATCGCGATACTACTGCGCTCTTGCCTGCCAAGTTGCAAAATGCTATGACCTTCGGCGGCACTATTTTGCGACAATTATGTAACTCACTTGCCCAAAAGTAATAAATACAACACTATTTTACCTGTTATCGAGTGAATTTTCATGCATGTCATCAACGTCAATTTCTACTTTAGCCATTGCGCGTAATTATTTTGAATTTCCACAATTTGATCACGGGGACAAAATAAAAGGGTCATGTGATGTGTCCATAGACAAAATAAACCACAAACAAATGCTCGATGTTGTCCATGGTCTATAGGGCTTGCGGCTTGTCACTTTCAATCTATGTTTTGTTTGAAATTAATATATTAAAACTATAAATAAAAACTATATTTTTTCTCTTATTAGACTTGTATGATATATTACCACGTATATATTTTAACATTAGTAAGAAGTACTTATAGTGCCATCTATTGGTATGACTTGACGGAGTTCAGATTTAGGTGTTTCACATATAACGCCATCTAGTTGTAAAATTAAAAAAAATCAGTACAGTAAGCATAAAAAGGAGAGCACACAAACCAATAAAGGAAAGCACTATAAAAACTTTTTGAGTCATAATATACTACCTCAAGAAAACAAAGGTTCGGCCGGCCGCAGTACTATTTTTTGTTTGACTTACAGACTTGCTACACAGATATGGAGTAGCCTTGCCATTGAAATAGAAAATAATATGAATTCCGAGCGGGTCTCCGTGTTAGGGCCATCGCCACGTTACGGTGCCTCAATGTCCCGTGCAATGCCATACCTTACGCAGGTTATAGTAGTTTACAGAGCTGACAGAAGACAGGGGTCTGGAATACATTCCTTCGTACAAATTCACACGCAAACGCTTGGTTATAGCATGATGAGAAGTAGTAAACATATCTACTTATCTTTAACGATAGGTCTCGAATTTGGGTTGTTTAACTATAAACCCAAAGTAATAGTGACAACACATACAATTTTTAAGAAAATGATATCATACTCATGTTGGTTTTGACCGGGTGGCGTAAGTGATTTATTGTGATGCCCCTGGGCCTCAGGTTTGCAAACCAAGATAAAAAAATAACATTGGCTTTGAACTGCTGATTAATTATCAAAAGAATTTTGAAAGTTGTTGTTGCTTGCTCTTCTTGGTATTAAAGAAAGAAATTTGTAATTTTAACAGATACATATGTATACCTAATGTAAGTCAATATACATATACTTATACTACAACCATACATAAACTCACGCCTTGTTCCCAGAGGGGATAGGCCCACAACGGGGAAATGTGGGTGCCCCACATTTCGCCGTGTTATACAACAACCAATCATCATTAACACAATCAATTTAAATTACATAAAAACATAGTTTGACTCCAAACGAAAGCCTGAAAGCCCTAACACGCAATGCTTGCTGCGTAAAGAAACCTGTGAGCAGAAAGATAAAACCATGCAAGAAATAAATGTATAACAAAATACCCCATGAATAACTGCAAGATGAAACGCATTGTATTCATCATTGTACCTTGAACCCCGATGACAGCATTTGTCGGGGCATTTGGTATCGACATTGCGACGTTTAGCTCCGCTCTCAACCTATTTTCTCAGAGAACAGTGCAAACACGGGTTAGAAAATGACATCACAGGCGACCGTACTCGTATATTATGTTTATTTATCTTAGAACCACTTGAAACATTCAAAATAGAGCTGAAATTATTTCCCCAACAGACACAAAGTTTATAACGATAATGTTATATTCTTTTTTACTTATGGGTTATTAGGAAATACATTCAGTAGAAATTAGTACAATTATTATTTAACCTGGAGCAATTTCTCTTTTTCCATGTTTTTGTACTTACTGATATATTAGACTGTTCGAAAATGCGCAAACAAACTTCAGTTCAGTGGATGCAATGTATAAAGTTTGTTCTACGAACTAAAGCTCTCAAAGTAATGAAATTATCGTGCAACAACAAAAATATAACTAAAGCATATAATACAACTAAAGCAGTTGTAACAAGAACAATATACAACTAACCTCGTCGTTACAATAAATTCCAAAATTTATCTACCTTATGCTTTATATTCCCTAGTTTTTTTATTTAAGACAAAACAGTATTAGGCAAAGACAAGATTGAAAGTATCTCCAATGCAAATAAATACCAAAAGACGTTCATAAAATTGTGCAAGTGGTATGTAGTAAGTATGAAATATTCTAGAGATCGCTAAATATTTAAGCGATGCAAATAAAAATGCGATGCAACGGGAACATTTCACAGATGAACTGAAGCTGCAGCACTCAGCGCATTTCACTCCGAAATATCTGAGGAGAGCAACCTCAGATATTGATCATTCAGTTTTTATGTTTATGTGTGGTTCTTTATTTGTGTATTCTGTTTTTTTATTTAATTAGGGAATGTATGTAGATTTAAATTACGGAATATCTCGCTGAGGATTAATTAATTTATTCACTATCACAAAAACCTTGAGTCTATTTTCTTAGCGGTGAAAAATCTACAAGATAACTAAGATAAATAATATGTAAGGATACTTGAAAATAACTATTTTGAATAAATATAATCAGAATAAAAATATCGTGAATGGTTTTTTTTAAATATTTAATCATCTTTGTAATCCAAGTAGGTACTTAATTGGACAATACAAAACAAATAAAATAATTAGAAAGAAAGACAAACAATTCGATATTTGAAGTTGTACAATACGAATCACTGGCCTCTATTCTTGGGCAGTGAAGTTGGTAAAATTTGCTACAACAATGAAAAGCCAGTGATTGGTGTAAAACAAAAGATACAATCTGTCCTGTCGACTGTACAACATCTAAAGAAACTCCGGAATGAGCGAAACAAAAGGTTTTATCTTTTGCTATAAATACATTGCGAAGCATTCAGAAATTGCTGAACAGTCGATTTTGTCTTATTTTTAATAATGAGATTAATAAATGAGAAGAGAAGCAAGAGTTAATGTTCAATGCCATCACATGTTACTTTAAATATAATTGAGTACCAGGTATAGTCATTAGTCAGACATGTATTATCATGTTTAAAAAACGTAAGAAAATCGTAAAGAAATTGAATGGTTTGTTCTTTATTTATTAAATGCATCATTTTTTTTATCATATATAAGTAGGGGGAAACCGGGAGACTTGCCCAGGAGGGAGAGTTGAGCCGTCTTTCAAAATTGTATTTAAATTTACCTCGAACGAAACGTCAACACATTCATTGGTCACACGCGAAAGGCCAATCATATGTATGCAGCCATTTTGCATCAAGATGGTGTGGTTCGTCAATGACAATGTAAAACGTGTTTTTATCGGTGCGGAGTATATTTTTATAATTTAAGTGGTTTTACGATTGCTGTCATATTTACTGAGGTACGTATTGTGTGTTGCTATTATTATATTATCAGATAAATGTAGTTGGACGTGTGCTAAGTGTTTTTGCTCTACGATCGGGGATTTTTGTTTGGCATAACCTAAATGGGAATTAATGTGAGCGGGACAGTTGAACCAGGGTGGTTGCGGGAGACTTGCTCAGTGGTTCATGTCTACCTTTGCAGGGAACTTATACTTAATTTTGTTTCATTGTTCTTTTTCTGTCTTAATATATATTTTTTTCCATTTTTGCAGTACCTTATAAGATGCCTTTTCAATACAAGCCTGAAAATGCACGCAAACGAAAAAAAATTACAAAAGTGGAGTTGCAAAATGCCTTAGATGAAATTAAGGGAGGCGCTTCTATTAGAAAATTATATTAAATATGACATAGATAGAAGTACATTGAGACGATATAAATTAAATGAAGGTAAAATTAATAAATTTGAAGAAAAAAATAGTCAGTACAAAGCATCACAGATTTTTACAATAGCCGAGGAAAAGCTTCTTGTCGAATATTTGTTGATCTGCTCTAAAATGCATTATGGTTTGATCAGAAAACAAGCAATGCATTTGGCATTTGAATTTGCGACAGCAAATTCCAAGAAATTTCCTGATAGCTGGACGAAGAATAACTCCGCCGGGAAAGACTGGTTCCGAGGTTTCCTTTCCCGAAATAATTTTTGTATAATTTTACAAAAAATTGTTATGTTAGTTACATTTTTTTTGGTGGCAGTATTAAAAGCAAGTTAATTATTGTATAAGAAAAGATAATAAAACTACGATTGAAGTTGAAAATTGCTTTTATATTCCATAAAAATACTATGGTCAACTCTCCCCATACCCCGGTTCAAGTGTCCCTGCTGGTGGGGAGACTTGACTCATATCCCATTTTTTATTAAAATATCAATAAAAAATTATTTGCCCATTTATTACCAGTAAAATGAAGATCAACTGTATGTACTAGAGTAAGGCATCAAATAAGTATACAATCAATTTTCTAAACCCTATGAACAAGTAGTTATGATATTTTGAATTAAAAGTGGTTCAACTCTCCCGGACTCCCCCTACATACTATGCCGCCGCTCTGTCATATTGATTTGCGAAAAATACACAAGGGTCTCCATACAGACAAAATATCTTATTTTCAAAACATCCGACTGCCTAAACTCTTCCTAAAATGTAGACCATCAATAATAAGATTCATTAGCAAGTTTTGTTAACGCATCCCACAACAAATAATAATAAATAATACAGTACGCTTAATGCGCTGTATCAATTAGCTAAATTTACATTTGTGCGCCCTAGATTGTGGTCTGCCTCTGAACCTTTTGTTTCGTTAATCGTTGTAAAGATTAATGTTATGGCTTTTAGCTCCGGAGATAAACGGTGGATTTATTTGATGAAAATGCGGTACGGACTGCCTCATTCACCGCTTGCACTTTGTAGTTTGGTATACCTTTTAGCGTATTTATCTTGTTGATAAATACTAAGTTTGGACAACAGCGCAGTCAGCTAGGAATTCGCAATGGGACAAACGTTTATTAAGTGTACAGCTATGTCGTTTCTTGTTAGTGAGAAGACTTTATTGCTTTCCTGCATTCTAGTTTACTGTTATTAATATGTTACGGTGATTTTTATGAGTGATAAGTAAAGCAATATATTCTAATATGTCGATGGTACTGGCAGTTATTTTCAGAAGAGTAGAATAAGGATTTGAATACAGAACCGAGTTTGTAACGGCTGATGTGAAGGATGGTCTAGTCGGAAGATAATTACACTGTGATTGATCAAAAGTAACCATTGAGGCATTTAAATGTTGTAGATCGCCTTGTTTTATTGTGATATTGGAAAATGAAAGAGAAAAAATGTAGTCATATTTCAACGGTCGTATTATTTGGGGTTTTATAATACAAAAGTAAGATAGGACTTGTATCACAGTAAAATAATGTTAAACAGCTTGGATACTATTACAGCCTTTTTGATAAGCAATAAGAATTCTGGACACCCTTCATAGTGTCAACTGGCTAGGGGGTATCCAACTCCCATTTGATTATAATCTACATGAACTGCACTGAACATATCGTCAGCAATAATTTCCTTATCTACGGGTCTCCCATCTCCTATGCATTTTTAAAAACCTGACGATTATGCCATGCCATTCGGCAATTTCAAAATACATTCAAGCTAAGGCTACAATTAAACAAAACAAAAAATATACGCTCTAGTAAACACTACGAGTACACCAATCGATCCACCCGCGTCACAGAAACTTCCCAAACTCAAAGTATACGTGTCCAAACAAGTTACTCGCTAGAAGTCGACCCATCAATTATTCCCTCGGTTGACATCAATTAGGTCGAAACGATTCGCCATTTCAACGTCCATCAGCCGTAAATCTGCGCCCATTTGCCTTACAGAACCGTGGACGTCATTAGGGGCCGATGCTATTTTACTATACAACATAGCAAATATTTGTACATGGGCCTTTTTGGTAATCACCTCGTTTGTATTACGGTTTAATGAGATGGTCTTGCTTTTTATGTACAAGGTATTTTGGGTGGAAACTTGGTGTTTTCATTAAATTAGATACAAATGGACAGATATATTCACTTTTAACATTTGTAACATTGATGTTTCTACATTTTTTGGTTACTAAAATAATATGAGTCAATCCCCAGAAAAATATATCACAGAGTGCATTTTACATAATGAAACATATTAAACAACAGCAAACATATTAAATATTACAAATTTAAACAATGACATCAATAATAAATACGAATATATGGAGCGGAAAGCGCGTAAAGTGTTCCGACGTATCTCTAGTGCAGCGTGCATCTCTAGTGGAGCATTACTAAAATCAGTCTTCGCTCACAACGATTTGAAAATGCTTGTTTGTACTTTGTATTATGACAGAGAATTTAACAAAAATGAAGATATTATATTTTTATCACCGTTTAGATGAAATTTATTAAATTGAGATAAATTAATATTTATTTTAGGGCGATTTTCACGGCCATCTTTTTGAAACTCCAAATGTACTGAAGACTTAGTTTTTATCAAATATCTGGACGACATTTGCGCTTACCATCAGGTGTAGTGTGGCCAATACACCGGACCAGAATTTAAAAAAAAAAACATCGTATTAAAGATATTATGATCCCAGAACGCGACAATCTTGCATGGGGCACCACAGTAGATTTTATCTTGAGCACGGTGTCATTATCTTGTTACGAGAGTCATGCCAACCACGACATGTTACATTCCGCCGTCTGAAGTCTAGGAATTAAGTGAGGTCTGGTGCACGAATAATTTCTTTATTTTTATTGCTGTTTGCGAACATCTGGTACACGCAGAACGATGTGAAATATTTTGGTTTAGTTTCATTTCATAGCAGCTATTACATTTTATTCGTATTCCTTTTTAAGTACCTACCTTTCGGGACATAAAAATGGTGGCTATATATATTCCTGCTCGTGACTCGTGCTCATGAATTAAAAAATTAAACTACCCATCATGCATGTTATGTTTTCTTAGTACTTTGTATTTTAAATAATTCATATTAGTATTTAGGTACATATTTTTGAAATGAATATAAGGACAGACCAAAGAGCGCGTGATGTGTTCCGATGTAAGTAGCGCGACGCTCCATTGTATCTACCGTGGAGCGTTACTGTATTTACGATTTCCACAATGCTTGCTTATATTATGACAGAAAGTTTAGTAAAAAAAAGATATCACCGTTAAGACAAAATCTTTTACATTATAAATTAAGTGTATACTTACTTTACCGCTATTCTATCCTATCTTGAATCGGACCTATCTTTAGTTTTTAAATCAATGGTATATACTTTTACAAAGCGGCAAATGTATACTATCGGAATTTTATGTATCCACCTGCGAAAGAGGTAAAATTGTAAATGCGGCAGCCCGAACGTGGGTCAGTATTTATTTTCATCACACATTTTAAAGTGATAGAATTACATGTTCCATTAATTCTCCTATAAGCCCTCCCCATTTCCTCTTCCCGGGAAGGGGGTTTCCGTAGCTGTTGTCGGGCGCTTTATAGAATATGACGGATTTTCCAACATCGTGTAAGGTGATGGGTTTTCAGCCGACTGAAATATACCCAGCAAAATTCTACTCCCTTTTCGTATAATATTTACGCTCTATTCATCATGAACTGTATACGAAAGGAAACTCCGCGTCACTCACAAACTAACGGCAGCTGATTTCCACGTTAATGAGTTTTAAATGACATCACCGTTTCTATTATACTAAAGGGGACAATCAAAACTTTACGGACGTAAGACGAAACAGGGAAAATGAACCTACGTTGCCAAGATTGTTACGAGTTGTGCCGTACATAACATTCCTTTAGACTATATAATGACGAAGGTCCTTACAAGCGAGAATAATACAGAAATATTTCAGCATGTTTCCGTTTGCCTACTTGGACATTTAAGTAGCGTTGCCTCAGAATTTTTAAGCTTTTATATAAAACATTTATATAAAAGCTTAAAAATTCTACATTTAGTCATGTGTGTATTGATAGTCAATCACCACGCACTAAAACGATGAAGGAAAACATCGTGAGGAAACCTGCATACCATAGCGATTTATAAAAATTCTATGGTATGTAAGTCCACCAACCCGCACTAGGCCAGCGTGGTGGACTATATGGCCTAGCCACTCTCAATCGGTAGTCGATTGTAGAGGAGGCCCGTGCCCTGCAGTGGGACGGTATATGGGCTGATACAGATACAGATAAAACATTTGGTTTATAATTTTTAAGTACGCCGACATTTGCCATGTTTTATACTATGTGATAAAGTGTACCTCATATTTATTTCAAAGCTGTTACAGTAGGGAGTTGGTAAACTGAGTTAAGAACGTACAATGACTTGCGTGGCTCTGAGTTATGAGGTCTTGCGACTGGGATTTGTAGAGTCATTACGAAGCCAGTTTTGACAACTCATCTCCAGTAAAATAAACAAAAATTAACAGCAGTATGTAAAATGTACTCTGTGTTAACAGCTTTCGTCAAGCATTTCGTTCGGTAAGTTACATTAACAGAGTTTTAATAACAAATTATGCCATTTCTATGTAGGTTAAAATCGGCAACGCACCTACTAATTACGGATTTTTATGAGACGATCAAAAAAATGAAAATATTTTTTGAATATAAGTATATTTGACTGCCCTTTCTTTCTCCTATTTATAGGTATATCCATCCCGTGGTTGCCTGTGAGTAATTACCTAATTTGATAAGACCGACATTTGTACTATTATTATTATGTAATTTCTTTATTGTTTTTGTACAGTGCAAAAAGGGATGAAATAAATAAATAAATATATTTGTCTTAATCTAGCCAATTTAACATTATTAGTTTTTAAATTATTAGTACATTTACAATTTTAGTAAGTACTATTAGTAATAACATAGTCATTAGATGCTACCCCTAAACATAAGCCCATCGCTCATAGTAATTACGTAACTTGTATTTCAACATCACCAAAAGTCTCGTTTAACCCTAATAACTAACATTTTAGGCTTTGTTAGCGGTTTTAGTTAATCCTGCCTTTAATAATACCTACTTTCGGGGCAATTAACAGCTGGGTTTAATACTATGTTGAAAGCTACGCGTGAATTATAAGATATTCTTGTTTATTGGTAATCTTAAG